>SMMW01000622.1:2400000-3000000 GCA_004794655.1 Marisa cornuarietis | reverse complement strand
TATGGGGTTTGTTGGCAGCCCATTTCTCTGCTGGAAAGTGCACGATTATCATCGCTCTTACAGATAAAAGTTTAGCTATTATTTACACTAAATGCCACCTTCTTTACTAGTTTATCGGAGCTGATTACAGTTGGCTGTTATCAGCAACAGGCCTTGCTGCTTGTACAGTATCCCTTTGTCCTGTTTGTAAAGGCTTGACCCGGGAAAGCACGGACTTCGTTCTCTGAACAGTTCGTTAGGTCGCAGTACGTCAGTGAACATCATCATCCACAGGTCACAGGTCACTCACAGCTTCGCTGCTGCAACATGGCTTTTTGGCGCATTGTGCTGTCGCTAGTTGTTCTTTATTTTGTGTCTGGTGGGTTTTTTGTTTAGACGTGCATTTTTAATACAGTTTTAATTAAATTAGTTTTGTAAAATGACCGGCTGCCTGTCTGGTAAAAGGGTATGTCAGTGTGTATCATTCAGTCCTTTTACGTTGGCACAACTACTTCAGCGAGCCGGCAGATATGTGACACGTGTTCGGCGTCATCGACGTCACATTAAATTTTGAAATGCCATTAACTTGATAAAAAAATCAATAACTTAAATTAAAAACCCATTTTGCATAATTTAAGGCATTCCCATCTTTTCTGACAAAGAGTAATAGTTTATTACCCACCCTACATCAGATGGGTTTGGTTTTCTCTTGCCAAAAACTTGTGCTGGTTTATTTATAAAACACAACATAAAGTACAGAGAGAGAGAGAGAGAGAGCCTTGCCATATTTGTTTTATGTAGTTTGCAAAATCAAAGTTTATGGTTAGCCTACCACTATACATGTTATAATTACTAATGTATGTTTCTAAATCTTGTGTATGTGTGTATATGTGTTGCAGGCATAGTATATATATATATATAAAAGTGTGTTCAGAGATATGTGTATGTGCATGTGGTTTTGCTTGCTATACAAAATATGTTTTTGAACTTTGGAACATTTATGCTACCCAATGACTCAACTTGCAATGTTTTTCCATGGTATCTACATGTAGGTTTCTCCCTTAAATATAAGGTTGGCAAAGTCCACCAATATGCATACTCCACAAGCATATTGTTTGATGAGGTCAACACAGAAAGACTGGAAGCAACCATGAAAAAGGATGTTGGAGTTCAGCTTTCTATTACCTTTGACCTCATTCCACTAGTTACAGGAGATGAACACTTTCTTAAAGTGCAGGTTAGTTTTAATAATAGTATTTGTAAAACGCATAGCTTGTTATGCAAACACATTTTTTCTTTTTACTTACTTATCAGTTTTTTTTTAACAGTCAGATATTTTAGGATGTTTTTATAAATATTTTAGGATTTAAATATATGATATAAAATTTTAATTTATGCATAAATATTTTACACCTAGGTGTTATGCATAGGGGAAGCAGATAGCCAAGTGGTTAGAGCGCTGGCATCCAAACTAAGAGCGTGCTGGCTCAATACCTGATTAGCACAGCAAACTTCCTCCAGTTGACCCAGCTGGCGGTAATGGGTACCTGATTTCATAGAGGGTTGGGGAAAGTAAGGCAGTGAGAGAGAGGAAATGGGCCTTACTAAAGCTGGGCCCGAGAAAAGTGAGGTCTCTAACACCTCATTCCCCCCTCCCCCACCGTTAGTGACTTGAAAAGGTTAGGGGATGACCTTTACCTACAATTGTTTTTGCCTATGTACACTTGTGTATCCACACGCAGTTACATAAAAATTAATACAGAAGTATTTTGTGTTAAACTTTCTCCCTAAGAGAGTTTGATACAGATAGAAAAAGGCAGCGACACAAAAGCAAAAGGATGAAAAAGAACTGTAGCATTGGTGCTTATATATATAAAACCAAAAATTAAAAAATAATATTAAATATGCAGTAAAGAGTATGTGAGTTATCACATGAATTTATCCAAAGATAAAATCTTTTCTTTACAAGCTGACTTCTGCCAAGTACAACAGCATGGCACGACCTATGAGTGAAGTTGCATTGCCTGAACTGCTGAGGTACCCAGCTTTCTTTGAAATGACAGGAGACACCATCAACAAGGTATACTTGGTAGAGGGTGACTCAACCTTTGCCACCAATATCAAGAAGGGTATTATGGCACTATTCCAAATCAAGGAGGAAGCTGGAGAGAGAACAGAAGTGGGTACAAGTCAGTCCTTAGTACCCTTTGTTTCTATCACTTTTTGTCTTCTTGACAAACTCTCACACTCACTCATTCACTCTTGAGTATAGGTATATGAGCATATATATGTGTGCAGCTGAATGAGAGCTTATTTATATGTGGATGTGAGGAAATAAGGCTAAGCTTTTGGTATTGATAATAATGGACAAATGTCAGTAAAAAGTTTGAGTTTGAATTAACTCATTCTGACAAGAGGGAAAGTTGGAAAGACATCATGTTCTTAGAAAAGCTTATAGAGTTGCAATAAATCATAAGCTATTAATGGCAACTAAATTTCTTGATATTTTTTTTTGAATAGGTTGATTCAGTCTAATTCTTTCCAACTTTCTAAAATCTTCAGTTCTTTCACTGTGACATCTAAAACAGGATTTCCTTTAAAAATCAACCAGAAACATTATAGATTAGAGACTACAATATTAAAATACTTGAAAGGAACTTATTGTCTGTATAGGTCATCCTAAACACCTTTGCACACAAAAGAACTTCAGAAAATATGCATTGAGAACTGTAGGAAAAACTGAGGAAGAACTCTTGTATTTATTTTGTCTCATTTCTTTTTCTTTTTTTTTTGTCTTTTTTACTAACTTGGAGAAAAATGCTGTCTAAAAACAACTCATTTGTCATGTGCTGCACATCGGACAAGTTGAAATAGTGTACTTACTAGTGACAGATTAATGCTGCATGTATTTGGTCATTAAGTCTGTTCCCATTAGTTCTACTTGATGAAACCAAACTATAATTCTTTGCAGATTGATGTCTCAGGAGAGTGTCGGGTAGTATATGAGACACACCCACACCCAACATGGTGGTAAAAACCAAGAGTGCCTGTCAAAATCTGGAGATTGCAGGACAGTTTTATAGTCCAAATAAGGTTGTTATTTAATATCTTTATGAAAGTGGTTATAGGTATCATGGTCAGTACCTACCATGGTCATGATTTTTAAAGTGTATTGATAATAGATTCATTATTTTAATAAATTTGTTTATATAAATATATACTTTAATGACTGTATATTATATCTTGATGAAGGTCAGTTTGTTACACAACAAAAAATCTTTGAAAGACTTGGTAAATTTTCCTCGACAGCTTCTGCAAACCATTTGTAGTTCACCATTTGGAACAACTTCAGTAGGGCTCAGTGCATTTGTTAACCTTGTTACGAAATGCCAAGCGATATACCATGAATCCAGAAAAACCTTAATCCTCACCCTAACGCAAACCCTAAACTTAGCCCCTTTTTCTGGTTTGTAAATGTGTCTTGATATCAAGAGTTCTTATACCTGTTTTTATTTATTTTTTTGGTCAGGTGTTGGGTCTAACTGTGTGGATGAAGGCAGCTATGAACTATGAATTAGAAGATGGCATATTACAGACAGCGGATGGTACCAGCCATGTTGTCTCTTACATCAACAGCCGAACCAGTTTGAATGGAGGTCTTATTAGCAGGTCAAGCTATGCTTTGTTGCCATTGTGTTTTTGTATAAAGTTATGTTTTAGTTCATATTTACACCCTTTAAAAAACTTGAACCCTGTTAGATCCTGTAAGTGATGTAATAGCTATAGAAATAGAACTTTTGGTTACATCTAAAATGATTATTCTAGTAGTCATTTGCTCGCGATGCTATATGTATTCGGCCATCAACATTTGAAAGTGCCTTGCCTAACTGGGTTTTTATCTGCCGAGACCAACGCTGAGCCTCTTGCGAAGATCTCCGCTGTTAGTCTCAGCGAGCCTTAACAATGAATGTGAATAAACCGGAAGCTATATCGTCCAAAGCCTCGTTCTAGTAGTAAAACTGAAACATGACTAAACAGGAAGCTATTTCGTAACCAGCCTCGTTCTATGACTTCACTGAAAAAAATCGTCTGCAAGCAGTCCAGTAATACAAGTCCGTGCTGGGACTAAGCTGCATGTTTGTGAGGCTTCAGTTTCTACAAGTTTCTTGAGCAGTTCGATGATGTCTGGACACCATCCAGTGCATGTGAAAACCTTCAGTTATCCTATATCTAAATCTGTCCCCTTGTATTTCTTTTTGCATATCTAGAAACCTATCTGAATAGCATTTTCTTTTTTTTTATCAGCCAGAAACTTAGCATGGAAAATATCAATGAAAAGAACATGCTGACCTCATTAAGCATTGAAGAGGCTGTGAATAAAGCAGAAACAGGTAACAATTTGGTTGTCAATAATGTAGTTATGTGCTTAAAATAATTCATTCTTGGAACTAACTCTGATAACTTCTTTGGAATCTTTATCTCATCACAATAAAATGTCGCTTGTATGGATAAATTCCTGTCTGGAAAGAAAGCCATGCCATTGTTTGTTTTTTAGTGTAAAATTTTATATTTAGCTTAGAGCAAGATGTCTTTCAAATAATTTACTGGATCTTATTTGCTTATATCACTCAGCATACAGCATTGTCAGTTTCAAGTTATTTATGTTTCTGTTAACAAAGTGATTTCTTTCATATGAAATTATTTTTTTTCTTTTTCAAGAGATTGGAAGATCACTAGTAATGTCTTTACTGCCTAGCGATGATGAGATTACACGGTGTGATGAGGACTGCCAATCGGTATGTCTGTTGTTTTCCTTATTCATTAAGTCAGAACTGTGGTGAACATTTTTCATAAATTCCATGTCTTGCACCTTATTCTCCTCTGAGCATGATAACATTAAAATTGAAATCGTTGCTTTTTCCACAATAAAAAGAGTGGATATTTGAAAGTGAGCATTTAAGACCTACAAAACTGAATTATTATATCTAGATATAATGGCATAAAGTTCATAGTAATATTATTATAATAATACTATATAAAGGTAAAGTTATAAAGTTAAAGTTTTTATATGACATTATCTGAAGTAGCAAAAAAGAATTTTATGAAATTGAATCCCTTTGTATAAAATAGATCAAATATTCAAAGTATTCTGCTGTTACAGTAATAAGTGGCCATAAGTTTTTG
Organism: Marisa cornuarietis; assembly: GCA_004794655.1. Lineage (NCBI taxonomy): Eukaryota > Metazoa > Mollusca > Gastropoda > Architaenioglossa > Ampullariidae > Marisa > Marisa cornuarietis. Next base: position 2,994,837 of record SMMW01000622.1, on the reverse strand, counting down.
CTTTCAGACATTTCAAATGATTTGTAAGAATTGAAAGAAAAATTTGAAATATACTAAGATTAACATTTCAGATCTGTGGACCACAAAAATAATTGTAAGTAGATTGCAAGTGCTTATATGAAATTGAAAGTTAATCTTGAATAATTTTCAAATATTTATATTTTAGTACAGTGTCTTTATGTACTAGAACTTCAACTCAAAGTCATTTTTGATAGAGGAATGTTTAAAATTTATACTTTTTTGGGGGGTCTGTTTTACATGTTTCAGCCCAAAGAGCTGGCTGGCAAGCTTCATGATGATCTGACTCAGCAAAAACTTGCATCCTTGGATTCAGCAAAAGCTTTTGTCAAGATGCTACAAAGCTTCAGGAATTCTGGAAGTAAAGCCATTTCTGAAGTTTTTTCCAGTCCTGATAGCTACTACATTGTGTATGTATTCTATTTGCATTCTTTTTTTTATTCAATTTGTTATTTAACCTTTGGTGCTGCTTCTGCTATTTCTTTCTTCCACACTTGACGATGTGTAAAACCTATAGTGCTGCAAAGTTTTGGTTGCTGACCAATTTTCATAACTGCATTGTCAAGTTTCCTTCTTTTGCCAAGATTTTGCATCTGTGAGTTGTGTGTTACTGGTGCCCTTCCACGACAGTAACAAATTAACACCAGTCTTTTCCAATTCCGCATTGTTCTGTAAGACTATATGTTTCTGAGGTTTTGTGGTGACTGTTTTTATGAAGAAGCAGGGATTGTTTTAGGATGTGGCCTTGCAGGATTCCTACAAAATTTCAATAAAGGGTTCACAGTTTGAGAGTTGGTGCAGGCCTGCGCCTGCAAAGATGATGAAGCTGGACCTCATTTACATAGTGCAACACTTCAAAAGTATTTTGGTGTACTCTGCACTAGTTTGAAACCTGGGATTTAGAGTCGATGTCCAAGTTTATGCTCCTACAACAATGGCCCTTTTCTCACAGAAAGCGCTTCCAATGACCAGTGGACTGAATATTGCAATGACCTATACAACTTTCAGGTGAGGACAGACGCTGATATCCACCAAAGCAACCAAACTAGAACAAGTGAGCCTGCAGACCTACCAGTCCTTCAAGAACAGGTCAAGAAAGCAGTACACACTGAAAGGAGGAAAGTCACTTGTTTCAGCTGAGTGCTCAAGTGAAGAAACAGTGAAAGCCCTTTTTGTTCTATGCCAAAAGAATCTGGAGACGCAAAGAATGCCCCGTAAAATGGACACAGTCTTGCCTCTTCCAACAAAAGGAAACAGTAAGCACTGTTCAAACTACAGAACCATAAGCCTAATTATCCACCTAAGCAAAGGGATGTTAGAGGTAATCTAGAATTGCATCTCCACCACTTGCTAGTAGAAGAACAAGTTCGCTACAGACCAGGTAGGAGCACAGTTGAACAGATCTTCAACTGTCACTTTGTGATAGAAAAGCATCTACACCATCAGTGAGATCTCTTCCACAACTTCATTATGTTCATTGACCATCACTGACAAGAGCAAAGTCAAGATTAACACCAGTGGAAACAACAAACCAGAGATCTACATGAACGGAACAAAACCTGCTGAGCACCTTTCAAGACAGGTGTACGTGGCAGGCCTTGTTTTCCTGTTTGTGAAATCTAAAAAAATCTTTGAAGATGACTTCTGGTGGGAGTGACAGATGACTGACACAATAGCTTGTTTAGTAATGAGAAAGCTGCTTGATGAAAGGTCTTATCTCTTGCTTTACTGTGTACAGCCCACAGTTGATAGATGCTGCTGCAGCTGCTCAGACGTCATCAGCTCAGGAAGCTTTAATGGGCCTTCTGTCTTTTGAAGATGACTATGCTGTGGATTATCCTGAGAGATATTTGTTGGCTGCTACTTACTCAACTCACCCGTCTGAAGCCTTGATCAGAGATCTGATGGTACTTTCTTTTCAGACAGAATTTGATTTACCCTGAATGGTGCAGACAGTAAAATATTAGTAAGAACTTAAATTTGTAGCAGGAGAAAAAAATTTTCTTCACTATCTGTAACTCAGATTTTATTAATTTATCTCATCTGGCTGATATAATATTGGAAAGTGTATGATCAGTTCTGTTATCCAAAATAAGCTTGGAAAAAGAATATTTTTAGTCATATAGTAAGTATCAAAAAACAAAATTATATCATTATTGATCGTTATAATTATTGGATAGGCATTACAGGATGTCACTTGATTCAACATTATGTGACACTTTATGTTTCATAGGGAGTTCTTGGTAAACGGATTCCAAGCGAAAGCCTGAAGGAGTCTGTGTTGCTGAGCTTGGCAGCAATCACTCATACCTACTGCCAGATTAGAGACCAGTGCTCACATAAGGTCTGCAGCTTCATTTGTTCCCATCTTTGTCAGATAAAACTATGGGACAATTTTCCACATCCATTTATTTTAAATCAGAAACAGAAAGGTTGTGGATAACTTGAAAAGTTTTGATGATGAATTTTAATTGTAATTGTAGGCATATTATGTTGTACTTAAATTATGTTTATTTTATGGGGATATGAAATTCTTCAATAACTTGGTTGAGGTTTGTATATTTGAGGATCTGTCTTTTAAATAGCCATTGAAGTTGTTTGCTTCCAGTCTACCTAATATCTTCCATTCTGTTTCTGTTTCAAAAAAGGTAGTCAAAGAAGTGCAGCAGTTGCTAGTGTCAGGGCTCTGGAACTGTGGGCAGCAGACATGTCGACAGATGTATCTGCGAGCACTGGGCAATGCTGGTCTCTCAGACACAGTGCCAGTCATTCTGCCTTTCACTGAGACACCTGCTGTGCCCATGCTATCAGTTACTGCAATTAATGCCCTTCGCAGAATTCATGGACAGTATATCAACGATGAGGTGAGAGATACACTTTATGGTTTCAAATAGGGTGAGGGTTGTTTTGTTGTTTTTTTTCTTTAGCAGATGGCAGTTTTAGTCTATCTCTAGTCATATATTCTGAGTTTCAGGTGAAGAACGCTATGTTAAGAATCTTCCATCAGCTAACTGCCCAGTATGACAGCACTGTAAGATCTGCAGCATTGGAGTTGATTCTCAAAAACCAGCCTTCTCCAGATGTGTTAAGAAATATTCTCTTGACTGCCCTGGACCAAACAAATGCAGAATTCTCATCATACATTGTCAGATGTGTTATTGACACTGCCACTTTTGATGTGTCTCTCAGGTATTAATGTAATTACAACACTTGATGCAAAAATTCACATATCTTCTGTTTAGTTTGTATTTTTTCGTTGTCCCAAGTTTACTTATTTTGGTTTCTTGTTTGTTGCACTAATGATCACTTATTGCATGTTATTTGCTATAGTTCATTTATTCTCTTTGGTGTTAACCCTGAGTGTTACTTGGGCTTGGGATTTTATGCAAAATTGGTTAACCCTGAACAGTACTCAGATTGAACCCTAGTTAACTCTGAGCAGTACTGCATATGAAGGTCAGATCAGGTTTTCCTGAATGATGCTTAGGGTTAACCATTTTGATGTAAAATTCCAGCCCCAAGTGATGCTCTGGATTAACATCAAGGAGGTTAAATACTTTTAGACTTTTTGTCATACATTAATGTTTTTTCATTGAATATGGCAATACCAGGATTGAGTGCTTGTGGTTTAAGCCAAATTGTTTAGTTCTTCACAACATTTACATTTTCAGGTTTACATTTCAGTTTGGAGTTCTTTTTTGTTTTTGTTTACTTTTAGGGAAAGCTTACATGCTGTTTTACAAGATCCATTCATCAATAATTATTATATCCTATCCCAAAAAGGAAAATCAAGTATACTCACCAGTTATCTAGCAAGTAAGTTTTCCTGATCATATTCTGATTTCAGGTTATATACTGCCCCAGCAAGTATACCATCAGGTCGTCTCTGTAGCATTTAAAATCTTTGAAATAGTGTTTCGTTTCTAAGGAGCACGTTCTAAAAAGGGAGATAACTAAATTTTGCACACATGGCAAAGGAATCTGCCTAGGGGTGATTGTTTACATTTTACACATGAAGCTTGTGGGCATTTTAATGGGCACAAGTGTTAATTTCTTTTCTTTTTTATTCATAACCAAGTTAAAAAAAAGAAATAGCTACAACCTGCAGAAACATCCCCTTATGTTATCTAGGACCATGCTTTATTAGGTTTTTAAAATGGTTCCAGTTACTGAACTGAGGATGTAGATGTTAATTACTGCAGACTGTGGCAAGATTCTGTAGGCATCTGTTTAGAATGTCAACATACATAATATACCTGACTGACAGCAATCTCACTAACACTGATCGTGATGCCCGTAGTGTATAGCTGTGCAAAGTCAAGTATCTTTCTTGGTCTACAAGTCTTTCTTATTCATTATCAGCTTTATACATCTAGTAAAAGTCAGCATAATTGAGACTTGAGCATATTGTTGTTATGTGCAACAATGCCAAAATTTCTGGTAATGCACAAAGAAGTTTGTGGTACAAACATGCCTCTTTGTGCTCGAGATATTTAGACTACTTGCTTTGCTTGTGTGGGGTGCAGCAGAGGTGCAACTCGTATGAACAGCAGCATTAGCAATCCATACTATTTTACTTTAAGTTTCTAGCTAAGATATTTGTGACTCTGATCAGTGCCTCCAATTTTTTCATATAGAAACTGCAGAAATCAATGCAACATACACTATGTTCATTGAGAATACCAATGCTGGTGTCATGAAAAAAAGCGGCATGGATGTGTATCTTTTGGGGAGGAAAATGAAACAGCCATTTATGAAGGTCAGTCAGTTTGTTGTATTGCATCAAAGCTACTAATTCATATCTGCAGATGTTTGTGTGTGGGTGATATCGAAATATTTGAGGATCAGCTAGGGTGGGGAATTGTTCCTAGATGTTTGAGAAGGGAGTTGGTTGAGCATTAAAATAAATGAAGGCTGGCTTATTTAAATCTGTAAAAGTTAAACACCAAGACCAATAGTAATTTTGACATATTTGAGTTAAATTTTGTTAGAAAATGAGCAGGAATCCATACCAAAAAAAATTTTTTTTTAGGAAAATTTCAAATCAGTGCATAGTTTTCATGATTATTGTCATGAAAGCTGAATATTCAGTAAATAGACTTTTTACAGCTCCTGTGTAGTTAATGCAGTTATTTTGCCTGATATTCAACTATAAATTGCTGTTTTCTTAATATTCTTTTTCGTAGTTTGGGATTTATGCAGAAGGCCTGGAATCTCTTGTTGGGGATACTGAAGAGTCAGAAGAAACAAGTGTTAGTGAAGAAGAGCCATCAGCCCCTGCTGAGCCTACAGCTGGCATGACTTTCACCCTGATGGATGTGGTGCTGAAGCAAATAGAGTTTTTTCGTGGTTCAGCAGGACTTATGTCGGCAGTATGGAATGCTCCTTCTGAACTAACATCAGCTTTGCAGGTGAGTCAACTCTGTAATCAGTTATTAAGGGAGAAACATTGATAAATAAATCAAGACGAAAGTGATGGAGTTGTTTTCTAAGATATTAAATTGCTCTTTATTGTAATACGACATTTATATTGTTTAATTGGCTTTCTTACCATGGATCGTTTAACTACAGTTTGGTTTTGGGCTTTGTAGGAGATTGAATGACTATATATTATGTATTACTGTTGATGGCAGGCTAATTTGCTTCTTCAAGACCACTCACAACGTGTGCACCTGAGTAATGGGCTGGTGGTTGAAGTGCAGGTGATGGGTGTTCTATCAGTAGATCTCTCTGGCTATGTCAGCATCAGCTTGTGGAACAGAAACTGCGAGGCTCTTATAAAAAACAGGTGCATGGGTTGTGTCTTGCATGCTTATCACATCTTGGTCTTCGTATATACTATCTCTCATGTTTTGTGTCTCCAGAAGTTGTTTGCTGAATACCTGGACATATATATATATGTAGAGAGAGCAAATGGCAAACTGATATTTTAAAATAATTTTTGGTGCATATCTGCTTAGAAAATTATTTTGATATTGCTAATTTCCATTGTTTGAAATCAGATCTCATATAACATGGTGAAATATTATTTTCAAAACTTGTTATCAAAAATGCTGCTATGTCAAAAAAATTGATCTATAACCTAACATATAGTTATAAGGAAAGAGTAGATAAACTGAGAAGTCATGGAAGCAAGTACAGCTGTAGCTTCAAATAGCTTCAAACAGTGATTAAAGTTGAACTGCTTGTGTGCCATTTATATGCCATCCATCAAGAAAAGATTACTAACTTTAGGTTACAATTATGAACAGTCAGTGAAACTCATGGAAGAGGCTGCAAGATATTTAGTCATACAAAGAAAATTCAGACAAAAATGAAGTATCAAATGCTATCAGTCTCCTAAAAGGAAAGAGAATCATATTTGAGGATAGATAGCTAGATATGAAGGCAGTCGCACTTGATTTGTGATGCTCATTAGACAGCTCTTGCTGTCTCTTCATTTGCATTACAGGATGCTTGGACTCTTGCTGCTACAGTGATGTTCAGAATACCATTGAATCTGCAGGAAAAAAAATTTAAAAATGAACTACTTTTGCTCTCTTGAATAGCAACGTTTTGATGCAAAACTTGAGTACTGTAACCAGTTGTGTTATGGTTACACGACTCTTTTTGTCCTAGTTCCAAGGAATGATTTACTGACTGATTAAAAAAATATATTTTTTGTTTGGCAGTGGCGCTCTTTATATAGAGGGATCAATGCGCCTTGACTCTTCACTGCTCAAGTCAGGACTTGTCTTCACGGGAGAGGGTCAAAGTTCAATTGACTTCCAGAGTGATGCTGATTTTTATGAAATGCCTCTTAAACTCTGCATGCAAATGATGAGACCGGAATTCACCTTCAGGTATTTTTTTTTAATGCAGGCATAAAGTTGTGTGTAGAAATGTGTGTGTGTGTGCATGCGCGCGCTCATTTTCTGGGTTACAGTTAGAGTTAGGATTAACATTTTTTAATACTGTGTAAACCCTTTTTGCTGATGTATCATCTTTCTTTACTAATGTTGAGCTATGGGTTCTATGTTCATCAGGTTGATAAAAGTATTCAGCAAGGGCAACAAACGCTCTAGTGTGAAGTTATACAACTGCAAGCAGTGTTAAAGAATCACTTCGTTTCAAGGATGTGTACTTTGTTTTTTACAGAAAATCATTCAGCCAGTATGAGAAGCTTAAAGGTCTCAAGACATTAAGGAGAAGGAATGCTAAAATTAGTAAAGTGCCTTTTGAATCTTTCTTCTTGAACAAAGCCAATTCAGAGGAATGCAAGGTTTTGAAAAAGGAATAGATGCGGGACATTTTCCAGGAAGGTATAAAGGCTTTCACCTATACCTCTTGTTTAACCTTTTTTACTGTATGATGTGTATTTTTAATATTTTTTTTACATTTATAGTGATCTGCAGTTTCTTCTCTATGTGTTTATGTACTGCTAAAATTATATATGTGTGATAGATTGCTGGTCGTCCTGCTTCATGATCAATGTGTGAACTTTATTTTGGCTCAGTCTTACATGCAATACTTCGAATGACATCCAGTCAGTCCTCCCTTGCCTGGTACCTTGCGTTGCTGGGAGCACATGGATAGACGCGGCAGCTGACAGGGCCGCCACTCTTGCCTATTGTGGGCGATAGTCAGTAGGTCCTGTACAGGACGACCAGTCCAGTCTTTGATGTTCGTAAACCAGTTCTTTCTCTGGTCACCACGGTGTCGGCCACCCTCCAAGGAGCCTTGAAGGATAGTCTTCGACAGGGTGTCGTGCCGGGTCACATGACCAAAGAAGACCAGCTTACGTCGCTTGACTGTTGATAGAGGTTCCTGGCGTCCTACGAGTGTGGCAATCTTGTTTCGCACAAAGTCGTTGTTTTTATGTTCTTTGTATGAGATCCGGAGAAGCCTCCTCAGGCACTTGTTCTCAAATGCTTGGATTCTCCTTTCCGTTTCGACGAGCAGAATCCACGTGTCTCATCCATAGAGCAGGATCGGCACTACCAGGAATTTGTATAGCTTGTACTTGGTAGTGAACCTTATCTTGTGGCTGTGCCAGATCCTATCTAGTCTAGACATTGCTGCTGTTGCTGTTGCGATCCTGATGCGGATATATGGCGTGGAGCTGCCGTCCTTGGAGAGAGTGGCTCCCAAGTACTTGAAGCTGCTTACTTCGTCGAGCTGTACACCGTTCATATAGATCTCTGCTTTGCCGTTGCCATTGATCATAAAAAAAGGTAAAGGTCATCCCATAACCTTTTCAGGTCGTTGAGGAGTGAGGTGTTAGAGACCCTACTTTTCTCGGGGCCAGCTTTTACATGAGGGTGGTGCTAATCTCCTCTCCCTCGCTGCCTTACGTTCCCCAACCCTCTATGGAGTCAGGTACCCATTCCCGTCAGCTGGGTCGACTGGGGGAAGTTTGCTGCGCTTATCGGGAATTGAACCAGCGCTCTTGGTTCGGACGCCAGCGCTCTAACCACTCGGCCATCCGCTTCCCCATTGATCATATTTTTGCTCTTTTCAGTGCTGGTCTCCATTCCATATGCATTTGAGGTGTCTGTCTGCTGGTGAGGTCTTGCAGTTCTTTGTTAGTACCTACTAATAAATCTATGTCATCTGCAAAGCGTAGGTTGCAGATTGGTCTTCCACCAATTGAAATGGAAGTGTGATGTATATAATGTATCTTTGCTGTAGCTTAAACGCTAGTTTGGTGCTGATACTAGAGTGAAAAGCTATATTATGAAGTCTTTTGGAATCCCTTGCTGCATGGCCAGCCCTTACACCATCTAGTTTCTCGCTTTTTTTCATGGTCTCCTTGGAGTATAACTGCACCCACAACCTGCAAAAGCCCTGATTAAATAAAAAATATTTCTCAGGAGAATATGGAACCCAGCAGGTGGAGAAGAGGCCAATAAAATGCACTTTTTAAAGGCTGGTGCATCATGCACTTAATTCTACCCTAAATGATGGATTTACACTGATAGGAATGGCGGAAGTTGGACTCTTTATGTGAATCTGTAATATAATAGGTAAAATAATGGTTTGCACTTTTGAAATGGTCAAAGGCTGTGAGGAACGGCTATCTCTGGTTTGCAAATTTTTTTGCAGATTAATTCAGTTGTGCATTTATTTATGCATTTGTGTTTAAGTTCATGAGTAAATAAATTTCGCTAATTGACTTTCTGAGGTTAAATTCAATTATAATATTTCTTACAAAAAAAATTTTAAAGTTTTTTTAAGGAACAGTTTTGGTAGTTATTCTTTTCGCGGTCACCCAACTGACGTGTCTGCGTATGCAGATAAGCATTCCACCCTGTTTCAGCATCAAATGGCTGGATGCACATTTTGTTGACTAAGACGTGTTGCTATCATAGTTCATAGCTGACTGCAGAGTAACGCTGGGTCAGTTTTGCTGACTAAAGTATGCTGCTAGTGTAGTTTTGTTTAATGCTTTTCACTAGTGCAGATTTGCGATCAGGCATAAGTGGTTACTCCTCTGAGAATCAAAGGAAGGTAAGGAGTTGGGTGGGGGATTACTTGTACCTGTTTCCAGAATGACAAGAAGACAGAGTTCAGTCTGTGTCATGTATTTTTTCCTAAAAGTGAGAACCACAGATCATGAAAGAACATTGCGAGTGTGCATGTTAGTAGAGCTTGTCACCTGCTGTGCACTCTTGCCGTGACCTGGGCAGCAGACTCAGATTGACAGACTACCAAAGCTTTCTTGCATCTCTCGGGATGGGCAGAATACATAACTCATATGCTTTCTCCAAGAGTACATAACTCATGCACTTTCTTCAAGCATTTCCTCAAAAGCTCCTTATGCTCACAGTGTTTGCTTCCAAACTCATCTTCTTCCGAGGATCTGTCTATAGGCTTCTTCGACCTCATGCATATTGCACATCATTATCTAGCCAAAGACTAGGGTTTTACCCTTTAAAATATTGTGTGTGCACGGGTTGTGTATATACATATATATTGGATGTGTGTGTGCGTGTGTGTGAGAGAGGGAAAGAAAAAGGAGAAGAAAGAAACCTCTGACAGATTTAGGCGGATGATGTAGTCTTGGGGCGTTGATAAAAAACGTGATCTGCGTCGTTTTGAGGTGTTCGCTGCGGGTGGCTTCGCTGCAGATATGCAGTGCGCATGAGCGGTGCATGGGCAAGGTCTTATTTCCACACAACACGGAAATCAGCGCGTTTCCCTCTCTCGCCCCAACAAAGAAAAAAAAAGCGATCTGGGCGAAAAGAAACAGAAAAGAAATGTTTCAAGGCCAGACGCCCCAGCATAATCTGAAATTAAGAAAAATAGCAACACACGAAACTACAAAGGAAATTTAAAACCGACGAAGAAAGAAACGGCTAAACAAGCTAGCGAGTAAACAGAAAAATAACAACCCAGGGTCAGCTTCGGCGCGAAAGTCGGTGCAACAACCAGCAAGAGGGTGTTTAGAGTAAGGACCGTGGGCTGGTAACGGTGTGCTGGCACCCCAGCAAAATGGTGTGTCGCTTCCTTGCCTCCCGAATGGGCTTCAAAAAATTTGTAACATTTATTTCAAGCTTAAAGAGTATGTTGTTGTTAAGAAGAAAGAGGAATCTTGGAATTTGTAAACGAGTGTAAATACGACGTAACCGTGGACGATCTATTTTTAATGGGTTTCTTCACTGTTTTTCTCAGACCACTGCGGCCTGGTACGATGACCTGACTGTGAGGATAGAAGCTTTAAGCAGCGTGCCACACGTGCGGAGGGTGGGGCGGCAAGAGAGGGTAGACGGGGTGCGTTGACGAAAGCACGTTGAGGAACGTTATTTATTTTTTTGTCATTCAAAGAACTGGAGAAAGAGCGCGAGCTTAGGTGGCCTGTGAGGTTACGCAAACATCTCCCCCCGACCCCGAAGTAGCGGAACCAAAACGGCTTTGACCCAGCTGTACACTGCTGACGGCAGGCGAACGTTTTGACTTTCATAAAAACAGAAACTGTGCCTTTTACTGCTGGTGTCAGCGTGGTTCGGTCATCCGGTTGTAATGGCGTGTTGGGGGAAGGGAGATTTATTTATAATTTTTACTATTGTTACTGCTTAAATTAAGTGTGGGTTTCTCTGTCCAGACTAAACCCGACTCGAGGGATAAATAGAACTTTGGCCTATCACGGCTTTTGTATGATTACATATGCTATACAAAGCTTCTCTCTCTGTCTCTCTCTTCTCTCTCTCTCTCTCACACACACACACAGTCTGCAAAGCCGCCCACTGCATTTTCGTCCACATTACGGAAGGGTCTGATACCATTTGTCTTCTAGGAACATCGTGAGAAAACCGGTGGAAACAATCCACCCGACACTCGCACAGAGTGAGGCCGCTGTGTCTCCATCTCGGGCACGGTATTATTTACGCCATCTCGGGGCTGCTTTATGCTGCATCTCTCCCAACCAGAGGAGATAAGATTATAAGAACCTTAGAAACTAACTGAACGAGATGTTGCTGGGTATCCCGTGCGTGCGTGCGTGTGTTGGCCTCGATGCTGTATAAGGGCTGAGGTCCGGTTGTTTCTTCACTCATCACGTCAGTATTATTGGCGAGGGTAGTACTGTACAAGGGGGCGAGGGGAGCTGGCTTTTTTCCCTTTTAAATCAAATAGATTCACTGGCAGGGGGAAAAAATTCCATCTATACAGTTGTGTACAGATATAATGCTCTCCGTGCTATCGCCTTATCTCTTTATCAGGCACTACCGTCTGTTCTTTGTTTCTTCGCTCGATTCTTAATTCTACTTCCCTCCCCCGACTTTTTCCCTCTCCACATACCCTCGCAAACTGTGATGCATTCCTGCTCGCGCACTTGCAAAAAAAAAAGAAAAAGAAAGAAAGAAAAAATGGCGCTCTCGCTCGCTTGCCTGAACGCACAACTGCACCCGTACACAGAGGCGCGCTCAGGTTTACCGGTGGACGCGACGTCAGATGATCAAGCGCTTGCTGAACGGATGTCGGTACACAACAGTTTGGTGTAGAGAGCAAACCACGTATTGACACGCAGAGAGAGAGAATGTGATGAGTGGGAACTACAGACTGTAAACATTCAATTCATAAAGGATCGTGGTGGGTGGGGGCTGTATCTCCTCTAACTCTAACCTCCCAGAACAAAATAAAATTTTGTGAAAGTTGTTGGTTTTCTTAGTGAATTAACACCAGTTTCTTGGTAAGTTATGTTTGTCCAATAACCACCACCCACCCACCCACCGCCTCTGTCTTGGGCGGTCCTTTGGCGCAGCGGTTAGCGCCTGTCGCCAATACAAGGAAGATTGGCTATTCTCAGTTCAGATCTCGTCTCAGGCATGCTGTTCTTTCTCTGCATATGACACCTGTTTATAGGACAGGCTGCTTTGCCATGATATAGCCTTAGTTGCGGGTTTCCCTCCCCTCTGTGTGTGTGTGTGAGACTGTTTAACGACAGACCCAGTTGTAGGCAACCGTTTTCACATGTTCCCGTCCAGCTGCAGATGTTCGTCATGGTGATGAATGGCGCGCCGTGTATTTGGCAGATCCAGTGTAGAGATGAAGGCAGCTCCTCGGTCTCTCCCTCCCCTACACACCCCTCTCTCTCTCTCTCTGTCTCGGTCATGAAGAAAGGAGTCGCGGAGGACGGAAAGGAGAGTTCCAGAAGTGTTGGGTTTCAAACCCTGAGCCATGACGTAGACAGCTGAACTGGGAGGAACTAGGGGGTGAGGGTGAGGTGGGGAACTCTGTGGCCATGTGACGACGCTGACACTTTATTCCTTCCCATCCCCCATCCCTTGAAAAAAGTGAAACCTAGCCTTGTAGTTTGATGCTGCAACGACTGCTGTTTCCGCGTTTCGTCACAAATCGGCCAGTAAACCATGTATCGAAATCTGGGGGATAAGTGTAGCGCTACGTACAAACCTTTTTTCCTGTAACTGCAGTTAGTATGAAATGAGAGGGTGTAAGGCTAGGAACTACATCAAGCACACGTGCCCGTCTGTCGAGAACGAGACGCAGAAGCGTCAAGCTTGGGTTCCTGCCTCTAGCTATTGGATTTCTACGATCTTTCCTTTTTCTTCACCTAGTAACCTAGTAAACATTCACGCAAATGGTTTCGTGTGTGCCTTGTGGGAATTTGGAATCACCCGCAGAATTTTTATACTGACTGTAGCAACCTGACCCTCTTAGGCTGAAAACCTGTCGCCGTTGTAAGAACTATCATGGATGTGGATGAGATCCGCTAATCTACTCACTGAGAATAGCTGCTCACCACCATCAGCAACATATTCGACTACTTCTTAGTACTGTACTACGACTACAGACTACCTATCGTTATTTCTATGGCTATAGCCACCAAATAGCTGCTATTTCACTAATTTGGCACCATTCTTTTTTTTCTTTTTTTTTGATACGACTTATTCATTATTTCTACTACAACAACTAACTAGTAAGCACTACGACTAACAGTTGAAAAAAAAAGACTACGGCTACTACTACACACGCCAGCAACAGCAGTGTTGAGTTCACTCCCCAACCTGCCCAGCTCAGCTCCTTGACCTGTTTATCTGGGAGGACTCGATGGATTAAGCTGCGAAAGTGTTGTAGAAGCCGATGTTACTAACATAGCAAGAAGATCTTACAGAGTTGCTGGAGAGGCAACCTCTCCTTATTGTTTGCATACACGCAGTGAACAGTGCGGATGTGACCAGGATAATTCATAGGGCGTTAGCCACAGAAACTTCTATAAAGTCTGTGGTTAGCCACTTCCTGTGAAAAGATAATTCATATGATGTTAGCCACTTCCTTTGAAAAGATAATTCATATGATGTTAGCCACTTCCTGTGAAAAGATAATTCATATGATGTTAGCCACTTCCTGTGAAAAGATAATTCATATGATGTTAGCCACTTCCTGTGAAAAGATAATTCATATGATGTTAGCCACTTCCTGTGAAAAGATAATTCATATGATGTTAGCCACTTCCTGTGAAAAGATAATTCATATGATGTTAGCCACTTCCTGTGAAAAGATAATTCATATGATGTTAGCCACTTGTGAAACGCTAGTGTTTCGGTCGAGCTCTAGTATGTTCCCTCTTTGTCACCATTAAGTATCATCTGCTGATGCAGGTGTCATTTGATACTGTCATCTTTTCAGTTGTAAACTGACCATTGTCATTTCGATTGCAGGTGCAGACAGAAGGTGAAGCCATGGGTTGACAAACAGAATTTCCCTGATGTTGATCTTTCAGTATTAACAGGCTGAGTGGGAGCCAGAAAATAGATTTTTTCCTATACGTGCCAAGTTCTACAATGTTTACAGTTTACTTTGATGCCAAACAAGCATTCAAAACAAACGGTTTATCGAAGTTTTCTGTTAAAAAAAATCTACAAGGAATCCTGTTGAAATTAAGAAATGGGCCTATGCAATACAGACATTACATGCCACAGATTATATTATTTTGTGGTGCTTTTGTGGTATTGTTTAAAAGTAGTCTTTTTTACAGGCTGGTTCTAATCAAAATTTTGTTATCTAACTCAGAAATTGTAAATATAGTGGAAAAATCTTTCTTTTGTAATGATAATAGAAATATATGTCATTATACTTTAGCATCACCAGAAAAATTGTGGTGTGTCGTTTTACGCCCTCACTTTTTTCCTTTTTTTTTTTTTTTTTTTTTTGTCCTTGCAATATATTGGCCTCTACCATTTTGGGACTAAAGAACGAAATTTGTATCGAGCGCCATTTTTTTCTGGGATGGATTTAACCTGTTCTATAAAGCAGGTCAAATAGTTTTGATGTTGAAAATGAATTTTTTTGAGGATATTTTTGTATCAGTGTAATCAAAACTGAAGTCATTGGCCAACTACAGATGGGCGTTTTTCCTGGAAATTGCTTTTCTTTGTGTTTCCTAAAAGTATGGTATGCATGAACTGTTACAAGCTTTAATGCGTGAAATTGCATTGGAATGTGAAGTGGCAGCTGCGAAAAAGGTTTTGTGGAACCACGCTAGGCATTAGCTGTACAACGGGCATCTTGAACGTCAGATGTGCATCAGGTGTCGCGAGGCTGAGGTGGACGTCTGCTGCTCGTCACGCTCTTCCTTCCCACAAAACCGTCCTTCGTGTTGGGTCAATGACGATGGATCTCACAATTGCATCAGTTTGTGCAACAAATCGAGTGATCGCCTTGTATGCGCGCGCGGGTGTGTGTGTGTGTGTGTGTGTGTGTCTTGTTGTTGTTATAAGTCACCTGAGCTTTGTTGGACAAATTGTACCCGGCAGCGTTTCTACTTTCAATAACATAGGCTAACATACATTTGTATGATACATTTGTAAAGCAAGCATTTGATACTTTTTATATCTCCTTCAATAAAGACTCAGAAGCTGTGTGATCTTTCTTTTCAGATGCTGGTCTAAGTGAGCTGATCGATCAAAATTCCCACAAGAATATGAGACGAATTTTTTACGCAAGAGCAAAACTTATTTCAAATCACTGTATTGATTAGTATATACCTGCTGTTTCCCAAAGTTATAAACATGATCTTCACAGAAAATGTGTGCATGCCGATGTATATTCCTGACGTCGGTGCTATGGGGTAACTTTCTGTGTATGGAGATGTTTGCACACGTTAAGTCTCGAGAAACGAAGCTCATTCACTCAGGACTTTGGGGGAGGGGGATACAATCTTGATATTTGATCAGCACAGTCAATTTAAAAAAAAGTCGACTGTGGTAGATTATTAAGATCTTCACTCGGCGAGAGTGCCGTCGCCACACTGTTATTGTCGAAACTCCGTCTTCCTTACCTGATGACTGCAAGTGTTGTGGACCACTACAAATGAAACAAATTTTCCTTCCCATCACCCTTTGCATTTCGTCGCACCGATTCCCTCCCACCCTCCTGCGTTCCCTCCCTTTTTGAACAGTGTGCATAAACCAGAGCATAGTATAGTACGTTCTGTCTTGTACACTATACACAAACCAGAACATATGTTATGTACTCGATTATAGCATATTAAATACTGTCTTGCAGACGCTGACATTTTGAACTCCCGGCACAGTCATACTCCAGAAGACACAAAAGCAAGTAATTTTGTTCACATTTCGGTCTTTTGTTTATTAACACCAAGGGGGGAGAAAAAAAGTTCGAACATTATAACTTGTCCAGTTCCTTTCGGCATGTTGACATGGCAAAGTCAAAAGTGCGAACATTGTACACATCTGAGTGATATGTTCCAGGCGAACAGATTTCGCCGCTTGCATATATAAATGGTTTCCGGCGATCAAAATTTTCGCCGTTTGCATAGTTGCCGGCGTTATTTCGCCGTTTTTGCATAGTCAAGTCTTCGAGCTAGCCACTTGCTTGCAGGCGCAGCACCGCCGCTGCCGGAGAGATCTCGGTACGAGCAGCCCACGCTGTCTTTACTCTTTTGAGATCAGTTTCCTGTCAATAAGCATGCGCAGTTCCTAGGTTTGCAGTAACATTCCGGTGTAGCAGGGCCACGTGACCAGTTCCCTCACAACATCGGAAGTGCTGCGCAGCAAGCCTGCTTGACCTCGAAGATTGCGTGAACGTGTGTTGTCCGTCGCCAGGTGCGATCGCTGTCGTTGGTGTGTTCGCCAGTTGTCTGAGCATCAGCGGCAGGTTGAGCTAGCGGTTGCTGGCAAAAGTACCGCAACATACACATTTGTAAGTTTACATCAAGTGAAGATCAAATGCAACTAAAGTCATTTTACACATAGATGACTCTGACCAAATATAAAGCTCTCCTGTCTATCTTTCCTTATTTCTCTTTCTCTCTCTCTCTTTCTTCCCACGTCAACAATTCAAAGGCAGCGTTCAAATCCATACAACATGCCATTTCGACCGCAGGAATTGTTTGCCATTACGATCAAAAGCTGCCAAACCTTTTCTCGTGTATTATTATCCACACGCAACAACATCGGAGATGGAAACCCACTTCCGATCAGATCACTGAGAACTGCATCGAATCGATCATCGTTCCTCCCGCACTACAGCATTTGGGTGCTTGTACGCACCCTACATCGAGAGGTCAAAGTTCGGATCACAGACTATGGCACGCGATTGGGCGGCAGTGTCCCGTCACGAGGGGCGCACCGACCAATCGTGTGACGTGTTCGTAAACAAACACGATGCACGTGCATTTCAGTGCAACAGCTGGAGACAGATTTCCAAATAAAGAAAAAAACGAAAGAAGTTTTTTTTAATTAATCTGCAAGAAAAAGTGTGGATCTAAAGCTTAAAATATTGAGCTTTAGATACCAGGATATTTCAACCCACGCACCAAATAAATCAGAAAAGACTCAGAAGCTCCAAAGATGTTTCTGGAAATCATTTCGCCTACACGCGAGAAGGGAGTGCACGCCCGTTTTACGAGCACCAGGCCTGCGAGGAAATAAGGAAATCGCTCTTTCTCTCTCTCTCTTTGCTTTCGTTCCGGAACAACTTCTTAAAAGATCGCTTTCATAGGTAAAGGGGAGAGAAGTGGTGCACACAGAGAGGGGCAGCACACTTGCACTGCGGGGGAAAGGGGGGTACAAAAGCTCGTCTGCAACTAACTTCCTGCCGCCTGCCCTGCAGGAGTCCTGAGTAAAAGAGCAATAAGTTAGAGGTTTCCTTAAACTTTTTACAATCTACTTGAGCCATAGTAGAATAAATACGTTGACAACTATACAGTTATCCCTGTGATGTATAAACATCCACTACCAATAGTCCATTTGTTGATAGCAATCGTGTAAGAGTTCTGTAAAAAAAAAGAAAAAGAAAACTTGTCTTCAAAATGAGACAACTTTAAAATGGCTTGGTATAAAAATCTTTAAAAGATTCATAATTACAGCTGCCACATACATATATTTCTTCTGCAATAGATAGTTTCGCTTTTAAAAAATTATTTCGTTAAAATACTTTGTTTTAATATAAATCAGTAGCTTCATCGGCAAGATCACTTTGTGAGTCATTAATTTATCTTAAAGTGTGTAATAATACGTAGTCTTCCAAAGAACTGAAGGTATTTGAAGGGTTCCACGGGAACACAACAAAATTCAGATACTTCAGAAAACGTAGGCAGATACTTGGAACGCGCATGCGGCCACTTGCACACACTGTCTTATGGGTTCATTCAGAGGCTTTAAAAAAACGAATACTCTTAAGCAAAGACTAGCTTTCATTCTGATCACACTAACCAACACGGGGGTATTAGAAGGAGGGGAATCAATCGATCACAATTTACACACACACACACACACACACACACACACACACACACACACACACACACACACACAAAGACAGGGACTTCGCGTCGTCAAATTCTCCAGTTCATGTTCTGTGTGCTCGAAAACGAGCAAGTGACAAGACGGAACAGAGTGAGATGGAGGCAGCGTGGGTGCCCGGAAGTCACCCACGCGCATGCGCTGTGTCCCTCGCGACTTCTCAGTGTACATTTTGCGTTGCCAAGGCACTGCTGAGAAATGTTCACTGTGCCTCGTCGCTTCGGCGCAGTAACAGCAGTTGGCTTTGGGTTCAGACAATCAAGGACAATGTCGAGAAGCAGTGGGAGTGACAGGCTGCAAAATAAAAAGCGCTCTACCGAAGACACTACAATAAAGAACTCTTAACAAGAAAAACATGGTCAAAGAGATTGCACTTTTAAAAAATAAATATTGCAAACAGTCGGCCCGCGAAGTTTTAGTGGAGGTGTGAGTCTACAAGCCCGGAGCAGGGTAAAGTCTCTGCGAGAGATTTGCAGGAGATAGTTTCATTTTTCGTTGAATGCGTCAGCAGACATAAAACCACGATCTAGACACAAACACTCCTCCATACCATCGCTCAGAGCTGTAGACAAATCTTTTAAGATAACGTTTTCAACTCTTCCTATACTCACTGCGATATATCATAGATACAAATATCCACTGAGTGAGCAGCAACAAACGGGAACTTGGCCCACCAGAGTTCTGGAATATTTTGATTGTTTAGAATGTTACCATCCTCTGGAAGGGAAGAATACTCATTTCGGAAGCAAATTTATACAAAAAAAATTCAGCCAGTTTGCTTTCAGCAAAGCAGAATGCTGCAAATATATACAAAGAAACAAGAATTGAATCTGTCCACGAATCAACATTATAGAGAGAGTTACTGTAACCGTCCCTTCAAAATGTACACATGAGCCTGCTCTGCACCAAGTTATGTAGTTAAGTCCGAGTCCCTCGTAGGACTATTTCCCACGCGAGCATGCGTGCAAAATGGCCACGAATGGTCTTCCTTCGCAAAAGGCAATATGGTGTATATAAAATCACGATCTAGATACAAGCATTTCTTCATACCATCGCTCGGAGCTGTGGTGATTTCCTTGAAAAAAGATTCTTTTTCACGAGGATGGTCAAACTTTCTTTTAAAGATAGAAAATACGTGTAAACACATTCCACAATGCTAGAAACTGTGTTTTGCTTCTCTTTCATGTAAAGTGTCTATCTGTACATTTCTTTTACAAGTGATCCCACTGAAACCTCTTGCCTTGTTTGTGTAATTTCTTTTTCCACATGCATGGCCATTTTGTACACTAGATGCTGGTCCGTCTTGTGAATGTCGAGTTTGGTATATTCTGGAAATAAAACACCTTTGGGCTCCAGTCCCATAAAATATCACAAGTCGCATCCAACATTATGATAATTCATTGTCGAGGACACACTGATTTGCCCAGACTATCAAAACAGTGTCTCCTCGACAGATCTTTACAAACTGCTTCCTGTTGAATACATGTATCCTTCTCTTTTTTTTTTGCTCGACACTGCATGGGACCTTAGTAAGGCCATCACATCAGTGTCTACACTCATCATTACGTCCGTCATGATGTGCGTTGTAGTGTTAAATTGTGCACAGTTGAGAATATGTCCCATAGTGCACAGTGAAAACCGTTGCATTGTGCACATATTAGTGTTGATTTGTGCACATTTGTGTGGAAGTCTTCATAGTGGGATAAAAGTCAAGAAAATTAAACAAAATTCTGCAAGCAAGTGCGGTCGTCACACAGACTGTTAGCATATCAAAGGTCCATTCGCGCCTAGCAATAAAAAAAAGCGAGAGACTTCAATTTCCGAGAAAAAAAAACAACGATTAGACATTCTTTCACTCTGGGGCGCTTTTCTATCGTAATGGAGAAGAACATCATAGAGCATAAAGATTGACTCAAGCGTCAAAGATTAGCACCAGAAACTCTAGGCACACACGTTGAGTACATCAATTGAAAGGTTGGCGACTATACAGGAAAATGAGCAACCCAAACACGCAACTTCCAGACACATGCGCCCTTTAACCAGAGTGATATCTTGTGGTCATGTTTCCTTTGTCTTTGTAAGTCTGTCGCCAAATACTTCGACTACATTCAATGACAACGTAGAGGGATGAGGGGACTCCGGCAATCCTTAACTAAGTGTGGTTAGCTTAAATGGTTGGTTAGAATGTTGTAAATTTCCATTTCCCCCTGTAATTATATTGCTAGAATTAACAAGAAGTCGAAACTTTTTTTTTGAAAGAAAAAAACCAAACACGTTGTTGTTGTCGTGGTTAAGAGGCGATTGTGTCGATGGAGGCATCATGTGGAATGCTCAATTCATCCGGCGGCAGTAGTAGCCCAGCATCTTGCACTTTTCACACAGGTGCTGTGGGTGGACTTTACTTTGGTCAGAGACATCCAGACCATCTGGCTTTTCCAGTGGACGCTGTAACACAGGCAACGAGAAACAACATAAGAAGCGGGTCACCAATATCTCGTGCAACCACTTAAGTCCATGGCAAACCACAGACAATGATATCTTTAGAGAGGGAGTCAAGCAGTAACATTCGTTTACTGCAGGGACAGAGATTTCGATTTAGGCGTCTCTGACAAACATGGCGTAGGATGTTATACGTTTCTTTGAGCTTTTAAAGGACAACACGAGTACAACATTTTTTCTTTATGATCGGGTTAAGCTCATTTTAATATAATAATTCCCAAAATATGAGTATATAATTATGCTTAATTTTCAAGATAAAAGCCTTCAAACATCGGCATTCTCACCTGCCACTAGAAAAGCAGAAGAAAATTACTCTCATTCACTGGAGAGTTCTGCTGCGTGCAAGTAGTATTTGTAACAGTGAGTGGGGCCTAGTTCAGGAAATCAATGAATGTCTTCTAGTCTAACGAAGAAACATCGCTCAGGTTCTCGTGTTCAAGAAGCGATTTTTTTGCCCAGAAAATAAAACAGCTGATTTTGTAATACAGCCCTACAGATTTCAACTTTATTGAGAAGCTTCTGATGAAGTTAAAAAAATAAAAGGTCCAAAACCGAATTCACTCCAGAGTAAATAAATCTTCTGTAGATCATAATTTAACGGACAACAATTACCGTCATTATTGGATTCTCTGTTAGTAAGTGGGCGCTTTTGTGTTAATTTTTCCATGTTTATTATTGTTAATAAAATATAAAAACATTTTAAATATGTGTTTGTCTAAGATAAACTCCTGTAATTTTTTCTATTTGATAGATGGTTAATTTCCAGCATTGCATTTTTATTGTATAGTTCCAACTGACTGCTGATAAAGAGGTTTTTTTTACCATTAATAATATAACATTACAAAAATGTCATACATTTTTATCGACGTAAAATCTTATTTCTTCTTCATTTAGCTTCATGCAAAACTTACTATTACTTACTCGCACGTGTTTCTGTTTAAGCTCCTCGTATGTTTGTTACCATCAGTTCTGTTTTAGGTGTTTCGAGTAAACACATCACTGTACCCTCATACTGTCAGTTGTTTTTAGCATTGAACTGGATAAGGATATGACTACTGATGATGTGTTTGTGACATCACATTGTGTCCTGGTCAGTTTTCTTTTACCCAGGATTGCATCATTTCTCTTTGAATTCAGCTCATGCACACGATGCTATTTTTAGAAATACTACCCTTTCGTCACGTCCTGTTTTCTTGACAAATCCAGGTTTAATTAAAAGAAAAACATTAATAAAATGTTTCTCGTGCATCTTCTTCATAAAATACCACCGGAATATATTTTTGTGATACTTTATGCTCTATTTCCAGAGATTTTTGCCGAACGTTCGTGTTTCTTTAACCATTTATTTCTTCCCCCTACCACTTCCCTCTCTCTCTCTCTTTGATATATATATATATAAAGGTGCTGGTTGTGTATTTTTTTCAATTGTTGTCAGAGAGTGGTGGCCATCTGTGTAGCGCCAACACGATGTGGCTTAGAAATAGTAGACCCGGGTATACACTGGCTTTCTGAGAACCATAATCTGCTGTGGAGGGTATACCTTCATGCGTCATGACCATGTGACAGCTAACACCTGATGCTAGGAACTCGATCAACGTGCCTCTCCGGGTCCACACTGTGATGTGACGCCTGATGCTTTAAGCTCTCACCTGTTTGTGCGGGTACACCATGATGTGGCACTTGATGCACTCTTGCCCCATGTTGGCCCAGCTGTTGCCACTCATCCACTTGCGTTTGCACTTGGGACACTTGTATTCACCAAAACATCGCTTCTTGCCCTGGTACGGCGTCAGCCCCTCTCCCTTGGGGCGAGCCTGCACAGTGACAACGGGACTGGACTTCAGAGAAACAGCTGGACATGCAGTCGACTGTTACACCATAATATCACATCAAACAATGACACCGCAGATACCACGGTTCTGTCATCCGGCATGGTAAGGAAGCAAAAGTGACTCATATCTGAGCGTGCTCGCCATACTTTGATACACAGTTTCTAAAGTGCATATAGACATATACACATACAGAAATAGGTTCACATACACATGTAGACATAGGCTCATATATACACATATAGAAGTAGGCTCACATACTCATGTAGACATAGACTCATATGTTCACAAATAGACTCATAAACATATATAGACATAGGTTTCTTTACACACATAGACATAGGCTCATATGTACACCTCTACCCAAAGACAGTTCTCTGTGCAGTGTTTCCTATATATATATAGGCATAGACATACTATGTATATATTATATACATATACACACAATTAGACATAGTTCTCAATACATTGTTTCCTCATACACTTTTAGTATAATACCGTATCCATCACCATCCTTTGTAAAAAAAATATTTTTTGTTTGCTTGATTAGCTGGTTTGTTTGTTTGTTTGTTTGTTTGTTTGTTTTGTTGCTATCACTGCTGGCGCCGGTCTGCAATGGCGCACTGTATTTGTAACCTGTCGTCGGTACTTCAAGTGTTGATTTTTCACAAGAAATTTTACTAAGCAGCAAAACGCCAGTCAAATATGAAATAATAGTTAGATGTCTACTTTAAAAAAACGCTAACCCCTATACATGTTACTGAGTGTGCTTGTTGAGAACATACAGCTACCGAAGCACAAAGCAGTCAGAAATCTGGTTGATGCTGAGGAGAGCTTCAGTTCTACTACATGGTCAACAAGCACCCTACTCCAAAGATGGCTCTATGGGAGGAGCCTAGATATGAAGGACACTGAGTCATTCGTCATAAAAGCTCCTTACTTGATCCTTACTTTACACGTGAATGAAAAGAAGATGAGGTTTATTTGATTGAAACGCCTTAGAAAGATGATGCTATAGGAGTATTCACAGGGATGACCGTTATGCTGACACCACAAACAGTTGATTTTCTGCACACGTCTCGCGTACTGCATCATTCCAGATACTTACTTCACAGTACTGTTAGGATTAGCCTTATTCAAGCCGGACGCCTACAGTACTATCAAGTTTAGCCGTTCGAAGAGGTTGCAGGTTCTAAAAGCGTTATTAACTCAGTGCACCCATCAACCTCACATTCAGTTTCACACGATTACGCGCGAGGGCGCGCATGCACGTATACATGTAAGCATGCACACACGCGCCCACAAATAAACGCGCATGCCACACTCATCTAAGCAGACAAATTTATAAATGAAATTATTCAACGCTTTCAAAAAAGTACTCTCAAAAACTTTAAACAAGGTATTTTCAACAACAGCGTTAAATAACGCATTCTCAACAACAAGGGTAAAACAAAGTATTCTCAACAACTTCAATCAAGATACATGTATTCTCAACAACAACGTCAATCAAGATATTCTCAGCAACAACTTCATCAAGATATTCTCAACAACAACTTCAATCAAGGTTTTCTCAACAACTTATAGTACAAAAATAATGTACACTCTCTTTCTCACACTCCCAAGCCCCTGCCTCTGCCCCCCACCCCACACACAGGCAACGCACGCACAAACGAATGTAGGAAATCGCGGTTTAAAAGAACATGCTGGCTTTCTGGCTGGAAGGGAACAGGGTGGATGAATTCTGCTGGCAGGCTTTGCGCGAGTCATCTGACACCCAGCCGGGACCTCCATACAGCTGTTCCAAGATGGTGGCCACTCGCGTGTTTACAGAACACAACCATTGCCGTGCCTTGTCTCTCTACGTTCCTCTGGAAATTCCACATCTGGTTTATGCTTGTACACCTCAGTTCTGGTCTGGTAGATGTTCCCAACAGCTTTGTGCGTGTGATTCTAGAAGTTCCTAATAGCATTATATTTTTAACCCAGTCATTTCTGCTTTGACGAAGTCATCTGCACAGAAATCTGTGGGAATATTTTACGTTTAAAAATAGCATAATTTTCTTTTTGTCCCTTTAGTCATTAAAGTGTCTTTACTCGTCGCAATATGTTTGATTCAAGTAAATAAGAGAGGATTAATGTTACCACTCAGCTTTCCATTTAAGCGGTTTGTTTACTTCTTCTCAAAAAAAGTATAATAAGGACGTTATTAGTTGAGAGGAGTGTAAGCATTATACTCACTTCTGTAACTGATTCAGTGAGGTGCCTGTTTCTTAAGTATCGATATAGGACAATCTTTGCCCTCAAAACAGCAGTTTTGGAGAAGCGTGATTGGTTACAGCTCATACACATAAGCATCATGCATAGTTATAGTATACACACGTTCGTTACTTCTCACTGTTAGGGTACACACACGTTCGTTACAAACGCTAGGGTATGTGTGTGGGAGCTCAAAATTTAATGGTTATTTCTGCGGTGGCCATATGACAGAACCACTCTCCCAGACTGTACTTAAAAGATGACGAGCTTCTGACACCATCCGCTAATTTGTTTCGAGCCTAGGATTGTCTGTGACAACCTCCTCCACGACCTCAGTGTTATTGCTTCTTTCAGCTACGCCGATGTAAAACTATCCAGCTAACTGGTTAGTAGGTTTATACAATCGGCGCCTTAATACCGTTCACAAATGACTGACCCACTCAGCTCTTCCAACCACAACACACCAAGAGATGACTGAATACAGAAGGAAATAATTATTCCTTTACATTTATTGCTCATTTCTGAATGAGACATCGGAGCTCAATGAACCACCGTATATTCCGTCAAAGTTATTTTACAGGAAGGGTGTATGACTGGGTGGTTGGTTGGGTGGTTCTCATATGCCTTGTTAATGTCAGTATCAATGAACTCAATGAACCGCCCTAGATTCCGTCAAAGTTATTTGAGTGAGTGAGTGAGTGAGTGAGTGAGTGAGTGAGTGAGTGAGTGAGTCTTACGGACCTCGTTTATATCAGTACCAATTAATTATACGTATATATTAAAGAATTGATATGGAGACTAATGGCTCCCGTCTGTTTTTCTACTTTAACCATTATCATTATTCTAAATAAATTTATGAGCTGAGTAAAGACTTTCCGCTAGTATTACGAAGATGTAGATAGAAAGAAGTGGGTAGAAATATGTGTTTTAAAGGGAGCTATCACCTGAGATTATAACAATACATCCTAAGGCTATATTACTACATCATCTAAGATTATATCACTATATCCCCTAAGACTGTATTCCTAAGCCAGCCAGCCCAGCAAACAGATGCCGCATGCAGAGGAAAGCAATGTTGACTGGTTGTCACTGTTTTACGCCGCGCTAACTAAATGCCAGAGGGATAAGAGCAGTGTATCTGAGACTAGATCCGAACCTCAACACCCGATTCTGTGAATATCTTTTTTCTTTCTCTGCCTCTCTGTATGAGAGAGAGAGAGAGATTGAGAGCGCTGGCGCTTGCCACGCTTCTGTTCTCTAGTAAAATGTCCTGGTAGTTGTATATTTCTTGCATTGAAAACCTCATAAACTGTGTAAAACCATCAAGCTGTGGGAGATACGTCTCTTTTGTCAGACGCGCAGCACATTGCAGCCTCTTCAAGCAACAATGTGGTGTCAGCAAGAACGCCAGTTGTCAACAGCAGTTGTACATAGTGTAGTGGTGTCCCCTTGGCGGTTGGTTACAAGGACACGTCGATAATTTCCTTCTTAGCTACTGGAAATGCCTTTTTCTGCATAGATGCAAGCTAGCAACGAGGCAGGCAAAAGAACGGATGAGCAGAGAAGTCTCAGACGGAGGGAGAAAATGACAAAGAGAAATTATGACTATACCTGTGGACAGTCCTTGATGTAATGTCCCTTGTTGAAGCAGAGGTGGCAAAGGTAGGAACTGGGTGGCCGCTTGCCTGGCTTACGTTCCATGGACAGAGTCAGATCACTGAAGTGTTCCGCCAGGTCCTGCAGGCTGCCCAACGGCGACGTGGTGTTCAGGGGCTGAGAGCTCTGAAAGGGGTTCTGGAAAAAAAATAATACCCTCAAAATAATAATCCATCGCTTCACTGTGTGTTACAAACATCTTCACACGCGCACCAAGAGAAGGAAGGGCGAGAGGAAAGGAATTTAATTTCATAAACGTGTATGAGTAGTTATTTCTACAAGAATCTTGACGAGTGAAGCAGGTTGTACGTTAAGTCAGGTTGTGGGTTATTGTTCTCCACGTCCATGGAGGGTCTGAGCTCGCTTTGCATAGATTAGTGATTACATGGGCTTACATGGGTCAGGAGAGGGTGTGTCTGAGTTCACTTTGTACAGATTATTGAGTACAACCGTCTACCTGCGCCAGGAGAGGCTTTTGTAGCAAAGCAAAGGGAGAAAAGGGGGCTTCAGGGTAAAGCATCCCGCTGAGAGAAGAAGAGACTGTTGTTGCGTCACATTAGCGTAGAAAGACGGTTAGTGTTTCACACTAAAAACAGTTGTCAGGTTCATACTATGCTAATCATTTTATTATTTTATTTCACAAATGTAGACAGATTCGCTGCTTGCATGGAGCGGGTGACGATTGACATTTATTTAAAATTACACCTTTGTACGACCATCACCAAACTTAACAGGCATACACCTGTCATCTTTGGTTCGGTTGGTGATTTTGTTAGGCTGATATATGTTGCTCCAAAATATTTTTATTTTCTCCGTTCTAATATGTTACTGCTGGCCCCAAATGAAGGGGGAAAATCTACTCTGCCCCATATCTCTAGCACGCAGAGCAAATATCGACATCCGATGTAACATCAGCGGATACCTCAGGGGAGAGCAAAAGGGACAGAGACATGGTACCCTCGCAAGATTTACCTCCCCCTTCACCCAAACCCTCCTCCCCAATATTGACAACAAAGTCACGGGGAAGAGTCCTCGGCAGAAATCAAACCGTGTGTATGTGACAGACAGACAGACAGACAGACAGACAGCTTCCCAAGCAATAATCGCCGTTCCGCTTTTGTTTCTTTACTAGATCGATGGTCTTTGTTGTTCATCAACCGGAATGGATTGTTCTCTTCTCAATTTACTAAGACAATAAATAATCCGGCTACTGTTTCATCAGAAGGAATTTACAACTGTTTTGCTTGCTTTTTCACTATGGCAACAATCTGGCTACTATTTCATCAGCAGACACAAAACGCAGAGTTCAAGACAGGACAGTAGCATTCTGTTGCTGACCGTTTTGCTTGCTGGCTGGAAAGGAACTGGGTGCCAGTGAGCAGGTCTGTCTGTTGTCTGCGAGTCATCGGGAGCACAGAGACAACGGAATGTAAACAACGCACAAGTCCATCTTTTGCACGCCGCCGCCACCGCCGCCACTGCCGCAATGGCAGAAGGGAAAGTGTGTAAACAAGATGCCAGGCTAGGTTTACAGGATAAACGTCAGTAGTTTATGAAAGCGAAATATATCGCCGCTTCTATCTCGCCATCGCGGTCCGGTACGGGGCGTCAGCACTCTCTCTCTCTCTCTCGTGCGCACGTTGTGCTGACGCCAGGTGGGAGGAGAAAGCGTGACACCCCTTCCCCTACACACCCAACTTTGTGCTCCCTCGAGCACGGCCAAAAAAAAAAAAATTCGGCACGCAAATACACACGTGCACATGAGAAAAACACGTGGAAAAGTTCGCAATGGACAGGTGTACCCAAAAACGATAAGACAAAGGGTGAAAAGACATGCTGTTGTTGACGAAAAGACTACCATGTGCCCTGAAAGGCACCACGTCCTCTTCCTCGGCCAGCCATTATCTCAAATAAATAAATAAATAAATTCCAAGATACTCGAATTTTTTAATACGATCAGTTGTCAATGACAAAGAGTAATCTCTTTTTGAGAGTGAAAACATTTTTGCCCGCAATAGTGCGTAACACACACACACACACACACACACACACACATCGTTAACCTTCCCCAGCCCCAGCCTGTGTCTTATTTATTACCTAAGCACACAACGCTTCGATGCGTCTTCAAAGAACGCCTTCAAAATGTTGCGCAACACGAGATCTTCGCTTTCCTGACCACTGGCCGCCACT
This sequence comes from Marisa cornuarietis, assembly GCA_004794655.1. Classification (NCBI taxonomy): domain Eukaryota; kingdom Metazoa; phylum Mollusca; class Gastropoda; order Architaenioglossa; family Ampullariidae; genus Marisa; species Marisa cornuarietis. Next base: position 2,966,123 of record SMMW01000622.1, on the reverse strand, counting down.
TTCCTCTTCTCCACTTCCATCCCAGCCCCTACCCTCGAAAGTGTGTGTGTGTGTGTGTGTGTGTGTGTGTGTGTGTGTGTGTGTGTGTGTGTGTGTGTGTGTGTGTGTGTGTGTGTGTGTGTGTGTGTGTGTGTGTTGTCTCCTCTACTGCTCTTCCCTACTTCGAACTTCGAACTTGTTTCATCTTCTCGTGCAAACCATTCACCCTTCTAAAGTTCTCCCTATTCTGTCCGCACAAAAAACCAAAACCTTGAAGTGGAGGAAAGCAGAGGACGCCGTCTCTAAGTGCACTCCTCCCCCCCCCCAGCCCTACATATGTTCTTACATGTTACATATGTAACAGTAAAACAGGGGCGAGCATTGACACGTTAGTCCTGATGGTTTGGGCCTCCCTAATAGTTCTGTCCTAAAACAACAATGAAGAACTTCAGGGAAGAGGGAAGGGGGTTGGTGAGAGAGGGCAGCAGTGCATACTGAAAAAAGCGCCCTCTCGAGAAACTTCCTCAGTGCTTGAAGACAGACGGTAACAAGACACGCCAGTCGGCACCCTCGTGCCTGCGGAAGCAGCGAGTAGCCAGCGAGCAGCAGCCACCAGAGAGCTGTGCTCACCCACAGGTCAAGGGATGACGTAGTGTGGATAACAGATCCTGTCCGCTTGCCGGCAGGTGTGAAGAGCCGATGAGGAAGCGATGACGATGCCGTGTTCTCTGGGACTGCATCATGTGCATCCACTTACTTGTCAGACAGTCACCGGCATTTCTCAACAGACGCTGACCACAGGTTGTGAGACTCGGCTACCTGTCCGACGAAGTTTAATTAACCTTTCAGCCACAGTATGCTCCGCACAGAACAGCCGGGTGTCTCTTGGGAGGTGAATCGCACAACTTCAAAAAAGACTCGACAGAGGTCGAAGACAGTAAAGATTGTGTTGTTGTTGATGATGATGTTTCTTTCTGCACAGGCTGAACACAGCACAGCCGCCGTTTTTTACCGATTGCATTCTTCACGTTGTTGCATGACCTACGCCGACTTGGGTTCGACAGGCCCCACACATACTTGTCATGGCCCGACTCACTTCGGTATAATTTGCTCAGTTTATGGTATGGATTTGTTTTGAAAGGGGAGGTTTCGTTTCTTGTTCTTGCCTTTGTCTACAATATCAACTAGCCATGTTTCCAGGATGATGTTAATATTTCTATCGTATCTGACTTGATATAAATGACCATTTTATAATTGGTTACTGATTTTTCACGGTAAATTCCATTCTGATTCTAACCTGCAATAAAAAGGAACTTGTTAAAGACAAACAATCCCATTCTAAACTTACGGTAAGGGTAATGTATTTCCTACGCACTGTAATCGACTGAATAAACAAACAAACAAACAAACAAACACATGTTTTCGGTATCTGTCGAGAAAATTGTCACTATAACCTGCACACTGATATTTTATTATGTATGTTTTTCTTGTTTAGCGGATAGGGCTAGAAGGCATTATTATTATTATTAGTTGTATTATCATGCCCGCACGCGCACACATACGTGCATGCTCAGTGCACCATTTTTCCCGTCTGGTTCTTACATAACATTAATGTCTCTCTGCTGTTCGCATCTTCCTGGCGGCTGGGTCCCTAAAGTGGCTCCCTCTGGCAACCGAGCTCATCTAGCCATGAGTTTTCACTCGTAGACGGAAACTCGACCCAAGAACTGAAGAATTTCTTTGTTTGCCTCTGCTTATCTTCCCGCCCGACAGACGACCTGGCGTCATGAATCAAACAGAATGTCTTCTGCCTTGACTTACGTGCGAAGTGAACAAATAAAAAAGAGAGGGAGGCACAGCCTGAGCGCTGACTCCTAAAATCTGTGATACTTATTCAGGCCTTCAAGTGGTAAAACCCTGACATATTGTGAAGTACATGTATATTAAACCACTCTCGCAGCTGTTAGACTAACGTAGCTGTAAACACTTGTGTCGCTGCTACACTTACTGTAAAACTCATTTTCAAGGTAAGGTGAATGTAGAATATGTCTCATTATCAGACTTACCTATCACACTGTCAAACAGACTGAGCGTGCAACTTTACCGGTGTTCGATAACTGATGTCTGCCATGTCTTCATAATGCATAGCCTTACAAGTTTACATTAATTTCATCATCTTTGTAATTATTTTTAGACCACCCTTGCTTTTTAAAATAATAAAAAGCGAGCCTAAATATAAAACAATCACTGCAGCTAGAAATAATGGTGGTTAGACAAAAACAGTTGTCATTCTTTGACAGTACGCGAATGGGTTAACATTTCATCAATATCAATTATTCTGTTGGAATTTAAAGATTTGTTTCTATGTCTTTCGCACGTATTTGTTACGAATTGGAATGAGTGCATGACATGATGAAAATATTCGATATGCTGCAGATACTTCTGCACAGAATGTTTACGCACTATTTAAAACCGTTTTTCACAAAGAACCTTACGGACCATTTGGTACCTGTTCGTTTGCTTTTTATTTTGTTTGCTCGTTTGTTTGTTTGTTTGTTTGTTTGTTTGTTTGTTGACAGTGCCGACGGTTTGTTACGATTCCCAAAAGTCGTGCCGTTAAACAATGTATCCATCAGCTATAAAGAATAGCCGGGAAAGTTTATTTCCTTGTTAATTGCCGTCTCCTTGTTTTGTCCGAAATCTTTTACTGAAATTGCAATACGCATCTCCCCACCATTACTCCGCAATCTCGTCTGACCTACAGTTCCTAGAGTCTCTCGAACCCCATGCATCCGTGCATGTGTGCAAATCTTGAGACAAGTAACAAAGTCTGGCCAGTAAGAAAAAGAAGACTACAACACAGGGCACTGACGCTCATTGATGACAATAGCTGAACAAAAAACTTCTAACACCCAAATGTTCGCAAAAAACAAGATTAGCTGCAATATTCGATGATGATGTTGATGACGACGACGACGATGACGACGACGATGATGATGATGATGATGATGATGATGATGATGATGACGACGATGATGACGACGACGACGACGATGATGATGATGATGATGATGATGATGATGATGATGATGCCGTTGGCGGGAGACGTCAGTTAAATAAATACATTTATAATGAAATGGTCGAGTGTTGCATTGCCGCTAATTTAAACTCATGCCAGAGGCTGGGGTATGAACGATGACTCGGGTACGTGTGTCCCGCTGTTGCTGTGTGGCGAGACGTGAACAAACATCACAACAGCCGTTTCTTTGAGCAGCACGAACCCACAGCTTCTCTCCCCATAGCAGCTGTGGGGGTCAGGAAAGGACTGTAAAGTCTCACTCACATCTCTCTGAAAACCCAACCCACTGTCTACCACTGTACATTACATAAAGGAAACATGTTAACATCTATTAATCTGTGCTCCCTTCACGTGTATCCATGCGTGTTTATCTCGCGTGAATACGCGTGTGCCTTTTACGTTTATAAATACACTGTGTGTGTTTCTTTCACGGTAATAAAATGTGTTGCTTTCAAGTATATCAACACGTGTTATTTTCATGTTTATAAATACAGTATGTGTAGCGTTTATCCCTTTCTGTCACATTGATAAAACGTGTTGCTTTCTAGTACATCAACATGTGTTATTGTCACCTGTATAAATACAGTATGTGTTCATTTCACGTTTATCCCTTTGTGTTTCTTCCACGTCAATAAATTGTGTTGCTCTCAAGTATATCAGCGTGTTTTCCTTTTACATTTATTAAAAAAGTATGTGTTCCTTTCACATTTATAAACAAGTTTCCTTTGGACGTTTATGTATGTGTTTCTCTGTGTAAACAGCTATGTTCGGACAGTGCCAAAGCTGCTCCTCGTACTTAGAATAAAGCATCTCGATCCGTCGTTGCGGCCTACTCAAATTCTCCTTGTGCGCAGTTTCTTTGTTATGGAAACATCATCATCTTCACGACATAAGCAAAACAGACGGCGACCTTGTGACTTTGTCTCGCGTCGTTCGAACTGAGTCTCTGTCTCTACCCCCCTCCCCATTTAATGAGAAAAGGAGACCAGTGGTCACCCTTTAGAAGACAAACTCATGATGCGAGTTCCAACCAAAAAAACGTCTGCGAGAAAGCTCTGCGCCCTTCAACATACGTGGCAGCAGCATCAACAGGCCGACACGCGGTGTGTACACCTTCTACAGCTGCAGCTGGCATGGTGTGTAAACCAAACGTGGAAGGGAGGGGGGAGTGGGAGAGGACTCGCATGCAGCTACAGCACTGGCACAGTTAACAAAAAAAAAAAAACAAAAAAAAAGCAAGCGCTCGCCTTACTTACGGATGAGAGGTTTCCCAGGGTGGGGGAAGTGGCCCAGGTCTCGGCAAGCAGGTTCTGGTTCTTGAGGAGACTGTTGACATTGTTCAGGGTGCCCGAGCTCGTCAGCTGACCGCCGGGAGTCCACAAGGACAGGTCGTTGGTGAATCCACTTGGCGTGTGGTTGTTTATGTTGCCGGACCCACCAACACCTTGCTGCTCGGCCAGCGTCAGGTAGAACAGGTTCAGCAGCTGGGCTGGCTGGTACACCGAGGCGCTCGTGTCCAGGTTGGACAGCGACGACATGGCGGTGGACGGCGGACGACGACGACGAGGGCCACTGTGACGCCGAACGAAAAGACGACCGAAGGTTTGGTGACGACTTTGGTGAGGTCAAGTGTCGAGACTGGGAGGGAGGTCACGGAATGGGTGGGGGGGAGTTCTTAGTGTTGGGGTCAAGTCTTGAGTTTCGTTAGATAAAGTTCGGTGCTCTCTTTTTTTGGTTTCTTCTTTAGGTTGTTGTGTCTTAGGGTCGTCTGAAAGACCTCTCAGTACCTCGAACGGGGCAAAAGTAGCTCAAGTGCACTCGCCACTGGAAAAGAAAATGGTCTGGCAATGCTAGACAGAAGGAAGCTGACTTGGCCCTCTTTGCTGCATGACTCGCTCGCGACGCCGCGCGCGCGGCGCCAACCTGCCACAATTCGCATCCTCCACTCCCATCCCCCCCCCCTTGACCCCCGGCCGCCCCCGCCCCCTTCCTGCCGACTTGGCTGTGTTCTTGGCACCGCATAGCTATACACATGCCTGCTGCTTCTCCCTCGCTCCTTTCTCTGGCACATGTGACGTCACGAGAATATTGCCACGGAGCGCATTCCTGCTCCGCCTCTTCTCCTCGCCTCCTTTTTTCTGACCCTTGACCTACTCGGGGATCCCTGACCGTTCAGAAACGAACAAGATGTGCTGACGTAGAGGATACGCGTAGGTCTATGCATGAGCCGCGCCGCGCCGCGCGCGTGTGTGTGAGACAAAAGAGAGACTAAAGCAATTTTCAAACTTTGAATACATTTATATTTTATCAAATTATATAGTGTTCAAAGTTCGAAAGATTTATATATGTGTATATATTATACTCCTTTATACATATCTTTCACCTACCCATGCATTCACTCGTGGGGGTGGGGGGGGGGAAGTTGCTTTCATGACAAAAGTTTTTAAAACTTGGCGCTGATGAGCTACCTCCCCTTACGTCTGTCGCCGGCTTCACGTAACGGGACCAACGCCGTCAACTGTTGTGCACTTCGCCGAGGTGTGTGTACTTGATTCAAGTTGTTCAGATTTATTCTCCCCCCTTTTTTTTTACTCTAATTTATTTATGTATCATGTAAACAATTTTCTGTTCCTCGCCCTCTTTTCGTACCAATCACATCCTCCTGCAGCGGCGAGTGGCAGCAGGCTCCGCCCACCTTCCAAACCCACAGCCATTCCAGGGGGTCGTAACCATGACGACTGCTGATGAAACTGGCGGTGAGATGCCTCTCGAGGAACTTGACTGGGCAGTCTTACGGATATTCATCAAAGGCTCCCAATGGGTCAAGGTAGTCACTATATGCTTTCCCCTTGGGTATTATATTTCCCGCATCTCGCTGACGTCTATTTGAAGTTTCACATTCTTCTCCGCTCAAGCCCTTTCTCTATATCTTTCATTTGCAGCTGAGGTAGATGGAGAGAATAGTGTCTGTGGTGATGATGTCTACATACACTCCTTCAGTTTTGTAATCTGGGCTCTCGATGCCGCGCTTCTGCTTCTCGTGACGAACCCAATCCGCCGACGAGTCAGTATGGACATTTGATTGCCGTCGTCATCTTTGTACTACTTAATGCGATTTAGTGAGATTTTTCTTGCCGTTCAATTTTCAAACTGAGCATTACACCAAAGATACTAAATATTAGTAAATTATATTCTAGTATTTAGTATCTTTGATTGCACGCAGACGTGTCTGGCACAGAACGAATAGAGCGAGTTTTTCTATTTGTTTTTATCTCCTCTCAGAACTTCATGGAAGTAACTACACTTCGGTCAGGATGACATCTCATCAAAGTCCAACTTTTAGGAGTCCTTTACCCAACTCTTTCATCACTGCTCACACCTTCACCACCTAATCAAGGCTCTTGATTTGACTGATGTTCTTGAATTTAAATAAAGCAACGTGGGGAATTTCTTGACTGTCGTTAAGATTTTGAGTACACCTTGTAGTTGTAAACGCTACTGGAAAGTGGACAGGCTACCGTTGGAGAAAGTACAAGAATGTTTTATTTTTTAAATTAAACATTTATTTCACAGAACAGTTCATGACATCGATTCTGTTCATTTGCAAATATAAGTAACAACACAGAAAGCACCCTTATTTCAGGCACTTTATAACCAATGGACTTTGGAAAAAAAGCCATTATTCACTTGCATACACATTCACCCCAACAGGCTATGAGGGGAAAAAAATCACTATGCCGCTTTCATGGAATCAAACTCACAGAAGGAATACTGGTAAGGAATCTGCATAAATATAAAAAGCTTGCTGATATATTACAATATGCTTGCTTTTTGCATTTCTATTCTTAAAGTACAAAAATGTACTCTGCCATCAGTGTGGTTCTCCTCTCCCCTGGTTTCTAGGGTTCTTGCCAGTCCAAGAAGAGTCCTGCTTATCCATGAGTTGGGATAGTTCATAGACTACCAAACAGCTAAAAGTAATATCCATCAAGATTTTTCCCAAAAATAAACATCAACACTATCCAATGCGCTATATAAATCACATTTATTATTAAATCAGGGGAACAGTCACTTGTTACGAAAAAAATGCTTTTTTTAAAACTCCACTCTAATCAGTGCTTACAAGCACGTTACAGGATTGTGTGAATGACCAATAAAAAATTGTGATTTGATTATAGTTATGTTACTAAACCATCTAAACCATATTATTGATGTTTTGTTAGAATGAATATACTTAAAAATAATTAACTGGAGGGTGGTTAGGGGCACTTACATTTCTCAGGACCATCATTTTTGTGAGGCTGGTGCTCATCTTTTTCCTTGCTACCTTACCCTCTCTAGCCCAGGTCAGGTATCCAGAACCACAGCTGGGTCAGCTAAAGCAAGCATATTGCATCACACAGCTAACAAGCTGGCTAGCCTGCAGACCTTGAGATTAAATGCCACTGCTCTAACCACTGGGCTATCTGCTTCCCCAACATTTTTTTATTTGTTTTTGTTTTTTTTGTGTTAAATTTTTAAAGATAACATATAAACAAAAATACTTTATGATACCGGTATCACGACAATGTTTTTCATTAGTGTTTCAGTTGATTTGTTATTAGGAACTTAAGTATCTAATCCCATGATGGATAAAACATCCTTAATTACAGACAAAATAAAAATCCTTGTTATCATCCATAATTGTAGTGTGTATATAAACACCAATTGTAAAAACTGTGGTCCCAGAATGGATGAAACATCCTTAAACATTAAATATCCATAGAATTATTGACAAAGTGAGCAATAATCTTCATCATTTATATTTATGACATAATTATCAACATTTTGTATGACATATAAAAGTATTTCTTCAATTAAATGGAGGAATGATATTGCCCTTTTTTCTAGAAACTTAAGGCTGATTAAAGGCTAGTTTGGTCTAATTTCATGTAGAATTGCTTTAAAAACTTGATTATATCAGGCATTTTACATTTATTTTACATGTAATTATTAAAAATTATTAATTTCATGTAGAATATAAACTAGTTGTTTTTATTTTCACAAAGAGCCTATTAACTTCTGCAAATAAATATAAATTGATGTCTGTTAACATTAATAACCAATTTTAAAATTGCTTACACAAACAATTTGTCGACATTACTGTGCACTTTCAGAACACATCTGAAGCAATATCATTCTTTGACTTAAAAGAATTTGTGTTTTCACACCAGGCCAAAGAAATCAGACAACAAAATCCATGTCAAGAGTTCATGTTTAGAGACCAAAGCAAGTACTTTAACTATCAAAAATATAATGCTCCAGGACCCAACCGCTGTGAAGTGAAGCAGAAAACAGGATTCTTCCAGCATTATATCCTGCTGCTGCCATGGTGACCAGGAAAGGCAAAAGATGCTCTGTCCGTGGATGTGCCTCCTGCACTGCTGGAAGACGATCACATGTCACTAAAATTTTGCGTCGCTCACTGGGTGTCAGCTGAGGGTTTGTCAACACATTGTGGAGCCACTCCTGTTAAGAAACATGCCAATCTCTTTACAAAACAATGTGTAACACCCTTAACTGTTATAATGATTGGCATGTGGACCAACAATGCTATATGTCTATTTGTTGCAGAAAAAAATAATGTGTCTGTATAATTAAATTTCTAGGCTATATTATTTAGTTGCTTCTACCTCCAGTCAGAACACCTATACAACTTATCACAATTATAAAGAAAATGAGTACAATTGGAAGGTGGTTCTTGAGAGAAAGAGAAATATGAAAAGAACATGTAATGAAAGATCAGCCTTCTTCATCAGAGTAAATCCAGACAATCGTGTGCATTCAATGTTGTGTGCAAAATGTCTCAACAAATATAGGCACAAACCGCCTCTGGAAAGCTGAAAGTCAAAGATAGTTTTATGTCTGGATTTTCAAGTCTGAATGGCTAAGAATAAATCACATCCAGTGAGTCAATGTGTAAGTTATTCTACATAAAGATTGACAAAGTGCAATATTGATCCCAAGTTTGATATTCTAAAAACTGCCAGTATATACACCAGAACCAATCAGAACACTTAATGATAACAACAGGATATCAACAAACTGTCATGCAATTATGTCACTGTTGTATAAATAAGGAAAGCCATCAATCTGCATTTTTGTTTACTATTAATTATGAAGTTGTATAATTTTAATATGCTACTAATGGTTATATCTTTTTGTAAATCAATCGTTGCATCTCATCATTTTATACCATTCTTTATGTATGACAGAAACATACTGCTCTTTTGTAAATGTGTTTAGTCAAACTTTAGGATATCTAGCCACATCAGTGTCTGCATAAACGTCAAGAAACAGATGCAGCTTCTCCATTGATATTTGTAATACCTGCATTTTCTTTCCATAATCTGGATCCGAACTGGGTCTCATGCGATGAGTGGTGAAGCCACTCCCAACAATTAGTATTCCCTCCCCTCGAAGCTCCTGTAAAGCCTCTCCTAGCCGCAGATGGAACTCTGGGTCTAGACTTGAATCCAGAGATAACTGGAACACTACAGCAAAGTAGAAAAATAAATTGTGTAAGTATTAAAGCTCTGCAGAATGAGACCAAGTCTCTGCACCAAGCCTACAGAACGAGAAATGATTATCTTGGTCCTTGCATGTTCTACCAACTTACATCAGAGCAAGATTTCACAATTTCAGACACCTTTGTATACAATACATTCCCATCTCTGCACATATATACATGTGCATATTTGAAATGAAACAAAACTAAACATATCAACAGTCTTCATGAAATTATGGTACCTGCAGTTTTTTAATACCAACACCACTTTAATTTGTACCACACTTGTTTTTCTTCAAATATTAGCACAATAACAGTATTTAAGCTTGTAGTGTGTCAGCAGATATTGTTTTCACACCATTTTTTCTTGAACAGAAAAAATTATTGTGGCCACTTGCGGATTGTGCACAACATCAATATGCACAGAACTGCAGTCATAATCATTCTAACACATTCAGGTAAAAGAACAAACACAGTGATATTCTTGCATAAAATTAAAATAATTGTACCTGGTACTTTTGGATCTGGAAATATCAGTTTGAATGGCACAAACACACCATGGTCATATCCTCTCTCACTGTTGGTCTTGCATGTTATCCCTTTACATTCCAGTAGTTGTTGGATTTTCTTTGCAAGGTCTGGAGCGCCAACTGCAGGCCATGTAAGCTTATATGTTTCTGGTGGAAACCCATAATAGTCGAAATAAAGGTCTGGTTTCTTTGTGGTCTGAATGGTAACATCACGCTCTTCCCAGTGGGCACTGACAACTAATATTGCTTTATGAGAATTTATCTTTTCCTGAAAGAAGCACAGTGCACAAAGTTACTATAAGCTGGGTCAGTGAGAGAACTGCATTTTTCGTATTTGACTTAAAAACAAACAAACAAACAAAAGCGCAGCAAGAAATTTCACTAACTTATCAATGGCATTTGGTGCTTTCAATCAATGACATGAACCTGTCTAATCAACTGAAACAAGTTCCATTAATATATACGTCACTACACGACAAGCATCAGAAAGTGATTTTCACACCCCAAGTGTCCTAGACACCAATAAATGTGATCTTTTCTACAAATAAAAGCTTAACTCCCATGCATCCACCCAAGAGCCGCGCCTTATAATTGGTCCTGTTCAGTGTATTGGTACCTTTTGGGCGAGTTCTCGTAAATATCTGGCGGCATCAGAATCTTTATCCATGCCGAAAAACAACGGCGAGTCACTGGCGCTCAAGAAAAACGACGGCCCGCCTCCGTGTGACAAGAATAAAACTGGTTGCTTCTGTGATGACATTGCTCTCCGTGGGCAACTGGTACTGCTAGCAATGCTGTGTTGCGCTACTGCGAAGGACACTAAGCCGATCGACAACAGCCGACAGGTACACACGACAGCAAATCTCATTCGGTCCGCACTCTATACACATCACAAAGCTCGCACAGTGCTTATAAATAAGCGCTTCTTTCCAGGTCAGAAAACCCGGCCGTGGTTATTTTAAACTGAATGACAAGCAAGTTTGTGAGATGGCAAGGTGTAACACCCACACACTAGTTGTTGACATCGAGAAGTGCACCGTCACTGTGGATGTTGATTAGTGTACGGGAGACAACTCTTTGTTTCTCCTCGATTGGCTCCCCCACCCCCAACAAAACAAAAACACAACGGACATGCTGTTTGAAACAGCATACACGCGTGCATAATTTAACAAAAATATTTGTTCAGTAATAAATCAGTTACGAAAGAGTTAATTTATTAAATAGATCTGTCTGGCTAGTAAATTCCGTGTTCCAGATTGAACTACGATTTCGCCTCTTTTATTTTTCTTCTTCTAATCTCTTTTTTTTGTGCGTGCGTGCGTGTGTGAGAGAGGGTACCCTACGAAATAATGTGGATGTTAGTTTTCACCTGGCTGGAGGTGGGGAAGGGGCGTGTACTCATCTGTATGTAGGTGTGTATGCGTATTCGTGTATGAGCATACGTGCGTGTCAGTGGGTTTATAAGAATGCATAAATTTGTGTGTGTGTGTGTGTGTGTGTGTGTGAATAATGCATATATGTGTGTAGATTCGTGTGTAAGTGCATTTGTGTATTATGCCCTTGTATCGGTTTTATATTTTTTTGTTTCGGTCTCGCTCTTTTGCAGTTCGACTGGTTGTCGCCCCATCCAGCCGAGCGAGTAACTGCGGGTTGCAGCGAGTGTCCGGCTACACCGGGGGCATTATGCAACAACCTGTATCAGCATTATTCACTATTCTACACTGCCCGCCCTCCTGTGTAATTTTTCTTCCGGTATTTTTGACTTTATGTAAAAGATATCAAACTCATTTGTCTGAGTGTTCAAGTCGAACTTGGTAGAGGACTTGAACACAAAAGACAATGCACACCTGTCTGGGTTCATAAAGGACACATTAATATATTTCGCTGATTAACCCCACTAAGATTTCGCTTAGGGACATTTATCTTTGCTTTCTCTATCCTTATAATGGTGTCTTGTAAATTTAATTGTTAGCCATGTGTTAAAAATGACTGCTAAAATCATGGCGGCATAACACAGGTCAGTAAACAGGCTGACCAAATACAAAATTGCTGTATCACAAATTTTATTTATGCCAAGCTTAAAAAAAAAAAAACCTCCCACATTCATGGGCACATGGCCAGAGCTGTAAAAGCTCACATAAAACAGTCAGAACTAAAAGTGTTCACAGGAACTGAGCGGTACTGCACAGCAACATGAGGGACAAAGTTGAAGCTTCTGTCCCCATATTATAATGGCAATAAGATGTAGTCTCTACAACAACTAAAAAAAAAAATCTGAGCACTTATGTTTTCAGTATTTGTCAGGCCAGATACCAGTTTTCTTGACATATACATACTTGCTTCAAAAGCAGACTTCTTGATGACTGCTTCTTCATGTCAGGGCAAATTAGGCTGTTTTTGACTTATCCCTTCAACCGTCTTTCACCATACATTTTCTTTCTCGTTAACGACAGAAAATTCTATCATTTATGTCTTCTTTAATATTTGTTAAAAACTTGACTGACATAACAGTGCACATCATACTTTCTCTCCTACAAGCAAGCATGCCAGGTTATACATGATATAGGTGAATTATAGATCATAATATGACTTTGCCAAACACACTTGTGATTGAACATACACTCATACTCTTGCACACAAATGCATTCATCATCATAAAGAGATATTAAATACATAAAAATAACTTGTTTAAAGAATAGTTTCAAATTTAAATAAGAATTGAAAAAAATTTCTGGATGCACTCTAATTTTTTTTAAAGCAAAAAACAAGTGTCTGAATCATTTTCATTTATCGACAATGATTTTGAACAAGTCAAAGAACATTAAAAAATGAAAAATGACTCCCTGAAATATCAATGATTCACATTTGATATTCATCTGACTAAAATCTTAATTCTATATAAACTACTCAGTTAAAAAAAAATGAAATGATGTAGAACATACAGAGGGTGAGAGAGAGATGATGTATGCAGTTGTGCTGAAAAATTGCAGCAATCATGTATTTGCCTTAACGAGCATAGAAGGCAAAAATGTTCATCCTAGATTATGTTTTCTTAATCTCTAATGTTTGAATGTGTTACACCTTAATAGGAAGTGTGAACAACACATTTAATTTGTCTAGTAGTCAGCCACATCCACATTTCTGCACAAGTTAACTCATGACATCCCTGCCCTAACTTTATTTGTCAATCCCTTCTTTTTTATATTTCCAAATCTCTCTCCTATCATTTATATAATATCATGATATAAAAGCTACGTCAGCATTTCAAAAAGTACTGTCTTAAAGTGTGGTTTTGTTCTTTAGACTAAGAGCTTTCGTTGTATCTACAATTTAGAGAAAATTTACTGTGATTTATGCTCAAGTATAAAAGGTGTTCCTTACAACTCTGTCTCCGCGCTCATCCTGCTCTTAACCAGTATACGAGCTTTTCTCATTACTCTAAATGGTATCAAAGTTTAAACTGTATTATTATTATTCTTAAAGCTTACAAACCTCTTTTAATGTTTCTTTCACTCATTTAATCTTACTGAATCCTGTCTGTCCATTCAAAGTTTCTATCCACCTAATTTTGCAAGACTTAAGTTGACTATGTTTATAACCATTCAACTGCAAGGATGGCAACATCTGCAGCTATATCCCCTACTATACACTTTTTATCTTCCCTGATCAATTATTATTATTATCATTGAGCCACTATCAGATTTTATTCAATTAATCTGCATCTTGGCTGCTTAGCATTCACCATGCAATACAATAGTATTTCACTTAGCAGTTACAGACTATGACAACAGTCATGTAAGGTGTCTCAGTCCCATCTTCTCAGAGATTTGTCAGTCTTTTCAAATGATGAGACAAAAAACTAACAACCAAAAAGTAATCTTATCCTACTAACAACCACATTGACACAGCTTATTCAACTGTTCACTGGTACATGTAGATGCTGAAGATGGCAATGCAGGTAAACCAAGTGAAAACATTGTCTGTTGCCACAAAAATAAAGCCATTTCATGTCCTTGACATGTGCTTAACAATTTACGCAGAAAAACATCCTAGGCAATTTTACTATATCCCTGCCTAAAATGTACAAAAATTAATGTACAACTGCTCAAATGTCATTATGAGATTAAACTGATCAATTAAACCCGATAACTCCGGAGTCCATCAGTGAATGATGCAGACTATGTTTTTCTTTAACAGCACCTGGAACTCAACCAAAGTTTACAATTACACATATTGTTTCCCCCAAAGGAATTTGTAGAGCACTTTACAAAAATGTATTAACTGCCTGACTCCTGTTAAATTTCTAACACAGCCACTAGCATGATTCTATGATAGCTAAGCAAATTACCTTCAGAAACTTTAATATTACAATTACAACAGGACACATTTGACTTTTACACTCACATTATGTAAATAGCCATCTTTGAAAACTTTAAAAAAAAATACAATATTAAACTTTTCATTTAAAACATGCACAATGAGAAAAACAGTTACCAGCAAGGGATCTATCAATGATCTCCACAGCATCTTCTCGACCCATGGATCGAAGACAGTCCCTCAGCTGACTGATCTTGCCATCGGCAGTCTGCACAGTTAAAAACGTCAAGCTTAGAGAAGACATAAACATAAAGTAGGTGATTCCCCTAAAAGCAAAACTCATATGCTCGTGTGGCCAAAATACCTCATCCACTATGTAGCTGAGCAAAAAGCCTTGAACTGTAAAGAGTTAAACTGCACACCTCATGGTAATCCAACAAGAAGCGGGTAGGGCTGGTACCACTGCATCCCATAACCTCCAGGGCTGTTATGAGATTATCATAACCCAGTTTTGCTGCCAGTGTGAAGACATCTCTGTCAGCAGCAACTTTATCCAGCAGCATGGACAGTTCCACACGAGTTGAATAAAGAAGCTGCTCCATGTCACCTAAATAACATATTTTTAAGAAATATTTTGAAAATATATATCCATATATTTGTCCATGGACCCTTTTTCATGTATCAGAAACTTGGTCTTTCTAAAGCACAAGATAAAATTCAAAACAAAACAAAACAGAGACAGAACATTAAAAATTAAATTCCAACATTAAGAACTGCAGTTGCCGTGTTAATGTCTTTTAACAAGCGGCTGTTGGGGAAACTTTCGTGGAATAAAATCTGTGACTGTTTCTCACCAAGTGCCACAGACATGGGTATGCTTGCCAGGCCACTGTCACAGGTTGACTTGATGGTGGTGGTACTATCCGTTACACAGTCCTCCTGTAAATCACTGGTAGTTGAGGTGTGGTCATCTTGCACAAGGTACTGGTCGCCTTTCAACACGCGGATTATCTGTGGACACATTGTACTTGAGCTTAAGCTTTCATGTCTGCAGAAAAAATACAATGTAATGGAAGTTGTTCCAAAATATTTCAAAATATGAACAAAAGGAAATTGGTAGGGTTGAAAGATGGGAAGGAAGCACCTAGACTCATCTTATTTGTTTCCTAAACAGTCCTGTTTGTGAAGAATTAAAGCACTTGATTCTTAAAACAAAGAATAAAAACTCATTTCTGACAAATTATTTTTATTCCTGTAAGCACAGCTCTGAAAGACCATCTTTGGATATGAGCTCAACTCTGACAGACCATCTTTGGGTATAAACCTGCAATGCATAAAACTGTACTTGGCAACTTTAACTAACTTTGTCATTGCCTGCTGCATAGTCAATGGGCTGCAGTCCTCTCCGACATCTCCGAGGATGGTTATCTTCCAACTCTTCCGATTCTGAATCTGGTGCTTTTTCGTCTTCCGATGGGACCTCCTCATTTTCCAAGTCTGGGTTTGCCCCTGCTGTCATTAATAAAGCAACCATACCAATGAGACCTCGTCCACAAGCAATGTGAAGAGGTGTGTTTCCGTCAAAACATCTGGCGTTGACGTCTGCACTGGCCTGAAAAATATCCGGACACCATTTAAATCTGTATTTGTCTGCTTCATCAAAACATATGCATGCACAAATTACCAAAACTAACTCTCTCAAGCATTAACAGTTGTCTTTTCACCAATGAAAATATATATATATATACATATCTATTGTAGAGAAGTGATAAAATGTTAGTTTTGATGCTGAAAAGTGAACAGTACTCACTTCCATAAGAAGATAGCCAGCCACAGGCAAATCATCTAACTCTACTGCATGATGCAAGGCAGTGCGACCACTTTTTCCATCTGGTACATCAACGTTGGCACGTCCATGAACCAGTATTTTTAGCATGTCAACATTACCACTTTGAGCAGCAAGGTGCACAGGTGTGTAACCTACAAGCAAAATACTTCACTATCAAATTTTTTTTCTGCAAAGATAATCAACCAACAATCATTGCATTTCTTTTTCCCCAAAAAAGGTATTTTCTTGAGAAACTTCACCATCAAAATCAGATGTCTGTAACATGTAGAAATATATAACAATTACCATCATAATTCAGATAGTTGAGCTCAGGGAATGGTTTTGCAGCTGTGACCCCAGGCCGAAGATATTTCACAAGAGCTTTAAGTGCTTCAGTAGAGCTGTTCATGACAGCAAGATGTGCAGGTGTGTTTCCATTCCTGTCAGCCAGAGATGGGTCTGCACCTGCATGTAGGAGCATCTCAATGACAAGAGGTTCCTGCATGATTGCAGCTAAATGCAGAGGCGTCTGTAACAAAGGGACACATCAACATAAAGTCTTTCTATCACTGAAAAGACCATGTCATTTATTACAGGTTTGTTTATTTATCAATTTGACAATAAGGCAAGTGAACTGATAACTGTACCTTCAAACTGTATGTGTGAGTACATATCAGTATAAATGCAATGCATTCATATCTTTATATGCAGTCTAGAAGTGATGGAATAAATGAATTAATACGGTAACAAAGTGATGAAGGGAAAGGAAAGAGAAAGTTTAACGACCCCAAAAATTGCTGTTTTCTTGTCAGATAACAAAGACGTAAATTATAAGGTTTTTCGCATGTATTTTAATAAGTACTAATATTGGATAACACTAATTTTATTTTGAACTTACCTGTCTCAGGTAGTTGTAGGTATTTATTGCAGCCCTTGCATTGGAAAGTGTTGTCATCACATCAAGAAGCTGCTGGAGCGTCTCAAGTTGGTTGTTGATGATTGCCAAGTGGATGGGCCTGGAAGAGAAGAATGGTCTAACACTCGATATTGATCCAAATTCTTGGGGATAGCACACTGCCTCTGTTTTATCAACAGTGCATTTTACATCTACAAAGAAAGGATGCATCCATGGAATATTCTTTAGTCAAACTCATCACATTTTTGTATTTTAAAACTCTTTGACCCATCTATCAATAGTGTTAATATTAATAAACTCATGCCAACTTTTGAACTTCACAGTGGTGGGCCAGTTGACTCTGGGGGAATGCCACTCTCCTAGTTATTATTTCTACCTAAACCCATTTGCCTGACACTGCATGCATCACACCAGTATTGTATATTTGGAAACATTTCTTCTGTTTTACCAAAAATTAAAGCATTTGCCATATTCTTAACAGACTGGATCATACCAGACTCTAGTGCACTTGCGTGTGTGTGTGTGTAAGAGAAAGAGAGAAAAAAAGAAAGAGCAGGAGGGAGAGGACAAGACTGAAACAGAGATTAAGTACAAATCACCACTTACAAATCTCCATTTTCATTCTTCACCATGGTGAGATGCCGCTGCACCATTAACAGGTAACGCACATCGCCTGTCTCAGAGTAGTCCTGCAATGCTCGCACTGTTCGAGCTGTGATTCGTTCCATGATTCTCTTTACAACAGCTGTGGCTTCTTTAACTGGTTTGGAAGCGACTTCTTGCTTTGCTAGAAATTTCAAATATTTAAATGGAAACTCTTTCACTCACTGTGTATTATCTCCCTTTAACACACAAAATTTAATGCAAGTTTAATTCATGACATTATGTAATACATCTTAAATGTTAACCCTCTTGGTTCAAGATAAAAATATAACATTACAATGACTGGCTTATAACTGAAGATTGCGAAGACGACAGTGGGTGAAGTTTGTTTTTTATTATTGCTGCTCTGAGATAAACACTAGACTAAGAAACCTATACATTTTTGGAAAAGAGAAAACTTGAACTTTGCAATAAAAAGTAATGAAAATCGCTTTTCCCGTGCTACCCGGCAAAGCCTTGATCGTGGCCTGTCGAACCAAGAGGGTTAATGGTCTTCTTTAAAGTGGCAAATTTTCTTGACTGAGTTAAGAAAAAAATACTAACTAAAATTGATTCTTTTTGTCTTTATAACTTACTCTGCTTTAAGCTGAGTACTGGTGATATGTGGAGCTTTTAAGGTCAACCTATTGGTCACCATATGTATTGTACCTCGCACATCTACTCATTGTGGTCAGATTTCACTGTTCTAGATAGCCCCACAAAGCTTAGCCTTAACTTGATAATAGAATACATTCTAGCTGAATCCTTGACAGTCATCAAAATTTTATGTTTTAATATGCGCTATGCTATTTCAATGTGCACTCTAAAATTGGTTACAGAAATACTATGCATTCTTTGAACTATTCCCCTACTACGAATCTAGTGCTGTAGATGAAATGTGGTCACCTCTTCTGTTTGGTTCTGTCATATATCCCAGTTCAGTCTCAGCCTTCCTGGGCATCCCATCATCTCTCGTGGAAGCTTCTTCTGACACTTCAGAAAATCCTTCGTCTGTTCTCACACCTTCCGATATAGGAGGTTCACTTGTCTTAGTTGTTAGTGAAGCAGTATCTATTGAAGAGTTCCTCTCTTTTTTAGAGTTCATATCAGCTACTGACATTGGGGATGTTGGTGACAATGGGATTTCATCTACTTCTCCTTCCTGTGTGATGCTAGCATTTGTAGAACTTAACACAGAATCTGCTCTTTCAAGAAAAACATCATCTACGGTCAAGCTTGTCCCAGACATGTTCTGCTCCACTGCTACATTATTTGCCTTGTCCTTTCTACCTGCTTGGGTGCCAATGCTGCTGTCTGGCTGGAATGATCCTTGTGAGAAAACAGAGCTAGAAGATGGCGAGTTTCCTTGCTGAGGTTTGTTGCAACTCACATATTTTGATGACACAGAGGACAAATCAAGACAGGAGACTAGACCCTTTGATGATTGAGTAACTGTGCTAAGGACTGGAGGTCGAAGTGAATGTGGAGCTGCATCCATCTCTAAATCACCAGTAAGTGGCCCAGACCACATCATTGGATCATAATAGGAGCTCGGAAATGCACTCTGGTTAGAGTCATCTGTTGAAGTTTGATCAGGGCTATCAGTATGCCGGGCAAACTCCTCTTTAACAACTGAAAAGTACAATAAAAGAGGTTCAAAATCAGTAAATCCTATTTGATTTAATCTTTTTTTATCTTGAAACTTTACTTGGATACAAATAATAAATTACCCTAAGTGTCATGACCTACAAAAGAATAATTTTTAAATTGTAGTTACAAGAATAACAAAAGCAAACAAAAATTGGTCAACAGTTACTACTGTTCCATTTCACACACTTTATAAAAACAATGAAAAAAAATTATATCTTACCACATACACATTCTCTCTCTCTTTTTCAAACACACACAACATAAACACACAAAATATCCTGAACTCAGAATGTAAAGAGCTAATTTCTGACCATAATTTTTATTTCAATTTTTGTTTTATTTATTTACAACTTACCTTGCTCCACTGTGGCTGGAAGGACACCTAACTGGTCAACTATATCTGTTGAAAGAGTAAAGTACACACCAGAGGTTTTGTTAATAACAAGTAGATGCTGAGCTTTTTACAGTCATTGAATTACGATGCTCTAAGATATACGGCAAAAAATGAGTTTTTAATTATAACTCTGATTTGTCCTTCTTTTACTCATTATTATTGTGTTTTTTTTCAATGGGTGAAGTTTATGCATAGGTTGTTGATTTTGAATATCAAGGTCATATCCCAACTGAGTTAAAGATATGGACAGCATCAAATCCCTACCTCTCCTCCTTTTCATCTAATAATTTAACAGAAGTAATTTACTTGACAAAAATTCTAGAAGAAAATGCAGCCATACATATCTAATCTATCTAGAGACCTTCAAACTGTAAAAAAGATAATTTTAAAGGGATCAGTCAGTCAATCGTCCCTTGACCGGCACTTGTCGTTGGTGGGAGCACATGGTTAGACACGGCGGCTGATGGGGCCCGCTACTTGTGCCTATTGTAGGCGATAGTGAGCAGGTCCTGTACAGGACGACCAGTCCAGTCTTTGACATTCGTAAGCCAGTTCTTTCTTTGGGCACCGTGGCGTTGGCCACCCTCCAAGATGCCTCGAAGGACAGTCAACAAGGTGTCATGCAGGGTCACATGGCCAAAGAAGACCAGCTAATGTCAGTTGGGTGTTAATTGTAGAGGTTCCTGGTGTCTTACGAGTGTCACAATCTTGTTTCTTACAAAGTCATTGGTTTATGTTCTTTGTATAAGATCCGGAGCAGCCTCCTCAGGCACTTGTTCTTGAATGCCTGGATTCTCCTTTCCGTTTCAGCGAGCAGAGTCCACGTATCGCATCTATAAAGCAGGATCAGCACTCCCAGGGATTTGTACAGCTTGTATTTGGTAGTGAACTTTATCTTATGACTATGCCAGATCCTATCTAAAAGGATGAGTCTGCACAATGATCTGCTCCTATCATGCAATGTTGAAAGGTAAAAAAATCAGCAAGCACAGTTTAATGTTTCATGACTAGCATTTTGATCATTTAACCCTCTTGGTTCGACAAGCCACGATCGTGGCTTTGCCGAGTAGCACGGGCAAGGTGATTTTCATTACTTTTTATAGCAAAGTTCAAGTTTTCTCTTTTCCAAAAATGTCTAGGTTTCTTGGTCTAATGTTTATCTCAGAGCAGCAATAATAAAAAGCAAACTTTACCCACTGTCGTCTTCGTAGTCTTCAGTTATAAGCCAGTCATTGTAATGTTATATTTTTATCTTGAACCAAGAGGATTAATCTGCATGCAATGACATTGAAATCAGGTTGATGTGCCCTTACTTCCATTTGGCAGCATGACACTGTAGCTGCTGGGGCCCCTTCCGCCACCTCCTCCTCCACCTAGATCTCCATGACCTCCACCTCCTGGATGGCCAAAGCCTCCTCCACCCATTCCCCCTCCACCAGGTGCTCCTCCTCCTGGACCATCACCTCCACCCCCATAGTAGTTGAAAGTGCTGTCAAGAGGAAGCTTCTTGCGTTTCTTTCTGGCAATGAGATCTTTATCTGAAAAATATTAAATAAATGCAACATTCAATAATAATAATGATGATGGAATTTGTAAAGCACATTTGCCCATGTGGATGCAGGCTCAACGCACTGCACAAAACTTCATTTATAGTAAACAGACGACACCACAGTAAGCATAAAAGCAAATGCACATATGAAAATAAAAAACTGAGAAGTGATAAAAGAAGTACACTTGACTGTGCAAGATATTTCTTAAAGAGATCAGTTTTGAAGCCTTTTAACAGAGACATAATTTAAAAAGAAAAAGGCAGAGCATTCCAAACAATGGAATCTGAGAAGAAGAAGAAGCATCTGCTGAATTTTTTTCTCATCTGATGCGTGACACAGAGAGAAAGGCAACATAAGCAGACTGAAGAGATCGGCTCATGTGGTAAGGTGTCAATAGCTCAGACAGGTATGGAGGGCAAGGACATGACAACAGTAGTAACATGTGGCGATCTTATAATCAATAATAGCTCAGACTGGCAGTCAGTGACACTCCTGAAGGAGGGGGTGTAGCATGCCTACAGAAGACAAGTCGGCATTATTCTAAGCCTTTTGAAGTTTGTCCAGTAGGCAGTGAGGAAAAGTAACACGCTGAGACCTGCAATAATCCACCTGAGACAACACAAAAACAGACATGAGCTTTTTGGTCACAGAAAGTAACAGGAAGGATGTGATTGATCCTGCAAAGCTCAAGGAAGATGAACTTACAAACTGCATTTATGTGAGATTCAAGAAATGATGTGTTGATGGTAACACCAAGATTATGGATGGTCTGGGAAAGACAGATGTTTACTCCATACTTACATATTCATATTCTGATTCCTTTCTAGATACAAACAAGTTACACCAGCTAGTTCATTCTATGCTTGCTACATGATCGTTAGGCCACCTTAGTCCAGCACTGTGAAAAAGAGAGGGCTCTAGACATTGGAGCATGAAATGGCTATGACCTAATGACCTAACTGATGGATTCCATGCCCCTGAAATTTTATGTTATAAAGAAGTGTGTGTGCGTGTGTACACGCATGAGCACGTTTGTAAAGACTTACAAAAGCTGGGTATTTATCAGCAACATCTATAGCAACATTGCTCACCTTTATTCTGAGGATAGTAGGTGAAGGCTTTTGCCTCACTAACTTCTGCATCAGTCTTCCTTTGTAGCATGATCATAACATTCACAGCTTTGTCAATGTTGGCATTATAATAGGCTGGCGTTTTGAAAACAATGGCATACTGGAATATAGAAAAGAACTACATTTAAGAAATAATCAAAACACAAGAAATTTAAAACTATACTTGGTATATCGCAGTTCACTTATTGTGGCTTCAATGTATCGTGTTCTTTTAAAAATATCTAATTCTGTATCACGGACTTACTGGATTTTGCTGTATATAGGTATTTATATAATATTTATGATTTTAATTATTTTGCCTAAAATATTTACAACAATATAAAAAATATTCATTCAATCATATTAAAAGAATATTAAATCAAAATAAAATATAGTATGTACAGGTATTTCCTCAGCGGATGAATATCGTACTGTACACAATGGAAACCCAGTACTGTATGCCACTACCACTTGCGCAAGTTTGCCAAAGTGAGACTGTACACAGCACACTATTGGCTGATGGAATGGAAGGCGACCAACCACAGCACTATGTACCCATATAGAATTTTATATGTTAAAATTACGTAGGTTTAAGAGTGTAGAAATTGTTTTAAGAGCATATGAAGTATTTATAAGTGCAAGAAAGGTTAGTAAGAGAGTGGAAAGGTTTATAGGAGTGTGGGAAGGGTTTATAAACCCTTAAAATATATAAATAAATAATAAAATAAATATGATGCTGCTACTTGTTTGAGCAACTAAAGTATGAAACTACTACTGAAGAGCTGCATATAAAGGACATAAGCCAGAAAACATGAACAAGAAAATGAACATACCTGTCTGTGAACGTCAAGAGGACTGAAGTTACCATAGGCCTCCCACTTGACACTGCCATCCTCATTGTGCTCCACAAACCTCACTGCTATGTCCTCTAATTACAGGTGGAAAGGCACATTTTTTTATGCTCCTATCTTTTTTCAGCATATATATAAGGTGACAGCAACATCAACTACTCAGTACTTCCACTGCACATCTATAGGTCAAATGTCTATGAAACTAAACATATCTCCATAGTGCAACTTCAAGAAATTTGCTCTGATCACTTTGGTTACAAAAACTAATATGCTAATATATTAGTAAGCACACCATAAAACTAGTGAACAGCATTGAGAAATGTATGACAAGTGATCGCACTGGACTAATTATTACTGCACACCATTTACAGACAAGGCCATCCCTTTAAAGCTCAGTGTCTGCTTCATCTGGTCCTATTGTCTGAAAACTGCAAGATATTTCTTGTAATAATTTGAAAACATCAACAGATTCTTATAAGCACCATTTTCTGAAATGTTTCCTATTCTATGAAATTAGTTACCCTTGAACAAACACTGGACTAATTCACCTTTTTGAACTTTTTCACACAAGAGAAAGACTTCCTCATTGCCTGTGCAACAACCACCATACTTATCCATGCGGCATATCTTCAAAGCTGAGGCTCCCGGGGACTCTGAAGACACAAACCTCTCTTCAAATTAATCCTGTCTGCTTTTCAAGAAACCATATTCTAATATTTTGCTGCATAACAAATGGCTGCTATAATGACAATGACTATAAGGCTATAAGGGGAAGCGGATGGCCGAGCGGTTAGAGCGCTGGCGTCCGAACCGAGAGCGCGCTGGTTCAATTCCCGATAAGCGCAGCAAACTTCCCCCAGTCGACCCAGCTGACGGGAATGGGTACCTGACTCCTTAGAGGGTTGGGGAAGGTAAGGCAACGAGGGAGAGGAGATTGGCACCACCCTCATGTAAAAGCTGGCCCCGAGAAAAGTGGGGTCTCTAACACCTCACTCCCCAACGACCTAAAAAGGTTATGGGATGACCTTTACCTTTACCCTTATCTGACTCCATAGAGGGTTGGGGAAGGAAAGGCAGTGAGGGAGATGAGATTGGCACCACCCTCATGTAAAAAGCTGGCCCCGAGAAAAGTGGGGTCTCTAACACCTCACTCCCCAACGACCTGAACAGGTTATGGGATGACCTTTACCTTACTATAAGGCCATGGTCAACTATAGGAGGCTAGTCTGAGCTAGTGAATTAAATTATTATTGTAACCTTTATCGATATCCCTGAGTGATTATCCATACAGACACCTATTATAAGCACAGATATCCACCTGCTGCGGTCCTGGATGAGTATTCATTGCTGTTACACAGCGATAACACTGCTGTCATAGATGTGTACTCACTGCTATCATAGATGGCTTGAGAATAGACAGGGGGTAATCTATGACAGAACTGTCCCATACTATCAGGCAAGAAGACACTAAAGCACAGTCGCACAACGTTGAGAGACATGCTCCGAGCCTGCTCTTGTGCTTGTTTCTTGGCATTCATATTCTCCTCCGCTGCAACAGAAACTTCTGAAATTTATTTACTAAATAAGATCATAGCTTAACTACAGAAAAAAATTGTACATGTATAAAAAAAAGGAAATTTGCAAACCTTCACTCTTAAAAGTTATTTTGCATCCAATACATTTCAAAGTGGTGTGTATCAAAGACAAACTTGTAGTTTAAGTAAGTCAAGCCTGAAGTAATTCTAATAAAGACATGATGTACTTCTATACAATACTTGAATGTCTTCTAGCTCTGTGGGAGGGAGTGAAATAACCGAAATAATTTGCCTTAAGTTCTAGTCAAGTGTAAGGTACATACCCGTTATTTTAGGATCCAAACTCATGTCACTCGCCTTAAGTCTCTTTTCAAGTTTTTTAGCTTCCAAGATGCGATTAAACAGCACCTCTGCTGCTTTCTTCCTTGTCACGTGCAGCACACAGAGATTGGGAAAACTGTTTAACAACAAACAGGATGACACTGTAAAATTATATCAGATGTTATCATATCAGCTGTCATAGACATATACAATGTGATAAACTAGTATGTCAAAAGTCACAGACTAAGAGCAGTCAATGTTCAATGGACATTTACTTCACTTGACTGTCAAGAAGTTATCTATCTTGTGTGGCAACGCAAGGTAGGTGATGGTATGCATTCGTTGTCAGCATCCTAAGCAACATCCAAACTGTTCTTTCTTATAAAATTTTTGGAAAACTCTGCTTTCACTCACCATGCCTTTTGGACATATGATACTTTCTCAAGGTAAACTTGTAAACTTTGCATTCAAAATATTAAAACAAGATAGTACTGCAGTGATTCACTCAATGAACATGTAAGAAAAAACATTTTTATACCTGATTAGCCCTGCTGTGGATTGCAGCTCATAAGTACAGATGCCATCGTTGCAGTTCTTGCCAACAAGTTTGTGAGCATGGTCATGTGGATGGGCTTCATCAGTTACCAGCGACACAACAATACGAGCAGGCCCACTATAGTTTTCAATCTGTAATACAATACCTTGAACATGACCTACCCAGTCTACTCCAATTAAAACCCTAGCAACAACAAACACTAAAATTAACAAATTAAAAATAAGCAAGTAAAAATTTATAACTTATTTTGTTAATATTCCTTTTAAATAAATGATGAATTTCAAAACATTATCCTCCATCAAAGAGAAAGAGGGAAAAAGCCATCTTTAAGAAATATGGCAAAAAACAGTGGGAAAGAAGAACATGGCCTGATTTGAATGTCAGAATTGATCAGCCGTTCCACAGCACTATGAGTCCTATGTGCATCATGCTGTGGTGAAGAAAACCTACTGAGCCTGATGCACCTCTAGCCAGTCGTGCCATCTGGTGACGCAATGATTAGCATCTGTCACCAATAGTGAAGATTGGCTGTCCTGGATTCAGATCGCATCTCAATCAGGCTGTTCTTTTCTCTGCATGAGGCATCTGTTTACTGGGCTCGCTGCTTTGCTGTGATATAGCCTTAGTTGCCCCTACCTCTAGCAAAGTGCCAATAAAAGAGAGCCCATACAGAAAAACACAACTTATAGCCTGTGCATTTTTTCATAATTTCTTAGCAGCCCATATAAGAGATTTCTTGTTCCTCATGACTTAAATAGTTATATTCAAGTTGCTGTCTGTGGTAGAGATTGTGCTTAACCAATATTAAATAACTGGTCTTTGCATGGATTTGTCTGCTTGTTTATTGGCCATCAAAATGACCTGAAACCTTTTTTCTGACAATACAGAAATGGACATCATCACATACTGTTTTCTCTGTGTCTTGCAAAGTAATAAATATATCCCCATCTCATTTGACCCTCTCATCTGCAGATAGATACTTGGCTTCACTTTCCAGCAGATTTTACAGCACCAGCATACCAGAGTCTAACTAAAGATCAGTGCAGTAGAATTTGTATTAAAGATAACAATCAGATGGCTACTTTTTCTTGTAAGATGTATAATCCGAAAAAATCTCTCTCGGCCTTAATATAAGGGAACATTACATAATAACGATAAACTCCTTATAGCATCTTTGAACATTTTGCCTCATAATAAATATGGCAAAAAAATACATCTACCTTAATGGCGGGATGTGTTTTACGACCACGTTCTGTCTTTTCACCCTGCAAACCTCCATGTGATGGCCCTTCGCACTCGTAACGGAATCGGAATCCTCGCTGCTGGGGCTGCTCCACAATAACGACAGCTGGCTGATGGTCATTGCCTTAAAGTAGAAAAAAGTTAACTGAAGAGGTTTTTTTTTTAAATAAGAAAAACAGAAGGTACTTACTGAAACAGTTCTGTCAACAAATAAGTCTTCAAATAAGTATTACTTACCCAAGACCAATAAAATGACACAGACTGTGTTTTTCCTAAAATAATTGAAACATACTAAAATATTAGGACAAAAAGACAATGAAACAGAAAATCTTGTGATTTCACACAATTAAAGAGGCACAAATGCATATAGAAGCTGCATATGTTTTTCAAAGACAGCAAGCTGCAGTAAAAGATGAGTGGTTTTGTCAACTTACTGTCTTTAAAGGTTGTGTCTGGATGTATTTGACCATTAAGAATGCAATGAGGGTCAGACACTAGGATGTCTGCTGAAGATAATACCGATGGCTGCATGGCAGTAAAGACCTGGATTTCATTCATATCCAGCTCCACAGAGTCACGAGAGTTTTCTCCTGATGTATCCATGTTCCTGGCAGCACATAAAACTACTATTTGTCAAACTGCCTTTATAACTGTCCTCAGAAATAGAAGAATTCAAATTAACACCTCTGGTTAATTGTATCATTGATTCTTCTAACCTTTCAAAAAGTACAGAATATTTCTAAGATGCTGGTATTGACCTTTATAACATATTCGATAGAACAGAGAGATTACCTGTGTATTCAGAAGTTGCTACTAAAGTTGACTGTCATTCAGTATATAGTCACAAGTAAGGTGTCATAAAGCACTGAAAAAGAAACTGAGCCCTACGAACATGCTTAAAGAAAACCAAAGACCAGTCAGAAACGTTTACAACTTGATTACTAGTTGCACACTCTGTGTAGAATTCTCCAGGCTGTTGTTATCAATGACACAAGGCAGTGAACTCAAAATATGATTATGATTCTAAATTATTAGGGTTTTTCACACTTTTTAAATTTTTTTCTAAAGAAGTGGAGCAAATATTTTTTTCTAATGACTGGGTAAAAATGCTATTTCCCAAATTCTGGGTGAATACCCTTCTTTTCTCGAGCTACACACCTCCTAAAATCCCTTAACATAGAAAGAGGTCAAAATCCTGGTATCATGTTTGTACAAATACATGCCTAATTAACACATAAATGTATTCGTGTACAACCCTGAGGTTTGTGTTGTTGACTTCTTTCTGTATATGGTGATGTTTGTAGGCATGGATCTCAAAAACAGAAGGGAGATAATTCACCCAGATTTGGGGGAACAGGATCTTGCAGTATCTTGTGTCTGTGTATTAGAAGCAAATTTTGCATTCTAATATTCCTTAAAACAAGTCATAGCGGCTGTTGTTACATGGTGGTGTGGTTAAATAGAGCGTTACATGTGGCTTCAGCACTCCAGGTTTTATTTAGGGTACTTGCACTTAGCTCATGGCTTGCACATCTTGCCCTGTGAACAGAGAAGAGATTGCTTGCTGGAATCACACCCCAGAGAAAGAGCTTATAATGTGGCTCTTTATCGTGTGGTGGACCTGTCATTGGACACAGGGTTTTCCCACCTGTTACCCTACCTCATCCTGGTCCATGACTACTTATGCTCATTTCACAGCTAACCTCCATATCTGGAGGCCATTTTCCTATCTGCCACCTGGAGACACAGTGGGTTGGGGATGGTTGCCCTGCTACTGGACTGACCATAGCCTAGTCCCAGCTTTCAACAAGTGATTTTAATGATACTTCTTTATAAATATTACATTACATGCTAGTTGAAAAAACTTCAAACTGGTATGTGCATTCAGTTTAGCTACATTTCTGAAATGCTTGAATAATGGACTTTCTTGGAAACTAAGAACAGCCAAAAGCCTCTCCTGAAATGTGGATCCTATTTTGCTGCATGACAGCAGCTGCGACAGCTGCGCTGGGGACCTCGACTGTATCCTGTCCACTTAAGATAACACATGGAGATGGTGTTTGCTAAACCTCTACAACCATCATCATTATTGTTTACGATTATGGGGAACAAGCTACAAAATTAAGTGTTTGGCTCTGTGTTTATGTATGACAAACATGCCGATTCTCAGTATAAATGCCTAGTCTCAGGCAGAGCACTCCAACAAAGTTTAGCTGCACAAACATGCCAGAACACTCTACTGCTTATTCTACTGCTAATGGGGTTAAGGTCAGACTGGTTGACTTGTTTTGCACAGAGTAGCTGGATGGTTTCCTCAATAAAATCAGCTGCCAGCACAACAGAACTTTGTATCTAGTAAGCCAACAGATGATCAACAACTAGTCAACAAATAATCAGCCAAGATTAGCACATGAAAAGATCAGCAGATAATCAGCCTGGATTAACTCTAAATGATGTTTCCTGCTCGTACTCTTTGTTACTTGTTACTAGTCAGTCTTATTTGCTGCTATTTTGCTGTTAGCTGACACCTCATCTTGTTTAATGAAGCAGTATAAAAATGATGCCTAATCTCTGACAATAAAAAAGCAAAAACACTGCTTCTATAACCTTACCCTGCCACATTTTTTATATATTTTTATTATTATTTATATATTTTCCACTCCTGCTAGACCACCCCACTCTTCATCTGATGACCATATCCTAACTATTCCTGTCACCAGAACAACATAAGGTCACATGATTTTTAGGTACTGTGCAGAAAAACAATGGAACCCTCTCCCCTTTCATATCCACTACCTATACCTACCACTGAATCCTCAAGACACACCTCTATGTGCTATATAACTCATCTATTTATTATTATTATTATAGACTTTATATATTTTTGTAAGCTTATGCTAGTAAGAGTGCAAATATTAGTAAACTTTATCAAAAAAACTTCAACTCCAAGAAGAATCTGTCCTTCTTCACCTCTTGTCTGTTCCCATCCACACATCCTTATAAAATGTATAGATCGAGGCATACACTTTACTAAGGGAACATGCATATACATTTTGTGCATAAACACAAATGCAGAATCAGTCGGTCTGTTAAAAAATAAAGTATTGAAAAATAAACTGTGTCCCTTTATGAACTGTTTAATGGAGAGCCATTAATTCAAACCACATTTGTTTTACTTTTTCCTCTGTGTGAATTTTCCAAAAATAAGTCATAGAAATTCACCAATTTACCCAGAATTCTTTCTGATTTCATTTAAATGGCTTTTCAGAACTATAAATATTCCTCAGAAGTTTCCTCTTAAGGAAAAATAGATGTAATAACATCCATCCAAAACATTATAAACTCTCTTTAGGTCATACCTGCACATTGATTAAAGGCAACAGAAAATCATTGGTCATAGCAGATGTGCAGAGTAACTGCCAACTAACTTCACAGCATTTGAATCTGAGGTCTTTGAAAACATTGTTTCATCTTCATCAAATTAATTAGGGTAGGGGGGCGGTTGGTATTTTATGCTTAGCCAAAAACTAAGGCTAATCACAGCAAGGAAGCAAATAACCCTGTAAACAGATGCCACATACAGAGAAAGAACAGCATGCCCAAGACGAGAGCTGAACCCAAGACAGCCAGCCTTCACTGTATTGGCGATAGGCGCTAACCATTGCACCCCTCATATTAATCAGAGAATCATAGATTAGTAGAAGACAGTATCATGCTAGCTATACGTTATCATCCTTCCTTTAAGGAAAACAGCTTTGTTTTGCTCTCCCATTAACAAATTCGTCACTACCTTCATTCAGGATGTACACTTGTATCTGACAAAGGTTGCTACTACTGCTATTAACAACTGTTCATATAGTGCTCAGTTTACCTTTGGATCTTTTGAAATACTGAGTTTTGCAGCCACTTACACCTTGTTTTACAAATAAAGCACAATGTGTGGCACCTTAAATTCACATCATTTTTTGGATCTTAACCAAATTTGGCAGAAGTACTCCTTTTTCTATGGATGGTTATATGGGCATTTAGATTTAGATTATGGTACTTGAATTCTGCTCTGAGCCATCTTTATTTTAATGTTTATAGGACCCGTTTTAAGGTGTCACTGGTAGCTCCAAATGAATATCAGCACAAGGCAAATTTTGGCAACAAACAGCAGTACTTGATCATATGTGCCTCTTGGGACATGTGTTTTATTATTTTGCTACACTGATACAATGCACAAATAAGCTCCAAAGTGCACAATAATGTCACTGCTGAAAGGGTTCATAGAATGCTGTGATCTCCCCTGGCAGTGCTGGACACCTCTGTTAGTATAACTAAACACATTGTAACACACAAAACATAATTTCACTGACTTCTACTGAAATAAAGAATGAAAATCACACCCTCAAATAAATAATGATCTACTACATTATGTAGGCTTCTGTTAGAATATAAAAGAAACGACCAACCATCTGGAATGACACAGTGCCCATCTGAAAACATTACAGGTCTTGCAGAGTTCAGTTAATATTGTGATTCTGGACAACTGTCCAGTATACCCAGTAAAAGTTAAGTTTCATATACACTATAGCAATTCATTGTCTTGCCAGTCTTCTCTCACCTCACTTTGTGGTAGTATGGGTTTCTCCTCAAGTTATTCCTAGTAATGGGTCATATTCCCTCTTTGTGTCGACACCCTCGCCACTCGCCTAACACTTGTGTTGTACGAATGTTGGCGAGATAAACAAGTTGGGACTGTACTCCTAAAACTTCACTCCAATCGCAAGTTTGGCTTAGAACTTCTAAGGCAAACTTGCGACATCGCTTTTAAAGGTGTTATCTTTTTCCAAGGAGGAAGGATGGAAATAAAACACCAGACGAGACGAGCTGTTCATTTTGGAAGTTAGACTATCGTTTGACTCTGAGCATGTGCTATTATCCAAAACATCCATTTGCTGCCTATTTGGCTACACTGACCATAAAGCGATCCGAACCTCCGAAAGACAATTCCTGAAGATTAATATTAGAAAGATCGTACAAAATAAGCTATGCACATCAATAAAGACCCATAAATATATGCTTTGCACAGACACAGCAACTGATACAGTGCACGTGTTTATCATGCTGTTATCATCAACCCATTCATCTGCTGGTCGTCAGGAGATACGGACACCTTGCACTGACGAAGCGCAGGTATCACCCTCAAAAACTCAAAATACAACAAAGATCTTCCGGCTTTAGTATCTTTGAGTAAATGATGCAATGCAACACTTACCAGACAGAAAATGTCCAGTCACTTTCTTAGAAAGCAAATGAATTAATTTCGCTTTGTACTCGTTCAACGATCTTACGCCATAATCGAAACCAGCATCGTTCCGGAAGCGGGGTAAGGGAATTGCCAACTTGGAATTCCCCTCTTTCCGATGATTGGCTTTACGAAGTCATGTGACAAATACTCTATCCTTTCATTGGTTACTCTACTATTATTAGCGAAAGAAAATCTAAACATAGCTACACGTAGACATGAAAGTTATTTGTAATAAATATCTGAAACCGTGACTTGTTTGTGTTCGAGCTATACGTATATATACGTCCGTGCTCGAACTTCGACAAATACGGGTTTCGTCCATTTAACCGTTTTTCCCTTTACGAACGGTAAACTGTGGTTTAATTGATGGAAAGAACTATTTATATAGAAGGTCTCCATTTGAAATATTTATATGTATCGACACTTGAGGGATTGTTCGATCGGATATATAGTTTTATCTTAAATGTTTGCAGTTTATAGCGAGTGTCTGATCGCACTTTATTTGTAATGCAAAAAAACCCCACTCAAAACAATACCAAATTAAAAAACTGCATGAGAATTATATCTGTCATCATCATCATCATCATCATCATCATCATCATCTATTTTATTCAGCTTACTTAATTTTACAGAAATAGGCATGTGCTAAAATTAATCACAAGCTACCTTTTTCCTGATGTAATTTTTCATGACCGATTCGCATCTGTTTGTAATATTGCCGTCACATACTTCTATATCTACAATTAATTAATATCGTTATAATCTATACAATTAATTAATATATAGGCTCATTTTCCGCCTACTTAGAAAACATGTAGATAGTGTACGGTTATTGAAAAAAAGCACAATAAATTGTATAGTGCGTCGTTCGTGGATAAACAATAAAAAAAATAGTTGTGGGAGAATAATATATATATGATCGAAAAGCTCGATTATAGTTTTAAGAAAAATGGCTTAGCGCGCTGATATGTCCACAGGATAACTCAACAGTTATAATAATGCACGATTCCTACTTATACTCATTAAATATAATTATTAGAATTAAATGTTCACATAAGTTTTTCTACATCCAAACATATAAGTACGTCAGAAATTTTCCTTTGATGATTATATGTTCGATATATAACGAACAGGAACAATATAAGGATGTTTTCTCAGCGGTTATTTAAAAAATGAGTGCAGGGATCAAGATCTTCGAGGTGTCTCTCAGTGACTCCAATAGTGACGGAAATAATTAATGACGTGGTCTCAGGAATATATAGAGCTTCACTGTTAACGCCCGTCAGTTTATTTCTGGAGTTTTTTAACAGCCGCAGCCTACAGATAAATGCATATACGGACAGGAAAGAGGATCGAGATCGATATCATACGATCTGTATGCGAGGTACCGGAGCACGTCCTTCAATGATTATTGGTCTCTTTCTATAGACTTTATTCTTTTTTGCACAAGTCTGTACAAAATCGATCTAATTAATTGTTACAATTACCTCCACCGGCTTTTATTATAGTGCGATATATTGACTCGATCGTGATATATGCTCGGATCTTCGTATTTAAATGTATTAACTTTCTAGGGATCGAGTTGTTTTGTTTGTTTTTTTGTGTTTGTTTTTGTGTGGCGTAAGCTCAATTCACTGTCTCATATGTATACTTACAAACGTACAAGTTGCGCACATTAGACAAGCACACAAGTATAAATCAGAAATAGTTTCATTCATCGGTATACATATAATACCTATCTCGATCGTGATAACGAATTGAGATGATGATGATGTCCATTTGTAATGCGCAGGTATCCATTCAGAAGAATGCTCATTGCGCAGCAAAAACAAAATAAAAAAAAAGAAAAAAGGAAGTAAATAAATAGATAACACATCAGGAAAGTAAAAAATAAAGAAGACAGAAGTGTTGCTTGGTTGTTTAAGTTTAAGTCCATCTTAAATAAACAGATGGGTCTTCAGTCTTTTTCGAAACGTGGTTGGTGAGGTGATGGTGGACAGGGACGACGGCAGAGCATTCCACAGTTTAGGTGCCGCGTTTTTGAAGGCCCTGGCTCCAGTGCGCTTCTTGTTTGTGTCTTCCACTGCAGGGAGACAGAAGCGTGACTGGGAGCCAGAGCGCAGGCTACGTGACGGCTGAGTATTGAATTGTCACACGATCAACTGATAAATTTGTCGAATCCTCAGGCCACCCATGTACCTACCCAACGCCCGCCTACACACACTTAATCACGGGCAGGGCCGTGCTTAGCCCCCGCGGGGCCCGAAGCAAAGGGCATGTGCGGGGCCCTCGACGCCACGATCGCACGGTTTTTGTTGGGATCTAAAGACACTGTTTTCTTCAGGCACATCTCGTCTTTTATCATTGACAGCACGCTGCATACACATTACAACATAAGCCTACAATTATTTTATTTGTAACATTCGTCAATAGGCTACAACGAAGGGAACCCTATAGAACCTGCAGTCGTCATTAAGTAACACACAACACACACATACATGCGAAAGACAAATATTTTGTAACCAAATAACATAGCAACACATAAATATACGGCATAATATAACATGTAAGTTTTCAGCACTAAAAATATTTACAAGTGAACTTTCCTGGCCTTCATTGAAGCAAAATCATCAATAAGTTCACTGAAACCTAATTCCCGAGAAACACTGTTCTCAATTGACAGTATGGCCAAGGTCTTCAGACGATCTTGGGACATCGTTGACCGCAGGTAAGTTTTAATTAGTTTCAGCTTCGAGAAACTTCATTCTCCTGACGCTACTGTCTCAGGTATTGTGAGGGCAATTCTTAAGGCAATCCATTAATTCGGAAAATCGAATGATCGTCCTTTAATGAAGAGGAAAGTCAACATCTTACGAAGGTCTCCATGTACAGAATCTGGAAAAATATACTTCAATGCGTCCATTTCCTCGGCAAGCATGTATCCATCAACATCTCGGCTTTCTCCATGTGTTAGCACATCTTCCAAATTCTTCCCACACGACTTCAGCACCGACTTTGGCAACTCCTTGAAGTTGTAGATAAATCAACAAATTTGATTATGATTCCGTAATTGTTCAATCTTCTTTGAAGAGACGCAATTGCTGTATACAATATCATGTTGAAGTAGTTGATGCGGAAATCCTCCTGGGCATTTCTTCCTCCTTCATCTTCTCCTTCGCATTGTTCGTAATCAAACATTCTCCTTCTCTTTCTAATTCATGTAGCTTTAAAAACTGGTTCTGTATCCAAATCCTCTGCCATTTCTCTTGCGTTAATCAGAGAGCTTGAAAATCCATTTTGACGATAATCTTTCAGCCATGTCCAAATGCCCTCCAAGCCAGTGCATCTGAAAAATCCGCAGTCAGACCTTGAAGTTCTTTGCTGACCGTGTTTATTCGAAACAACAAGTCGTACCAGAAGCACAAGGAAACAAGGAATTTGAAATTCTTCAGCTCGTTAGCCAGTGATTCAGTTTCACTCCGAGTTTTTGGATCGTTCGTTTCTTCCGACAGTTTGACCAATGCATCATAACAGTTTCTAGCTTGATACCT
Source organism: Marisa cornuarietis (assembly GCA_004794655.1). Lineage (NCBI taxonomy): Eukaryota > Metazoa > Mollusca > Gastropoda > Architaenioglossa > Ampullariidae > Marisa > Marisa cornuarietis. The sequence continues at coordinate 2,930,233 of SMMW01000622.1, read as the reverse complement.
CACAGCTTTCACGCTGTCTACACGACGCTCCCATCTTGTTTCACATAAAGGTTTGGGAGTCAGCTCTGTCACAAACTGACGCAAGATTTCCCACCTTTTCCCAGAACCAGACAAAAGAACGTACAATCGTTGCAAGATACCGAAAAATGTCATACCTTCTGTGCAACAGTTGGCCATATCGCCAAGCAGGAGGTTGTAACTGTGACAAGCACAGGGAGAAAATAAGGCGCGTGGATTTATTTCCCTAAGACGCGCTTGGACTCCCGACTTTTCTCCTTTCGTGTTGGCGCCGTTGTCATAACCTTGGCCACGTATATCGGCAAAATCTAGCCCCAGTTTTTCTAGCTCTTCTAGAAGGACATCAGTCAGATTCTCTCCCGTGCTTTCAGAAACAACAATGAAATCAAAGAAATGTTCATAGACTCCTGGAGGAACGTCATCGACGGAACCGTCTGAAACTACCGTACTGTGAGCGACATTTGCTCATCGTGGCTAATGTTAGGTGTGCTGGCTAGTATCACACTAAAGTACTTTGCAGATTTTATTCTCTTGATGATAGTAGATTGCACCTTGTTTACCATGAGAGAAATCAGTTCATTCTATAAACTTTTTGTCTTCCTCACTTCTTCATCGTGAAACAAATATACATTACACGAAGCTCATGCTTAGGCGAAAAGCGAAAGAAGGTCGGAGACTGAAGGGAAAGATAATGATCGACCTGTCGGCCGATGTGTTATTGCATCGCCGGTAGTCGTCCGATTGTCCCTTTCTTTAGTTGCCGTAGTGGGATACTCGGAGTCCAGTGGCACTTTCCTCTCCACCTCCTACCCTACAATCCACCCAGCGCGCCGACACCTTCTCTAGCTCAGTTTTAAATTATCTTTCTCATGCTAACCTCCTCTTTTTCATCCTCCTCCATCTCCAATCTTCCCGCGACACCACCGTGATAAATTTATGAGCCTAACTATTTGCGAGACAGCAGTTTTAAAAAATGTTTTTGCAATAATGTGTTCTAGTTTGCTGTCTGCAATAGTATTATAGGCTACTATAATGTCAAGGATCTACTCTCTAGACTAATGTAGTTATTTGTTTGGTGGTGGAGAAACGGGAAAAGAAAGTTTCAGTAACTACGAAATAAAGCACTCTTGGCCTCTCGCTTACAGGCTGCAAAGCCAGGTGCGGGCCCCCATTATCTCAATTCACAGAGTGGCCACATCTTACTAACATACCTACCTCTTCACTGTCAGTTCCGTCTTGCTTGCAGGCCCCCTCCCTCCAGTGGCACATAAATCCAGCAATGCACGAACGTTCATGTGCGATAAATCCTCGGTGTCCAGCAGCCTTCTGACTCCTAGCGCGTCCAGCTAGAATGTGATACGGCTGACTACATTATTTCCGACTTTAGGCCTAGAAATTTAGACTTAAAACTCAACATCTGTGTAATGCTTGGGTGTTCTTTCCTCAGACCTTTCCTCTAAAGCCAAAGAAAAGGAAAAGAAGAAAGAAACAAATCCACTGACAAAGGCTTTCACCCCTTCACAACCGAGGGCCCGGGTACACCAGACCCCCTGTCCCCCTTTCGTCTCGATTGCGTTTGTTGGAGCGTGAACAAAAGCTTGACTATTTTTGAATGGATTGGGAACACCTATATAAGCAAACCCAACCAATGTTATTTTCCTTCCTCAAATGCTACAGGGAAAGGGCCAAGGGCCAAGAACCCAAGGGGAGATATGACTCTTGTAAAATCCTGCTTAAAAGATTGAGCATGCTATACTTCATTAATTTGGAGCCTAGTTATCATATTAATCAAAGGCGCGGGGCCCCAGGCAGATGCCTCGTCCGCCTGCCCCTAAGCACGGCCCTGATCACGGGGAACGCGTTGGTTTACAGCTGCACTACAATATTAAGCTGCATGGTCACCGTGTTCGCAAACGGTACACGCTTTCTCAAAACAGAATTGTAATTTTAGAGCGAAAATGAAAGGAAAATGTACCTCCGTCACTTGTCTTTGATACACGTTTTGGCAAATAATAAAATATCTAAAGAAACAAGACAAAAAAACCCAGCCAGATGGATTCTTACACTAATAAACGTACCCAGCTTCTTTAACTGAGCCAGTTATAATATATAATCATAATTAATCGTATTAGTCATTCAGCCTGTGACGAACAGGTTGCACGGACAGCACACACGTACGTGCCTTCATGACGCAGGCATCTTTTACAGCGAAGAGGAAATTCCGAATTTTTCCCTGTGTAGGTCGCAATTCGAGCAGCTACAGAAAAGCAAATTAAAGGAAATGTTCAACTGAGGTCAATTGTCGCACCCACTATACTTCCTTGTGACTTGACATTTAAAGTGGATTAATACTACCTTCACCACAATAACGTCTAGATTTTTCGACATTGAAGTGCTATTATCAGGACTGTGTTTAACGAGAATTCGCGATTTTCACTAAGCCGCTTCTTTCGTTTGTTATCATCATGTGTACGTTTTGATAAACATGTGATAGTGTCTACTTTGTACTTCTTTTGTAACTCTAATGAATACAGATTAGTGCAACAAACGTCGACTGAACATATCGTCATCTCAATGTCTGTTATTCTTCGCCTGTGATTTTTCTTTCTTTTTTTTTTTTTTGCAGGAGGGAGGTGGAGGGGTGGAGGGATAGAGGGACAGGCAGGCTGTCCTTCTCCCACCTGCTGTGTGATGGATCAATTAAGTGACTGCCAACCTTAACTCAGGTACCCAGGATGCCAGTTCAAAAGAATCTGCGTTTGAGCTCAGCTTTTGTGATTTCTTTCAATTAACAAAGGCATGACATACTTTATTGAATGAACCGGTTGTTTAAATTTTTCTCTTTAGTTCCACCAGCCACCAAAGCTTGACACCCCTGTTTAAATGTGGTTAATGGCAACAACTCCATCATCTCAGAAAAATCTTCAGAACTGGCAACTCGATTCATTTTATCAGTTGCTTCCTCATTTTGGGTAAAATGTGTTTCAGTTTCTGTTTTCCCCTCTCTTCAGTGGAAAGCTGCCAAATTTTAAACCCATTCATATTTTTTGCACAAGCAAATAAGATATTGAGTGAAAAGTGAATTTCAAAAGAAAGCACTGCTCCAGAAAAGAAAATATGATTCATTAAATAATGCCAAATATTCTGCAACATTTAACAGTAGCTCCAGAAGTGTTCATATATTAATACACAAGATGAATCCTTGCACCTGTAAGTCTTATAGTAAGCGATGATTGCTCAGTAAGATACAGCAGATGGTTGGGTGTCTGGTACATGTAATTACAAGGTAAAGATCTGAAGGCTTTTGTGGTGTCTTTATATATTTTATTTTCTTTATGAGCAAACACACTTGAATGTAAAATATACTTGCCCTTTTATTTGGCATATCCAATGCAATGACTAGAACTTTCATTCTTCTCAAACACTGCCTTGATGGAAAATGCCTATATCTGTGATTTAAGTCTTACTGAAGGGCATATTGTTCACCACCTTAAATACTTTGATGTTAAAAGAAGATTGAAAATTTTTAAATGTCTTCACCAATAGGCACTAGTTTCTTAACACTCTGGTAAATTTTTAGTGGCAGACACCTCTTCATCTACCATAAATTTTAGATGCTTGTGATAACATATATTGTAAAACAAAAGATGGTAACATTTCTACACATTTACAGCTGCATAAAGTGCACATGAAAAAGTGGATTATAAATATAAATGCATTTTTCAGTATGGCGTGTGGATTAAATTTTCTTTAATCGACTGTTTCGGTTAGCAACTAAAATTTCTAATTAAAGAATTAGTGAACAAATTATGAACAAAAGTCACTGTACATTTCTAGTTGTTTTTTCTTTACACCGAAAGATACATCTGACGGCCTGATTATTTTTACAAATGATAAATTATGTATGCAAACATGGTTAACATGTTCATGTAAAACCATGGCCAACATCAAATTAAACAAAACATGACAAGCGCTGCAAGGTATTTGTCAACTCACCACTTCCCTTTATCAAAGGGTATTTTCATTTCTTCTTATTTTTGATAAAAATTTACTTATGTTGACAATGACTGACAACAGTTAAAACAAAAGCTTGTTAAGTTTATGCAGATATTTTACAGAGTATTTAAGAAGTGTGAGCCAATGAAACTGACTGCTTTCTGATCTCTTATAAGTCAAACCATTTGCTCTACTGTTTATGGCTTTAGCATTCTTGATAATATACTGCATTATATTTCCTACGGTGTACATGTTACTGGTTGGGAATTTCAAGAAAATTGTGCTGCAATGATTGATGCACTCAGTTTATTAGTGGCAATAAGTGCACTCACTAAGAGAAGTTCTTTCAAATCTTGATTACAGAATCATTGTATTTTTTTAACTGTGTCTTTCAGTTTGCTCTATACCATTTTCCTCTGCATTACAGTGAACTATGTCACTTGGACACTCTATGCAGGTACACTGATAAAGCCACAAGTCTTTTATGCTCAAAATAGATAAACAAGCATGTACACAGATTTAACAAGGAAATGAAGTTATCTCCAATGAAACTGAAACTTGTCATATTCTTCAGCCAGCAAACTTTTGTCACCATTATTTGTTTAACAAAAGCATCGAACAGAGTCTGTTACAAAGAATACAATACATACAACAGCATGAGGAAATGGCAATCATGCTAACTAAAAACATCCGCACTTTCACAGGTGCCAGAGCTTCCAAGATATCTGGCGTGACAGGATTTGCAGTGGTAGTCCTTTAGCTATTTTACTCATGATTATCAAAAAAACGTTCATGGCTGTCATCATCCGATTCTGGAAGGTTATTCTGCTCTTGATAGCCGTTATGAACAGCTCGAATGTAATCAAAAAGTGATTGCCTGACACTGTGGCCAAGGCGCCCATAGCTCTCAATCAGAGACACAACTTCTTCTGCACATGAAAAAAAAAAGGGTAACTTTCTCATCAAAGTCTTGTACAAGTGAAGGAAAAGAGCAAGAGTGGAAAATATTAGCACCAGATAAATTAGGCAGATCAGCAATACATGGGTGAAAGATACATGTTTTGAAAAATCTAATAGAGTTCTGATGCACCACACATTTCAGAAATCTGGGAAAATATGTGCTCTAAACAGATCTTTTTATAAGAAGACATTTCTTTAATTTTTTTTCAACAAATTTTTACTTTAAGAAACTCATATCTATGGAAAATGCCTATAACAATGCTATAAGTCTTACTGAAGGGCATATTGTTCACCACCTTAAATACTTTGATGTTAAAAGAAGATTGAAAATTTTTTAATGTCTTCACCAATAGGCACTAGTTTCTTAACCCTCTGGTATTTCCTGCTTTTGTAATAAAGATTGTAAATAAAACTTCACATTTTATGATAGACACTTTAATAATGCAGTAGATGAAGAAACCACTCTCAGAAAAAATGGTTCTCTTCACTTTATTTGGTTAAGATCTTACTAAAATCTGAAAAGTGTTCAATCATGCACCTTACCACACTCTCTTTGTTTATGATTTACTTATTAACACCTCGATCCAACTAGCTAGAAAGCAGCTTAAAAATGTTTTGGTTTGCCACTATGAAACTAGCATAGGGCATTGCTATGGAATCCAGGTCAGACTTCAATCAAAGCAATTATTGTGACCTCTCCCAACCCTTCTTCCTGACAAAACAATGACTCAGATTTTGGCAAAATAAAATTTCTAACAGGATTACTTTTTTATGCATAACTATATTAATTTTTTGCAGAAACTGTCTTGGTTGGACTCTTCATGGCTCAGAAAATAAACCTGAAATTGAATGGTGCAGAGGAAGGGAAACCCAAAATAAATTTTCCTCCAAAAACTGGAAAGCAAAATTCTCATTTTGACAAGGTCCACATTATGCAGCCCAGCTTTTTTTCATAGTGATTTGATAATGTTGTTTTTGAGAAAGAGACCTTAATCTTAATTACATGAGAAAACAAAACCATGAAAAAAATAAAAACATTCAGATGATGCCACTGACAGTGAAGATTATTTCAAACCTTGTCACAAATGACTGGAATATAAACTACTTTACTCAGTAAGATGAAACTTTGTTAAAATAAAAAACATAATTTACATACAAATATAAAGTTATGATAAGGTTAGCATGGTTGAGTAAACAAGGGTTTTAACTGGAGAGGGAGACAAAAGACAAAATGAAAGACAAATGAAGTAAGAGGGAGAGAAGTTGATCCAGAGCCACAGAATAAGAAAAAAAATGAATTCTGTAATTTCTCCAATTTTTAAAATCCATACATACTGATTGGCCTCTCGCTATCACATAACAGCTTGTGAATTTCGTACAGGCTTTCAGTCAGTTCCATGTCCCCAAAGGTGAAGTAACACACATCACGCTTGGCAGCAGATGCTGCCAGAACCTGTATCAGTGCTACAGCAGATAGAGGGAAAAAAATTCAAAGGAATTCTAGAAATGATTGCTTCTGTTTAGGGCAACATAACACATCATTAAAGAGTCCCTCAAATCCATGTTTTCAAAAACAATATCTCCTTAGTGCTGGTGTATTATAATAAACTTAAAAAAAACAGAATAAGGCATGTTAACCAAATTTTACTGATAAAACAATCACATGCAGGTATCATACTTGTGAGAGGCATTTAAGTTGGACTTAAAATTAAAGACACATTTCATCTGTCATTAACCTTCATAATTAGAAATAATTCTCATCTCCTCTATCACTCCCTTTCTACATCATGCATCCTTTAAGTTCTTAATATTTTTCTTTATTATTTTGTTTACATGAATTCCAGCTCTTAGTCATTCATATTATATATATATATATAATTTATGAAACTAACAGGCTTGTGTAAGTCTATTATTGTTGCTGTGTTTTTGGTAAGCATGCAGTGTAGCTTCAAATCATACATTTGAGCTGTTTGTCTCCTCCAAAGGCACCACATCCCCAGTTTCCTGTGCATATTGCTGTTCTGCTGTTCTCTATAACCTTAGTGCTGAACCCACAAAAGGCCTGCATAACATAGTCAACATTGTTTCATATTATCAATAAAAAAAAAAGCTAAACAAAAAATAAATGAACATACAAAATTATTGCATATAGAAGTACAGCACACACCTTAAACATGTCCAACAACCAGGCCAGCTATTTGCCCAATACTTTTATGGAAAAAAGGTAGAACAGCGCTTGTTGATTTCTAATGTAAAATGTGAGATTACCACTCTATGGTAGGTGGTAGTTTTTTAATGCCATGCCAGCAGCAAAGGCTATATTGTGGTGAACCACTCGATGGGAGCTGAGAAGTAGAAGCAGTCCACCCTGTCTATAGAATGACACGTGGAAGGTCAAGCTCCACCCTCTGCTGCCTTTTACCTTCCCTGATTGGGTACCCATTTTCTGCTGGGTGAGGAGAGAAAGTGTTCCAGTCACTGGTCCACATGGCACTTGAAGCCACAACCTTCTCTAAAGTCAAGTACCCTAACTGCATGCCCACAGAATCTTCCTCATATAATAAATGCTGATTTTAACAGTTTCTTTAAATTTCAGAAATTGCATTTCAGTTGGAAATGGAAATAAGCTGCAACATGCATGAATCTATACAGATAATAGCAACAAATCTGCAGAATGGCAAAGGATGGGCTGGAAGCTGGTGGAAAACCTGGTAGAAGATCGAATCTGAAAATACTTAAGCAGGTAGAATCATCCAGGGTTTAATCAAACAAGGAAAGCAAGCATTGTAAACACTGTTTCTCCTACATTAAATCCCAGTACCACTCAGCCATTTTGAGATCTCTCCCTCCAACATGCATCCAAACATCCATGCCAACTTGAAATACGCTGTTTTTTGGGGGGATCCATTTCCCCTTGCAAGAAGAACCTGTTCTGGTTCCAAAAATTCACCTTGTTCAGCTCCCTATGTATATTGGTACTCAGGAACTGCTTCTTGTAGTCACCATGAAATACCAGTGCGTCAATGGCCACAACCTCTGTACAGCGCCTACCCCATGAATCTCTGCAGTGGACACCAACAGATTGTTCCTCATACATGTACTTCATGACACTCCAAATGCAAAATCATCTGAAGAATTAACACACTTCCTAATTGTTATTAATAGTTTCAGTTCCAACTGTACCATGAAAGTGTCACAAATGATAAAGTTACAGGAACATTTATTAATTTTAAAACCAAACTGAAAGTACATTATGCTTCAACCAAAATCCTAGGTAAGAAATTTTGCATAGCAACTACAAAAGTATTTAAGTAATGAATAATTAAGCCTATAGCTGCTTACCTAGGTGTGGTATCAACAAAATCTCCTGCCCACTGGAATGTGTCGGCATATCCTGTATACTTACTGAACTGCTCACAACCTGAAATTGTCCAGCATGAGCATAAACACATGCACACCATCCAAATCTGTCAAATATAATTCAATCAATCTTTAGCTTTAAAGAATGCAGTCTATAAAATAAAAAAAAGTTACCTCATTTTACTAAATCAACGTATCTCTTACAAATTGGTCTTTAGCATAATAATAATAATAATAATAATAGTGAAGATTTTTATAGCGCATATTCACACTCATAAAGAGCATGCTCTTAGCGCTTAAAACGAGGAAGAGACGTGGACTAAGTAGATACAGAACAAAGGGGACGAAAGAAAACAACTACTGACAAAACAGAAAACAAAAGGCATCAAGTAACAGGAACAGAAAAATATAGTGATTCTGCGAGAAAGATGGGTAAAGTAGCAAGAGGGAAGGGGGCGGGGTTAAGAAGAACTAGCATTGTGTGGACTGTGTTAGGAGTAATGCTCAAGGAAGAGGTGCGTTTTCAGTGCAGATTTGAAAGATTCAGTTGTAGGAAGGTGGCGGATATGGAAAGGAAGAGAGTTCCATCGTTTTGCAGCACAGTAGCCAAAAGTCCTGTGACCATATGTTGTTGTTCTGGTGACAGGAACAGTTAGGATACGGTCGTCAGACGAAGAGCGTAGTTGTCTGGACGGAGAGTAAGGGATGAGAAGTTCAGAGAAATAGTCAGGACAGGAGCCAGCAAAGAAATTAAAACACAGCACAGACAGTTTGTACTGAATGCGAGAACGGATGGGGAGCCAGTGTAGCAAACGAAGGAGAGGAGTGACATGGTCCCTTTTCCTTGCTCTAAGCACCAGACGCGCAGCGGAGTTCTGTACTCTCTGGAGTCTCTGAATGAGGTAGTCAGGGCAGCCTGCCAGCAAGGAGTTGCAGTAGTCAAGTCGAGAAAGAACAAACGCACAGACAAGAGTGTTGGTAGCGTGTGTAGTGAGAAAGTGACGGATAGCACTGATCTTACGAATCTCATAATAGGCAGACCGACAGACAGATGCTACATGTCTATCGAGTGTCATGTCATCAGTGACAATAAATCCCAGATTCCTAACGGATGACGTGAACGTGATGTTGCTGTTGCCCACCTTGATGTGATTGGGCAGACTGACGAGTGAAGGTTGATGTCTTCTTCTATGGCACAAGAGGGCTTCCATTTTATCATCATTTAGTTTAAGCTTGTTTTTTACCATCCAGCCCTTGACATTGCTGATACAAGCTTCTATAGAGCTAATAGCAGAGTGAGACTCAGCCAGCGGAGTGGAACAGTAAAGCTGCGTGTCGTCAGCATAGGATTGATGAGAAACCTGGTGAGACCAGATGCATGATAAAAGCGGCTTAGTATACAGGATAAACAGAACTGGGCCAAGTACTGAGCCTTGGGGAACACCACAGAAAAGTGAAGCAAGGCGAGATATCTGACCATCAACTAACACAGTCTGGGTCCTATCAGTGAGATAGGAGTTGAACCATGAGAGCGCAGGTCCAGAAATCCCGTAGAGGGTGTGGAGTCTGTGAAGAAGCAGAGAGTGGTCTATAGTGTCAAATGCAGCAGACAGGTCCAGTAGAGTTAATGGAGAGACATCACCACTGTCAAGAGCAGATAATATGTCTGTTGTTACTTTAATAAGAGTGGTCTCGGTGCTGTGAAAAGGTCTATATGCCGACTGAGCTTGTGGGATAAGATGGTGCTCTTGTAAGTATGCCCAGAGCTGTGTCAAAACTATTTTCTCTATGATCTTAGAGAGAAAAGACAAGTTGGAAACTGGACGGTAGTTGTTCAGGACATTGACGTCAAGCGTGGATTTCTTAAGATGTGGCCTCACCACCGCATTTTTGAACAAAGATGGGAAAACACCTGACGACAGGCTGACATTTACAATATTTGTGATGGCAGGAAGTAGAGTATCTAGGCACTCGAGCAGAAGGCTTGTGGGCATCGGATCTAACTCGCAAGTTGTTGGTTTAGCTTTTAGAATAACCGCTTTCACATCAGTCTCAGAGACTGGTAGGAACTTGGTCATGGAGCATCCTGGGAGGACATCACAGGAGATGCTGTCAAGCGCCGACACAGAGTCTAAAGATGATCGGATGTCTGATATCTTGCTGATGAAATAATCACTAAAAACTTGCGTCAGCAGTGAAGCAGGGTAGGCAGTAGGCAGTGGTGTTGCTGTCTTAGAGTCATTTGAGTGCAAATGGCAAAGAGCTTTTTGGAGGAGGTGCAGTTAATTATTTGCCCCTGAAGATATGATGCTTTAGCAGCATAAATGCATTTTGCAACGCTTCGCTTTGCGGCATTATAAATTTCTTTGTGAATGGCGAGTCCAGTCTTCCGCCAAACTCGTTCAGCTCGCCGGCGCATGCGCTTCAGGTCACGGAGTTCGACGCGGATCTGTGAATACCAAGGCGCACATTTAGACTGGTGCATCAGACGTCGAGACACTGGGGCGTGGTCATCAACTACTCTACGCAAAACACAGTCAAGTTGCTCGGCAGAGGGTGGTTGGAGAACCGCCATCTGTAGCTGTGCTTTGAATGCTAGTCTATCAACATTTTGTAATGACCGAGTGGGTCTGAAAACTGGCGCCGATGATGGGCATTTGCGATCCAGTTCGATTAGTACTGAGTAGTGGTCAGATGAGAGATCATGGGAAACATCAACTGACTGGACTAAGTGGTCATCAGGTCGATGTATGACCCAGTCCAGGATGTGATCTCTTTTGTGAGTTGGTTGCAACACGGACTGGACAAAACGAAAGGTGTGCAACATTTCGGACAGTTTGACAGTGTCAGGGTGAGAACTGTTGTCGAAGTGTACATTAACATCTCCGAGGAGAATTGCGGGTCCAATTAGTGCATTGCTATAATCCAAGAGATCATGGAATTCTGAGAAAAATGTAGAGGCTGTAAGTTTGTTCCTGGCGCTAGGAGGAGGTCTGTAGATGCAGAGCAGGTGCATCGAGCAATGAGGAGCCGAAGAGGAGACTTGTACAAATAGATATAGATAGCTCCATTGCTGTACTTCTGACTACCTTTCTGCCTTGCTATCCAGACTTACATGAACACCTTGTTCAGCAACTGATACACTGATTCCCAATTACTTGCACTATGCTCTGCTAGCCTGCCAGCCTTTGTATACGCTGGTCACTCTGGTTGGAATACTCTTCTTCTGCCAGGTTGCCACTTTAAGTGGTTTTAAGCAGCTTATTAATATTAAGAAGCACCTCTTTAAAATAACTTTTAAACATACCCCTGCACCTTGAATTGTTTTCGTGAGATCAGTGCACTCTACAAGTCGCATAAACTAGCTTAAGGATTTTAGGACTTCATTTTATAGGCCATGATACAGAGCTGTTTTGTCAATTTTTTGTTCAGCTGGCAGCAGTGTAGAAACTTTTCATGCTCATTCTTTGGATAGACTATTATGGATATATGTAATATAGTCAGAATGCTAGTTATGAAGGAATTCGGCCAGTCATACAAACCTCTTCCTAATCTCCTTTTACTTTATTGTAACACAGAAATTTTTTTTTTAAAAGAGACAGTAGTACCACCAAACAGACTATAAAATGAGTTTCATATAGTCACCTGAAACAAAGTAATCATAAAAATATGCATGCATTATGGAGCATGTAGTTTCAGTTATTTCCTTGCTACAACAACAAACCACACTCACATTCCTTACATCTGAGTTGACTGCATGGCTGCAGTAATGGAGGTGAGTGAATGTAATGCACACACTGACAAACATAAAAACAGTGGCCTACAGTAGCTCTCCTACTTTGTTTTATCTTTTAATTCTGCATAAACACATCCCAATCATCCAGAAATGGAGAAAATTGTATACAAATATACATGAAGTTTGCCAGTCCTTTGCCTGCCAGTTAATAATTCAAATAGAGAAAAAAATCAATAATTATCATAAATGGACTGCGAGGAGCTAAAAATTAAAACTGAAAGGGCTTAGGTGACAAGTACCTGTCATTACAAGGCATTCTAAAGGCCCCAGGACTTCAGTAAACAGACGGGCAACAATCATCTCTGGACAAATGAGGAAACGAATTTCTTCTTGCACACAGCCGTGTCCCAACACCCCACCACCAATATATTTGTTGGCAAAGTCAACCTGTATAAAAACAAAACAAAAAACAAAAAGACACAATTTTACATAAAAAAGAACACTGTAAATCTAATAAAACTTCTTTTACGATGAAAAAAAATGTATTTGTTCTTTGAATAATCCCCTACGTATCTACATTGGTTCTTGGTACTAAAAGACTTTCACATAAAATCAGTTTTTCAAGAGACTGGCTCATTCACTGAAATGTGTTACAAACTTAGGATCAAGGAAACTTGCAGTTTACACTTGTACATTTTGGAGCAAAATTATTTGTGACTTTGTAAATATTGTAACCAAAAAAAGTATGTAACTGCAATAAAAACATTAGTCTGCATCAGTATATTTAATTCTTATAGAATTTATTGTCAATCATTTGTTCTTGAAAATCAAATGCAGAATTTCATGAGTTAAATTCTTATTAACTTTACACCTCTTACATGTGTAATTTTAGGCATTTGTTGTGATGGATAAGTAATTTACTGTCATTCACATCTTCTGAGTAAATTTTTCTGCATAAAGAGGTAAAAATCCTTAAACATTTTTTCTTTTGGTGATTCTGATGTGTATTGTCACCTTAAAATTATGTGAACTTTTTTGTGGAAATCAATGTTATCACTAGACTGTATCCCTGATCCATAACTGCTGGGAACAAATGGTAGAGAAAAGGGATATGTAGACACACATATCAGTGTTGTCGTCTCATTCTCCTGAAGCTTTCATGTTACATTTTTAAAAACCAACAGGAACTACTGAGAGAACGAATAATTCTAAACTGCCATGTGCATGACATAAATCTTCAGTTTTCCAGCTTTTAATTCTCTTACCACCTCCAAGATGTAAATATATATACAGGTGAACATTTTGCAATATTTAAAAAAAAGTGTAGCAGTTGAGTCTGGTCAGGATTGGTCTGTTAAGGAAATCAGTTTAAATGTGCACTCGTTTTCAGGCAAGCGGCAGAGAAACTGTGCCCTTAATTGTAAATATGACAGAAAAAAGCATGCATATATATCAATTTGACCTGCAACATGCCCGTGCCATCATCCTCAATAGTCCCTGAAGATGATACATGAAGCTTTGTCAGCATCTCCTGGTCATCGCTCCAGTCATGTTCTTGATCAACTTTCCGAGTGAAAGTCACCAGTCCTGTGGGACCTGGAAGAAATCTCACTTATAATCTAGATTTATTTGATTCCTCTTTGATTTACATTTCTTATGATTTTCTAATAGATTTTACACTAAGTGCAAAAAAACACAGCTGCACACCAGAAAATTTACTGGTCAGAAGAAGTATAATCATACTAATCCAGGCTAAAATTGTGAAACTTACTTTTATAAAGAACACGATTGAAGTAATTAAGAATGCATCTCAGCTTCTGGGCCTTTCTTTGAATGGAATGAGACTCTGCATGATAGAGACTGAAAGCATAAAACAAACAAGACAAATACATGCAGAGATAAGAACATAAACAATTTATGCTGACATGTGAACAAATGGAAAACGGATTAAGTAAATGGCAAGTTACTTTTACACATACATACAGAAATGTCCATTCTATGACACTTAATATTTTATATGGTAAAGTGTACACAATGTACATTATGCATAGATAAATCATTTAGCTTGTTCTAAAGAAATGATGGTGAAATAAAAATGAGAAAGGTGTCATAACCTGGTATTTGCTATGGTTCACACTGAAACATGTTTCCACCATCTGGAGACCTGCGATGGAAAATCTTCACCTACCGCCCCATACCTGATTTATCAGGGAAAGTGAAAAGTGTTGGAAGTAGAGGTTCGGTTTCTGCCTTTCAGATGTTGTGCTCTAGATACAATCACTTAAACTTCACTGTCCACATGGCCCATAAATACTATCTTTATCTTCACCGAAGGTCACTAAATGCATTTTTTGCTTGGAAACATAAGCCCTGCAAAAGGCTAAGTGTGCTAAAATATGTAAAGAGTAAAGTACAGCTCACTTGTTGAAGTTTATATCTGGATAACTGGCATATTCTGTACCCCTTGCACGAGAATTTCTCCTTGGGAATGTACAAAAGAAAGCATTGGCCAGCAAGGAAGCAACCTGCACCTGACTGAATGTCAGACTTTTCTTCTCTCCTGCCTTAAGCAAAGGAATGGGCTGCAAACAAATACATTTTTTTCAGAAAATGACCAAGAAATAGGTACATACACTATCTGTTAAAATTATTTCTAGACATGAAAAACAAGTAAAATAATTTTCTGCTGATAAGGGCTTATGAGATATACCATTTTTGGTCGTAAAATTTCTTTCTTCGAGTACTTACCAGATGACATGACTATAAGGAGACATCACCCTCCAGCTACCCAAATCCAGCTGTGCAAACTTGCAAGGTAAGAAACACGTGCCTCCCAAGCACTAGAACGCTGCTCAGCCCCTACCCCCACCCCTACCTGCCCTGCTAGTGAGCACTCTTCTCAGTTTTTGCCCGGACTGAGTCTGACCCCCACTACGGGGAGGCAGGAGGGAGCTAGCTGTCATGTCATCTGGTAAGTACTCGAAGAAAGAAATTTTACTACCAAAAATGGTATTTCTTCTTCGTACTGTACCAGATGACATGACTACAAATAAAAGGCGGAGGGAGTGTTCCCCTTCCAGCCAGTTCCTTGGAACACAATATAAAAATTTTACCTACCCCAAATCCAGCCAGGCTGTAAACTGGGAGGCCGCCACAAGTGTCAGCTCAAGTTTATCGTACTCAGCCGAGCAGGCCAAACCACCTGCCACGTGCTAAGCCGCCGAGACGTTACGAATAGCGTATAAGAAGTCCACGTGTGGAACTAAGTCTCTAAGGTATAATCTACAAAAGGTAGACTCTGATCTCCATCCAATTGCTTTGATAGTATCAGATAACCCTATGTTACTGGAGAAGGCTTGGCTAGCTGCTACGGCTCTAACCTCATAAGCCCTAGCCGGCACCAAAAATGGCTGCTGAAGGGGAAAGTGCTACATAGGCTGCTTTAATAACCCCTTTTATCCAGGCTGGTATTGTCTGGGCCTAAATAACTGATTTGCCCTGCCTCAACAGTAAAAACAATCTGGACTGACCTTTCCTGAAAGGTGCAGATCTCTTAATTTAGATCCTTAGCGCTCTGACTGGGTCCTGGAGTCTAGCCACATCCCTATCCCCATAGCAAATCGAGGAGGGCAGAGGAAGGTATTGAGCCTGCTGAGGTCTAGAGTCTGTCTCCAGTTTCCTCCTGGCTTTGGCACTAAGAATAGGATGGAGTAGAAGGCTGGCAGGTCCCTTCTTTCCACTTCCTGAATGGCCTTCTTCCTCAGCAGGGTCTCGATCTTGCTTTGCAGCGTTCTAGTGCTTGTGAGGCAGGTGTTTCTTGCCTTGCAAGTTTGCACAGCTGGATTTGGGTAGCTAAAGGGTGATGCCTCCTTATAGTCATGTCATCTGGTACAGTACGAAGAAGAAATACACCTTCACATAAAAAATTACAGCACCAGCATACTGATCAGAGTTTACTTGAACTCTTCCTATACAATTCACACACAAAGATGCAAACATCTTCATAGGTACAGCTCAAATGCATCACTTTGTGCATGCATGCCTGATTTTGTACATGTATGCATATTCTGTCATATTTCTTTTTTTCAATATAAAAACTTTTTACAAACTTTCCGAAGAAACCTTTATACTAATCAGGTCATATAAACTTTTTCTAATGAGAACTAGACACTAGCCAGGAAGTTCCTGATAGGGAAGGTAATGAGGATGGAGGGGTGGAGGGCGGAAAAGCAAATTACACAGACTGCGGTAAACTAGAGCAACTTAACACATGGATCATTCTAGAGAAAAAAAATTACGATTTCTCTATATTCACAACTGAATAAGTTAATGCATTGAGCCACAGATCCTGTGACTTATGACCATTAACTCATTTATAATTTTTATTGCAGAATGACATGATTGTAAACCACTGAAACAAATATCCCCTCTGCATCCCCCTTCTTCCACCCACTTATTTTTTGCAGGTACCTTAGTGCACAGTTTTGGCAGATCCAGTGCCAGCTTTACCAAAAGCCCCAAGGTCACACTGAAAAACTGATCCCTCTCATCAGCTTTCAGCACCTGAAAAGTAAGAAAGGGAATGCAAAAAACAAAATTATATAGGAACATAGTTCTTAAGTTTTCACAGATTCATTACCTCATTCCATAACCCTACCCCACTCCCACTGATTAAAAAGGCAGATTTTATGTATTCTTTTACCACTTTTCCATAATGTTTAACAAAATAGATTATTCACGTAAAAACTTTAAGGTCTGGTTTGCTTAGCCTCACCCACCCCTTCTATTAAAAAAATAATAAAGCAGATCTGTCTCATTTATGATGCTTCCACACTTGCTTTGCTAGTAATATGAGATCAAGTGAAAAGACTGCATAAGCATAATGATGTCTGTAAGTATATGTACAATGTTAAGAAGAACTCGAGGTCATTTTAGAGAATAGAATAAACAGAATAAAATCAATTGTATGATTCAGTGATAAAGGTTGATAAATGCACAAGATGAATTCTAATTTCATCAGTGTTAACCAGAGTATTTAAGAGTACAGAACAGTACAGAGAAGAAATATTTTATTTGTATCAGCACTTTGATCTTAAGAGTTACATAAAATTGATTCTGATGATGGTAATTCATGCTAAAGACAAAGAAATGTTTTAACCATTAAAAGTTAGTTTTAGCAATTTTTGTAAAAAGTGAAATGAAAATAAACAAAACAAAACAAAACCAAAGGCTAGTATAGCTGAAAAGTTTACTGTACATGATCCCTCATTTTGCAATGCATCTCTCAACTTATACTTGGTGTAGAAGGTAACAGTAAGAGCTCAAAAGCAGGAAGACCTACTTTGTTAAAGTAATAATGGAAGGCTGTAAATTTCCACTTGTTGGAATAACGCTGATTGTAACTCAAGATGGCCTCCTGAAGACCATAAAGTGAACAACATGATTCTCCATTGCTTTCTTTTCTTGGAATAAAAAATTTAGCAAGATTAGAGCATGTCTTCAACCACAGTTTTAGAAAGAGATGGTGTAAGCCCTAAAACAAAGAATAAGCATTTCGTCCAAAACCTGTGGCACTCCTGCAATGGTTTTACAGTCACAATACAAAGAATCTTCCTGACATCCATAAAATACATAAACCAAATAAATTATTTCCTAATTTCAAAAGGCAAGAGATTATTTAACTGGTGTAAAACAGAGGATATCTTTAGAGATAAACAATATTTTTATTACAAAATAAAAGAGATGCTTTGAGAAAAGGCAATTAGAGAAAATACCTCTAACTCAAAGGAACCTTTGATGTTTTGGCGTAAAGCTTCTTTTATTACACTCCATCGTTTTGTAACCTGTACACTTCCATTCTGAAATATGAGGAAAATACATCCATAACCATTCATATCAAGTACTAGATGTTTTTCATAGTTCCCGCAGATTTTTTTCTTTTCAGAATCACATGTATGCTGATGATATTCAGCTGCTAGTGTCTGGCTTTGTTTTACAGCTCCAGCATGTCTGCACCACCACACAACACATTTGACTCTGTGAAATCCTGGATGTCCATCAACAAATGGAAAATGAATGACAACAAAATAGAGGTCCTTCCATTAACCTCTGCAAATAAACAGAAATGGTGCTGCCCTATACCACTTTTACTTCTCTCAGGGGTGAACAACACATCATTATCTCTTAAATCTCACATCAACACAGTCGATCAGTCAGTCAGTAAGCCCATCTTCAGCTTCACAGAATCAAATACATCCAACCCGTCCTGTCAGTTTCTGCCATCAAAAAGCTCATGTTTGCTTTAGTGTTTTCCTGTCTGTATTACTGCAGCTTTCTACTTGTTGATCTCCCTAACTGCCTACAAGATGACCTGCAGAGGGCCCAGAATAATGATGTGGTATTGTTTTCCCATAGGCAAAAAGCAAGACACGTTACATCCTTGCTCCACAAGCTTTACTGGCTGCATTTCAACTTGCATTGATTACAAGCTTGCCACACTGTGATGCTGTTGTCTTCTTCACAGGCTTGCCCCAGCATCCTTGTCTGAGCTACTCTTGCCTTACCACCTAAGTCAGTCTGTTTGGTGTGCTTGTGTTGCCACACATTAGATGGGAGAAATTTAGCAGACGCTCCTTTTCTTTCTCAGGTCCCATTATTTGGAATTCTCTCCCCCTTTATGTTTGATCTGTGTCTACATTCAAAGCTTTCTTTCAAGTCTCATCTTTAAGAAATATCTTTCATAAGCATCCTATTCCAAATAATCTTCAGATTTTCATCTTCGTCCATGCACTTCGTTCACATTTGCCATGGAGTCATCTGTTTGTCGATGCCCATATGGTTAACTGTTGGTTCGTTTGTAGTCAATCATGTACAGTGCATTAAGCTCACCTCCATACAGCAAAAATAACTGGGTTTTTTCAATTTTGCATGCATTGATACTTATTCCACTACCATGAATTATATACAAAATTTTATTTGCTACACACTGCATGATGCATGACCTTATAATATTCCAGTGTCATGACGAACTATGCTTATCTCCCTTCCATATATTTGCCTTTACAAATAATCAACTCCTCCACATTCATCTTTCTCCATTTCT
Source organism: Marisa cornuarietis (assembly GCA_004794655.1). Classification (NCBI taxonomy): domain Eukaryota; kingdom Metazoa; phylum Mollusca; class Gastropoda; order Architaenioglossa; family Ampullariidae; genus Marisa; species Marisa cornuarietis. The sequence goes on along the minus strand of SMMW01000622.1, from coordinate 2,911,061 downwards.
TACTGTGCTCCACGTTTTATATTTATATGCTGCTCTTTTTGTATGTGTTTGAGAAATAAGTTTCTTTAAAATCCATGTTAAAATTTTGGAAAAAAAAGTTAACCCCATTTTTGGTTTTATCTGCTGATGCGACAAGGAAATGTTTTTGCAGCATTTTAGATGAAACAAGAATCCCTTACTTTGTCACCCTGAGGATATTCATTGTGGTGAGAAAATGGCATGCGCACATGCTGCCCATCCCACTTGTCCTTGAGTTGAGGAGGATAAGAAATGGGCTGAGTGTCCTCCTGGTACTGAAACTGAAAATTACCACAGAACTTGTGCCAGATGCTTTTTTATTTTTGGAAAAACAAATGCTTTTATATGACAAACAAACAGTAAGTGACTAGCTAAAGACTAAATGCATAGGACTACTACTTTAAAAAAATGTTTTGAATTTTAATGAAAATGTAACGATACATAATACATTAATTTTTAACATACCCTCAGTCAGATGAGACCATTTAAGCAAACAATAGCTAGTTATCTCAGAGACAGCTATAAACCTCCAGTTCAGTTGCAGCGAAACTTGCATCTACACCTACCTCCACAGCCTACCCCCATAAAAAGTGCTTTTTTACCCTCTTTTCTCACCAACAGAAAATACAAATTCCTCACCGGATATTTCACAAACACTGAGTGATCACGTGTCTCCTCAAGAGATGAGAGTGTTGGCATGCACTTGTGAGACACTTTCAACTCCTGACGTGGTGTTCCCTGTCAACGTTTATTTGCTTGAAACATATTTCTTCTTCAACAAAGTCCATTTAACAACAAAATCACTCTAGGACCAATTTCTAAACCCATCATTCAATATATATAAAGAAAGACATGATTAACACAAAGTCTTCTTTTGCTCGAAACACTCTTGAAGTTATTCTCACTCTTAATAGCTAAATGTACATCTGAGATGTGCATGTGTATATATACAAACACATACAAATACAAGAGGAACTCCATACCCATCTGCAATACAGCTATAATTAATAAAGCTATAAAACAAAACAATGGAAAACATAGAAACGCCCTTTTTCAACATAGTCTCTTCTTTTCAAGACACACTTCTTCCATTGTTGCAAAAGGTTCATTATGCCATCAAAGAAAAGCACCATGTATGCACCACTTCCTTCAGTTCTTGGTCCAACATGCATCAATGACTCTTTAATGTCTCGTCAAAAGGACCAAACAAGTGATAGTCTGAAGGGGCAAGATCAGGACTATAAGGAGGGTGAGCCAATATCTCAAAGTTGAGTTTCTGGAGGGTTCAACAGTATGCAGTATAACAGACCCACGTTTCATCAGCAGTAATGATTCTGTCCAAGAAGGTAATAATATTCAGATAGCTTTTTTTCTCTTCTAGTGATAATTTTCATCTGATCAAAGCATCCTAAATATGCAAATCTATTAGCCTTTGTGTCCATCTCACTGGTGGTATTCACTTATATTTACATACTTCCTATCTGTCATATAAATGGAGAGGCTGAATCTCTTCACGTGAAATGTTCTTTAATATCCTACTTGTGTGGGTTACATAGTCTTTTGTTTTTCTTCTTTTTCCACATCACATCACTGAAGTTATGGACAGCACATGACCCACTTTTATGTTTTATTCTCATGAGAAGATTTTAAATGTTTCTCCTCAAGGCATTGTTTTTGTTCATTACCCAAGGCTATTTTTTCAGCCGTTGGCACCACAAGCTTGTCTGGGAAAGTAGTTTTTATCTGTGGTCTCAGTCTCTCTCTCTGTCTCTTTCACCATGCTTCAATTCACTGTCTACATTTTCAGGTCTACACACAGCTTCTGCAGTGCACTCACAAGATTAAATTTTTGCTTCTTACAGTCTTTGTCAATTACTGTTGTCTAAGGCATCTTCTGGTTTCCTGTTTTTTTTTTTGAAACAGAGTTGAAATTTGGAGCTGGTTATTGGAGCTTCATTAGTGTGAAAACTTATCTAATCATTAGTATCAATATTAGATGGTCAGTTTCAAGCCATCGTAAAGAATGCCATTACTTTTTAAGTGTTGCACCTTATGTTCAAATGCACACCATCTACGGTACTTTTGCAGATGCATGGTTGTGCTGAATCTCAAGCTATGTGTCCCTAATTTGGGTTGCAGCCTAGAAAACCTCTGCCTTCATTATCATAGTGATTTCAATGTTGCTGATGCAGCAGGCTGCAGTAAAACACCATTTCCGTATTGTGCTGTAAGTGCACTTTTTGGTCACAAAAAAATGGATCACTGAATGCTGCTTTCTTTGGTGCACATGGAAAGTAAAGCAGCCATGGTTAACATTATGGCTGTGACAATGGAGGTGACTTAGCAACTTCAAATCTACATATCAGTGATAAGACAGAAATCACAAGATGCACATGAAAATGACAGACAAATGCAACTGCACTGCGAATAAATACTGACTTCCCTTGTACATATACACATACAGCTGCAAGCATACATGTACTTCTCCTTGCTCCTTCTAAGCTTTACATTTTCACATCCATGTTAAATATCTCTATGTCACCTTTTTAAATGGAAAGATGGGTAAAGAAGTGTTGAATGCAAACAAAAACAACACAAACACCAACAAACTTTCATGCACGAAAGCACTGCAGCTACCACAGTCAGCCTACAAAGTGAAATGTCTATGAATAGGAATTCATGTGCTTAAGAGCCATTAACAACAGTAAGATTTTTAAAAATGCCCTATATTTTAGGCATGAGAAAGATCTGCATTACACTTTAAGAAAAGTGTAGTAAGACACCACTGTATAAACTCTTACATACCCTCCACTTTGGCTCATCAGATCCAGTCTTTCCTGGCTTGTGGACAGTATATTCATCTTGACGTAAATCCTCCAAATGTTCAGAACTACAGAAATAAATCAAAAGCATTACCGATCTCTTTGATTTACATGGTTATTTTCTCAAATAACAAATATACAAAGAAATAAGTAAATATATTTCTGGACACTTAAAAGTTTTATACCACACTCCTTTCCCCCTTACCTGATGACAGGATCCTATGGAGTACCAATACTACTATGGTAATTACATGATCATATTATAGAGTACCAAGACTATTAGTACTATGGTAGTTACATGATCATGTGGCTGCATGCAAGAGTCAAATTCAGAAGATTCAAGGTAAACACTCACTACAATACTTGTAAATGAAGACTGAGCTCGTGTAAAAGTGGTTAGTTATTACCCAAGGACGAGGGTTGAAAATTTATAAGTTATTGAGATATTCAAAATGTAGTACCATGCAGTAACAACTGAAGGATTCAGAAACACACAAAAACAACTTCTTTGTGCTTAACATCTCTCCTAGGCAGACATTTCCTAAGATAATAAGCCAAATAAATATTGTAGCCATAGTTTGAATCCATGTTGCATGTTACTGTTAAAATACTGTTAATAATATATTGTTTTATTTACCTATTCTAAAAGTAAAACAGATGAGTTTGCTTACTCAGAGGAACTTCTATCTAAGTCTTGGCTTGTGTATTTCTTTATTTCTCCTGTTCCATCTTTATCTTCTGAATCATCTACATTTTTTGTCTGACCTGAAGAGAAAAGTAGGGGTGAATCAAAAACAAACAAAAAGAAAAGAAATATAGTAAAAGTTATTTCCTGATATAGAGGGCCTAACAAAAATAAAGTCAATGAAATATTGAGCTATATAGAAACATTCCGTCTAGTGGTCAGTGTAAGTTGTAAGTATCTGCAATAATCATGGATGTAAGCCAATTTTTTCTGGGATTGAAGTATGGTCAAACCCTAGACAAGATGAAATGTTAGAGAATCCTCCTCCTCCAAAACCTGAGGAACTCTCAGTGGGAAAAATGAATTTATTTGTCATTCATGAATAGTCTGACAATATGTTTGATGATTTTAAAAGCATACATAATTACATTTTGACATTTATAGACAACCCTTCCCCAGCCTAGATTCAGCTCTATTTGAAGTATTTTGCATAACAGAGCAATCACAATTGTCTTTATTTTATTTATTTAGTTTTTGGGAGGAAACTTTAGGATTACAAGGCAAGTCTAACAATTTTTATTAATTGGTTGGAGAGAAAAACAAAGCAGTTTCAATTTAAGTCAAAATGGTTATTTGCAACCAAGAGATAAAACTACCACTAAGCAATATGCAATCTGAAATCAGGCGTAGTCTCGCCTTCATTTGATTGTCTTTATTTATCCTCCCATTCCCTCACAAAACCACCTTCGGCCTGTCAACTTCCATGGCTTTACCTTTATAGATGCAGGTTTTTGATCTCACTCTGCTGCTTAAAGGACACTTCTGAGTAACACCCCAGATTGGCTGATTGAAGCTCCAGCTATCAATACTGCTTTTTGTATGTTGTACATTATCCATACACTTCGGAAAATTGTATTTTAAACTATTGTTATTGAGTGAAGATAAGACACTTCATATGAATGTACAAACACTGTTATGAAAAATGAATTGTGATAGGTATGACACAATAAAACATATAATGTATACATGTAAACCAGGATAAATATTGTCATTTCTACAGTTCTGTAAAACCCTCACCTTGTCTCAGTCTGCATGAATTTTTGCTCTTCAAATATTCGTTTTCATTTCTTACAACAACATTCTTGATGACCAGATACCATTCTTTTATCTTTCAGGGAATTAGGTTTATTGATCTGAGAGGCATATTCCAAAAATAAAAATGAAGGAAAATTCTTTGCTGGTAACCTCTCTAATGTCCATTCAAAGACATTTCAGTGTATCTATCCATGGTAATTATATCTGAGGTCTGTCATTTGTCAGAAGTCAGACAGATAAGAAATGAAGCACAAGGAAACAAAATAGGACTTACAGTCTTCTTCAGGCACAGAAAACACAGGTTTTTTTCTGAAAGTTTGCAAAAAAAGATAATGGTTGGTTGTTTGTTTTTTACACCATGCCAGCAATTGCAAATAAGATGTCATCAATGTTAACTACCTATAAACAAATTATATAAATCACTATTTATGTTTAACCCGCTTAGCCCAGGATAAAAATATTTCTATGTTCAAAAACATGGGCTTAAAATTTACGATTTTGAAGACGATAGTGAAACTGCAGAGCCTCGCTCGTGGAGCACAAGCCCCGATAGTAAGCGTATCGTTGCTCATTGTGTTCTGCCAGTAGGACCACAATCGTGCAAAGAGAAAATCACGATTGGGGAGCACAGCCACTATCGTGGCTCATCGCGCTCTGCCGGGTAAGCCAGTAAACTGGCTCTACGGGCTCAGCAGGTTAAAATCTTCATTACTGTGAGTTTTCTCTTAGGATCAAACTGTTGAGCATGAGATAATAATAGCCTTTTGACAGCTACTAAAACGTAATTACAACAACTGATGTAGTGCACAGTTTTTCTATGCCCTGTATAACTGATTATTACTATTTCTAAGAGACGTAGACAAGACATGACACTACTCAGCAATCACCTAAAAAATAATCATTTTAAAAACAGTTATATTTTTTAAAAATACTTCTAATCTACTCATCAAGTCTTTTTCTTGTTCACATCATGTTATATCATGATAAAAAAAATTATGACAAGGAAAGCTGTTTTGAACTGTTTTAAATAAACCTAACAATCATACTCTGCTTTTTCTGCAGAAATCTGTTTAGCCTTCTTCTCATTTGCATCTTGGTCAGGTGTTAAGTTTGCATCTGACTCCAATCCATCAGCTTCTTTCATTGTGTCTGAGAAAATGTTCATGAAGTGTTTTGGTTAACAAAAACTTCACTTAACATTATCAACCAGGATAGACAAGAAGGTTTCCACTTCCAATACGCAACAGTTTCATTATTTATATAATGAACAATGAAATAAAAGTGAAAACCATGCATGAATTTGACAGATAATCAAAATTAATAAGAAAACACAAAAGAACAACCCGTTACTTTCAGAATATACATACAAACAAATTTGCATGTGCACTGGGAGAGGGAGAGGAGAATTGAATATTACATGAATTTGAGTAATTTGAATAAACTGAACAAAAAACTCTCACCAGTTACAAAATATTCCTTGTATAAATTGAGTTTTGTTATTTCTCTATACAAATGAAATCTAATGAAAATAAAAATGTAACACACCAAATTTTCTTTTAAGACCACTACCACATCCACGAATTTGTACAGAATTACTTGCTGTTGAAGAAGATTTGGAAATTGGTGAGTGAGATAAGAAAGAGAGTTTTGTCTGAATCAGCTTTCTCTTGTTGAAGTTCTTATCAGACATCATAAGCCTCCAGTATCCTGAAAAATGGCAGAAGACCAAGATGTGGCTATTCTGTTTCACGTAACATAAACAGTTTACTAAAAGTTTTCAATCAGACATATAAAACTGCAGAGAAAATGCATTACTTTTATTATTCTTTCACATTAATCTAAACAAATAAAAGAAGGAATCATGTTGGATTGTGAATAAAAAAATATTAAGCAGTGATTCTACTTAGATGTATAATTAGTTTTTAAATCCGATCTCTGTGAGATAGAATATGTGTTAACAATCTGGTTCATTTCTTGGACATCACATTTTCACCCAATTATTTTGCAGGCATCTTTTGTCAAGCAAAGGATTTAAGCACATCAACAGAGGTCGATGACGTTTTTAAACCATAAATAAACTTTAGTTACCTGCTCATGCATCTGGGGATTAAATTACAAGCAAAACTGGAAGTACAGCTGGTAATCAACGTATTAATACCTAGGATACCCGTCACGAGTTAGCAAACCTATACATTTTTAGGGCCTTCTGAAACAGTTGAACAAATCTGTGGATGCTGGTTAATATATTAGAAGTTCACACTGAAAAAGTGTACACTGAGTTATTGTGTCAAATTATATAGTAAGCCTAGCTCTTTCAGGCTGCAATATGAAACAGTCTTTACGAATGTCAACTTGTTCTAACGTACGAAGTCGTAAACTAGATGCACGTAAATGTTCACTTATAGATCTGCACCCACGCCCGCATAACACTTTGATCAGTACAATGATAATGTTTTGAAGAAATGACATCTTGATATGATTTCCAAGAAGGTCCAAGGGAGAACAAGTTAGTACTAATGAATGTAATGCTACAAAGCTGCAGTGACGAGCCCAATCTAAACTTTACAGTTAAAATGTGCGGGTTTTTTTTAACATACATACCTTTGAGGCATGCTACAGAACTAAACCTGTCTCTTTTTCCTTTCACAGGAAATATTTGGTTGTTCCTGTTTGGTGTTTCCAAGTTTCGAAATCTAGCCAAGACCGTGCGGGGCGCATGCTCGGTGTGGAACGTGTACTTCCTTTTCCGCTAATAGCCGCCGCAGCAAACATGGTAGTTGGGTCTTGTTTATAAAATCTCTCTCATCTACGTTTGTTATTAAGTGTTTTTACACAAACCCATCAGGAATTAATCGAAATTATTGTTTCTTTTATTTCTTTAACCGTTTTTTGCGATTCTTCTTGCATTTTCACCTATATAGTTAGTCTCCCAAAGAATGGTAATAATCCTTACTACTGTATTCTATGCTTTGCTTGAAGATACTGCTGAATAGGGTACTATATTTGTACTGAAACCTTTCTGGGTCTAAAGTAAACCAAATATTTTTAAAACGAATTATTGGAAATCATTGATTAGCATTTCGAGTTGTCTAAAAATGAATAATTTTACATATGTAAATTTTACTGAAGCATTGTTGTGATTTTTTTATGTTGTGCAGAGTGAGGCCGCCGCTACAATCCGAACGAGAAAGTTCATGACCAACCGCCTCCTGAACCGAAAACAGATGGTGGGTATGATTAAGAATACAAACAGTTGTTGTTCAATGTTGTATTGCACTTTTTGTAAATGCACCAAAGGCAACCATCAACGTGTACACGCATGCAGTCAGCATTTTTGTATTACCCTCTTCAAAATTACTTCTTATGTCAGTCTGGTGCTGTAACGGTTAACTTTAATGGTTTTCATTGCAGGTGGTTGATGTCCTGCACCCAGGACGGTCATCTGTGCCTAAAACGGAAATCAGAGAGAAACTTGCACGGATGTACAAGACCACGCCTGATGTAGTCTTCACTTTTGGCTACCGCACCCAGTTTGGTGGTGGCAAGTCAACAGGCTTTGGTCTTATCTATGACAGCTTAGAAAATGCTAAGAAATTCGAGCCAAAGTACAGACAAGCTCGTGTGAGTAAAAATTTTTTTTATAAGCTAGTAAAGTTGAGCTGTTAATTACTTGATCTTTGTATATTTCCAATATACAGTACTGAAATTCACCTACAATCATAGGTCTTTGTAATCTTATCACCATAAAGAGTTGTTAAAATAGTACCTTGTCTTTCTAATTAAATCATGTAATTATATCCTTACTGTTAGGTAGTAGTACAACTTGAATAAGAAGGGGCAGACACCTTCAACTGTTAGTTCCTCGGGACTTGGCTAAATGCACTCGAAATGCCCATCTTCTAGAAGATACAGGAATATATGGAGATTCGGTGGGGGATTGGTGTTTAATGCCGATAAGCAACAAAGGCTATATTATGGCCAGGCAGCCAGCCCTGTAAATGAATGCCACATGCAAAGAAAGAACAGAATTTCTGAGTCAGGTGTGAACCCAGAGCTTTGTCTTTTCTGACTCCCTGCCATGGCAATCAAGTTTCTCAACTATGTGACAAGAGCCAGCGAACACAGGGCTTCTGCTAACGCAAACACTTGCATACAGTACGCATTAAAAATTCGGAAGACCCCTTCAGTTTTCGTCAGTGGGGTCCCAGGGGACCCCTTCAAATTTGGGCAGAGAACAGATACAAAATTGGGTAACTGTAGTTTCTGACATCGTAGCCCAATCTATTGTTGTCGTCTGCTACAAGGTGAGAGTAACTTCCCTTGCACTGTTTTTTCCCTTACCGGAAAGAGTTCCATTCACCTATTGCCAAGATGTTGAGCGCGTGGTTAAAAAAGAAAGTGAGGGTGAAGACAAACAGCAAGATAATTAAGATCGTGAACCCACAACACCATGCCCTGTTCCATCTAGTACCTGTGATGGCAACCCACCTAAAAAGAAAAAAGTGAGAGCCTACAATACTGTGTGGGAGAAAGAGTTTTCGTGGCTTGAGTTTGATGAGTCATCTCAAGTCATAAAGTGTTCGGTGTGTCTGAAGACTCGGCAGAAAAATGCTTTTGTCACTGGCTGTTAGATTGTAAAGGGACCCCTTAGAGTTAGCCTGGAATCCCAAAGATTTTAGCCTTAGCAGACGCCCTGGAACAGTGCTGTATACAAGATGATCATATGCCACTTTCTTTGCTGCTGCTATGCCATAGTGCATCTGGTTCCATTACATTTACACAGTGTCAGTACAGTTGGTAGTAAGATGCTACATGGGTCACTTTCCTGTCAGTGTGATCGATATAGTTGAAAGAGGACTGCATCATTATGACCTTTCTTTCACATTGTCATGTCATCATACTTGCACAGCTATCTACTGTGATAGTTACATGAGGGGTGTTAACACTTAAAGCAGACATTTATGCCATTAACAGGGCCAACAAGTAATATGCATGTTCATAGCTATGTGTGGTGTAGAAAATTTGTGAATAAATGTTGGTATCTGCATGTGTTTGCCTCTGCTGGTTTCTTTACCAGAACATTCTTTCATTTCATAAGACATTTATTTCCACCAACATCAATGGGTATGCTTGAATAAGCACAATTTTACCTTTCTTTTTGCACAAACATATGAACCCTTAACTTGTTTACTACTAGAGATCAATTTTTTTAGTCAATTTCTTGTAACTGTGGTGTGCATTTTATGTAACAGCATGGCCTGCTGGAAATCAAGAGAACAGGTCGTAAACAGAGGAAAGAAAGGAGGAACAGACAGAAGAAGGTTCGGGGTACAGCCAAAAGCAAAGTAGGCGCCGCAAAGGACAAGAAGGTATGTTATGTCTCATGATTCAGTTTTTCAGAGGGTTGGTGTTGGTAATCTGTTATCTTTCTAGCATTTGGTTGCTTCTCGCCATTCCACCATGTACTCAGTTGTGGTTTCCACCAGCTTGCAGTGTCACTGGATTCTAAACATTTTCTGGAATATACATTTTGGTTTAACGTGCATAGGATTGTGTTTTGGACATTCTAGCTCGGTTTGGCAACTATTCTCTTTACGTCTTCACATTCTGATTTACTCGTACATCATAACTAATTTTAATCTGAGTTTGCATTACATATCTCACAAAGTAACTTTTTCTTTTTTATTCTGTTGCAGTAAAATTTTTGAATAAACATCCCTGGTGTGTCAAAGACTGCTTTGGTTGCTATGTGTGTGTATGAAGGACAAAAAAAAATTCAGTGCATCAACTGAATTGGTTTGACTAGTTGCCCTATCAGGTCTGGATGTGGTAATAAATAAGCCTGACTTTCCTGAATTAACTGTTTTTGCTGGACAGTGTTCTCTCACACATTGATAGGTTTTTATACATTGATTTTTAAAATGTTGCGTTGGATTTGATAATATCCTTTACATTGCAAAGGATGACATCTATCAATTATTGTGTTGGGACAGTCAGCAGCATAAAAATTTAAAACCAGCATCTCAACATTGCTTCTGTCTGATACATTACGTCTGTTTCTGCTGTTGGTAGCTGCCCTTTCTGATTTCTAAATCTATCTCCTGAATTTAATGCATGAAAAGATGCTATGAATGTCAACATTTACAATGTGCTTTGTCCCATTTTGGAACTACTGTACCTCTTCCTATACAATTCATGTCTGCAAATGTAAATGTCTTCATAGCTATGGGTCAGTTTGCATTGATACACCAGTATTTAATAAGAAAGGCCAAGAACTGATTATCCCATTCCTTTAATGTATAGCTGGTTTCACACTATTGCATGCTGCTTTAACGCTGGATACAAATACAACACTGACTGGATGCAAACTAGAAATCTGTATGCTAAGAAGGAATGTCAGTCTTTGCAATCTCTTTTCATTCACACAGTTCAGATTATAATAATAAATGATTTGTATAGTGCATATTCACACTCATTGAGAGCATGCTCTAAGATTAGGTTCTATTAACTGTACTGTCATCACACTTTTCAAAAACCCTCAAAAATCATTGCTTATAAATGGCATTTCAGCTGACACTATTTGACCAGCAAATAACTGAACAAGCTATTGTATACAATTTCACATTTGCTAACATGGATTCAGAAGGATGATGTTCCAGTTAATTTTCTTATCTCTTCGTATGACAACCAGAAGACAAGTGACCAGGGAGCCTGAAATATACAGGGAAAAGTATGTTGTAAACTTTTAGCTGATGGCCGATCCACTTACCTGTGACAAATGCTGCAGATGTGTATGTGAACACATGAACTTTTATAGAATAGTAACATGCACACCTGACAAGCCTCTTTGGTTAGAGTCTTGACACTATCGGTAGATTTCTACATGACAATCATATAAATTTCCAAGTTGGGTCCTGTTAAAAAGCCCATTTGGTGCAACACCATGGTGAAATAATGAAACTGGTTGTATGTCGGATTGCTTCGGGAAATACATCCACAGGCATATTAACAATAGCAACAAAATTTACCATTCTTGTCCAGATTGGCAGAAGTCCTTTATACAATGCCAAAAATCCTTCTTGCTGCACAGTCTTCATCAGGCAGTCTACAGAGCCGTGATACAGCAGCCCTCTTAAATGTGAAACATTGTGTAGAAATTTTTTACTTGTATGCTCTTGCATAAAACGAGAAAAATAAATTATTTAAACTTTAAAAATGTTAAAAACAGTTTAAACATACTTTCCATCTTTTGTGGGTTGATTCATAATACGTGTTTTTATTACATCTGGTGGAGTTCCCATGAGAGCTGCAACCAGACCTGAACAGATGCTATAAAAAAAACACAATTGTTGATACAAAGATTTTCTTTCAAAACTATTTACAATCTGAGATTGAAAACTTTGTTCTGAATTTTGGTTTGAAAAAAGACTTAATTGGCTGCATTATTTACTATGCAGAAGTGTGAAACGTGTGTATATATAAAAGTTACAGGAAAGAAATATTTCCCCAAAAGCATGAATGATTTGACTCAATGATTATATATACTTTATTTGCTTATGTATCCAACATACTACATTGGATGTGACCTTAATTAAGGAAGTGGGGGGGGGGAATTAAGTGAATGTATTAGCTGCCAGGAACTTTTCAGCGTACATGCATATGCAGGTGTAGTTAAATCAAAATTTCATAGTGTGGTGTAGCCAGTAGCATGGCATTAATTTATCCTATATGAAATCTAGAGGAACATGAAGAGATTAGAGCACAGAAGCATCTCAAGAAGTAAGGCCCTGCAATAGGTGTACAAGGGCAAAGCTGAGATGACTTGCTGGACATCTGTTCAGCAGCACATGAAAAGAGTGAGAGACAGCTTTGACACAACTTACAACTCGATGCTGAAATTTGCTGTCGAGGAAATGCATTTGTGGATATATTTTTTGGGAAAGTGGACAAATGAATGGTTCGAGCACTGGTGTCCAAATCCAAATGTGTGCTGGTTTGATACAGTGTGGTGCAGCACACTTCCCACAGAAACCCAGATATCAAGAATGGATATGGCTCCATGGAGGATTGGCAAAAGTAAAGCAGCAAAGGAAAGGATAAAAAGTTGGAACAGAGAAAACTTTGGTACATCTAACACTCCTAATGACCAAAAGGTTACAGGACAAGAGTTCATGAGTTAGCATCCTAGAGCAAATCATGCATGTACATTAGCATGCCAAAAGGCAACTACAAAATTTAAGTCTCCCATCTTACCTTGACAGTGTGTGTGTAATATAATTATCTTTTAAACTTGTATTTCTCAGTATAAAATGCTTTGTTGTGTCATATGTAGCAAGATCTGTAACAAAAGTATCAGTTCTTTTAACTTGCCTTTTTTCATGCACATACATGTTTCTTCATTCTACTCTTGTTCATAAGAAAATTATGGCCACTAAAAGGACATCCCTGCAGAGTTTGAACTTACTTATCAGCCTCTTCTGCTTCATTATTTATCACTAAGGCTAATAAAACTAAGTGAAAGTACAGTCTACCATCCTCCTTTTTTCGGTGGTGGGGAGACAACATCCTGTACTGTGCTTGAACTAGGATAGTGTTAAGTATGCCATATTACAAGAAAGGGGAAAAAAATGGATAACCTAAATCAAACCTTAACAAAAATTTTCCCTTTAAGTAGAGTCTACAGTTCCTTACTCATCCACAAAGTGAGCATTTTTTTTTTTTGGATTAAGCATGTTAACAGAGCTGAGCTCACAAGTACATTTCCTCTTAATGGATCATGATGATGTTATATACACACACATATAGCTGTTTATTACTGACCACCAAGATTAACAAGAGCTGCCCTCTGAACGTTAGGGATCCAGCCACTCCACAAACCACGCACTCCAGCTTCAGCTAGGATTCTTCTAAAGGCATGACCAGTTGTCTTAACCCTGGGGAAAAATAAATGCATGAAAACGACAAAACAGATGATTAAACCCATAGAAATGTCAAAAAGTATCCCCAATTTTGCAAAGTTATTATTGCCGACATTCAGTTGATGTATAAAAAATTACTCATAAACCGTTGCACTTCAAAAGAAAGAAAAAGACAAAAAGGTCATGAAGATAAAAATCATCTACCTGGGTGGCTTTCCCTCCAACCGTCTTCTCCCTTCCATCTGCATCTGCACCTTCACAAGATCGGTTGGGCTGGCAACAAATTGACCCATGGCACCAGCAAGCAAGCCTGACACTGATGCTTTCCTGCATTTCCGTGTATGTGCTTTTTTATGAACTACTTCCTATTTCTTCAGCCGGAAAGATGTGTACAAATACAGGAGCATTCATCACAAATTTTAAATGGAGACAAGTATGCATGCAAACATGTCCACAGCATGCATATTCAATAAATAATGTATTCTTTGTAGATAAAATTCTTTTAAAAGGCATTCAATACATATTTTTCTCTGTTCCATGCTGTTTCCTTTCCAGAAAATACATCTTAACAAGAATAGATTATGTTACTTAATTAAAAAGTGGTAATGCCATTCATATTATGGATAACATTGGAGAGATAATTGGGAAAGCTGCTTTAGTGCAAACAAAAAATAAAGCCATCTTGAAACCAATGCATGCACTAACTGGAAGCCAGTTTTAAGCAATAGAACTATTATGGTGTGGATTCACTGTAATTTATCATCAGTTAATTCAGCAAAAATTGTGTTATAGTAATCTAAACAAGAAAGAATGAGTGACACTAAAGTTGTTTGCTGCTTCTAGGGAAAAATACACATTTTCATGAATCTTTCCAAGATGAAAATTCAGAATTTTACAAAGATGACCAATATTTTACACAGATTTGAAGATTAAGACCCACACTGTGAACTGAGAAAATGCTATCTCACAGTTCAAATATGTGAGTGACAACGTGGTCACATGGTGCAGTCTATGTTTAGTATACTGTCATCATTTGTGTGTGTGTGTGTGCACCTGCCTTCATGGGCATACGTGTATTTCACTATTTGGGTAAGGACTGACTCTATATCTAAATCACTCTATATATGTGTGTGCTGTCCATTTTCTCACTTACTTTTACCTAGTCTTAAATTTGTATTCTTTTTAAAGTACACTGAGCCAAGCTTTGGCAGAGGTATGGTGCTCAACAATCTCCTGATTATTATTATCATCAACTTCTTGATCATCATCCAAGGAAAGGTACATCAGATGTCGTAGCCGAGTCATAGACATGAGTCATTAGCATAGAAATGATACAGATGACCACAAAACCAAATGATTGAACGTTGCAGATACAGTGTAAACAACAGAACCCAGTAAATGCACAAAGAAAAGCCATACAGTAGTGGTGCAGGGAAGGAGTTGGGTTTGGTAAGATTTAAACCATTTAAGTATTAAAACCATTATCACCAAGTAAAGAACAATAGTCTTTTACATAAAGTCTCCTGACTGATGGCATCAAACGGTACAGGTAAGTCTAGCTGTAAAAGGATTGACAGCTCACAATAGACAACTCCAGGAAGTTACTGATGGCATAAACTGAAGCAGTCTTGGTACTGAATGACTTACAACAGGTTGACTGTAAAAGCTTCAGAAGGTCATGAGCATCCCACGTGCATGATCAAGTAGATCATAGTATTAAAAAAAACACCTGATATAAGCACTTATGAAAGAAAAATCATTACCATACTGGAAATGTTCCATCTGGATTTTTCTTGAAAACGTTATCTCTCAGAATTTCATAAAAGCTCATCCTGCATCCAGAATAAACTGAAACAGAAGCAAAAAGAACAAAAAAATTACAGAATGTGAGACCTGTAAAAGATCAACTTTTCACTGTTGTACATTCACACACATATGCATGCATGCGTGGAAACTGGCCAGTCCAGCATAGGCCATAGCTACATCTACTGACAGAAGAATTTATGTTGGGTTTTCCCGAGGCCTTCCTCTTTTCAGATATTATCCACCATTTGATAAAAATAATAACTAAATTTATAGATCATGTATTCCAGTGTGATGGCAAACTCAATGCACTGCAATGAAAGACTACAAACAAACAAACAAACAAACAGTTAACCTGACAAGAAAGAAATAAAATGTCAGCAAATGGATGACGTGACAGCATGAACAAAGTGTATGGATACAGATAAAGAATGGAAACAGAAGAGGTTACTGGATTATAAAAGATATTTCTTAAAGATGTGGCTTTTGAGGATTGACTTGAAAGCTTCAAACATAGATACAGTTCAAAGAGAAAGGGGCAGAACATTATCAATAATAGGACCAGGAAAAATGTCTGCTGGATAGAATATATGGAGACTACAAAAGGACTATCATCCCTAACAATCTCACCCATTCAAAAAATTTTTCTTTATAGAAATGCAAGAACAGGATGCCCACTTCTAAAGTTTCTGATTCAAACAGAAAGTCAATAATAAGAACTTCCTCGCTGCTTTGAGCAGTTTAGAAATCTTATGTTCAACAAACCAAGGCATTCCCTATTTTCACATGAAAAGTTAACCACACAGCAGATCTCTTTTTCTGTGTAAAAGGTCTTAGATATTCAGCTTATGGAGCTGTGTAGACTTCTGGGGCCTCAACCCAACCAGATGTTAAGGCAACTCTGCTCATATGATTGCAAATATATCATTCTACACTCTAAACACACAAGATAAATCTCATAAAGAAGTCTTTCACTTTATGAATTTATTTTAGCTTTCTTTACCAGTATTGTTCTCAGACTAAAGTGACTATCATATCATATGATATCTTTGCAGTACTACAAACTCCATCACATTTTCACAAAATCAGTAGCTCTCCAAGTAAAGGGAAGACAGCTCCATCACACTGCTCTTTTTTGGCTGAGTTGTGGTGCTGGGCATGTTTCTTTATGATATTTATTACTGTCTGTAACTGTGAGGCAATGAATTTAGAAAACACACATCTAGTAATTTGGGTTTTAAACAAATAAAAGCTGATTAATTTGTCCTGAACTTCTTTACATCTTTGTCAGCTACAGTATTTACCAGAACTTTAAAATATAAATCAAATCTTTTGGTCACTGGGAAGTGAGGCGTTAGCATTTTTTCTTTTTTTGGCAGGGGGTAGGGGTAGGGGTTGTTTTTGTGAGGGCAGTGCCTAACACCTTTCGCTGCCTTATCTTCCCCAACCCCCTATAAAGTCAAGTACAAATTACCAACAGCTGGATCAACGGGGGGAAGGTTGCTGAGCCATATGGGTATTGAAACAAAGTACCTCTGTGTTCAGAAACCACTCATCTGTCTGCTTTCACACAGCTCTTTACAGAGAATTAATTAACTAAGAAACAGAAAGTAAAAAAGAGGCATACCAACATGTCTGTACAAAGCTGGAGTTACTCCCTGCCAGAGTTTTCTTAGTCCTTCTTCTCTCACTGCCATACATTAAAACATACTTTTGTGTCATATATACTTCTTTGCTTTTTACATATGGCAGTACTGATATATGAGACATGAAGTGAAAGTAGCTTCATAAGCAAAGGTTTGATCATGAACAAAGATAAAAATATAAGGATACAAAAATATATATGATTTATATAGCCTAATCACACTCACGAAGGAGCATGGTCTCAGCACTTAAAACAAGTAGGAGAAATGAACAGAATACAAAGGATGGAAGGAGAAACAACTATGCAGAGAACTAATAAAAGAAGTCATACATCTGCAGAGAAAGGTGAGCAGGTGGTCTAGTCAATGGACTATAATCACAACTATTGACAGCTATGTTGTTCAGAATCCCAGACACTTAATCCCCGACAATCCCCTAGACTTTTAATCCCCAGACACTTAATCCTCAAAATGAAATTTCAACTCAAAAAATTATGAAGTGAATGAAAAATTTAATTCAAATTCAAATAATTATTTTCATGTAAACATCAAAATAAGTTTGACAATTAAAATAGTACTTAACTTCAACATCTATAACACTAGTTAAAGTTCATGTGAGCTATTAAAGTCAATGTTCTTCAACAATATGATATGAAAAGTGTTGTTAATCAATATGACAGGTAAGCTAAGGATCCGAGGTACCCTAATTGGGGCGATTGTTAGGTCACATTAGAGTTACCAAGCAAGTGACGCGACACATTTCTCTTATGGTCATAATATTTCAAGTTCAGTAAATAGCAGTTTTGAGTGTTGTGTCGCAATTTGAAGGGAATTTGTGAGGATTAAGTGTCTGGGGATTAAGTGGCTAGGGATTAAATGTCTAGGGGATGAAGTGTCGGGGATTAAATGTATGGGGATTAAGGGTCCAGTCACCGTTGATCAGTGTAAGGAGTAATATGGAACTGAGATCTTAAGCATAAGCAAAACATCAGCAAATAAAGTTTATGAGAAAGATATATAACTTTCTATAATAATAACTGATGGTAGCAATGATCTCAAACGCAAATATATAAAAAGTTGCAACCTATGCCTGCTGCTGTTGCTAACATGCCACGATGCGCTGTAGCTGCTCCTTTGGCACGACAGTGAGTGTGGTCTGTCTCTCCTTGAATCTGAAGTCGAGTTTTTGTCAGATCCAGTGGGTATGTAACTGTCAAAATATTTCACAAATGAACAATGTAAATCGCTTGTAGTGCCCAAACGCGGAAGAAAAAAAAAAAACGGAAAAATTTGTGATCGTTTGACCGGACAATAACTGAATTAAAGAAATCTAAAATTTTAGTCGAACATCCAGAAATAACACTGCTTTAATGAATTTCTGTCAACATGGAAAATAATGAGAATATTAAAATGTACAAGCGAGGAATGTAAGGGGAGTATAGCATACATACATTACTGTGCTGTGTGTAGCCCCTGTACGTGTCTCATGTAAATCGATAACTAGGTGGGGCTTTCAGTGAATAAAAGTTACGCCTGAAAGAGAATGTTTGATCTTTGTGCATCTTAAATTTTTCTGAGAATGGTTCCATCCACCCCCACCCCAGTGACATATTGCATGCTACAGTGAATGACTCGAACAGTTGAGCGAGGGTTGCATGAAGTACGTATAATTGTGATCTCATCTTATAAATGTGTTTGACAACAATATTGGGATGCTGACCAGTCTCTGCCACACAAGCTGCTGCTGCTGACAATGCATACTTGAAGACAAACAGTTCCTGGCGTTTTCCGGTCGCTGCTGTCATTTTCCATGCCAGGGTAGATGACCGAATTTTTTTCGACACCTGTCGATGCCTCCGGGTCAAAGGTCATGTTCCCACGTGCTTCCGTGCTGTCATGCAACAAACCGGAAGTAACGTAAGGCGAAAAGAGTGTTGTCAAGAGTAGCCGTAGTGTTATAAACAATAACAACAGACTTAATATATTGCATAAAGATCCGTGGCCTGCTAAAATCAGGAGCAGGTCACTTGACCACACACAAACCATCTGGACCATAGTATATTCGACCACAGCCCTGTAAGTCGACCACATCATCTATGCGATAATTCTGAATTTTGATGTGCTCTCCTTTATCGTCTTCAGTTGACCTACGCACGTCGATGATCTTTCTCGATCTCTTTCATCCGTCGTGTGTGTGAGTGTGTGTGTGTGTGAGAGAGAGAGAGAGAGAGAGACTCTGCTTTACAGAAGTAATTTTGGGCAGAATTTTCTTATAGGGGGTAATGTCACGTCATAGGCTGGTCTATGTTATTTTTTCAGAGGTTTGGAGTTAGGGTTTGGGGTAGGGTTAGGTTTAGGTTTAGTTTATTAGGTACAATTGGGCAATTGAGTGGAGCGAGCAGACGATAATGCCGCGAGGCATTTCTGTTATGGCCGCCATGTTTTACCCCCTATTAGAAAGCTGTTCCTAATTTTTGTAAAACAATATATTCAAGTATAGCTCCCATTCGCATGTAGCACAATATGTGCCCAGGATTTCTTTTATAGGCTTGCACGATGACACAGATCGGTCAGAATGTATACAGCCGGAGGCATATCTTCACATAATATAGTGAAATAGCTTTAAATCCATCTAAACAAGCCTCCACAAACTCCTTATGTGGCTAATTTGACTAACATATAAGCTGTGTAGGCTGTAGTTTTACAAATCATTCGAACTTTCACTAAACATGCTGTCTTTGTGGCCAAGAGCTGTACAATGTACTGTATTGCCGATTGCTCTGTCATAGCGTAAAAACTTTTAATGGGGTCAATTTTTCATTTGATAACAATGGCGACAGATCTATGTATATCCTGCGACTAATTTGTGTTGAAAAATTCGTTTTGATTACATACAGCAAGCAACGAACGTGACATTTCACTGAATAATCACAACTGTACTAGCTGGTCGAATCACCCAGTGACCGTGAACGATGCATCTGGCCGTTAGTGGTTTTCTTTGGGTAGTATGCATGATTACCCCCCCCATCTCTACCCCCTTTTGTATTTTAAGTTTCCTCGGGTGGTGTAATTAATACACAATCCCTAATTTTAATTTCATGTTAAATCTTACATTAGGCAGCAAGATGACAGCAGATGGTGACTGTGTACAGGAGGTCAACACCAGGATCAGCAAAGCCAACCAAGTTTTTGCAATCCGGAGATCCAGTGGCCTCAGCAGCCATACAAACATCAGGATCTTCAAGAGAAACATCCTCAGTGTCCTCCTATGTGGGTCCGAGTGCTGGAAGATCACAGCCTCCATCGAGAGAAAGCTAGAAGTGTTTCAAACCAAGTGTCTTTGGTGCATACAAAAAATCTTCTGGCCCAACACCATCTCAAATGAAGAACTGCGTGAAAGGGTGGGGATGTGCACCTTGGCAGAAGTGATCCAACTGTGGCACTTGCGATGGTTAGGTCACGTGTGTTGCATGCCTCCAGACTCAATCCCCAGAACAGCCCTGTGATGGACACCACAGGGAAAGAGGAACAGAGGGAGACCCAAAGAGACATGGAGGCGATCCATCGAAAAGGACCTCAAGAACAGAGGCCTATCACTTGAGACAGCCCCCAGAACAGCAGCAAACAGAACCAGATGGAGGTCCCTTGCTGTTGCCTCACGTGCCAGACGGCACAATGAGGACTGATGATGATGATGATGATGATGATTAATCTTACATGCAAATGCCACACCTGAGTGGTTTCTCTTAAGCCTGTTTAAAAATTTTTGTACACTGTATCACCATTGCTGTGTGAGGGGAACTAACTCTGAGCTGGCCCTAAATTTATCACTATTTGATCACACCCAGTGTAATGCTCAAGTTTCTTACATCAAAAACCACTATTTCTTTAAAACTGGCAGTTTCCTATATTACAGCAATGAAATGGTTAGGCAGGAGTAATAGAAAACAGAACAGGCAGATGAATAGTTGTTTCTGCACAATCAGATTAAAAGCAAGAAGAAATGTCATGGAGAAAATAATTTTAAAGGAGTTATCCCAGCCACTCACACAACCATACGAGAGTCTTTCAAAAGGTTCTAAGCCTCACCCAGGAGTTGCTGAAACGACGGTGTTTCACAATTTTTCTATATAACTTTGACATCATCCTTAACATCAGAGCACTTGGTCTAACGATGCTTAAGTATTGCAGTCCCATCACGGAAGAAGGTGGCAACCTGGTCATCAAAAACTCCTCCACAGCACATTACCTCGTCATTGTTTCCAAAACGGCGACCACATGGGTGGGATTTTAGTTTACGTAACATATAAATTGTAAATAGAAGTCAGATGAGCTAAGTCTGGTGAGGTAGGGGGATGGGGTAGCAATTCAAAGCCACAGTTGGGTGTTTCAGCTACTGCAACCTGAGCAGAGTATCCAGAAGCAAGAGCACACCTGCCCTCAGCTTCCCTCTGTGTTTCGACTTGATTGCTTCCTTCAGTTGTGTTAATTCTGATGCATGGTACTGTCCATTAATAGTTTGTCCGTTTTCCAAGTAGTCTATCATGATTAATCCTGCAGAATCCTATGAAACAGAAGCCATCACATTGCCAACAGACGTTGCCTGCTTGAACTTCTTAGCAGATGGAGAACCATAGTGTTTCCCCTGTTTGCTTTGAATTTTTGATTCAGGTTCGTTTGATGAGCCCAGGTTTCATCTTGAGTTACTAATCTGCGGTGGAAATTCTCAGGATCAGCCTGGAAGCGAGTCAGAAGTGTCTTGGAAATGTCAACCCTTTGCAGCTTCTTCTCTGGCATCAGCATTCTTGTGACCCATCTTGCAGACAGCTTGCTCATCCCCAAGATTTCACTTAAAACAATTAGGACTGAACCAGAACTTATGCCTATGGACTTAGCTATCTGCTGGACAGTAAGACATCTGTCATCCAAAACCATACGGTGAATGGCACCAACTTGGTCATCAGTAGTGGACGTTTTGGGACGACCTGACCGAGGGTCATCTTCTGTGCTGACTCTGCCCCACTTGATTTCAGCAGCCCACTTTTTCACACTTGCATAAGAAGGGGAGTCCTCAGCAAGCGTCTATACCTTGACCTCAGGGATTTCCTTGGGTGTCATACCTTTCTTCTGCAGATATAGTGACTGCTCAGGCCTCGTTTTTGTGCATTATTAGATTTGTCGCACTACCCTTCACCTTTGTATGGGCCTCACCCGTACACAAATTAAAATAAAAAGTCTGTATTAGTTTTTCTAGTTTTATAAAAAGTGGTAGTGTGTTATAACGACAAAAATATTCAGCTATGGCTCTTCTTTCTTGGTGAGGCTTCAAACTTTTTGAGCAACCTTTGTAAGCACAAACGTTTTAGACTATGGATACTTTTAGATCAACATACAATTTGTTGTCATAAATATTTTATTTTACTTTGCAAAACTACTAAAAATGCACTGACAATGTTTCATACAGTTAGGTAACAGAAAAGACAGCTGAGCAGAAGTGTTACTTATCATACAGGAACAATGTACAACAAAGATAGCAGTCATTTAATCAGACACTGACAAGGAATTTCATGTTGGAATGTAAATGCTTCTGGAAATCGTCTATTTACAAACTGTCATGACCTTCCACCGTAATGTGCACCAGCACAGTATATTCCCAGCTGAAAGGTCAAAGTTCTCTCCAACTGCATAATCATTGTATCTACGAATTACTTCACAATGCATGTTCAGCACTTTTCACTCCTGACATGGAGATAGCTAAAGTACCAATGTTTGAGAGATTAGCCACGATTCTTTGTACATGTATGCAATCTAACTGTGAAAACTGCATGATGATAAATAATGCATTAAACCTGCAGTTGTCCCTGCCTATGTCCAGCCCTCCCCCACCCCAAGACTATATTTGGTTTGGAAGTCTCTTCTATTCACCTTTCCCCCTACTAACTTTTATTCATCAACCTCACTGAAATGTGCCTGTAGTTTCTTTGGTCCCTGAAGCATTTCACAGAAAATATTATTTGATTTTGTCTATGTGACTGCAAATTCAGAAACCTGAACAGCAACATCTGCATTTACCAATTTGTGAATATGGTGGCAAACCCTATTCCAAGTTCAATTACGACTAGAATGGCTTTTTAAACTCTTTGCAGCTCTGTCAAACCGGGTCAGCCAAAAAAAAAAAAAAACAAACCAAAAAACATTTACTGGATGTAAATGAGCAAAAAACTCTACTGTAAAAAAATTAAATAACCTTTTTCCTTCTTTGGTTGGCTGATATCTCCAATAAAAGCATTTTTTAAAAATTGCTTTTCATGGAGTTTGTCTAAGTTAAGGTGTGGGACCATTCTGAGCAATAAATGATTCTGAAAATTTGTAAAGTTTCCTGTACTTCCTGACTGTACATGTCCAAAAAGGCATACCAAACATCACCGAATAGAATTCATTTCTACAGAAATGAAAAACATCATAAATAAAAAGACACGAAGAAATAAAATGGTGAGTAAACATGAATAACAATGTGCTCTCCCAATCTTTCTGAAAAAAGATTAGGATGTTCAATGACAATGCAGCTGAGCTAAATATACCATGTGTCAGATGTACTGTGTTATGAGTTCATGACTAACATTATGACTGGGTACAAAAAAAGAACTACAAAGAAGCCTTGAGGAGAAATGCACATGCTAACAATGAAAAACTTTTCACAGCTTACTTCAGTTTTGGCCATGGTGTGAACAAATAAAAGTGTTATAAAAACCAGATCTTACAAATTCACAAAAATACTGACCTTTTTTTCAGAAAGTATCTGAAAGCTCATTCCAACTGTATCAACTATATCAATATTCTGCAGATAAACGTTTTTAATATCTGTCAAAATCCCTCAAAATATCTGTCTAAATAAGCATAAGTTATATAAGTTTAATATCTCAAACCTATCCTCTGATCTCAGTTACACAACTTAAGCGCAGTTAACAAATCGTTTATGACAACAACAATTATAAAATATAGTGTGCTCCAGCAATCCCCACATCCAGGAGAGAACTACTCCTCAAGCAACAATAAAGAATATTCTGTCTCTTGTAACCAATACTTGCAATGAATCACAAGTGTTACTGAAATTAACAAAAACTTTAGTTACAAATACAAAACAATGAAACCATCTAAAAGTACATAAACCTCAGTCATCAAACATGGATAAATCTCACTGTGGTCTGTATCAAATATTTACTTTCCTGTTCTATAGGATGAATAAAAGTTGATTTACATATGTATGCAAATATGCCTGCCTCACAAAAACTGGAAACATGGTTTAACAGAATCACACAAGTAAAAATAACACAAATTTGTTCATGGAAACCAGCAGTTGCTGCGTTACTAATTATACACATTTCACCACACCCATGTTATTAACCACACCAAAAAACCAGCTTTTTGTTTGTTCACAAAACTTTCAGCAATTCATTATTCCAAATCATAAGATTCAAGATAAGGGTTGTTTTTATCAATAAGTTAAACAATGTTTTTAGCTGTAAGTTATGTTTATCAGCTAAACTTATTCTTTTAATTGCCTTCAACAAAAAATCCTTAAAATAGGCAAAGTTTTAAAATGCTTTGAAAACTCAACAATTTTATTTCACTATAACAGACTGATAGCTTTTTCAGACCTGCTAAATAAAAAAGTGCCACAACGAGAAAAACTACACCAAAGACTAGATTTAAACATGTAACCTTCATTGTTTGGATGACAATTTATAACTGAATCACTGGACTGCACTCACTGTAATAGGTACCCCCAAAACAGCAAGGTGCCACTAATATAATAAAGAAAATGCTAAGAACTAGAAAATATAACAGATAACAAGTGGAATGTGAAATAGTGTTTGAAAAACATTCTAGGCAAGCCTGTTTGGCACAAAAGAAATGATTCCAGAAAGTCTGGAACATTTTATCTTATTAATTTATTGTGTTCCAAAAAACCCCTTTAAGTTATTCTAACCCACAGTAAATATGTGACAATAAAATATTATATGGTTTATGGACAGATCTGCAAAGAAAAATGAACCACTTGCCATTTACATATCTTTCAGTTCCAATCTTTTTTGCTCACTCATAGTCTTTTCAGATTTTCTAGCCAAATACTAAACGAAGCAAAAAAAAAAAAACAAAAAAAAAACAAACAGAGCCTTATTAACCCTGAGGGTTACTTAGGTTCAAAATTTTATGTAATGTTGGGTTAACGTCCAACATTATATGGGGTAATGCTCTTCTGCCATCTAAGTGCAAGATCTTGTTTTGCAATTTTTCGTTGGGAAATATAATGCTAAAAATGGTTTGAAAAAAGAACACACACCCACACATGATTATGCTGAAGTTAAAAAAAAATACCAGTGCACAATCTCATGCACGTCACACAGAAGTGGATCATAGAACCTTCCTTAAGTAATGTGACATTAAAGAGTTTTATTAGTTTTTAGTCCAAAGACAAGCATTTTATGACATGCAAATCTAAAATCTAAAGAATTTACTGTACTCTGTATTTTTGCTGTTAAGTATTTTAATAAAATGTTTTGCTAAACTATAGTTTCTTGTGTTGTAAAGGATTTAAAAATGTACTGTACATTTTCTCTTCCTTTGGTTAACAAGAGCAGACTACATTCTTGGTAACAAAAACAGCTGTTTAAACATTTTTTAACTTAATAAAAGCATGTAATACTGTCATTTTTTTGCATTAGAATTATCTATGTACTGGTCAAACAGCTTGCCAGTCCTGGTCAACAGCTTAATTATATGAATTGATCTGGATATACACACACTTTAAAAAAATCCACTTTTCAGGAATGAACATGCACACGAATAAGCCAAAATAAAAAAGACAAGAAATTCCATTTCCTAATCATTTCATATTTATCATAACTTATTTTTGCTCGTGACGAAAGGCCCATCTTAACCAGACAAACATGGATGAATGTTTGACTATGTCTAGTTTTTATAAAGTTAAGTAAAAACTCTACCAACTTGGAGAAACATTTGGCCATATTTTTCTGGTTAAGAAGAGTCTTTAATGGAGAAGGTATGGAAAATACAAACAAAAAAACTATGATTAAACACAATGTGCCCCAAGCTTCTGCACATCTGCGAAAAAAAAGTAATCACAATTTGATTGTCCTGAGGGATGTAAATAATTAAGCATGCCAAATGTGGTACTTCCTGGAAACAGCATGGAATGTTTAGGGCACTACATGGAATCATCTTCCTTGATTTCTCTATGATCAAGTCTTTGATTAATAATGAGCTACACCATGGAAGCAAAACCTTTAGGAAGTCAGGATTTTCTCTGTGGTAAACACCACAGGAACCACTGCTTTAACAAAACAATTGAATCGTTGTACAGTAGCTAGGAGTGGGTTAGCAAAAGTATGAGGAATGAGGCTGTTATTGATCATCCTTATACTAATGCTGGTGTCATTAAAGTGATAGTCATGGATAAATCGATTATCTCATGGCAAAAAACACCTCTCAGAACTTCATCTCAGCATTATGCATGCTAATCTTTTCCTGCTTCATAAAATTTTCCCAAATTTTGTTGTAAATTAAGCAAGTCTCTACACGAATCCTATACATTCTAGTGAAATAAAGATATTGCCAAAGACAACTGGTAAATGGTAACTCTTTCTTCTAAGCAACAGAGTTAATAACCTTATTAAACCTTACAATTTTTATTTTTTGAAAGACTATAGCAGTCTCTCATTAGATGTGATGCTACAGGTGAAATTCACAGTATGTTTATTTCATCTACCTGTAAACTAAGACATATGTGACCACCAAACAATATTTAAAGCATAACTAGAAAAAAAAGGGTTTGGTTCTTTTTCACACAGCTAGTTCTTGACTTCACGGACATAGTTGCGTGGAAAGAGACCCTGCTCTCCAGTAGACTGCACTTGTCCGGTCCACCAGTTCTCGTCAGTCTTCTCGATTAGTATAATCTTGTCTCCACGCCGGAAACCCACCTCTTCAGGAGCTTCAGGGTGGAAATCATGCTCTGCCTCAAACAGCTGGACTCCTGCTTGGGGCTTGAATAGGAAAGAAAAAAAAAACCCACAAAAAAATGGTATCAACATAGGTTTTCAATGTAGGCTTAAGCTATAGGTCTGGAGTAGGCTGTGCAAAAGGTATATACAAAGAATATGTGGACTGAAAGAATGAGTCAATTCAGTCCTGTATATGAATCCAACTGCTGTCACCTGAGCAATAAAAAAAATTGAGACAGCAGAGACCTTAATTTTCATCACTTTCTATGCATTCTGGCATTCTTGTTTGCTGACAGTCACCTTCCACTGCATTTCTCTTTTTATAATCTCTCATTTTTTACACTCACTAACCATTGTGGAAAGATGAGGAGGAAGGGAAAAAGATGGATGAGAGCAAATACATAGATCCTGCCTACAGAGCAACATTTTTTTCGGTTTAAAACCATCTTGATTTATACTTTCTATTTTTGAGATCTTTTGAGTTCTAGACAACAGAAATATTCCAAGAAAAAGTTTATGATCAGGGGTTATTATTCATTTTTTCTTTTATTTATTTATGTATTATTATTATAATAATCATAACAATATCTATACTGCTAATGAAACAAATGTTAGGCAGCAGAAAACGAAAGGAAAATAAACTTCATTAACATGCAAAGTAACAGAAAAGAATTATCTACAAATTTTTTAAGATGCACAAAATCAATGCATAAACTTGTAAGTCTGGTTTTCTGCCTTGAACATATATGCCTAACAAACTTTAAAAATTAATGCAATCTAAGCTGAGAATGAATACAGAGGACACATTTGGCATCTATGTATAATTAAAGCAAACTTTCCAACTGGTTTGTTGTTACCAGTCTATATATATTTTCCTACATATATCATAATTTTATGTGTATAATTTTAAAAATAAGCATCCCTTTTTGTCTCTACCTATCAATACATCATATTTTCCTATCTACATCACAAAAATTAAAGCTGTTTTAAGTAACCAACCCCATTTTTTTTATTCCACAGAATGGTTGATAATTCTGTTTCAAAAACCAAGCTTACTACCCTAGCCAGGTTGGGAAGCAAGTGAACGAAAGTACTAAGTTAATGAGACTGTTCAGTTTGTAAAATACTTCTGCTGGCACTACAAGATAATTATGAAAGTACTACACTCATATATGAGAGTTTATTTAAGGGCAGGAAGCCCCTTCTTTACAGCCACAAAGGAGAAAAGTGCCAAACTGCTTTAATGCTGGAATGCTCACTTAACGATAGGTGGGGGGGGGGGGGAGTTTGTGTGTGCACACATATATGTGCATGCATGCAAATGCACAGTATAACAACCAAGCAAGCAATAAGCAGACAAAAGCTTGTATTTTAGTTTTTGTTTATAATAGCACCTATGTGTTTTATTATGCTTGTACATGCCTGATTATAAGTGATAAGAGCTGTCTAAAATCGAACTGATTCTTGGTTTGCTTGTATGATAGTATGGGTTCTTCCTGAATTGTACAGTCGCTTCTTCCTTCTTTTTTCTGCCTGTACTTCTTGCTTTATATTTTCAGAATCTGGGCCCCTATATTTATCCCTAGCATTGTGGGGTCAAATGTCCAGCTGAAGCAGGAAGCAGTCTGAATTGCACATCAAAAATCTCTTTTCAATAAAGTGTTCTTGCAGATCTCACTGCTTGTGCAAAAGCTACAGAAGCAGTAGGAGCTACATGGTGCCAGTGTTTATGTGAAGTACTTTTACTCTTTTGAGCATATAGTTGTGAATATTTAGTTAAGATACAGAACTTTCTTTACCTTGCTAAGTCCACCTTTCTTCTTATCTTTTGCATTGCTTGCCTTTAAACAAGCAAAAACAAGAATGGCTAGTATGCTAAAAATAAACATTTTTAACATAAGAAAAATATATTGATATATTTAAAATGTATTTTAATTTCTATCAAGCTCAGTCAACTTACCATATTAAAGTATCACTTTTGGAAAAATATAAACTTTATACATACACTTGCAATTTGCCACATTTAATATTTTTAATCTTTAAATATTAAAAAGGTTTTTTTTTAATTAGGGCCTTTTCTAGACATCTGCATAAAGCATTCATCTATTTTGACCTTTCACCCAAAACAGAACTGCAAAGAATGCATCCTATGAAAGCTTGTCTTTGGGCCTAGTCTCAGTTTAGCCAAAACAACCCCATTCCCCATTCATAAAAATGTACCAGACTACTTTGATCTTTAGACAACGATATAGTCTATTTATGAAACTGATTTTATATAGGGATTTTATCTCAGCCCTACAAAGCTCTGATAAACATGTAGGAAGAAGGCAAAATAACAGCAGGAAATGCAATTGATGAGCCAGAAACGTCAAAGACTGGACTGGATATCAAAGACTGGACCCATCCTCATACCCCTGTCTTGCTTTGCAGAGGACGGCCCTCCAAGTTGCCTTATGTCTCCCACACGAATATGTAGATCAACTGACTATGTTAACTAAGCCCTATGCCATTTCTGAAAACATTTGTGACTGCTTCTCTTTTGTAACAGCATTTTAAGAAACAAAATACCCCATTTATATAATCTATACAAATAGTTTAAAAAGTGCTCTGAGTTTCATATAACACATGAATATATAAACTTTGTGAAAACATGAAGTCCACTGATGAATAAAGGTAGCTCTACTGACGGAAGATTTATTGTGACTTTCCCCCTTAAGTCACATAAAATAATGCTTACTTTAAAAGCTAACCGACAATGCTGACATGCAGCACCTCATCTATTTAAAATATGTTTTAAGCAACTGTAAAATTAAGATATCACAGAGATTAAGAGTTTTTTTAAACTGTCACTAGTTATAGTTTGAAAATTTGGCAAAGTTTATTCATTAGTAATTTTGTTGTTTTTTACCTGAATTTCAATTTTACATAATTCTGCAGTTTTGAGAAAGAGTTATTTTAGTATTTGCCATAGCTGGGTATTACATTACTGTTAGATATATTAATGTACATGGGAATATTAAAAAAAAATCAAGGACTGAGACCAATAGTGGACAATAATGACAAAGGCATGCTGTGATCGCACTGAGTTCTTAAATAAGAACAAAAATCTATAAACTACAAATAAGCCACTAAAACTGAAAAAAAAACTTTCAATTCTGGATAGGTGCCAGAAAGATGGAAAATCCCACTCATGCGAAACATGCAATTTTTAAAACGTAAGCAGAAAAAATACAAAAACAAAAAACCCCACAGCTTTCAAAATGAAAAATGGAGTTGTACCTGCTTACATTATGCATTTTATTCCTTACAGTTCTGTCAGATACTCAAATGTCTATTTTTAAAACGTGTATGTTCTTTTGAAAAAAAAATCAAAATGATGAAAGAACATACCTCTTGTAGGTCTTTCAGCAATATAACAGTGCGTGAGTCCCGGGCTACTGAATTTGTGCGGTGGTAGTTGATGAGCTCATTGATGGAAGTGAAGTACTTGTGTGGCCATAAGTAGTACTGACCATCCTGGTTACTGAGAATCTTGAAGTGCTGTGGACAGCTTCCATGCCTGAAGCCATTCCAATGCCAATGTAATGATAGTATGGGCTTAACACTTTTATGAAAACATGTTCCAAAGAGACATATACATTCAAATTTTTACTACCAAACACAAAGTATTAAATATTATATTTGCCTGCAGAGCGTACATACGTATATATCCAGATAAATATGTTAAGCATCCTTTCCCTATTCTGAGTAAATCCATGCTCATATATAATTAAGTAAAGTTAAATAGCAAACACACATTTGCCAAAGTCCATATCTACATTTTTACGCAATAATTTTGCATTTACTCTACCTCTGACATGAAATTATTGACTAAAACATGTAGTTCTGAACCAATGATCCATTTTCAGTGCCAGGAAGTCATTCTTCCTCATTATTGACACTACTCACTACACACTATGAAAACAAATAAGTAACTGAAATGCCAAATTCATAGGGATGTATATTTAAATTGTATTTGTTGATATTTAGCTAAGAGTAACAGGAAGGAAAACACAATCCAAAAGCTGCCTTTTCAATTACACACAACTTTTGTAATAATAATCTTCTCACAAAGAAACAAACATTTACTCACTTCACTGACAATGAGAACTGGTTTCTGTCTGATTCACAGTCACGCACAATGAAGGTGCCATCAGCATATACATGGTGACCCTGAGAGTTTGTTTTCATTAAGAACATTTCTGCTTCTGCTCTGGACATCTTTCCTTTATACCATCTGCAAGATTGCAAGGACTTATGTGATTATGGAACATTAACAGTGACTGGGAACACAATTTTGAAAATTTCTGATACAGCACTTTTGATTATTGTTACCAACTGAATAAAAATAGCCATACCCATAACCCACCTAATATGGATATTGTGAAACAGAAGTGTGTAAGTTCAATGTTACCTGTTATCCCTGTCCTTTTATACAAAGCTTCCCAAGTATTAAAACTGTACAAATAACAACTGGAAGACGTGTCAGTGTGATAACACATCATATTTAATGTGAGGTTAAATGTGCTGCTCTAGATCTTGCTGAAGCTTCTTGTAGACTTCTATTTGTTTAATGAGTCACACAGCATATTCCAAAATGGTCTACTGAAGAAAGCAACAGTTTTGATTGATCTAAGTGCCTAAGAAGAATGAATCCTGTGTTGACTAATGGCTTACGTGAACAGAATAAATAAAATAAGACTTAAAAAGCACATAAAAGCAGCAGCTTCAATGTGCTTTACACCAAGCCAAAGTAATATGCATAAAAATATAAATAAAATGCACATAACAGAGGCCTGTATATGTGTACAACAAAATTACTTGTTTAAAATCTCACCTCTTTCCCTCTTATATGCACATAAACATACAAAACAGTGGCTTGGGTCTGTGAAAACTGTTTAGTACAAATATGTTTTGAATACTTTTTAAATAATCCTTAACATTTTTGTCCAGCATGTTTTATGTGGCAAGTGTTGTTTTTTTTAAATGTTCATCAGAAACAAGGCAGAAAGCATGGTTTAACTGGCCATTTCCGGTCTGTGTGTGAAAAGTGTACAAAGCTATGATACTCATTAATTTTTGTCAGTCATTTTTATCCTTTAAATGTAGGGCCTTCTTGACCAGTCATGTTGATAAGTGTGTCACTCAAAATGTACCATAGCAAAGTGTCATACTCCCATATTCAACAATGGGCCTTAAATACTCTTGGCTTCTATCATTTTTATAAGCTTCAGCCTTTCACCTCTACAGTCATACTGACTTCTTTATATCTATATCATACTGAGTTCTCTATATTTTTCCTACTGACAATGAATCCAAGCAATTTCTTAAATTTAAAAGAAAATTTTAAAAGTTTATAAAGGAAATTACAGCAGCAAAATGTTTGAATCAATTTGCCGAAATTGTTACTATGACAGTGTGAAGCAGAGATCACATCAACAGACAACAAAGGCATTGATTAATAATATGAAGCAAATCTGTTATGTTTGGTTCCCCATTTTCTTTTAATTGCCAACTTTCTGAAGGTCTGGGGGAGCATACCAATACCCACTCTGTCCTGTCTTCAAAGGTTTCAAAGATTTAGCCTTCGGACAATACTTTCCCTTTCCGTCCTAAGATAAATCAAACCAAGAACTTAAAAGCTACATTTTCAACACACTGCATCTTCCTATTTTGCACTCTGCAAACATTTAAATACATTATTAGCCAGTTCCATTTCTCTTTTCCCTTACATCCGGAAGAATCTTTAATTCCATGACTTTTCCAGAGACAAGAAATTGCTTCCAGGTCCCCCTTACTTCTCCAGTTTTCTCTAACCCATTAATACACAGACTGTACCTGGTTTAAAACTGTTAAGCCTTCTTTTTGTAGAAAAAGAAATAATGAAACCTGTCACTCCTTTATCTACATTATGGTATTTTTTCTTATCAGTGAATAAGATAAATAATACTGTACATACTCATTTTTCTCCAATTCAACATATGTGGCAGGAATGTAGCCAGTTCTGGCACCCAACTGAGCCTGATACCAGTCTTTGTCTTCCATGTTTCGAATCTGCATAGAGACAATTAAAAGGCAACAAGTTAACAGAAATTTGTACAGCCTTCCATGATAACCAATTATCACACAGTGATTAATTCTGCGCTGTTTTCATTTATTTCTAGTCTGCAATCATTGGCCATTTCACAATTCTAAAACAAACTGAGTTTTACTGACTGGCAGAGCAGCTAATAAATTCAGCTTTAGGGTAGTTCCCCAAATTTATCCACACTGTCTAATGGTATATGAACTTTTCTCTAGGTCAAGTGATCAATGTTCATTCAACAGAATGCTGAAGGACCTTGCTCAGCTTATCCACATCTTGCCCACACATAGTCTAGTCTATGCCACAATCACCCAAAGAAGCTTGTTCCTGGATGAAAACTTTTAAGAAAAATGTCATAGGTTCATGCACTTGAAACTGCTTGCTACACCAAGAAGTTGTAGTATATTCTCTTTAAAAAGTATCATTTCATTTTTTGTATAGGACTAACATTTTTAGCCATAATTATCGTTGAGTGGCAGACCGTAAAATTTTAAGTCATCCTCACATATTAGTGTATCCTTCGATTCAAGTAATTTAATACTCCACTGTAAAAAAAAAAGTATTTTTTTCAAAACCGCTGCCATTAACTCAAATGTTTTAAAGTTTTTAATACATAGGGTTCGCAAATATAACCAGGAAGTAAGAATCCATCGAGTCCCAAAACAGTGAAAACGATAATCTTGACAGTTGAAAAAATGTTAGGATTTTTAGAAGTTTCTGGAATAAATTGAAGCCAACAAAATTATTCTTACCACCAAAACATCACCTCTTCTGAAGCTGAGTTCGTCTTGTTGCGAAGCATCAAAATTGTACATCGCCTTGGCTTCCATGTTGGGTTATCTGTTTTTGCGTGCGATTGTTAATCAAGCTGTCCTGGTGATTTATCACTTTATTTCCAAGTTGAACTCGATGTCTCCGAAAGTCTTCAGTAATCTATCATTTCACAATCTCGCACAACACTAACGACACATCAGCAATGAGTAGAGACCTCTCTGCACGAATACCAAAGTACACACTGAGAACACCTTCTCGGTGAACAACAGTGAGTCTTCCTCAGCTGTAGTCCGTTCAGTGAAAACACGACTGAATGGGAATAGCAACCAAGTGAGACGTTGTAGATTTTGCGTCACCAATAATATATGTAATAGTTTATCAGAAATAATCACCAACAATATTAAAATTAAACGGAAAAATAATTAATGTTCAGAAGGTAAAATAGAGATGATATACTTATATAGATGAGACGTCTTAATAAATAAAATAATAATAATAATAATAGTTATTGTATTCTCGCTGTGTTGTCAACTCGATCGGCTTCGAATGCAGACTTCGTCGTTCTTTCCTCGTTTGGTACTTCTGCGAGAGATTAACATTTTTCTTTTTATTAAACTAGGCTCTCCTCATTAAGTCACATGTTTCTGTCTGGATATACCCCATTATTATTTAAATAATTAAACTATTAATCATCACACAAAGATATGCTTTCGTGTTTTGTGGGACTATAGACAGTGTTGGAGGTAAAACATTGTGCATTTACTGATACAGCTCCTGACCCGACTGCATTGCTCGATCCAAATGCCAGATTTCATAGTTCCTTGTACTATAGGCGGGCCAGGAAATGTGTTGTTCCTTGTTTAACTCTCTGGGGTCATAGACCACCTTGCATGAGCCATTCTGGAGTGCACTGAGGAACAATCCATTCAACAGAGAGCGTGGTTTGAATGTCTCTTAATTGTTCGACTTTATCCACATGCATTGTTCATCTAAGTTCTTTTGATCAAATCCAGTTCCTGTTAAGAGCTGAACTACGACGGAGACACGCATACGTATATATATATATATCTGGTCGTTAAACAGATATAACAAGGATCGAGGTTCATAACTGTAGGCGTCCAAGTAATACTAAAATTTAGTTTAGATTGAGACATATAGTATTCTTCCTTTCATAATTCATGTAAACGTTTATTTTCTCCTCCAAGGAATTTTTTATACTGTACATTGTTTGTTGAGGGAGGGATCGAGCTTAGTAGATGTGGAATACGATTTCATTTTCTTTTAATTAATTTTAGATGCAATGAAAGAAACACATATCTACTTCGAAAGAGTGAGCATGGAGCTGAAGGTCTTTATTCAAACTGGTAGCCGGCTCGAGAAAAGTGGGGTCCCTAACACCTCACTTCCCAAACGACAAAAAAAAAAAAAAAAGGTAATGGACGATCATTACTTAAAAAAAAACTTTAACCTATGATTATTGTTGGGATGGGAACTTGATTTTAGTCTAAACAAATACAAGTTTAGTGACAGACTGGTTCAGTACCCAGTGAACCAAGAATATTTCGTAACAAAGTGGGTAGACAGAATAAGACAGGCTGTGCACTCATCCCTGCCTGGTGATGGAAACTGTTTGCAGTGCTTTACGCTGATCGTCCGTTGCTTCTCGCGTATGGCATCTTATCGAAACAAGATAAGCATTTTAAACATGGACTAAGACAAAATGTTCTCACTGCGAGTGTCGGTAATGTCGACTCACGGGTTATGCCAATTACGGGTTTTGTCAGGAAAACGCTGCGGTGATTTCTCCTAACCTTTCGGAGTTTCGGTCGTTTAATTGGGAGTGAGCTGTTAAAGACAGAACTTGCCTCGGGAGCACCTTCGTTCTTACTTTTTTTTTTTTTTTTGCGATGACGATGCCCATCTTTTCTCCTTCGCAGCCATTCCTTCCTCAACTTTGGGAGGTCAGCTATAAGTCCAATAAGGGTAGGTGAAGGGGGAGGGGCAGAGTATGTTGTTTAACAAGGTCGGGTATCGAACTGGACAGTAAACTCACCTCTGACCTCGGAGCCGGTACTCTAAACACTGATTGTCCGTATTTTTTCTGGGAGGGATGATGGATGGGTGTGGGAGGGGTGGGACGGAAGCAGCAATTAGCAAAATATTTGCAGTGGTCTTTGCTGCAGTGGAAAGTCATTTCACTCCTTTATGTTCGCTAGCTAGGGGATTTTTTTTTCTTCCTCTTCGCATCGGCGTCCGCCTCCTTCAAGGGTGCCCTGAAGGATGGTCTTAGGCAGAGTGTAATGCCAGGTGCTTATTTTCTGCTCAGCAAGCAGAATCTGTCAACCATAAAGCAAAGTATGGACTTGTGTTGTCACGGACCCAGATGTCACAGTTTAAATGAACGAGAGGTGCACGTTCTTTAAGAAAGAATGATTAAAGGTAAGGTGAATGACGTCAATCAAACGATAGACGCTCCACCTGCTATAGTGACGTCATAACAAAGCGTGACGTTTGAGTAGTCCACGCCCACGGTAGAAAGGTTTGCAGGAAGAGTTACTTCGCCTTGCATTGAACAAAGTGTGTAGCAGGAATACGTTCGTTGATTGCACCGAGACAATGATTGTAAAAGGATGAATCTATGGTTTGTGCAATTCGTGTTACCCAGAATGACTTGAGAACGGACGAGTAACGAGTAACAACTTGAGGGGACTGCTCTCTGTCTTGTTTTCTCGCCTGATATCTTGTTCTGTCACTGGAGTTTGCTTTGGTGTGTATTGTGTAAGATCGACGAAAGTGTCAGTTGGGATTCTGCCCTATAGACGCATATTTTATTGTTATTAAGAAACTGTTTGATATCTGTAATTCACTAGTCAAAGTTCCCCATTTTGTCTTCATTCCGAATGCACCTGCTCTGTTACTCTGCTGACGATCGTCTTGAAGTTCGTTGTTACTTGAGATCAAAGTTGTGTTCGTTGGCAAGTTCCACTAGAGAGAAGTAGGGGGGGTGTGGAGGGTTTATTGCAAGATATACCCCAAGTTGTTGACGAGTGTGGGCGAGAGAGTGTACCCTTCAAAGACACGTACAGTTATCTGACAAAATATGCTCGTTTGGGAGCTGCTTGGGTTCTTGTACAGAGCTTCGATGACTACGACGTTTACTGCGTTGAATCTCTTCATAACATGTCACAGCCCTTTGTGTCAGACTTCAGGCACACCACAATGGCGAAAAACGATGAGTCAGTCTGCGTAAGAAGAGGATCACCTGGTGGCTTGGTGCAGCGAAAATGGTCTGCAAACCAAAGAGATGATAGAAGACTTGGGTTCAGATCCCACGGGGAACACTCACCTGTGGAAATGGGACCTGTTGACAGGGCTGGGCGCTGGCCTCCTATTCTACCTCAGTGCCAAATCACTATACCAGGTGGAAGCTATTTTTTTTTTCATTTGGACTATGTCTTTTAATACGTTAGAGAAAACGAAAGCACCGGTGACTGTTTATTTTCAAATTTGCGTTTGCCAACCAGGCTATGACCGACGGTACACTGCGCCAAGGACGTATCTCGAATATCTACGTTTGTGACTGCGCTGTACAGTTCGTGGACACAGCATATCCTGTTACTCACTCTCTTCTCTTCAAGTGACGCGTTGATAGTCAAACTCGAAACTGCACGGTTTCCTGACTTGACAATAATTGCTCTTTTGTATGTGCATGTCACTGACGCTGTTGGGAAGCGGGAGTCAACGCTAGCTGACATTGTCAGGTGGGTGAGGAGGCCAGTGCATTCTGCACGTGTGTAGACAATAGAGACGAAGGAGCGGATATCCCGTTTGCTAGAGGAAACAGCGCTGAATCGCTCTTCCACGTATAAAAAAGGTCCGTGATTTCCCAGACTGAGCGAGCCTAACGGTTATCAATGTCCGACAGATTTGCAAATTACAACATTCTCACTCGATCATTTCACTTTGTAGGCAACATGCAGACTATAATACCTACACAAAGTTTGTCACATCTGACATTTTTACAGTTCCCAAATTTAGACATTATTATGCAAAACAAGATGTTAAATATGTTGATTTTTTTTTTACTGTCATCAATGAATAAATCAGTGTGTCTCATAGTGGACTAAATAAGCAATGAGAAACAGATAAGACTGAATTTTATGCTCTTAAAATGCACTGCATAAAACCCTGTCTCTTGCTGCAAACAAGAATTCTTCTAAAAAAATAACGAAGCACTTGAGCTCCATCTTCACAAATAGAAAAGAAAAAGTATACGTAGAAACATAAGAGATGGATTAACATCTGGTTTTATTTGTTTCAAACATACCATTAAAAAAAAATTCACTTCTTGTGCTTTGTCACAGTCGTAATACATTCTTACTCCCTATGATTTGTAAAGCTGATTACTCGATGCAGTAAGAGGTTTTCCCACATGCTTTTTGACAACTGTATAAATTATGTGTTTATACAACAGAAAACATGTTGTCCTGTTGTGAACTGAAACTTCCTTGCTAAACATACTTTCATTTCTTATTTCCTTATTATTTCAAAAAATTTCAAAGTCTTCTAAGCTGTAATCAGATATACTTAATTTCCCTTTAAATGTCTGCCCCTTGTTTGTTGGTAGCAAGTTAGAAATGCAGTATAGTTCACTTCATTGGATCTAGGCCTGGACTGTGTTGCACAAGTGTTCACTCCTTTTCTGTACATAAAAGTTCTCACAAATTTCACTGCAGCCACTTTTAAATAAATGAAATAGATAAGTCCTATTTTCCTGAGTTAACAGTAAGATAAATATGACCCTTTTACTGAATGTTCAAAGGAAAGAGTTCATGATGGTATGGAATCATAGATCACACAGAAGAGATGGCAACAATTTTTACAAGTGACTGAATTTGTGCTTTCAATAACATTATCTAGGTGATCAGTCAACATTCTCCAACTTCAGTAAATGAACCAAAAAATGTACTAAAAAAACCCCAGAAGGTACTACTTTTTACACTAATAGTGTAAGTTTGTTTTTAATTTTAATCATGACCTGTGAGTTACAACCAGTGACATAAAAAAACATTTCAGATGACTAGAAATAAATGATATTCTGTAAAATATCTGGAAGATATACAACATTGAAAAACTGTTCAGCCAGATTTTTAGTTTATTATGGATCTCTAAGGTATTTTCAAGCAAATGATCCAGATGAATGCCACGTAACACTAACCTGTATACCTTCAGTGCTGCCTTTTGTCACTGTCACTAATCATACATTACAGCTTTATAGTCCATAAAATGTGAATAATTTCATTTGTCGGCTGAAAGCTATGAAGAGTGAAAAGACCTTGAGATGTCTCAGCAGCTAAGGTAAAAGCCCCAAATGTTTGATTTTTCTAGTTTGGAGTAAATTAGATGCTCTTAAAAGCTTAAAAAGGGCCATTCTTTCTTTCAAAGAATAAACATGATTAATGTATTGAAACCATGAGGCATTATGCCTATAAAACGAACATAAATGAATAATCATGAAACTTATGCATCATCTGCAGATTCAAAAGCATTACAATGAGGAACAGCTATCTGGCTGTTGTTTCTTCCTTTGCTAGAAATGTGAAGTGAACCATTACATAGCAGTCTGTAATTGTCTGTCCTCATTCATTCCACATGCACTAATTTACTAGCAATATTCTAATTAACCTGCGGTGGTTTACTACAGTCTTTACTGATCAGCTGCACCCTGTAGTGAGGGCAGGGCTTAACAAGGACAAGTCATGAGGAAAAGACAAAATTTTCTAGAAAAAAATAGGTTGTTGCCTACCTACTAGAGCTATATTTCAAGCAGACATATTTCTGGTTATCATTCTTCACTAGGACAAGTTCTAAGACATATTTACTGATGAAAGGACCTGCAGACTGTTACAGCTAAATCTATCTTAAACTCAAGCTGAAATCCTGTTTCTATAAAAATGAAGCACTTATGAATCTATATTTCTTACTATATAGACATATTTCCTACAGTTTTCATCCTAATTCAGTGGAATTTTTAAAAAGTTATTAACATTTTGTTCTTTAGCATGTCTAAGGGCCTAGGATAGGAGAATGCGATTTTTTGTCCCTAATATAGGGTATGTAAATGCCCCAGAATCTTGTGGTCACAGAGGCAGTAATTATCTGGTTCATGTATATATTTAATGGCCTATGCAAAATAACCCTCTTCTTCAATCTCATTAAAAATTTTGTAGAATTACGTCTTCCAGTAACTGACCTGGAGAAACTCAAACTGAAAAACCTCAAAAGACGAGGAAAAGGCTGTGAAACCTCATCTTTATCCTACATATGCAACTCAAAACTTGTTCCAATGTGTTGCTCTCTCAGGTTTATGCTTAACATTTAAGTGATGCTTTAGATCTTTGCTACTTTGCAGACATTCAACATCACTTACCTTATTTGATTTGTCTGTTAAAAAATAAAAAGAGCTACAAAGCAGGAGTCTGATTGTATGATCCCTAAGAATTTCAGATTAAAAAAATATAAATAACGATAGTCTTTCAGAAACTGTGACAAAAATGTCAAAATATGAAGTGCATATTTTCTAGCTGTCACAGTCTATTACATACAGATCATCATGTTATTAATATTGGTACTTATTTCCTACAACTAAGGAATAAGCATTATTATAACAGCTTTATCTGTTAACAACATGCTGAAATGCCCTAAATGTTTCCAATTCAAGAACCTCAAAGACTCAATGGAAAAGGTATTTACACTTCTCTAAACATTTACATGAAATGTTTTTCAAGCAAAAAGATCGATATATAGAGTTTTGCCCTAAACAGAACAAACACCAATTTTTCATGTATGATCTTTATGAGTTTTTCCTCATTTATAAATCACTAACACCTGTTGCTGTGTTAATTTGAAGTCTTAAATTATCATGTATACATAAACAGATATTTTACAATTTTGAATTGCTTTCCAGATTAGAACTATCAACAAGTAAACAAAAGAGGCAAAAAAAGTCTTGGTACTTCCATAGCGTATACAGACAAAATATACAGTCATGAAAGACATTTTTTAAACTCTTGATAATTTAAACATTAAAACCTAACCAATATAAATGGTTGCTATATGACCACAGCTCAGTTCCACCACCAGAAACAAAATTTTAATGCTATTTCTTTCCAACACACTTACCATAATTCTACAAGCATTTATAGTTTTAAGAATCCAAGACAGAAACGAATTATGTATAAACCTGTTTCTCTTACATTTCAGCAGCAGTGGGTGAAGGTTAATTATTGTGACGCTAATGCATATACACACATACAGCTATACATACACAGGCTTTTTTTAGTAATGTAGCAGATAATCCTTTTTTTATCAATACTGTGTGTGTAAAACAAAAATCACAATGTTCAAAACTTTATTCATAATAAAACATCTCTCCCTTGCCATGTTGATATTGGTAACTTGCATTTTGTTTTTTGTACGTTATATAGACTGGGCACGTAGGAGAAATACTTTCTCATAATGTTAGCTTGAACACCAAACTTAAAGACAGAGCCCTCCCTTTAAAAAAAAATCCCATACATATAGCCTCTCACCTTGAATCACGAACATTAAGTTCTACATAAAACATCATAAAAAAAACCCCATAGGTTGAAAGATAAAGCTACTAGGTTTGATACAAAGAATAGAACAGATATACAAAAAAAAAGTCCAAACAAACCCATCTCCAAAACATTCAAAGAAAACGAAAATAAAGTTATATCCTGCCAGGAGAATGATGCTCACTGAATTAAAGATTACATGTTGTAATGAGTTAAAAGATGAATAATAATGGTTAACAGATACAAGATGCCGCTGAAACAGCCGTAGTGTCTTTCATGATTAAGTTTCTTGCGGTCAGTTTACAAATGTTGTTTGTTTAAACCATTCACTTCTATGAAATCAGAGCATTAAATGAGATAGTTTCTCTCTCACAGGAACAATGCTCCAACAAAATGCAAAATGTTTTTTGAACATTAGATGCATCCATTCCAACCTTGCTTCCTTTCAAAGGCTATGTAGGAAATTTAACAGCAAGGGAAAAGTAAAACAAGTGCATTAAAATGTTTGATATCTGATCACACACATGAAAGCTAGGTTTAGCAAGTGAAGCTCTATTGCTCTTGCTTATTTCATTGTCTCATCCAAAAACCAACACTCAACCATTCTTAACAAAGTCTCTTCAAAACATTGACCATATAAGGCGATCATGGTGCTTTCTCTTCTTTTACCTGCTACATGTAAATCTGTCATGGCAGTCATCCACTGCTTCAAGCCACAAGTTTCTCATCCAAAAGTTAGACCATCATGGCAAGGTTTGAAAAGAGGCAATAAGCCAAAATGCATGAATACAAGACCTGATGTCATGAGGCTACTTCTTATCCCCACCCCACAGCCAGCCCTTGACAAAACCTGTAATGCCCCCTCCTGCCACCTTCTTTTGACCTTGCTCCAGCTTATCCTCAAGGGAAGGAAACCCTACATGATTAAGAGCCAGGTCAAAAAACAATGGCCGGCAGGGAATAGGTTCAAAATCTGGTGGGAATGAGGCAACAAATGGTTTCTTTCCAGTCAGAGACTTATCTTCTACATATTCATCCAGCCGATCCTCCAGGGGCTGTAACAAAAAAAAAAAAAAAAAAACTCAATAAAAAAAAACTTCAACTTAGCAAGTTTTACTAGAGGTAAAGCAGGCAATAATTTAACAATGCATATACTTGGTAGTATTTCTTTAGTCTACAAATAGAATATTATTGTACATGCAAAGGATACAATGAAAAAACAATTCATGAACCAACTCATGCGACTGAATTACTTCCCTTGCAACATAAAAGCATATTTCAACATAAGGGATGGGGGTGACGGGCAAGTGGGGAGAAAAGTAAAGGGTATCCCAATGACCTTAATGCTGTAGGTGAGGAAGGTGTTCAAGACTTATCTTAGGGCCAGCTTTTATGAGGGCAGCACCCATCTCTTCTCCCTCACCACATCTTCCCCAGCCCTGTAGAGTCTGGCACTAACTTTACAGGAGGGTCAACTAGAGGCTGGTTGTTGGCATTTTACACCATGCCAGCAACTAAGGCTATATATATATATATATCAT
The DNA here is from genome assembly GCA_004794655.1 of Marisa cornuarietis. NCBI lineage: Eukaryota > Metazoa > Mollusca > Gastropoda > Architaenioglossa > Ampullariidae > Marisa > Marisa cornuarietis. The sequence continues at coordinate 2,868,015 of SMMW01000622.1, read as the reverse complement.
GGCAAGACCAGTTAGAAGAGGTAAGCTCTGCCACATGGGTATCGAACAGGCTAGTGTGTACACCATTGCTCTAACACCTAGACTTTCAAATACCAATCTTTTAAGCTCAACACTACTGTATGCAAATGAATTATGTGTTCGACGGATCTTGAAGTACCATAATAAACTTTGACAGTAATTGAGAAAATGGCTCTCTTTTGTTAAATAAAAAGCAATTTTAAAAAAAGACATTCTACAACTTTCACTTGTCAGCACATTAATGAATGCTACAGACTGGTGTTTCGCTGATACACACTATCTGTGAAGCTCACCTTTCGTTCTGCAGCAGCATTGATTACTGCTTGGTCTCCAGCAGGAGATAAGTCAAGAATACTGTTGGCATGACAAGAGTACATCATTCCATTGATCTCCCCTTGAAGCTCCTTCAGGTTTTGAGCCTCTTTCTGTTCAGATGTTGTAAAAGAATTTATTGCAAACATCATTAATTTTCTTTTGTTCATCCTCCACCTTGCTTCTTTTTTAATCATAATAAAAATATGTTAGCCTTTTTGTAGAGCACAGTTTAAAAGAAACTACAAATCTCTGACAAGAAAAGAAAAAAAGTTTACTCACCAGGCACTGTATATCTGTCAACTTTTTGTAGCCAGTCAAAGCTTTCTGTGCACAATCCAAAGCTCTCTGATATAGGGCTATTGCCTCTGTCCATTTTTTGGCACTTGAATAGGCACGGGCTATGTAAAACAACCTGTAGAGTACCAAATGTCTGCTGGGATCCATGTGTATAGAGACAACCATAATCAAGATAAAACTTCTGTCCACCACAGCCGCATGCACACATTCATTTAATGTGAACTATCATGTCACCTTTCTTTCACAGCAAACTAGAAGCATGAATTCACCTGTAAGCTTTGAATCCCTGAATTCGAGTGTTGCTCTCTTCTTCCAGTGTAGGATCGTCTTCAACACCATGCAGTTTTGGAATCTCCCCAAGATTCTAGAGAAATAAACTCAGTCATGTGATGCTATTTTTAATTTTAAAAGTGACCTCTTTCCACATACATATGCCAAAAAAAGTGAACACTGTTTTGCAATTTCATTATTCAACAATAAAGCATGCAATTTTATCACCACAAAATCAAATCTGATGTGCTAAAAGTAACTTCCTAATTTATCTATACAAAATTATAATTTAAGCACCAGAAAATATTAACAGGGTTTTATACATGTAGAACTTTATGGAATATGACTTATGGATGAATAGAAAAATTGTAGCTGCAGAAGAATTCTATAGTGAAGGAATCTATAATTAAGCAATTCTGTCAGGGGAAAAAATAACCAACCTGAATAATGATATCATACAGCCTAACTAGGTCCTGAGGCTTGGTAACTTTGCGCCCTTCCTCCATCTGTGGTCCTTGAAGATACTGCCTTAAATTTTCTATAAGGAGGAGGTTTCGTTCAATAGCTATTTTCAAACGGAGATAAGTGAGATATGAGTATAGATAGTGCTGGTTGGAGATCTTTCCCTCTACTTGTTGACCACGGATGGCAGCTTTGAACACCTGAAAAAATGGCAAGAAAAAGTGTAAACTGACCGACTGCCATTAGAAAACCATACTAACACACACATGCATGCATATGCGCACAACCCCCTACAACCTTAGCATTAACTATCCAAACAGGAAATATCTAAATAATGTTGGAAAATGATGAAAGTAATTAAGCAATGCAAAAATCAGACTGTCTCCTTGCATTAAATAATTCCCCCATCACTTACTGCATCTTCCTGAAGTGTATCTCTCAACGCCTGCTGAGCATCAATGCACTGCTTAAGCAAAGTCTCATATATAGAGATTTTGCTGTCAAGCATGTCAGCAGATTCTAGTTCTTTCTCTGCATCTCCGACACCAAGAAGAAACAAACGCACTGATTCCACCTTTACAGGCACCATGCGACCACGCCAAGTCACCTCTGACAAAGTGGCTGCTTGCTTTTCCCTAGTCTGTGACAAAAGATCCTAAAAAAAGAAAAGAAAAAAGAATAATCCATCAAGCAATGCAAAATCAGTTATACCAAGCACAAGAAAGAAGTTTTTACAACAAAACATAAGAAGATAACAACAACAAAACTACTCTTCACAGTGTTTACACTATTCACATTATTACACCAAACAACCTTTACTTTGAGGCATGCCCATCTCTAAGCAGCACTATAACATAACTCACATCAAGCTTTGATGAAAGCTGATCCTCTCCAGCTGCAATTCTCATCTTCTGAAGATCAATTATTGCAGACTCATCACCAATGTTGTAGGCACAGTAACGCAGGTTGGGAGCAATCTCATCAACACGCTGCTGGTACACAGCTTGTTGCTCTTCTGTGAAAGCACCAGCCAGCTTCTGATAGATGGTCCTGTGAGACAATTATTCTCCTTCATTAGCTAATACCAAATATATCTGTATTTCATATGACTATTAGACCAAAATAGTAACTGAATGAAACAAACAAAAACAAAAACTCTTTCATGTATCTTTTTCATCTCTCTGATTTCTCTCTTGTTAACAGCACATTCTTTTTCCTATATGTGAAAACTTGAAAAAAGTACCCTAGAAGGAACAAGCTGCCCTAAGACTGGGTGATGTCTTATGAAGTCATTGCATGTGGTAATTTTTTCCCTTGGTGCAGTGTGTCAAATACTAGTTTAGAACACCCACTCAAGCAGAATGTCTCCCTTGCAATAAATACTATAAAATTTGAAACTAGTGCTTAAAAGAAATAACTTTTGTGATATGAAGTTGTAAACCCAAACTGGGAAAACTACAGCACACCTCAAGCACAAAGTAGTAGCAGACTCTTCAATGGCAATTCAGAAGACTGCTCATACTTGTAAAGATTGCAGAAAAGCTAGCTCATTTCTGCAAATGTAACTACTTAGCATAACAGCTGGTGAGGTAGCTGTAATAAGAGGATGTTTATAAAGAAAAATGTAAATTAAAATGTAGCAGCTGAAGTTTGGAATGTTTTAGCATGGAAATTTCACCATATAGAAAATCACCATGCACTCCTATAGGTCACTAATTTTTAAAAACATATTTACTTTGCTTTGGTGAATAACTCCATGGCTTGCTCCCAGTCTTCAAGCTCAAAGCGCAGACAGCCACTAATCCAAGTACTATAGGCCTGGGAGACAAAATTATTAAAATCATCGTGTGTCACAAACTAATTCTTTGGTGAAAGAAGCAGAGGTAAAGGAAACAAAAGGATAACCACATGTTAAAGTAAGAAAACATCAGTAAATGTTTAAATGTACCCTTGCCTTTCCCTCTTGTGCACTTGATGTGTGACTAACTTTAAGTTACACACCTCACACTCCAGCTTAGTCCTTGCATCACATTTTGGACTCTGGCAAAGTGCAACCAGCTCTTCTGCATAGTGAACAGCTTTTCTAAGCCGTGCTGTCATATGAAACTTTTTGCGTGGCTCTGTGTTGGCCTCAGCCTTAAGCTGCATAGCATAGGCCCAGCATCGTTCAGCACAGAAAAGTGGCAGCTGGATAAACCTGGACAGAACCAAAAAACCTCTTGTAACACTCACCGTAAGTGAACTAACGGATTTTACTCAAGGATTAAATAAGTAAACAATAATGCATCCATGCATTATATGTAAAATGTCTGCCAAATCATGTCTGTAAAATGCTGCTCCTTGTTTCTCAAGAATGAAATGGTGGTGTTCTCTCTTTTTACTTGGAGATAAAAGCACTTCTGTCATATCAGTCTGAGTGCTCACCCATATCAAATGTAATGGTTTCAGGTTCTTACTGTGAACATTCAAACTTGGTGTTTATGCTGCACTGTGGAGGGGAAAAAAAACACTGCAGAACTTCAGTTAGTACTAAACAGGCATCCTACCTGGGATCAGTCAGTATTTCTGGTGTCACCTTTTTGGGCGTAACTCTATTTTTCGCTCCTTGAGGAAAATGTAGTGACTTTCTTATTCTTCTGATTCTTCTGGAGCAGTAACTCCTGCACAAATAAACAGAGAGTGAAACCCATGAAAAGATATACTTTACGTCACCAGGAAGATTCAGTTCTGAGAAAAGACTCTAGCCATTCTTGGGTTTAAATTCAATTAATACACATACTAATTATTCATATCATTATACAAAGTCAGTGATTGATAATGCTTTACACATTAAAAACTTGAGACTGAGGGTTAAAATTATAAAGACATGCACAACTACATTGAAAAAAAGAGACTGCCTAAGTACTATCAACTTAAGTGCTTATTCTGGTGCAGTTTATTTTTGTACTGAGCATAGCTCAGTGCAAGATAATGTCTCTCAAAATCAAGGTGAATATCACTCCCCCCACCCCCCTGCCCAAACGTCTGTTCTCAAAATACACACCCACAAACAAAATCAAGCACATAAAGAGTGCCAACAACAGACATCAGAACTGTACAGTGACACATTAAGGCTGTTACGGTCAATTGAAAAGGTGAGATTATATGTCAATTAGCATTTTTGGACAATTATGATAAAGTCTGGCAATTCCCTATTGCACTGTTCCATGTGACGTCATCAAAACATGCATGGAGGATTGCAAGATCTCAAATACTCATTGTTCCCTATTGAAAGACGACTTTGGCACTACAACTGCGATTACATTATAATAGAAATCCTCTAAATTATAATTACTTTTGTTGGGTTTTCATGCTTGGACACTGAAGGAAGGAAGAAGCGAAGGTTCATCCCCTTCCCACCCAACCTTAAATTTACTATATTTGTACCCAGAGACAAAAGCACATTTGTCTCAACACTTGCAGACTGAGTGAACACTCAATCAGCTGTTGTTAGCCTGAGGCCTGAAAACACCTACATTATTCAATTAATATTAAAGTTACACGGAGAGAATAATTTTACTGACACTGCCAAAATACTAACTATATTTTATCCTGGTTCAGGAGACATGTTTCTGCTGGCCTTTTTCTTTTTGCTGACTCTCTTAGCATACAGTTACTTCTATCAAAATAGAAAGTTTTGTGTGTGTGCAGAACAGTGCCAGAATAATATATCTGAGATGATTCAGACTTGGATAATTGTGCTCTGATGTTACAGTAAAAGTTGACTTTTATAAGTTGAACAGGCCTAGCAAAACAATGTATCTGCCTAAATTATAGTTTCATTCCTATAACACTGCACACATAACTGTCCTCAGTTAATTAGGCATAAGAATTTCTAGCATACAGATCATTTCATCAGTGTAAACATCCCAAACTTTTTATGCAGATACTATATAAACATTATTAAAGTTGTGCTGTTTGCTGTGTGTCAGAAGAATTATTCCAAAAAGGAGCTATTGAAATAATTTAAATATTGTAAAAGAAGTTTAAATTTATATTAGTCATTATTCCTTTTTAGTGACATCACATTATGTGACTATGCTGAAGTGTTAGATCTCCCATTCTTTTTTGAAGTGAGATACCCAGGTAACTTTGTAAACTTGAGTTTTGGTGATCACAACAAGAATATGGGATTTGAAACAACCACAGTTTTTATTTTAATAAAACTATTAACTAATTTTTGAAGAATAGAGTCAATGCCAGTTGCTGATTGAGAACTGGAGTAAATTCTGTTTAAAATAAGTTTAAATGGTTGTTTGAGAAAGTACTATTGCTGATACTTTGATCCCTTTATGCCCTATTGCAGTTTCTATCCTCCACATATTGTGAAAAGATGCAAGTCCAGACTAACTAAGGTGCATTTTTATTGATAAACAATGAGATTAAGACCAGATTAATATTTACTATTAAAAGAAACTGGTCAGAACCTCTGCTTCTAGATGTCATCACAGCTTCTACAACTTCAAACTTGGGTTTTTAAAAGTAAAACAAGGCAGACAGTAACAATGTAATTGTGGAAACTTTAGGTGCACTTTTTTCTAAGCTAAGTATGTTAGTAATTTCAAAGGCACATTTCAATGTTACAAAAAAAGCAACTCTGCTAATCTGTGCTCTCTCCTCTTCCTGTCTCTCTTGCATACAGACATAAATCACCCCCCCCACACACACACACACTATCCGTTCACAATTAAATAACTAAGCTTTAGAAGACTTGTGGTAGGGTTGGATACCTGTATCGTTGATAGTCTCCATGCCTCAATCCATGCTGCTGCTGAGCTTCTTTGATCAAAACCAATGCTGGATATATGAAACAAAAACACACTGTGGGTGAAATTGAGTGCGTATACACCAACATGTAGTCTAATCCTGTTCTTGAAGGAAGATAGGTGCCTCGTTTTTAAGACAGAAATTCACACGCACAAATGTGCATGAGCACGAACGCCTTCATTATGGTTGCGTATATTTTTATATCTGGCGTTATACGTATATCTTGAAAGCGAAACAGGCTGTGCCACAAGAGACTACACCATCTATTCTAACCAATTAACTAGGCCTACATATAAAATTAGCACTGTGCAATACTCTAAAATGCATACAGATCTAAAATTACACGTACTCATAACTCTCAGTTTGCTCATTCATACACAATATGATACAAAGCCAGTGCACTAAAACGTTTTATCATTTCTGTCACCGGCTTTTGTCATCGATGCACACGACATATGGGTGAGAACACCGGCTGAGTGATTAACAGAACGTTTCACTCGTCCTGCTAGCTGTTCATCTATATGGAGCCAGTTGAAGTTGAAAAGCGAAAAACTCTGAAACTATGATGTACCTTCTAATGTATACGAATCTGCAGAAACTGCTTCCGAAGCATGATCATCTGACTTTTCTTTTCCACCTGTCACGTTTTCCCCTTCGGCAGCCATTTTGACAAGCGATGTGTCGAATTAGGGATAACTCGTGCACGAACAAAGTATGTTACCTCCCTTTTCCCTAGCAGACATTTTTTTTGTTTTTTAATAATGTGATGTTACATGCAGCAGTTTCTCGGCGGAATTTTATTCTTTTCGTCTAATTTTTCTGCTTATTTTTGACATAGGAACATAGTTATATTGCACAGTACATTTAAAGGTACCAGTTCGCATAGCTTCATCAGCTCCACAATATTATGTTTATATTTTACCATAGTTTTCGCAGGCCACAAAGATTAATAACAAGAGCCGGAGGGGAAAAGTGTCATTTTCTGAAGATTTTCAAACTTTCTTCTTTCTGTTGACAAAAGAAACCGCATTTTCTGTCATTGTGGTGTGTGTGTGTGTGACGGCGAATAGAGTTCAGGTGTTGGGCACCCGCTAGACAGTAAAGGAAAAGACACCGGAGAGGGAGGGGCGTTCCTTCTCCCTAAACATTTTTAACTTTTGTTTTTACTGCTGTAGTAACAGTAATCACTCTTGTTAAAACATATTTCTTTTTTAATTTTGGATAATTTTCATAATAACTCGATCTTGTTTTTGGTGTCAACATTTTCAAATTAGCAGCAAGTGTTGTCTTGCATGGTACTTGGTATAAACTTTTCCTTGATTAGGTCTTTTGTAAAATGAGTATTTTAACTGATGTTTGCTATCTTAGGCGGCGATGTCTTTTCAACTTGGCCAAAAACCTAGTACACCATTGTGTGTGTGTGTGTGTGGGCGTGCGCACGCTCATAAACATCCATTTGTTGTAGCAAAGGTTTCTGACGATCCATAAACGCTTGCACGCACTTACAAATTTTTACTGTGAGAATGCAACATGGAACATACTAAGCACGTGTGTGTCGGGTTTGCGTAAGTTTAATTACATTCACTCTTGGCTCCACGCACAGAGTTTGGCAGACAGAGGCACACTGATGTTGACATAACTTTGTAGATAGCTCGATCTATACTTAAACACACACACACACAAACACAAACACAAAGAGATATCATATGGGAATCCTGATTTGTTTTATTCATCATACATATAATATTTTCTTTTGCTAAATTTAAAAAGAAATAAAGTAATACTGGGTCAGACGTTACCAAGTTCACTATGTCATGATAGCTACAATGTTTGCTCCTCTTGCGTGACTGTGTGGCGTAGGCGGACCCATTGGACAAGAAAAGTTTCGAGTGACGCTGGAGTAGTAGTGTCAACAGTTTTTTTGTGTGGCGGAGCCATTGGACAATAAAAGTGTCGAATGATGCTGTTAGCATTTTTGCCGACTGGCCGGCGCAACCCTGATTTATAGGTTGCAACCAAAGAGAAGCACGGCAAGCTGGCAATCTGCGAAAATACAGAGCTGAGAGCTTACGAGAATGATGTATGCAGACTTGGTTTGATTTGTTTCTTTGCTATTCTTCTATTTTTGACACACACAGAAAGTTGGCCAGACAACTTTTTTCACAACGATTGCTATATCGAAACATACAGTAACTACATTGAAACACTAGGTTACTGACTGTTAACAATATATAATAAATAGATACATATTACATAATGCCAGTTTGGTGAAATTCGCTCGAGGTTTCATCAATGGTGTTCTGGTTTGGAAGTTCACTGGACGATCTCCAGATCCACGATACCAGGGTTTTGTCGACCCCATCTTAATTGACTGATAGCGCTCGCGCGCAACCATTCTGTGATGTCACTCGATAACATAACTTGGCGACCAGTTGCACAACACATTTCTAATTTTAAACATTTTTAGGCCTTCAATCTATTTAGATAATCAGCTTAAAGTGCACACCACAATTTTAGAATATGTAGAACTTAAGTTGCTTTAAGTAAGATAAAGTTGGTTCTTTAGAACAGTTTTAAGGTTTAGAAACATGTTGTGCAACCAACGCCTGTGTTTTAGACGCGATTGTGCCGAGAGGATCCTTTTGGAACCCGAAATTTTGATCGGACATGGTTTAGAATGTCAGTTTCTATCATTTCAACCCAACTTACCGTTTCGCTTGCTTTTTCTTTCAACGAAAAGGTATCTGACCTTTGATACTATGCTATCTTAATTTGAGCCAAGGAATATGTCGTACTTAGCTAAAAGTGTATCGCCTACATCAGTATAAATAAAAAAATTAATACAACATGATAGCTGCATTGGATTTCTCCATAAAAGAAAGAATCTCCTTTGGGTGTTCTGACAAATCTACAGTGGGAAAAAAATCACCCCAAGGAAATGGTTCTTGAGGGTGAAAGCATCACCCTTCTATACAAAATACCGTCAAAAGGCACAAGATTTTAACATACTAAGACATTACCAAAACATAGCTTCAGAACATTTTTTCTTTAGCTAGTTGAGGTGGAGCTTTGTGATAAGGAAATATTTACACCATTAATGAACAAGATCTATGCAGGTACCCTAGGTACAGGAAGATCTAGAATCGCACACACGTCTGTAGCTTTGGGTAGGTTTTTGCTGGGCAGTAACCAACACAGGTGTTGTCCAGAACATAGTCCATACAGACCTGCCATGGAAACACAACAGTAGCATGTAGTTCACACAACCCGTCGTCAGAACGTAACAATAGCATGTAAACCACACATATTTGCTTTACTCACCTAATGAGTTCTGTAACAAGCAACAATTATCTCCTCTTCTTTCTCCTCTCACGACTGTTTCCGTTTCCTCTGTCTCTCGTCTCTGTCTTCCCCCTCCACCTCGTCTGTCTGTGTGCTACGTCATGCGTAAGTTAGCAAGTATGTGAACGCAGGGTAAGCTCACCAAACAGTCCTGAGGACCAGGCCCTGTACATCCTACAGCGCAGTTTGGGTGACAGCAGCTATCTTCTCCTGGTCCGTAACACCGAAATCTGCAATTCTCCGCGCAAGAACCTGTTACCACTGTAACAAAATATATTTGAATCTGGTGACCATTGTTTTCCTAAACAACTATCGAACTGTTGGAGTGCGTTTGTATGTGTGTGTGTGTGTGTGGCAGGGTGCGGGGCGAAAGCTGTTTCTCACCCTCCTGGCACAGACTGGGGTCGTCGCCCCAGCATAGCCTGTAAGGATCCACCAAACATTCCTCAGGGCACACGTCATCCTGCACTGTAACATAAAAGTCAAGGGTTCAGTTTGTCAAATGAACTGGCTCTGCCGTTCACGGTTAAACCTCATTAAATAGTCTGTTGCTGTTGGAAACACAGGGAAGAGTTGAAGTGTTTGTCTAATACATGTACTGCCAGTCGTAAATGTAGCTCTACAATAGTACCTATGTAGTCATTACCACTGGCACAAAAGATTCAAGGGATAAAGTCGTCTGATATCATGATGATAGCAATGTCAACAAAATATTAGTCAACATCAATGAATACAACATAGAAAAACAAAACGTTAAAAGTAGTTCTACGTTTGCTGTTGTCGTCTTTTTTTGTGTAAGAAAGTATGTAAGAGGAATGACCAATCTTTTGAGATTCCAGACCAATCAAAACAACAATCAGCTGCCAGCGTTCTTGTTCCTGGTCGCCTTTGGTTTCACGGTGAATTCAAATAGTTATTTTTCTTTTCTTTCTAAACTAAGTCGTTTAACTAAAGTATACAAGTTCATTCTCGCCATCCCAACAACATTGCTGCCAAATAAAGGTTCAGGAAGTTTATCGACTAGACTCCCCCCCCTCTCCATAGAGAATATACAGCCGTGACATCATCGTACGTTTGGCGCTGAATGGTTTGGTCGCCAGGTGCACGCTGTCCGGCTCTCCGCGGGTGATAAGGTCCCACGACACGGACTTCATGTGCGTCAGCAAGGGATTCTCGGAAAACATCACTCGACCTCGTGAGATTTCTGCACACGGACAATCGTAATATCATCAGAAACAAGAAAGCATCTATAACTGTGTCAAGGGCTATCCAACTCCAATACGAAGGGTTTTAACATTGATTGACGTTATTTCTAATTTTAAACACCGTAGAAAACCGTATATTTGATCTGTCACCTTGGTGTTACCCTTGCAACGACACTACTTTGGTGTCGTCGCTAGAAATGAGGTCTTGACCTACTAACAAAACACAGATGATGATTGTACTTTTCAAAGGCGCCCATCTCGTGTATGGAACAGTTTTATTCGATTCAATTTCGGGAAGAAGTGTTGTGTCACGAACTAAACTCAATAAATACCAAACGATTTACCATTCAGTTGTTTTCTCCCAAATCTGTTTAATCAAATGAGTTCACTCCAGCACAATTTGCTATCGCAGTTTCAGCTTACCCTTGAGTTTAGGCATGTGGAGGTGCTTGAGGCCCGTGACTGGCGCTGTGTCCCGAGAAGTCAAGGCTACGACTAGCGCGTACTCATGGCCTTGGATGCGGTATGTCTGGTTACCACGGATCACCTCCAAACTCAACAGAGGGATCCGCTCCACCTGGCAGCATCACCAAGGACAAAGGTAAGTATAAGCTTTTCTCCTTTCATTATACCTTTAAACACACTCCCTGTTTTCGTCGTAGCTGCTTAAATGTTTTCAGTCAATAGATTATTGCTGAAGGTGTTTTTTTTTAAAACGCAGATCTGAAGCTATCATGAATTGTCGAATATTCGCTAAATTCACAACTTCCTGCCCCCTGCCCCCCCTCCTCATTTACACCACCCGTTACCGGGTTGTGCAGTCTAAGAGCTTGCCTGAGGTTCCCACCTGAGTCAAAAGGCCGATGAGGAGATAGCCGGAGACATATCTGATGGAAGACAGGAAATCGAGGTCGTACTTCAGCATCGGATCGTCCAGGTTGGTGATCTCCAGGTTGCCGTGGACGTAGGTGCAGCCCGCGTACCGCTTGCGCAGCTGCTGGTAGTGAAGCTCCAGGGTACCCGAGTACCCGAACCCGACGCTGGTCCCATGGCACTCTGTCGATGATGGACAGACAGACGAAAGCCGTGGACATGTAGAGGGAGTGCCTCACTATCTCGTGCAAACCACCGCAACATGTCTGCTTCAATGAACGCAGGACCGACTAATGGCTCATCAAATAAAATCTCTTTTGTGAATATCACACCCACTACTGGCTCAACAGTAAGATCTTTTTCAGGAAGTACAGACCGACAAGTAAAGTTTCGTTTCTGGAGTTCTGGTTAGGCGTCTTCCTGTATTTACGATGTAGCGTTACCCAGACTGTGTTAGTTCCTGAAGTTTTAGTTTGTTATTATACTTCCTTTAACAAACAGCTTAAAAACAACAACAAACAACAAACCCCAAGATAAACCTTGCAATGTGTCTCGTAATTTTCACTTTTCACGCCTCATCACATATCATAAAACAGGAGCTTAAAATGTTTAGGAATTAATAATAAACATTATCAGCATCATTATTATGAGGTGTCTGTTTTCTTTTTCTCTCTCTGTGAGTGGAGCAACTGAGTGCACATATTTCGCTAAAGCTGATATTATTTGGGTAAATGATGTATAATGATATTATTTGGGTAAATGACGTGTAATGATACGAGCATTTACACACCAAACTCTGAAAGGGAGTAGTAAAGATGGTAATGATTGTGGTAATGACGCTCAATGGCCTCATTTCCTGCTTCAAAACAATTGACGACAAGGTGTCTTTACTAGCCTGAAGCAAGCGTTTATCACGAGGAACACAGAGAGGAAATATCAGTACACTTTATGATTTAAAGAAATAAAACAGCACCACCAACAACTCTCTCACCACCGCCAAAAAAAAAAAAAAATCTAACAAACAAAAAAGTAAAAGTAAGAGAAAGTAAAGCAAAACGAAATCTCCTCCCAACCTCGTACCAGCAAAGAAGTAACAGATAATAATAATAATAATAATAATAATAATAATAATAATAAAATAAAAATAGTACAATTATCACTACAAAAGATTCCTTTTGAAACTTGTAGGGATTACATAAAAAAGTCTAAATCAATGAAAACAAGTTTTATACAGAATATATATATATATACACAGATCGCTCAGCGCTGTAGTTACACATTCCATTTTTCAACTAACGGTGCGATTCTTCAACAACTTCTACGCATTTACCGCTACACCGCGAAGAGTGCGAGCGAGTGCATGTTGGCCAGCAGACGGTGAGAACATGTGGGCCTGCCACCAAAACCTACGAGGAAAGAACTTATGGTCGCCATCGCGGCTTCCCCTGTGTACAGCCAAATTATCTCTCTCTCTCTTCCCCCCCCCACTCTCTCCAGTCCTTCCTTTCTACTCCAAGCGCTAAATTTAGTGATTCCCCAGCACGATGGCTGTATGGTGGCGATGTGTATCCTACATCGGCTGCACACTGCCCAGCTTTCTGCTTACCTCTCTCTTCCTCAACTTCCACTGCAGTGTCGAAGATATCCTCCTTCAGGTTGACTGCCAGGCACAGGGCTGGCACTAGTGCCAGGATCGCCCCTGACCACCACATGTCGGCGGCCAGAGGTCGAGAGAGGGAGGAGGAAAAAGAATCACAGGTAGTGGCCGAAACCTAAGGTTCGTTGCAACGTGAAAATGAGGTGGTGGTAGGATCAGACAACAACAGGGTGGCACTAGCCTTCCGCTTTGGAAACTGAAGCACCTGGTCACGTGACTCGCGGCCTGCTCGCGGCGCTGTGGAATTTTCAGGTTTCAGGTTGCCCAGGGAACGCCTACGGTGCCCCTCGCTCGCTGGCTTCTCGGGTCAGCTTAGAAAATGATGGTAGGTAGAAACGTAGTACACTTGCAGGGGACAGTTTTTTTACATCATAAAGTTGATATGACTGTAGTGGTGGCTACGGGGCTGGTGGGGAGACGAAAAGCGGTTGGTCAGTGAATTTTAAAAAATGGCGAACAGGCTACCGATTTTGCATTGTTGTTTTTATTGGTTCAGTCATTATCCTATAGTTACTCAACTTACTCCCTACACGATTAAATGAAAACCATACCCATCCCACAAAGCAACGCAGTGATCTAATCATAAGCTACTGTACACAATCGACTAAAAAACTTTAGCCTCCTTTAGACCATGGGACGGAACTATGCGCAGGCGCTATATGTTTTGGACTCTGAATATGAGTATTTAGAAGCTTGGTTTATATTAGTCTCACCTTTCTCAATACATATTTCGTATTTAAAGGAATATCGTATTTTGATTTTTAAAGATTTTAATTTAAATTTAATCTAGTCTGTCTCTTTTTGCGTGACGGCTAAGGCGGGTGTAGGAAAAGCACGTTTGTACTGACAGGCAGTTACACCCCCTGACTTCCTTCACGGACTACAGAGCAGACGACACATGGCGTTGCGCACTGACTGCAAAAAGCTGCTTACTTTTCAGCATTGTCTCAATGCACGATGTTATGGCTTTGATTTCGCTGAGTCCGTCGAGAGCTGAACAGTTGCTCGTACACATGTGCTCTTCAGCCTCTGAAAAATGTTGGCGTTGAAACTACAGAGCACCGACAGTTTCACACGAACCCAGGGACCTGTCGTCCTGAGAAATAACAGTACGTTATGAGGTCAGAGATTCCTGACCCAGCAACTGTTGTTGCAGTTCAGGGAAAACATTACTGGAGGGCTGGGATCTCTTAAGCTTTCGTCACCCCGGCATTTCGGGACCAAAGATTACAAACATTGGCATTTTAGCAGAACCCAGCTATGGTGGTCGCGGAAATTGGTTATGACTGTAGTTTTTGAAATTTGAAGCGACACGCGCACGCACACACACACACACGTTCTCTTTCTCTCTCTAGGGACATATCTTTTCTTCAATATTGTACGCCGTGGACCATTGATGGAACCGTTCTGAAGCAAGAGCGCCATGTTTGATTTTTGTCAAACACAGTTTTATGATCCAAGACAAAGGAAGGAGTTGAATGCTGCCATCGCAACCTTGTGTTTTATTTCACGCTCGTCGCCGAGGAACGCAAGCAAAGCCCTAGGGGGCAAAACTGCAGCAATACTTCAAAAGTGAAATGAAGTTTGCTCCCTTCTATTGCACTGATGATGTGCCTTCAGCGCAAGGCAACAGCACCGCGCTGGGACTTGGCCTTCACATCTTTGGCAGCGCCTCAAAACAAATCGAAGAAAATAATTATAGATATAACAATTTTGTATATATATAGGCTCCTTGGTTTGGTGTGAAATTCTGTTTACCGTGTGATAAAAAAAATCGGTTTATTATTGATCTATTACAGCTAATGTGTCTAATGTGAGTTTGTAGTGCAGCTTAGTCATGTGCCTCCAGCTACGAGGTTTCTTTTCTCTTATTTTTACTTTTTTAAGCTGATCACCAGCTTTCATAAGCTGTAATATTCCTTGTAAGAACTCTTTGGATAAGACATTTAAAATCGTGATTTGTTTGTTGTGTTTTACGAAGGGGAAGCAAGGAGGGTTATATCAGCGTAAAAATCGAAAAGGCGGCATAACTTGATTAATGCATATTGTTGTAGATTGGACGACTTCAACATCAAGGTCTCTCCAGACTGGGCAGACTTGGCTAAGTGGTATTCAATGTAGACTCAGGGCTAGCTCATGGATTCTGCGTGTGCGCTCCAGAACATAACCCCAACTGACGAGAAGGCAAAGATGTGATGACGTGTGACGCTTTCCCTCTTTGTTTGGGCGTCTGACAGTATGTATAACGGTGGAATTCTAGTGGCAACGGCTGTGTCCGTGTCTTCTGGTTCCAAAGAAACGACTCTGTAGCCTTTCGAACGGTCCTTCGAAGGTAGACTGATGAAGGCGGGTGGAGATGGGATAAAAGAAGGGCGCAGAAAAACTGGGAGTGTATATAGCTATTAACCGCTAGGTAAGGTTTAAAAAAAAAAAAAAGGTAAAGGTCACCCCTAACCTTTTCAGGTCGTTGAGGGGGGGGGGAGGTGTTAGAGACTTTACTTTTCTCAGGGCCAGCTTTATGTGAAGGCGGTGCCCATCTCCTCTCCCTCGCTGCCTTACCTTTCCCAACCTTCTATGGAGTCTGGTATATATATATATTCCCGCCATCTGGCTCGACTGGGGGAAGTTTGCTGCGCTAATCGGGCATTGAACCGACGGACGCCAGCGCTCTAACCACTCGGCTATCCGATTTGAAAACGAACAAGTGAAGTTCATACCATTTCCAAGACCGTATCGTGACAGAGAGAAATGTCTCAGATAGATAAAACTTTGCAATGGACCACATGGGCAACTTAGCATGACGCGTCTGGTCAACAACTACACCTTTTACCTCTGCACCAAAGTAAGTGGAAAAACACCAGTATGTAAAAATTGTAATGAAAAAGTGTCAAGACAAAAAACAAACATTACTCGGCATGTAAATTTTTGTTTTAAGGTGGTGAATGACAAACATTGCCATGAGGGCGCGTGTTCCTTCGTTGTTCGTCGGCACTACATGGTTAGGTACACGTATTACATGGATGCAGACTTAAGACCTATATATGGGACTGTAGGAACAAAACTTTTGATTGCAGCGTTTTGTCGATGGTGCACTTAGGACAAGTAGAGTGAGATTAATATGACCAAACATGATCACATCAGGCGTGTAAGATCAACCTGTCAGTCAGTATCAGCATAAACTGTTTTGTCGAGAACAGTTGAAGCTGCGAATGACTATTAAATGTATTGTGTCGTAGTCCAGGCCAGCATCAATGAGAGCACTGACTGCGATGTTTAGTAAATAATGTAAAGCTGCGATTCCTCACTATAAAAGCATGCTTTATTACTATTCACAAATTGTTTTCTGTTCTCATTTAATTAGTAAAACTTCCTTATTTACCCTGCCTTGCAATCACAGTGAGCTTCCTAATTGCAGTGGCTCCAATGGTCATGTGAATGCGATGTTGCACTGACTGAATGAGGCTTGCATAACATTTAGCCCGAATGTCAATCTCGCCATCTTTACAGCCTCCAATAAGTTTGAGGTCGTGAACGTAGCTTTCTTTGAAAAAAAAAGAAGAAAAAAGGTACGCCCTCTGACGGAATCTTCATGAGTTAAGGGGATAAAAATGATCGCCACTGTCGCGTGACAGAGACACGAGGTTCACTCGACACGTAGCCATCTTTGTCTCACACCGGGCCGAGTGTACCACTCACCATGGATGGACGGAGCAAGAGGCGGGGTTACTAGCAGTTAATGAGTACAGCTGTCAGTACACTGACCAGAAAGCCTAGAGACCATCAGGTAACCGTATACCTGTCTTCACACCTTGGGAGGCAAATTACCAAATAAACTTGCAGTGTCTTCATACTGACAGTTGGCAAGTAAAACTCCTGTGCCCAGAATCACGTGACTGTAGGGGGGCGAGATGTCATTGTGCATGCCCCCCCCCCCCCAAAAAAAACAGCTTAGAAGAATGTATCCGATGTTGGTCTGTAATAGAAAATCTCGCAGCCTGGCCACATTAAATGCATAATAAATTATTGTTTGCGTCACACCTGCCTTAGAAATGCACGTGCAAATAAGCATGCATGCATAATCAATGTAATTGTCATCGGGCTTGTCAAACGGACTGAGGATATCTGTACTTAGAAAGTGCATGTACTACATAGAAGATTACTGAAGAAAGGACACGTACTTACGAGGATGCAGAAGCACACGACGCTGCAAAGGTCAGCACATTCTGTGTTATACTGAAGTGACATTTCGTGTTATACTCAAATGACATTTGGTGTTGTTTTTTTAATTTTTCTTCGTTCGTAACTCAGACTTCGATGATGGCAAGCCACACAAACACAATATTCTCTTGCTCTTGTATCTTATTATCGAACTGGTCTTAATGTAAATGGTATTCCTTTCTTCTGTTTTCTCTTTTGACTTTCGGCAATTTTTTTAATTCCTTCCTTCGTTCTTTTCCTTTCTTAGTGTTATATTCATTTTGTAAACGGAATGTGATGTTTAAGACGACGTCCTCATTATATATACGACTGCGCATTGTCTAAAGACAGAAACGCTGAACTCATTAAAAAGGAACTCGTTTTACATTTAATTTGGGTGAGGAGAGTGCCAGTCAATTCGACTTTTGTGTTCCGCTTCTAGACGTTATTGGGTGTTTTGTCCATCACTTCTAGATTGAGCAGGCCCTGGACCGCACCAAGCTCGTAATAAGCACAAAGAGCAGGTTGTTAGTAGCAAGTCCATAACAGGCACACATGAACATCAGAACATGGATGTCAAAATGTATTGTTTTTTTTTTCTCTTCTCCTTTGCTGACGCCAAGCTTAGAATTAAAAGTGTATTTCTCCCCCATTTAACATGTTGCATACCCATGTCGCCCCCCATGGATGTGGTTTTCTGTCTGCTCCAACGCTGCTGTCGTCACAATCCATGCAAACCTCCACAAAGTTTTGTTTCTATTCATGTCCAGCATCACGAAGGAGACTGTTTTGTCGAGTTAGCCCACAGAATTGGAACCGATGTCCTTTAAATTGAAAACACGCCTGTTTGGTTGGAAACAGTCCCAGGCTCGTGTATCTCAACCTGTTTTTTCCCCCCACTAGCTCGTAAACTGTTTGCGCGGCAGTGCAGCAAAGTTCATTAGAGTAAATGTGAATTCTGCGTGCAGCCACGAGCAGACGGCTCATTGTCGTCACCACTTCTTTCTCAGCAACACATGTTGCACCACCGCCTTTATTTCTTGCTGAGAAGTTGTGGTGTTTTGGGTTTTTTTTTGCTATTTTTTGCTATTGTTCTATCGAATTATGTGATTGTTTATTTTGTTACTCCAGTTGGCAGGTAGGACGCGAAAAAAAGGCTTGCTTAAAAAAAAGCTCACAGCACCGCATACGTACAGAGCGCAATCACACACATACAGAGAAGTCAGGCTACCCACGTTTCCAGAGGCACGCATATAACACACACACACACCCGCACGCACGCTTACAGACGCACTCGCATAATACTTAACACACACACACACACACACTCGCACGCACACAAGTTTACAAAGGCAATCACATAATACTTAACGCACACACATAACCAGAAAGCAGGCGCCTAAAAAAAAGGCCGGCCACTGCACGACCGGGCGGCAAAGGAATAAAACGTGAGACATGGAGGCGATAGCTGTGGAGCCTGTTAGCTCTGAAGACATCTCCAGTCACCACCTTAACAGCTTTTTAAATGCACGAAAAGCAATTTAAACCACGGCGTCTCACGCGCGGCGCGCAAAATAAAAATGACGGGAAAGTGGTGGATCCTACCCCCCACCAAAAAAAAAAGCGGTAAGGAAATGTGGGTGGATGGGGAAGGGGGTTTTGCTCTGCCGCGCCGCTTAATATTGGTCACGTGGTCGGCTTCTTCTCTCACATTTGTTGTCAGTAAACAGGAAGCGTAACACAAATGTCCGCATAGACATATGCACTCTTTTTGTCAACAAGAAGACGGTATGAGTCTCTTACTAATATTATTTAACATATATATTTTTTTAAAAAACGATGTGGCAAGAACTTTTGAAAACGCTTAGCTTCGTCTTTCATGCGGCAGCTGGTTACGACCTGACATTTATAGCATCCCATCTCCTCCCCTCTCCCCCCCCAACACACACGCACACATATACACAGCTGGTAAGAAGGGTCGTGCTTTTTTTGGGGTGGTGGTGGGGGGGAACCAACAATCTCAACAACATTAACAAAATCACCGACACCCGCCTCAATCCTGACTCCGTTCATTACTCACACTAGCTTTTGGTCCCCCGCCTGAGCAGCTGATACCCGCTCTTGTATTGCTCTTCCCAGATTTGCCATCAGCGGCCATCAGGTCGTCAGCTGGTTCATCCACACAGGTCCGTGGCCTTTCTCTACCCCCTTTTCTCTCTCACTCTCTCCTGGAGGGCAGCGAGGACACGGCAGGTGCGCGGAAGAGCCGCGAAAGACCTAAGGGTGGGTCGAGTGGGGAAGGTGCTGAGGTAACAGTGAGCGACGGCTCACGGATGAATGTCTCTGGACTGCTGGTTGTCTGCTGAGACCCACTCAGCCTCGAACACAATTCTTAAAGTGAACAATAGACTTGCAATAAATTTGTAACATTCCTCCACTTCCAGTGAGTCAATAAACTGAGAACACAACAGACCATAAAGCTTTTGTATCTCCGTCACCACGTAAATTCGCATCGTCTATTCTTCTTTATGTTGATAATTAAGCCAGAAGCGCATTTGTGCTTTTGCCTCGTTCTAGAAGTTAAAGAGGGTGGGAGGATTTGGGGAAAAAATTGTTTTGGAAGCAGTCCAGAGATATAAGTCTGAGGACAGGTTGCAGAAGATTGATCAGCTTCTCGTGACCACAGAGACTCCGCTGTTTCAAAAGAATGTCATGATGATTATACAGGCATCGCTGACAGAACAAAAACTGGCACAATGATAAGAGAGATGATAAGAGTGAGGAATACAATATAGTCTTTTCTCATTGAGCTATGCGTACTACGTCACGACAATGGTTACAGAAGTGGAACTATTAAAGTGTCTGTGTAGCTAAGTAAGTAATGGTGTTGTACGATTTCCAGGAATATTTTCAATCCAGTTTTAAAAGCTAGCTGCGATACTCGTTGTAAGAGTGAGATGGCTGTTTGCTGGAAATCAAAGAGCATATTTTTCTATGACATGATTCTCTGGTGACCTTTGATCTGTCACATGATTTGTAGTAGCAGTAGGCTTGCAGACTATGAGAGATAAATAACACGCGTACCCAAAGGTAGACGAAGAATGTGATGTCAGTGTTGTCTTGTTTGGTTCAATCTTTCACGAAGGCTTAAAAGGAAGAACATTATGGTGGCTGTCGATTATGTATGGCAAAAATGCAAACGTGCGCTCTGCCTACACGCGAAAGCAGTCATCCGAGCATGCGCGTGGGCTCGCACCCATGACCGTCCGTGTATCCACGTGCGCGCACACGCACACACGCACGCACGCACGCACGCAATTTCTCTCTTTCTCTCTTACTTGAGGTCATACGTCGCTAGCGTCATCAGATATCCAGTAAATGTCACTTTCATTGTGTTTTTCCGTCTGTTGGAAGTTTTGTTTATGTTGTTGATAGAGAGATCAATATATTCATGGTCGTTTTGCTGGGGCGTGGCGCCTACTTTAAAGGGACATTATTACTCAGTGGAGTTGTTATTACTGTAAAGTGACATTATTTCTGGATGCGGAGGGGGTTATTACCGGAAAGTGACGTACACTGCTGATCAGGGAGGGGAAAGATCGCCAGTCTTACACATTTGGTTTGGAGACGAGAGCTCGTTCTATGGAAACTGCACGTGACTTTTTTTTTTTCTTTGGTCGCTTTCTGTCGAGATTATTCTCCCCCACACCCTGCCCTCAGCTCCCCTCCTCACACGTGTCTTCACCCCCCCCCCCAACAGCTAACTGAACCTCACTCACGCTTATGTTCGCCTCGTAATCAAGACGTGACGCACTGATTACTTTAACATTTCCCATTTGATCTCTTTTTCACGTCACGCACGGTGGTAGTGCGTGACCGCAGGCTGGAGCTGAACGACTTCAGAAGTCAGCTGTCGTCACAACGAAGTCACCACTGAATGGCGAGCGCGCGCGAACACACACACACACCAAACACACGCACACACGCACGCACGCACGCATGGCTTAACTGTAGTTCTGGGGGCTCTCACTCGCCCTTTTCGCTACGCTGGGGCTTCGAGGCATTTATTTTCTGAGAATGTCAGGCTACAGATATTGGCGATGACTTGTAGCAATACCATGCTTGAGACTCTGGTAATAACCTGTAACAACAGCATGGTAGAAGAATTATCAATAATCTGTAACTACAGCATGCTAGAGGAATTGTCAATAACCTGTAACAACAGCATGCTAGAGGAATTGTCAATAATCTTAACAACAGGCAACAGCGTGTTAAAGACATTGGCAGTGATCTATCGCAACAGCCTCCGGGAGACGTTTGGTAATAACCTGTGACAGCAGCATGCCAGAGATACTATCAATAACCTGTGACAAAAGCATGCTAGAAGATTAGTCACTAACCTCTAGAGATACTATCAATAACCTGTAACCGCAGATTAGTATAGGAATTGTCCGTGACCTGTATCAACAGCATTTTAGACGTGTAGTCAATATGTAACAACAGCATGGTAGAGCTGTGGTCAGTTACCTGTAACAAAGTGTGATAACGACGACTTCGACACGGATGAGGGCTTTCTGGTGACATCTTAACCTGACACTGCGGCAGCTGTGGGGCGATTGTATTCCCGGTGGCCATGTTTGATCTGGAAACGACATTAACTTGCATTAAACCTGCAACACGTGGGGGAAAAATCAAGAGGGCATTGAATTGGAAACACATTGTAAATCTCACCAGCCAACAGCTTGCCCACTTCCCCTCCCCCTCCACTAGGATTTCTTTTTTTTGACCCAATCAACACCCCACCTCCCGAAATCGTCCCCCACCCGTCCCAAAAGGTGAGAGAAAGAGGTTCGCGCCCTTTGCAATCAACATGGCGCGTGGTTTGAGATGCCCTGGTGCCAGTAAAAAGACGGGCCAAGCCGCAGTGGGGCGCGATCGGGTGTTAGTTAAAAGTCCGTTCTCCGAGCCTGGCACGGCGTCTTGCGCGTTTTATAGGGCTACAAGTCGCGCAACTTCCGCCGCCAGCGACTGTTTAATGGCGCTCGCCAACCGGGGGGGGAGGGGGAGGTGGTCGACACGGCACAACAGCGCCTCTCATTCTTCCTCCCTCGTGTCTGTTGCGTATACTGCCTGTAGTCCTCCTCTTGCCTCTTCCTGTGCAAGAGAGCGTACCTGCTTGTATGTGAGCGTTTGTGTGTTTTTATGTCACACCTCCAACAAAAAGAGCAAGTACAGGCTCTGTAACACGCAGAATGTCGTGGCTCTGTCACATATGTCCACATATATCAACTGACGTACAGATAAACCTGGTCTACCGGGAATAGAAGCAGCGACTGACGAGGCTCGCCAGGTGGGTCTGTCTGGTGGGCGGTTCTGTACGAGAGGACCAATCCAGTCCTTAAAGGACAAAACGAGCGCTCAGCGAAAATCGCTGGAAATAGAGCGTAAAGTATAACAAAAACACATTCCGGTGACATTTTATGACGAAGAGGCACGAGAAATATTATATTAATGTTCTTCTCTCAATCACACATAAATGTGTCGAGAAAACAGGAAGTGACGAAAGGGGAGTATTTATAAAAATAGCATCGACTGCTTGAGCTGCATTTGAAAAGATGTAATCCTCAGTAAAAGAAAACTGACAAGAACACAATGTATTGTTGCTGAATGTTCTCTTCGACACTCAGATGAAGTTAGTTTGTACTTATGAAGGAAATCCTAAAGATGATGGAAGCAAACGCCAGTGGATTCACTTTGTTCAGAGATGTGTATATACAGGTCTCTGCTTTGTTCAAACGTACCGTGCGAACTTGATCCCCACACCGCACTCAAGAATTTGCTGAAAACATTTCAAAAGCGATTGTTATCCAGTCACTTATACAGTAAAAGAGGTCTTGGACATTCACTAAAACGAAGAGATCTTCCTACGGCAGTGCAAACTATACAAAAGCACGAGCTGTTAAAACCACTGATGGTAAAAAGATTAAACAAAAATCAAGCACCAGATATGCAAAATCGACTGGTCTACAAGTAACATCGTGTGACAGTCACAAACACATCATCAGTCGTATCTTTATCCAGCACAATGCTAAAAACAACTGATAGTGTGAGGGCACCACTGATGTGCGAGCTCGAAACAGCTAAAAAAAGAATTGAAGGGGATAAACTTATGAGGATGTTAAATGGGAACACATGCGTGTAAGTAAACAGTAAATTTTGTATGCAGCTAAAGGAGGAAGAAATATGTTTTTACATCGATAAATATGTATTAAATTTTTATAATGTTATATTTTTATTGGTAAAAAAGTCATCAGCAGTCAGTTGTAACTAAAAAATAAAATGCAATGCTGGAAATTAATCATCTATCAAACGCCCATTTAAAATGTGTTTATATTTTATCAAAACAATAATACACATGGAAAAATTAACTCAAATGCACCCACTTAGTAACAAACAATCAATAAAACAACGCAGACTGCAATGACCGTGATTGTTGTTCATTAAATTTTGATCAGGAGAAGATTTACCTACCAGTCTGTCGAGTGAGTTTGGTTTGGACCTTTTAATTTTTGTTTTAACTTCAGTCAAAGCTTCTAAATAAAGTTCAAACGTGTAGGGCTGTATTCCAAATTCAGCTGTTTCATTCTCTGGGCAACAAAATCGCTTCTTGAACACAACAACCAGCGTCCACTTGAAGCGGGGGCTTGGTGTTCCACGAAGGTGGCAACCGCAATCTGTAGATTGTCACTGGCTTAGTGTTCCATGCAGGATATTCGGAGTAGTTCTCGAATGCCTGGATTCTTCTTTCTGCATTGGCAATCGAAGTTCCCGTCTCATATCCGTACAACAGAATAGGAACTAAGAGGAGCTTGTGTAGTCTGTGCTTGACAGACATCCTGATGATGCTGCTGCGCAAAATCATATCCATCTGGCCATTGCTGCTGTTGCTGTTGCGATCCTGATGCGGATGTTTGCAATGCTGCTGCCATCTACGGAAAGACGGGATCCAATGTACTTCAAGCTGTTGACCTCCTCGAGATGTACTCCATTCATGTAGATCCCTGCTTTGTTGTTGTCGTGGGTATTAACCATGACTTTACATTTGCCATTGCTAGTGTCTATTCCAGATGCATTTTCTGTCGCTAAGGTCTTGCAGTTTGCTGTTGGTGCCTGCTGTCACTTCAGCGCCGTTCGCAAAGCGCAGGCTGCTTCCCACAGATGGAAATTGAGGAAATCCAAGATGTTGGTCAGTACACGGAATTAGGAGGGGGTAGAAGTCTCCCAGTTCTTTGAGCAGCACTGCGACCATAGAGCTCTTGTATAGAGCTTTGGCAACCTGAACGAGGCTCTCTTCGATATTAAATTTTCAAATTACACGCCCAGCCAAGATTTTATCAAATGTGTTGGTAAAGTCGATGAAGTTGTGGATGAGATCTCGCTGGTGTCGTGGATTTTTGTTTGATCAGAATGCGATAGTTGAAGATCTGTTTAGATGAGCCGTGTAGAAGCCAGCCTGCTCCTCTGCTAGCAGTTCTTCAGTGGTGGTGTTGATGCGATTCTGGGTTATTTTGAGTATCACTTGACTTAATAGCTTATGGTTCTGTAGTTCTGTTAGTGTTCACTTTCTTTTTCTTTCTTTGTTTCTTTTTTTTTGTTTTGGAAAAGGGTATGTGCCTAGTGGTTGGGGTCCATTCTTTTGACCATTCTTTGCTTTTCCAGAGTCTTCACAATATTTGATATTGAGTATAAAGGTCCTTGCAATATTTATCCATTGGTTTAGTACAGCACTGATTTCTGGGAGAAGGTGGCGATTGCTGTTTTCGATGGCTGAAGTCTTGTGTTAATCTGTCTTGGTGAGGGTGTTCAGTAGCTGGAAAACCATTTTGCTATCACCTCGTAACCTGTTAAGCTTGAGGACCATCTTTAGGCCACACAACGATCTCCACACACAATAATTTGCAAGAAAGGTCATCTATTTATACCTAGTTTGAACCTTGTGGGACGTACGTCAATTCTCTCTGGAGATGAAGCTCTATACAACTGAGCCAGCAGGACACACTAAAAGTGAACAATGAGTTATAAACAAAGTGCATTAGAGTAAGCGACTGTCGTGCACATTTTAAACTATGTTTACATGCTTTATAATAACCTACTTTTCTTAGTTTGGTAAGTCATTACAGATGATAAGCCTGGCCGTCTTTCCATTCTGATAAATTTTCTGCTGTGTTTTAGGACTTGTCTACTTCTCAGGTGACACATAACGCACATTTTATAAACCTCGTAAGCAAATACCTATACGCACTATATCTATGTTTATGGTCAGTGACATAGGTGCAATCTGCTGAATTTATAACCCCATCCATACATACGCATACGCAGGTAAACACATCCTGTAACCCCTATGTTCTTGTCGAAGTTGATTTGCCATTTTATCTAGGTCCCCATTTTTTGACCAGTTTCCGAATGTGTTTCAGCAGCTTTAGTCATAAAGATTGTGTTATTCACATTTTGTCTTGGTCCTTTCTAACACATATCAGATTACACTTATACAAATAATACATTATAAAGTAATAAATTGCGATAAAGATTGTATTCATTACCTGTTGATTTATGCAGCTGCTTGACATCAAGCAGCATCACAATAGGACTGCTGGAGAGATTTTTAGTTTTTAGAGGTGAGGCTACACAATCATGCAGCCACCAAAAACATCCATGAGCCGCTGATTTTAGTTTCATCGACAAAAGTAGAGACGGAAGAAAGAAACAGAGTGAATAAGAGAGAGAGAGAGATGCACCTTATTGTTCAGTCCATAGGCCCATCACAGGGTGCATAAAAAAAGAGAGAAAGAGAGAATGAGCGGAAAACCTGTCTTTAAAATAATAACACATTTTTAAGAATGTGTATTTAAAAATAATTGTCAAAAAAGTACAGACTCTGATGACGGCATTCACCTGTTTCTTTCACTAATGAGGGAAGCATTCGTCCTCGGGTCTGAAGTTGCTGCGATCAATGGAGCACGGAATAGCACGGTCCGCCCTTGACTCAAACATTGTCACGACTCGCAGGAAACCTATTGTAAGCAGTGTTCAGCCCAAGATAAATACACGTAGGCTTGCACATGGTGCGCGCACAGGCACACGGGTTTTTGTAAAGATTTTATGACTTCTTGGGGTTAATCGCTCCATTTGCGCCTAGCGAAATGCATATCTGGGACCTGGTTATCCTCGAGAGAAATGTACTATGTACTTGCTATGCATCTGGGCCCTGGTTGTCTATAAATGAAAAAGTACGAGAGACTTACGCATCTGGGTCTCTGGTTGTCCCTGAATGGGAAGGACTGGCGAGTCTCTAACAGTACAATGTCATACCTAGATGTGTTCGCAAGCCACCTTACTGTCCGGCATGTTTTAAATGCAAGGATTACAACATTTACAAATATGTTACTGACGAAGATGTAGTCCCCCAATGCTATCAGAGTAATGTCTACAATTTGATTCTAAAGGATGAGAAATTTCGTTCTTCAGGCCAAGATGGGACTGGACGCATACACACGCACACACACACACATAATAACAAGCAGAAACAGAGAGTAGGACAGCGTTAAAAAAAAAGTAAGAGACAGAGACATGCAGATAAAGGAACACAGAGACATACAAAGGACAGAAAAAAGGGATCAGACAAAGGTAAAAGAATGAAAAGATCAGTAGGCGGGACCAAGACCCATACCAACAAGAAGTGCTCTTCTTAACAACAGTCTGACGTGGCATGGACACATACTCTGTCACACACATCTCCACCCAACGCTGACTGTCGACCCGACTCTCCTAACAGCTCCTTGCCTGCCCCTCCCAAGCTCTCTCAACCAAAGAAGTCGTGACAAACAAATTTTTACGGGAGTTACCCCCACCTCTCTTTCTCCTTTGTCGGTATCGTCGCCTCTGCTTCGGTCCTTACGATGGTCTGTTAAAGCCGCTTTCGTGCCTTCAACAAGATCGATAGTTTGTCCTTTGCTTGAAGTTTCTTGTCTGAGCTTTCCTCCCGTTTTTTTTTTGTTTTGTTTTGTTTTGTTTTTTGTTTTTTTTTTTGTTTTCCGAATGCAGTATACAGGCCTATTTCCTTTGTCCCTCGTGTCTCTCTTCCCTTTCTTTGGCAAGTAATAATTTTGTCTTGCCCGTTCTTGTCTGACCCTGGCGTCAGCATCATTTCCCACATGTTCCTTTCACATTTGTTCAGTTTGGGGACGCTCTAGAAAACCTGACGAGAAATGGATTAGAGTTTATGAGATTGCGTGCTCACTCGAGATGATTATTATAACGGGACGGCCTCGGCACGGATTAGCTCCTGCGATATCCACCAGGCAAAATATCTGGGCACCGCTCGACCTGTCGTACCGGAGAGGCGCACCTTCATCACAGAGAGAGAAAGAAAGAAAACAAGAAAAGAGTGTAGCTGGGCAGTTCGCTACCAGACATAAACGGGTGTCCCGCTTACCTCTTATACTGGTAGTCACCTGCCTTTGTTACACGAGAAACAGAGAGCTGATAGATAAGGAAAATGTCATAGAATGGAAAGGGAGGGAAAGAAGATAACAATGGAGAAATACCAAATGGTAATAAATCATGACCCACAAGCTTTTTTTTCCTTACAAAATTATTTTATTCATTTTACTGCAAAACGATAACACTTAAACACAAATGCCCGCTTGCTAACTTTAACCTAAATATTTACTTCTACAGTTTAAATATCTTACTTTGAGATCAGAAGCTGACTTCCTCCATTCAGCTCACCTCTTGGCCCTCCTCAGCGTGTGTGACTCTTGTATCTGCATCTCTGCTCCTGTCTCTCCCGAAAAGAAAAGGTCAAAAAGAGAAAGACACAGCCACGTGTTTTCTCCGGTTTTACGCACAATTTCTGGATGTAGCTTTTCGGAATGCGCACACTTGGTTTTCCTTTCACTGACTGACCAGTCCTAGCGTGTCCCCTAGTCACGTGGTCAGCAAGAGTCTCTCCTAATATGCTTACACGTATCCCGTGTTAAGATGTTTGTATGCCTGATGGCAGCAGTTAGAGTGGATTAATAGTGAGAGGCAAACACAGTTACCAGCTGTCAGGTTCCATCTTCCTTCCCCGCCTGTCTCCCGATGTTGGGTGCGAGAGACGGAGTTGGCAAGACAACGAGTGGCGAGGTAACGAATCGCGACTGTACTGAGTTATCGTACCAGTGGCACTTGGTTCTGGAGGTGGGGAAGCGTGTCAGTCTGATACGATGACAAGTACGCATGCGTAAGAATAGCGGAAGCAGAACTTGGTGCTACGAAAAGATAGCGGAAATTTAGAACACGCTCTCTGACTGGTTGCTAACTCACTACAACCAATTCTTCGGTGTCGTGCCTGCCGTTGTCTTCACAAAGAAAAGCAAAACGGAATCTTGGTCTTCTCTGAAATGAAGGCATCCTATAAATAAATCAGATGTGTGTGTGTGTGTGTGTGAGAGAGAGAGTTACGATACCATCACTGTCTCTTTATCTTTTGCTCACCAAAAACGACCCACGCGGCATTTTCCCTACCTCCACTGCCCTTTGATCTGGTCCGAGAGCGCACTGATTATTAATGACCTGTTTGGCGAAAGAACTGCCTTAGCACTGCCAAGTATACGTGCCCTCTAAATCAGGGAACATGACTAAAACTGAAATAAAGACTTCCATCATCTGAAGAGTTTTACTGTACATTTCCATAGAGATTACAATTACATACTGTGTATAAAATCGGAAGAGTAAGACCAATCCGAGCATTAAACTAAAGAAGACAGTCCTCCCACTGCCCTCTTTCTCGAAAGTATTTTGCACATGTCATGGGGTTTACAATTATCTACTCTGCCAGCCGGAAGATGAAAGAGCAGTAGAGCCCCGATGGTAAAATGTAAAGGTCAAGAAAACTTGATGTGACCTTTGTAACATCGTTTCACGGTGAGAGGAATTAGGGTTACGGTGAAGCACGACACATGCGTCAGACCTGCTCAACCGCCTTTGACTTTGAGAAGACATCGGCTGCAGGCCATCTTAACCGGCCAGAGCTTGGACAGATTGGTTTTGCTTGACGGCATTTATTGCGATACACCACTTTTTGTTGTTGAAGGAGGGAGCAGAAGACTATCGTCTTGCGGAGCTGTGCTAGTCACCAGTGGCAACCTGTGGTCGTAGCTTCTTCTCTGTCACATGTGGCCATGTCTGATGTCTTTAATATTTCTGGTGGTTGCAAGATCACATTTAACTGTGTCTCATCCTTTATCTTGAAGATGATTTATGTTTTTACTTATTGCTGTGTTCAATTACCTGTAAGACTGCTTATTATTTGTCTGTTTAAAAAAACGACTTTTTCCATTTACTTGAGTCTTTGCCCGGTCTTTCTGTTCCTAAAAGCGCTTCTGCTCGCCGTAGGTTTTACCTTCAACCCTTTTTAGGGCTACCTCCAGGTTAAGGACTACTTTAGTGATGAAGGCATTACTTATTGGCAGGGAAACAAGCTAACACACATTTGTCTTCCTCGCCCCTATTCATTCTTTGTGCAAAAAGATTCTTCAGGATAGAAAGACGAGGCAGAACCTCGGACGAAGGATGCGCAGTGTCTTCTCATCTAACCATTATTTCTTTGTTCTGGTTTTTGTCACCTGTACTAAGGACAGAGTTGCAACTCAATTACGCGACATTCGTCGGATTTGGAAGGCCTGGTCATCCTCGCCGGCTTTAGGCGATAAAATACTTTTCTGAAACAAAACCACGTTAAGGTGAGTAGTGAAGACAATAGCGAGAGTGGGATTCCCATCACAGCCCTGTCTCGCTCTGTCCACGAGAGTCTGCGAGGATTCACGTGGATTCACGTGGCTTTGCACGGCTTGTCGCAGCTCCAGCTGCTGCTGATCTTGTCAGGGCCAGTCTAAGACACTGGTCTTGCTTTCCTGCAAGAACGTGGTCTTATGGACGAACGAGAAATAAGCAGAACAAAACCCCGCGTACAGAGAGAAACAGCACAGGACTGTAAAATCTCTCCCTTTCCGTATCCGCCACCTTCCTACAATTGAATCCTTCAAATCTGCACTGAAAACGCACCTCTTCCTTGAGCATTACTCCTAACACAGTCCACACAATGCTCGTCCTTCTTACCCTCCCCCCTCTCGCTCTTTCTACTTTTTTTTTTACCAATCTTTCTCTGCAGAATCACTATATTCTCTGTTCCTGTTACCCTTTTTGTTTTTTCTATCTTTGTTTTCTGTTTGTCGTCAGTACTGTCGTTTATTCTTACGCCCTCGTGTTCTATCCATTTAGTCCATGTCTCTTCCTCGTTTTAACCCGCTGACTCCGTAGCGCCAGTTTACTG
Source organism: Marisa cornuarietis (assembly GCA_004794655.1). Classification (NCBI taxonomy): domain Eukaryota; kingdom Metazoa; phylum Mollusca; class Gastropoda; order Architaenioglossa; family Ampullariidae; genus Marisa; species Marisa cornuarietis. Next base: position 2,837,198 of record SMMW01000622.1, on the reverse strand, counting down.
GCTTACCTGGTAGAGCGCGATGAGCCCTGCTCCACGATCGTGATTTTCTCTTTGCACGATTGTGGCCCTACTGGCAGAACACAATGAGCAACGATACGCTTACTATTGTGGCTCGTGCTCCACGCTAAGCAAGCTCTCTATGAGTGTGAATATGCGCTATAAAAATCTTCATTTATTATTATTATTATTATTACTAATTTCAGTCCCTTTATTCTTCTTGTCTTCCAATTAGTGGAAGAGCTTGGAAATATGGAAAACGAGTTTTTAAAAGTTTTTGTAAAACAAAATCTGCGTAAAAACAGTTTTTAACAAAATTTGCTGGAAGAACTCAAGTTAAGTTAAGACTCACGTTACCCGCCACACAGAAGCAAGGACGCCCCCCCCCCACACACACACCTACTCCCCATCCAGTAAATTAAGAAAATTTGGTTAATCCCTCCTCTCCTCATCGTCACCAGTCAGAACTGTCGTCAGTCTTCATGTCTAAGTTTCACATTTAAGTTTCCTCTTTAAATAACAGGAAAGAAATCTTTAACAGCACGAGATCGTTTTTTTAAATCTGTGTGTACGCCTGTCACTGGGCATTTCGAAACATTTTCTTCGTTGTGTAAAAATCGGAAACACGACAAAACCCTAAAACACGCGCCCACAAGAGTCCGAATGACAGGAACCAGGGAGAACTCTTTTTTTTCTTTTTCTATAGAGATTGTCCTTAAACGGCAATGGCTTGGTTTGGGCCTCCAGAGGGAGAGAGAAAATTGCAAATCACGACTTTGAAGCACTCACGCCAACTCCGATTTAAAACTTACTTGGGGTCGCTAGATCACGTGGAAATAGATCACAATGATGTGAGCTGCTTTTCTTCTTCCTTTTTTTTTTTTTTGTAAAATACGAAGTCAGAGGAACGTGGAAAAAAATAGCAGTTCGTGAAATGTGAGATGCGGTGTGTTTGTGTGTGTGTGTGTGTGTGTGTGTGCGCACGTGCGTTCGTTGAGGTTGGGTTGCTTGTCCATCAATTCATTCGCTCCTGTTCTGTGAATGGTCTGGGACACGATGCAGTCGGCAAAGAGCTCGAGGCATATACACACCTCACTCAAAAGGGAGGGGAGTGGGTGTGAGAGTCGGGGTGGCTCAGGCCGCATGCACCGTCTCGGAGACATCCTCTGCAGTTGAGCCTTTCTCTACCGCGCGTCTGTCTGGTGACACCTACTTAGCTGACCTTTGGCATGGAATGAATGGGTCAGTCGTGGGCCGGAGTCTGCGTACTGGGGTTGGGGTGCGTGGGTGGGTGGGAAGCATGTTGTAGGGCGAACAGCCTGCCGAACGTTGAAGATCGACGGGATGAGAGTGAGGAAGAGGGGAGGGAGGCGGCAGTACGTGCATCTAGCACCAGCTCTTTTTACAGTTACTTTAATAATAATAATAATAATAATAATAATAATAAAATAACGTGTGATTTATATCGTGTGTAATCGCGCTCACGATGGAGCATGTTCTCAGCGCTTAAGACAAGTAGGAAACATGGACAGAATACGAAGGACGGAAGGAGAAAGCAACTACGCAGACAAGTAATAAAAGATAAACAAAGAAGAAACAAAAAGGAATCAAAGAACAAACAGTAAAGATGGAGAGTGCTATAAATCTGCAGAAGATAAGCAGCCAGACTAGTAAAATGATTATAATCACAACTATCGGTAACTACGTTGATTGATGTAAGGAGTAATGCTCGTGGAACATATGCGTTTTATGTGCACGTTTAAAGGATTTGATGGTGGGTAGATGGCGGATATGGAAGGGAAGAGAGTTTCGCTGTTTTGTAGTGCAGTATAGAAATCTGGCGACGATGTGCGGTTGTTCTGGTGACAGGGACAGAGAGCGTACGGTCGTCAGACGAAGAACAGAGTAGTCTGGTTGAGATTTAGGGGAAGAGAAGTTGAGAGAAATATTGCATGAGCCTGCAAACAAATTAATACAACACAGACGATTGAATGCAAGAACAGTCGGGTAGCCAGTGCAGAAAACGAAGGAGAGGACTGGCATGGTCCCGTTTCCTGGCTCTAAGCACCAGACGTGCAGCGGAGTTCTGTACTTTCTGGAGTTTATGAAGAAGATATGCGGGGCAGCCTGCAAGCAAGGATTGACAAGAATCAAGGCGAGATAGAACAAACGCACAGACAGCTGCGATATTGATCCTTTAAAGGCTCATGAGAGGTTATTTTTCTCACAAGTGGGTCGCGCTTAATGCCTAATACTATTTCCCAAAATCTGAGCGAATAGGCCCCATCCGTTGGAGAGATGCACGCCTACAGATGCAGGAAGAAAAGTGAATCAGCATGGTTATGCCTCGCTAGCCTCTAGTCCCAACTGTCTCCGTAAGAACGTGATGCTCCTGCCCCGGTTCCCAGCCCCCCTCCATCTTAACTACTACTTGTGTCGCCACAGAATCAGATATTGTCTGTGTCTTTTGTGCTTCCAGAGATGAGATCCACTCTTCAGCTTATACTTCTAAAAGCTGTCATTGCCAACGTGGCCCCTTCCTTTCACCCACTTTGTTGATGCCAGGAACTCCGTCTGTCCGTCCATTCTGCCTCTGTTCGTGAGTACTTGACCAACAGACATTTCGTTTGTTGGACACCCGTCGCTCAAGCCATGGACGTGTACCTCACACTGACTCTCGTCACACTTTAACACGTGGAGGTCATCTGATGACACCAGCCACAAATGTTTTATCCGACAATTGTTATTCATGACATCATGACCTATTACAACCTCCTGATCCTTCCCATCAACACTCTTCCCATCAACGATGCTTGGGGCATCGCCATCAGACAAACGAGAAACCCAGATGATAGTTGTTACGCATTTTTTAGCCTTCATCTTTACAAGAGCAAGGATGATGAGGTTACGGGCCCCTGGCACTAAGGGTCAGAGCGGTAACATTGAAATTCCCACTGGCCCACAACCGCTGCCTTTACACAGTAATGGAATGAAATGGACGAATAGCCGAAGAAACCACCACTATGCTCCTGATTACTAATTTTCCTGCCTCACCAAACATAATTTATCCCGAGCACTTCCCTCAGCAGCTGATACTCTTTCACTCCACAGTCCCCGCATGATGCCCTAATGGCAAGCGAACCTTCTTCTGTGCCCATCCCTTGGTTCTCCCCCTCTCGCCGCTCCGCTAGACTCTTTAGACGGTTTCAAGCGGCATCTGAGGACTCACCGACTCACGCACTTCAAATGACTTTCCATCACTCCAGCACCTTGCTGTCAAGCTGTTCCACTGTATCAGTGAGTTTTACAAGTCTACTAAACTAGTCCCGTCACTTTACGATCAGGTAATGAGTTCTAATATTTGTTGTTTGACAAAAAATCTTTTTGTTTCTTCTAAACGTTGACCTCATTTGTGTGTCAAGTGCTGAGCGCATGCTCCTATATAACTGCACATTCATCATCATCATTGCTTCAGTTTTTTTTTCCAGTCTGTTAATTTTGTCGCTCATTGAAGTACGAACAATCAAAGTTTCTAGCTATCTAAATTCGTAGCTGATACAGAATGAACACAGCAGGCCTATGAACAATAAGAAATGGAGACAACGTTTTCCGAAATACCGCGAACGGGACTTGACCGTAAAGGGAATAAAATTGATGAGATTCAAAGCGGGTGTCTGTGTGCTGTACCCGTCAATCAGCTATGTAGACTGATGTGGATTGAAGTAGGCCTGAAAATGTAAAATTTTTTTGACGTAATGACTTGTAAGAATCTCAGGGCAAATATAAGGGCTTGTAGATATACAGTGGGAGATACAAACTCAGGCCAGCGGGGCCGTGCACTCGTTCACGTTAGTCACCCAACTTTTCGTTTGCTTGCCACGACGTCGACTGCCTTCAGCGTACCCTCGGAAAACCGTTTTGGGCAAAGTGTCATGTCGGTGCGACATGACCGAACTATAGCTTCTGCCGCTTGATGGTAGCGAGCATAGGTTCCTGGGACCTCACCAAGAAGAAGACTAGACTGCGGACGAAGTCGTTTGTCTTCTGCTCCCTGTAGGAGATCCGAAGAAGTCTCCTGAAGCACTTCATTTCGAACACCTGGATTCATCACTCCAATTCCGTGAGCAAGGTGCACGTATCGCAGCCGTACACCATAAGTGCCACAACGGGCGGAGACTAGAATGAACGGAGTACAGCTGGAGGAGGTGCAGTCCTTCAAATCTCTGGGCGCGACCATCTCAAAGGACGGTAGGTACGTGACAGACGTTCGTCTCAGGATCACGACAGCAAGAGCGGTGATGGCCAGACTTGGAACAGCAGAAGTGTCAGCTTCCCCACCAAATTCAGACTTAACAAGTTTCTTTGTGGTGTCAATCATGCTGCAGGAGCTTGATCCGTCAACCTGCTAATAAGTAAATATAGCAATTGTCAGTACTTACGTTTTGGGATGTCGTACAGTGTTCTCTCGGCGATATAATCTCCGAACAGGAATATTAATTATTAAATATTAACGCATAATCCACTGTAGCAACAAGGGATCCCTGCACACACACACACACACCACACGTGTCACCACCAGCAAAGTGTATCCCAGTACAGGGAGGGCGCTGGGGTCTCTCGTACAGGTCGGAGTGTCGAGTCGTCAGCATCTCTCAAGGTACTTTCGCCCCACACAGTGCTTTCTTGATCCTCTTGATCAAGCTTGGCAATCCCATTTGCAAATGGAGGCGATCAAGTATCCCCCCAGGAAATTCCTGTAAACCAGTGGCACTAACTCTGGGTCATGCAATCCACTACCTCCATCTCCCGCCACAAAAACAGTCCAAACGAATCAAGTAGCTATAACACGTTCCGTAATTAATTTCTGTATGAAATTAATGAGGCTTGAAATTGAGGCTTAAAACCTTCCTTTCTTTGCTTTTTGCTGTTGAAAGAGTTCTTTCACACCTAGTAAAGTTGGCGAGTTATGCTCAGTGCATAAGGTCCAATTCATCTTTCTTACAACATTGTTGACCAAGTAATTTGTAATTATTTCATCTTTGAGATACTGCGTTCTCCACTGGCTACAGAAACCGAAAGGGTTAGTAAAACAACAAGCGGTACAGCATGTAATAATTTATTTTGAACAAAAACATTAAAACCTTTCCGAACGTCGTTTTAGGTTTGGAAAGCCTCCCACTGCTGAGTGCTGAATGGTGCTTGCAGAATGTTACAAGAAAATGTGACATCCGGCCAGCGAAGACACTCTTGTACCCAACGGCAGACGACGCACACTGGGGGAACTCGAACCAAGAGGGTTTAACTGTATGTATGCCCGTTTCCTAGGGGTGGGAGGATTTTATTGACAGAAATGTATCTGTAGCTTATAGTTTGGCTGTTGGTTTGCTTACATTTCTTTCATGTTGAAATTTATAAACTTTTCCAGCCTCAAGACATCCAAAGAACATTGATAAACTTCATAACTTCTCAAAAACTTTTAAAGACTTTCACAAGGCGCGCCTTGTCTTCATTAACCCTTCAGGTACCCGTTTCATGGCTAGGTCGGCTGGGGGAAGTGCGTTACGTGACATGGGTATCGAAGCAGCAAGTGTGCGCTACGTGACGTGGGTATGCAAGGACTTATGTGTTTGCCTCTGGGCCATGATGGTGTTGGTCTAACCACCAGGCTCCCCGCTTTCCCTAGTTGAGCAGCAGGACTGACAGCAGAGAGAGTTACTTACTGCGCTGTCTGACTGACATCGAGAAGAGGAGGGAGGGAGGGAGCGAGAGGGAGGGAGGGAGGAGAGGCCACAGTATTTTACGATAATTGGAATCCTGACTTCATCTACCCAGCGCACTCACATAACCCATCTACAATTCGCTGTGTGTGTGTGTGTGTGTGTGTGTGTGTGTGTGTGTGTGTGTGTGTGTGTGTGTGTGTGTGTGATTTACATTAACTTTTTTGTTGTTGTTACCACGAGTAACATAATTAGGAAATCAGTACATGTCATCGTGACATAAACTATGTGTATGTGCCTGCGCGTGCACGTGTGTGTGTGTGTGTGTGTGTGTGTGTGTGTGTGTGTGTGCGTACGTGCGTGGGTGTGTGTGTGTGTGTTACCCTTGTGTATACATTTACATACAATCACAAAGGCTTTGCACTACGTCTATGTCGGCTGTCACATAGTAAGACCTTAAGCACCAATTTCGTTCCGCTGTTCCCCTACTACCAGTCCACCCCCCTCCTTGTCAGCCCTCGCCCCACCCAGCTTCCCCGCGCTATTGGCCACTGCTTATGATCACGCTTGAGTGATTAGACGGCGCTAATGACCGAGCTGTGTAACTAACTGCAAGCTGTCAGCGTGGGGGCATGGATGCCGCTACTTCACGCGCACGTGATTAATTTTCCTGGGTACCGTGACATCCCCATGACGAACTTTAAAGAACTAGTAGGGTGCACATTTTTTCTTTTTTACTAACTGGGTAAAGCTCAATGTAAGAGCTTATTTCCCCAAATCTGGATGAATATTCTCTGCGATTCTCGAGATGCGCCCCTGCAAACATTATTATGCACAAAGGTCAACAACACAGACCCCTGTAGTTATGAAGCGAGGGTAAGTTTTGCCCTGGGGCTATATGGGTAGCTCTAGGACAATATCTTGTTGCCAAAATCATAAAACGGTGTCAAGACCCCGATAATGTTGTTTCACCCAAGGAACCGTGGTTGTAAAGCGATGGCAAAGGTGTCCTAGATTAAGTAAGTAGTAAGTAGCAGTAAGTAACTCTGTCTGCTGTCAGTCCTGCTGCTCAACTAGGGAGAGCGGAGAGCCTGGTGGTTAGACCAAAAAAAAATACGCGGGGTTGGACATCGCTTTTGAACTGCGGAAACAAGACGGTTTTCCTTGAATTCCCCATTTTGTCCTGGAAAAACGTCTTACTTTCGCTTCAAATCTACGGACCTACGGTGGGTCACATTGTGAAGGCCTCCGTCAGTTGGAGACTTGGTATCGCATCTTCCTGTTCGGCGTATTTCTGTTCAAACGTGACGATGACTGTTTTCTGTGCATGGCGATGTTTGTAGGCATGTATAACGAGAACAGAAGTGGGTATTCACCCTGCTTTGGGGAAATAGTGTCTTGTACTGAGGTTTACCCTGTCATTAGAAACAAATTACACCCTACTAGATCTTTAAAGTGCCTTATGGGATGGTGGGATAGGAACTGTCCCATGACAAGAGGAAGCCGTGTCCCCATTCCTGTCTTTAATTTTTTTTAATGTCTAATTATCATCAGTGAACTAGATATGTATATTTTTTCTATACGTGGCTTAACATTCCTCATTACTAAGAATCAATTCCCTGATAGTCTATCTCTCCGCAAATCATTGATTTGATCAAGGTCTCAGTCATCCCGTCTGCCTACCCGTCTATTCGTCCATGTCTCTCCATATCCGCTCGTCCGTCGTCTGGGTGATGAGATCTCATGTACAGCGACTCTCCCCCACCCCATTATATTCATCAGGCTGGCATTTCCAACACACAGGACAGAGTAATTGCGATAACTAAACGATTAATTTGTTTTTCTATAAAACAAAACAAAGAATAAAAAAAACAAAACCCAGTGGGAAAATAAACGATAAAGAAAAAGAGGAAACGATATGAGCTATAAACTATAGACAAAGAGAGAAAAAACCTAAGGACCAGAAACTAAGATGGAACAACATAACTAGGGGAGAGAGGGGAGAAATTAATTAATTTTTTACTCCCAGCCAGCAACTTAGGCTAGGTCACAGCAAAGCAGCCGGGGCTGTAAACAGGAGTGACATACAGAAAAAGAACAGTGCGCCCGAGACGAGATCTGAACCGAGGACAACCAGTCTTCATTGCACTAGTGACAGGCAGTAACGACAGCGCCAACGCGTACTGAACAACATAACTAAACTTGTTGCTGAAAACAGAAATGGAGATATCTAGTGGATGCCTTATGTACTACTTTATGTACACCATTATGTACCACCTAGGTACGAAGATGACTAAGTAAGTCAGTAAGTAAGTAGACAAGTAGGTAACAGCACAGAGGGAGACAGGGATGTATTTTATAACTGATTTTGTTGTTTGTGATGACGTAGACAAGTTTTGTCTGCCTCTTCCTTTTACAGGTTAAAATGCTAATACGAGGGAGAAAATGGATGCAAGAAAGAAGAAAAGGAGAAAGAGAGGAGGAGAAAAAGAAGAAGAAGAAGAAAGAAAGAGGAAGAAGCAGCAGACGACGAAAAGGAGCCATTGTTTTCCACGTAAAGAGACCTCTTGGATAAATATTTGCATCATACAGAGAATGCAACATACTGCGTAGAACATGACCTTTGTGTGAGTCTGGAAGCCATCAGAAACTAAAAAGCATTGACATACTTTGTCCGTGAAACGTGGTGTGTAGCGACTCCGCTGGCCCCACTGATGTGCAAACATCAGACCATGCTACAAGACATACATTATGTATAATGTTGTAAATGTCAAGTCACTGGCAGAGGTTTCTCGATTATTAAAACAGAAAGTAGAGAGGCCACGAGATCTTCTAATGGCTTCGTGATTGGGGCAAGAACTTGACCTAACGATGCAAAATACGAGTGTAGCACCCTAAATGCATCTGGCATTCAGAGAGCATAAAAAAGTCTGGAAGTCTGGCAGCGTGATGGCATCGTAAGGTCAGGTAAGGAAGCGTACGACTCGAGAGGTTTCCAAACATCGCCTTTTGTGTTGTCCATAAGAAGCTGGTGATTAACGTGCTGTTACTTTATAGCAAAAAAAAAAAATTAAATTAAAAAGCAATACATCTGAAAGTGCTTAAATCAATCTTTTCTATCACAGATTGACATCTTATAATTAAACGATCAATGTCTTGTTTTAATTTCCAGAGAAAAACCTGCACCGCAGGTCTTCGGCAATGTAGTTGTTGTAGATGTTGAACGCCAGCTGTTGTACCGACGCTCAATAACCAAAGCAATTTATATGCCAGGTGTTTTCGGCGATGATCATCGTAAAATTCACTTAAACCTGTATGACGTGTGTGTGAGTGAGTGAGTGAGTGAGTGAGTGAGTGAGTGTGTGTGTGTGTGTGTGTGAATGAGTATGTGTGTGTGTGAGTAAGAGTGAGGTGGGGGCTTTGTGGAGGACAGCACGGCAATATTTGCCTCACCCTTCACTAGAAACGGTTGGCGGCATAATATTCCTCACTGCTCTTTGACCTGAACGCTGACAGACTTTCAGGCGAAGGGCATCACCTGGAGAACGCAAGTTTTACCTTTGCTATTTCTAACGATGAGTATATCGACAAAACGAATAATAAGAAGAAGATGCTTTTACTCTAGTGTAATACAGTTACAGCGTTGTAAAGTATAAAAAAAATTAATGGAAAAAACTGGGAGGTGTGTGTTATTTTGCGTGAGTGCACACTATTAGCCACTATTCCCGAGCAGACGTCACTAATAGACCCGTTCAATGGCAAGGAGCACAAAGCATGACTCACTCAGCCGCTATTTTCGGCAATACATGTCTGTACGATGTTGTATGTCTCTGTGTGGCATTGCGACTTACAGCATTTCTAAACAACTTGTTTGTTTTCAAGCCTTAATGATGAGAGTTTCACACCAGAGGAATCAAGCGCCAGTCGGAAGTCTGGCTACGGCAGAGCTGGGCAGGAAAAAATTTTTACGATCAATGGATAGAGTGCAGTAGCGACATAACGAAATTGTGCAATCTCACACGTTCAGAATCTTTGTTTCTCCCCCCCCCACCCCCGACCATCACTCTTCCAAATGCTTCTTTACCTGTCATATTCAAGGCCAACGCGCACATTAATTGAGGGGAGTGCGAAGAAAGAATAAAACAACAAACACGTCACAGGCGATACTGTCGTTTCCCATCATTGTCACTGATGAACGGTGATCAAACATTATTTAATTATTTAACAATGTAACGGAAGGTAAAAGTTTTTGAAAAAAATTACACAATATATTTGCATAATAGTTTGATTATCACTTGAAGACGCAGCCAAGTCTCGATAATTGAAGGAAATGCTAGACTGACGCTTGGTAATCTCACTGCCACTGGATGTGCTTACACTGGATGTCAGTATTTAGGGAATCCCTTGAGGAGAAAGCCTCGCATTACCAATAATATACCATGGAGGTAGTTGGTACGGGAAGTCATGAAATTCTTGGAGAGTAGTTCGGTAATCTAATGGGGAAACCTGACTTACAAATACTATACCACTCAGGAAATTGATTAAGGAGTGCCTCGAACATGAAATAGCATGGAGAAACTCAAATCCCGACAAATTAAATAGAAATGATTTCCTCGCCTGTTTAAATCTCTGTTTTGGCCCGAATCCGTGTGGTTAGTACCGGTGATCACAGCATGGCTGATACAAGTTGTCCAGAAAACACCAAATCTCGAAAGCTCAAGCGCAAATATGGAAACTGTTTTGTTGTTAAATGCACGGGAAAACAGTGACAGAATAAATGTGCATTGGTTCCCAAATGATTCATCAATGAGAAGACAATGAATCAACCTCTTTCGTGGGTGTGTAGAGGGGACTTCATTGCTCCTACACAGTACTCTGTCGTCTGCGAAAGTCTCTTTACTCCTGACTGTTACCCAGTAACATACACACTCAAGAAGTAAGAGGGTTTGGAGGTACCGCAAAAGTTTCTTCTTCCAGGGTTCGTGCCTACTGTACAGAAGAATGCTTTTCCTTGTTAAACAATCCACAGTAGCTGCACGAACACCTGAAGTTATCTCGATACATGTACTTCAAATTCAACTTTTCAGTATTATAACTGTGACCGGCGACACAATATGTTGTTAGTAACGTGCACAGGCAAGAAATGTCTGCAACAGGCTTCCCCAATATATATTTATATAGCTCTGCTTTTCCATTAAAAAAAAATTGTAGGCGAGTCTTTCTTTTTTCTGTTATTCACACCAACAACCGTATGAGCAACTATATCCATATGAACGTGCAAATAAAGCCTAGTGGTATCATTTTCATAATTGAGATTTTTGTGACAATTCGAAAGTAAACGGACAAAGACCGCCTGTTAAGGTCACCTGCAGTACCATGTGGTATTGGAAAATCGTTTTTCGTCGTCTGGTGCCTGAGCATAACGCGTTTTGAACCTTCACAATCCTCAGGTTCAGACGTGAGGTTAAATACCTTTAAAGACAGAGAACATCTTTTCACACTCGTCTTCGCTACCAGATCACGATAAATGAAGATCGTCTGATGAACCTGATGTATTGCTCCACCATCTGGCCATGGTTTGCTCACTGAGACAGCGTGGACCCCACAGGTTGTGACGTCGCACGTTATTCGCGCCCGGGAGCGAGATTGTGCAGAACTTGCTGACTATAAATGCAAATCACCAACTTTGAAGTTAATAAATAAACCACTGTGCTTCAGGTGCTGTAATTTACAGAATATATTTATATTATTTCTACCCACCAGAATCCGTTTATAACTCGGACCAGTCGGGTAGATCTTTAAGTACTTCTAGTTCTAGACAACTCTCTAGAGATACTGAGTTGGAAGTGGGAGACAGGAAGGAGAGATAAAATGTAACACAGTCTAGGAACACGAGGAGAGAGAGAAAGAAATAATAAAGGATGCAACATGGTATAGGAGCACGAAGAAGGATGAAGAAACAACATAGAGTATAACACAGTCTAGGAACACGAGGAGGGGTGAACAAATAAGAAATAAGTGAAGATGTCATGAAGTAATCTAACTGCTGTTAGATATATTAGGAAAACTTCTCGAGTAATACATCTTGTAATCCAAGAGGTAACTCGCAAAAGTAATTTCTTTTTTGCCGTGTTTTGTAGAGTGGGAAGCCTACAAGTAATAGTACAGCATTCAAACATTTCAGCTGCAGCTTTAATCTTATTACTGGACGAAGGATAAAACACTAAACCGGTGATTCTGATTAAACACATCAATATGTTCCTGAAAGGATTGCATGTTTCCACAACTGAAATGAAAGAAATAACTTGTAACACGATCGACTTTTGTACAGCAGCATGGTGTGGCCTGATGCAGACGATAGACAGGCACATCACAGACGGACCGGGACGTCTCGCAAGGACTGCATCCCCTGACACCGCCTCTTGCTCAAAATGTGTGTGTGTGTGTGTGTGTGTGTGTGTGTGTGTGTGCGTCTGCGCGCGTGTGTGTGTCTGCGTGTGTGTGTGTGCACCTGCACGCGTGTGTGTGTGTGCGTCTGCGTGTGTGTGTGTGTGTGTGCACGCGCGAGCGCGTGTATGAATGCACAAGCAGGCCGTGTCCCACCAAGAGGTGCACTAAGACTTCACCAAAGACGCAAGCACTGGCGCGGGGCGCTGAGATATTCTGCTGTGGAAAAACTGTCACTGAAAATATTCACTGCGCATGACTTGACAGGGTTATTGGATCGCTAATAACCCTCTCTGCACACCAAAAAGAAAGAAAATGAGGTTTCCAGCCTCTGATGACAAGAACACATTTACATTAATTGACTGTTAAAGGTGCATTAATTCGTCGAGGGTTTTTTTGGAAGGTGTAAGGGGAGGGGCACACTTAGCATCGGCCCTGTCCTGAAGTGCATATGTGAGAATTTATTGCTTTTGTTAGTGTGTGTGTGTGTGTGTGTGTGTGTGCGAGAGAGAGAGAGAGAGAGAGTGTGTGTACAAATACCTTTGAGAATGTGTGTCTGTGTGTTTGCGTATGGATGTACGTGTGTTTGAGTGAGAATGTGTGTTCGCGCATGTTTGTGCACGTGTGTGCATGGCTTGTGTGTTTTAGTGGTTAGAATATGTGATGGTGGGATAGTGAAAGCGTCGAGGTTGTTTGTGAAAACATTGTGTCTATCACCACCTGACTCGTGAAAGGGAAATGGTTAGTTGAGGTGAACGGCTAAACCTCGATTCTTTCCCATGCTGATTTGTTTCTGTGCGCAAAGTGTGCACGGGGGGAACAATGCCTTACCTCCAAATGCTTCAGTTTTCGCACAAAGGCGGAGAGACAGCTTTCCATGAAAGAGTTCGTCGGGGCCCACCATGACTTCTGCCATTCTGCCAGCCTTTCTTTTCCACCATAGTGTGTGTGTGTGTGTGTGTGTGTGTGTGTGTGTGTGTGTGTGTGTGTGTGTGTGTGAGAGAGAGAGAGAGAAATTACTTTTTTGATAAAGATAACGCATATTGTGAACCGCTAATGGAACAAACACTGTTCTGATATCAAACTAATCGAGATCACCAACTAAAAACCCAACTCAAGTCACATGTGGAAGTGACCAAAGAGCTGTCCTTAAAGCCATCTCCTTGGACCTTGAACCATACACAGCGTTAACCTCACCAAGTTTGTAAAGAAAACCATTTATCTTCACGGAGCTGATCCAGTTTCAACAGAATCAATTGATAACGGATAAATAGGGACCTCATTCATTTGTCACCGGTTTTATTTGACTTAGTCGAACTTTGGACGGTAGTCTGTCAAGGTGGATTCCTTACTCCTTACCTCCCCAACAACTCCTAACTCCTCTCGGAATCATAGTTCATCGGTCATCAGTCATCTGTTATCGGTCATCAGTCATCAGTCATCGGTCATAGGTGTCTTAATTTCACTAACTGAACATAACTGGGTTTGACTAATCCACCCCCGCTCTCTTCGTCGTCTCACGAGTACCTCAGCATTTGCAACGAACTAGAGGTTTTTTTTGAAAAAAATCCCTACAAATTTCAGGGTCTTGATGAAGGAGAGAAAAAAACTGCAACAAAATCAGTGGATCTCTGTTAATCAACAGGGAAATATTTCAGCAGAGACGAGTTCTCGGTCATAATAGATCTTCGTAACTATATTTTCCCAGGCAGGCAAAAGAAATATTTAGGGTGTGACATCTTTCTGAAGGTTTCCTTGATATATTTTGGTAGCCACATGATTTTGAGAACTCCATCGACTCGAGACAACCAAGGCTTTTAGTTTGATATATAACGTATAAGGCGCAAAGCATAATATATTACAAATAGTAATTTATTATTGTTTGTTCAGAAGATGTTACGAATATAAAATACCTTGAATGAAGAAGGACTGATAATAAAGATAGTTCTAAGAAGATGCAGAAGCAAGGAGAAGCGCTTCTGAAAGTTGATTTCCAGACACAAAGAAGGAAAAATGGAGAACTTCATTTTTCTCACAAGCGTGCGGGTGAGCGGCTTCGGCCTAAAACCGAGAAGCCCTTTATCCGAGCATGCTGCACGTGCTATCCAATTAAAGCTTTGTCTTTCGGGTGAAAATGAGGGAAATTGTCTTGTTCAGGATGCAGGCCTTTCCGACTCCTTTGGGCGTATTTCTTTTATCCGTTCAATGTCCAACATAACGCTTTCTTGCAGTTAAAAGAGGCCATTAGCAACTGCATTTACCATGTGCTGAAAAAAGTATCAGTGGTAGATATAAAAAAGGGGTATGGACGACAGGACAGCTACTTTTAATCAAATAAAGGCTGTTTCGACGCCATTTTTATTTCGGACATGACATGTGACAGGAGTGCAGGGCTAGGATAACACGTCGTCAACGGTCCTGTCCGCAGAGGGGACAGGGAATCATGCTGTCCTTTTGTTTCGAGAAAATCTTAGGACGAGTGTCAAGAGATTTCACGAAAACAGTCCTTCAACATCGCGTAAAATGAAGCGCGCGCGCAAACACATACACACACACACACACACCTCCTTGAACTATGAACCTTGAACCATGCACAGCATCCGGATGTCACGAATACAAGGAAGAATGGCGGTCCTAGGTTCAGATCTCGTCTCGGGCACGCTGTTCTTATCTGCATGTGGCACCGGTTTACAGGGCTAGCTGCGTTGCCTTAGTTGCTGGCTCGGCGTTCAGTACCATTTTTTCCCTCTTCTTTGCATATAAAAACTAATCGAATTTTCCTCCTTTGTCTCATGTGAATGTTCAAAACGATTATCGAATCGATAATGAATCACAGAGCAAGCTAAACCGCACAAAGGAAGAGGGTCTTAAAGTTATGGTTCTTTGTGTTTAGAAATAGTCCATAATTTAATTTTTAAGGCATTTAATTCGACTGGTTAATAATAATAATAATAATAATAATAATGTAATAAATGAAAAAAACTTGTAAATCGCATACTCACACTTTTAAGGAGCATGCTCGTAGAGCCAAAAAACAATAACGACACACAGGCAACATACGAGGGACAGGAAAAAAAAACAAACAACATTTGAAGTACGAACGAAAAAACACTAGTACCGATGGTAAATAAAAACAAATACACAAAACACAAAGAGGAACCAAGTAACAAGGACTGAAAATATAGTGATTTTGCAAAAGGAAGACGAGCAGGGAAGGAGCAATCAGCGGAGAGGAGGAGGGGAGGGTGTGAAAAAGGACTAGCATCGTGGGAACTGGTGGTTAGGAGTAATGTTTTAAGGAAGAGATGCGTTTTCGATGCAGATTTAAAGGATTCAAAAATGGGTATGTGGCGGATAAGGAAAGGGAGAGAGTTCCATTGTTTCGCTATACAATAACTAAAAATCCTGTGACCATATGATGTTGTTCTGGTGCCAGGAATAGTAAGGGTATGGTCATCAGACGAGGAGCGGACTTGTCTAGCTGGGATGTAAGGAAAGTTCAGAGAAATAGTCCGGAAAGGAGCCTGCAAAGAAATTAAAACACAGCACAGACAGTTTGTGCTGAATGCAAGAACGGACGGGTAGCCAGTGCAGAAAACGAAGGAGAGGAGTGACATGGTCCCGTTTCCTTGCTCTAAGCACCTGACGTGCAGCAGAGTTCTGTACTCTCTGGAGTCTCTGAATGAGGGATGAGGGGCAGCCTGCCAGCAAGGAGTTGCAGTAGTCAAGTCGAGAAAGAACAAACACACAGACAAGAGTGTTGGTAGCGCGTGTAGAGAGAAAGTAACGGATGGCACTGATCTTACGGAGCTCATAATAGGCAGACTGACAGACAGCTGTAATATGTTTATCATAATAGACAGACTGACAGACAGCTGTAACTTGTCTATCATAATAGGCAGACAGACAGACAGACAGACAGCTGTAACTTGTCTATCATAATAGGCAGACTGACAGACAGCTGTAACTTGTCTATCATAATAGGCAGACAGACAGACAGACAGCTGTAGCTTATTATAGACAGACAGCTGTAACTGGTCTATCAAGGGTCATGTCTGCAGTGACAATGAATCTCAGATTTCTGACAGATGACATGAAGATGAGGGTTTCGCACGCATTGATGTGACTGGACAGACTGACAAGCGAAGGTTGAGTTCTTCTAGAGCAGAGGAGGACTTCCGTTTTATCATCGTTTAGTTTAAGCTTGCTTTTTACCACCCAGTCCTTGACGTGGCTCATGCAGGCTTCTGTGATGCTAGGGGCAGAGTGAGACTCAGCTGGTGGAGTGGAACAGTAAAGCTGCGTGTCGTCAGCATTTGATTGGTGAGAAACATGGTGAGACTGGATGCATGATGAAAGTGGTATAGTGTACAGAATGAAGACGGTATGTCACCGACAGACATCATTAAAGACATCTGGTAGATGCTAATTTATACGTGCCTGTATATCCTAGTTGGACTATCAGATAAAATTTCATGGTGATTTTATTTTCAATGTTTGTTTTTAAGCCTTATTGAGCGAGGACGTATTTACGAAATAAAATGGAAAGTTTGAAAATATACGAAAGACGCCTACTCTAAACGTATCGTAGCTTGGTAGCTGTATAAAGACATGCTGATGAGCCTGAATCCATTTCTAAGAACTATATGGGTCAAAATGATGAGAAAAAGGAAGAATAAGATAAGAATAAGAATTCTGAAGTAATGTTTATTGTTTCCGTGAAAATATTTTTTACTTATTTATCTACTTTTATTATATACATTTAATTCGAAGTTCACCATGTATGTTCTGAAATAGTTCAGTATGCATTCGAACTTCTTATACTGTTCAGTTCCTCCAGTGGCTTATAAATAAACTTCTTGCTTCTGACGATATAAAAGAAAATTGAAACCAAGGAAATGTGTCGAGATGTTTTCTATCATGGCAGCGTGACTCGCGATATGATCTCATTTACATTTCCTTTCATATGAGCACGGAAACTAGCAGCGTCCTCATCAAGAAACTCCAAAGACTTCTTGGAGAAAATAGGATTAAGATACTATTTTTTGCATTTTGAAGATACCTTTTAAAGGTAATTAATTTCTTTGCGTGACTTTTCTGTATGATTAAAAGTAAAGAAATGTTTTCTGTTCTGACTTTCAGGGCATTAAAACAAGTTCCCGAAGCGAATAAACATCTTAATTTGTTACGCTTTTCCACTTTAAACAGCAATTTTATTAATAGAGACATGTAAATTTCTATCATAAGGGATTCTGATTAAGTTTTCATATGTGTGTGTGTGTGTGTGTGTGTGTGTGTGTGTGTGTGTGTGTGTGTGAAAATGTGTGTTATTATATTTGAGGCAAGTAAGGTGCTTTTATTTATAAATTTTATTATGAGCTGTACTATTATTGTCTTGTACTGCATTGTCCTTTGTGTTATTGCTGTATGATGTGAGGTATGGAGTCGTCTCCCATGAACAGCTACAAACCAGTTCTAGTTCTAACATGAAGAAAGAAGGAAATAAAATTTGCATAGCAATCACGCAGCCCCTCCTTCTCGAGATCCAGTGAGGGGGGTAGAAATGTAATGAGAACGTCAAGGGAAAAATGCCTGCACGCAAATCTAATTACACCGCCATTTTTCCTTTTGGCGGTACGGTCGCCGGTTTTGTCGGGAGCAGATGCTGATTTTCGCATTGTTTGACTTCACTATCCAAATTTCGCAGTATTATTCTTGAATGGCTTTGATCTTCTGGAATGACGGGCCATGTTGGGTAACTGACATGTGCATGGGTGGCGCTGGCTTCGAAATTGCACCCAAAAAGACATCTTAACCCTTATCCAAGGACATCTTCCTCTAATCCTCTGTCTGATAATTGTTAAAGAAACAGTAGAGATCTCGAGCCCTAATTGCAAATGCAGAAATTTTTATTCATCTATCTTTGTATGTGTTCCTTTTGTTCTCAGACTCAACAGAAGCTCCACCACATCTTATCTACACCCAACATATAAAAATGAAGCATTTAATATCTTTAATATAAAAAATGGTAAAGAAAATATTTCCCGCAAGAATAAATTCAGTTTATTCCAATTAAAACCGGTGCAAATCTTGTGTTTAGTTCACAGTGATATGAATAGCACACACTTTCCCACATTTCTGCAACCATGAAAGCAGACGCCAAAAACGTGTCTTAAACGATTTATGAATTTCAAGACGAAAATAAAATGATGTGGACATTCACTGTGCAATTAATATTTTCCCCTAAAGTTAGGAAGACTTAAGTTAATGCACATTTCTTGTGGGAAATGCAGCATTCGCAAAGCAACAAATATTGCTGGAGTAAATGTGAAACAAGATCAAGCGAAGAATTCTTTCCTGCGGGCAGGAATCGTGACTGCCTTGTCCCCGTCAGTCATGCCCCTACCAAGGACGAGCAGAGCCCAATGGCTCACTTGTTGAATTTCTCCAGTCCGATCAATCAGAATAAAAATAAGAACACCTAAAATTTGATGCCACCTTCCCTCCTGGTAGAAAAAAGTGTAAATGGAATAGAAAGAAGACACTGGCCGATGTTTTCCGCGCTCTGCTGTCTTTGCTGCAATCTCCACACACCCTGGACAAATTAAATTCTTTCTAAGCCTGTTAGACCATTAAACTCCTGTCAACTCAGTTTGGAGGGGAAAAACTGATATGATTGCTGCTATCTGAGTAAAACGAGGAATTAAAGGGCCGTCACTCTTATTCCGGACCCGATCCTCCATGTGCTTCACGTTGTCCCCTCTCGCATTTCCCTGCTGGTGCTTGAAAGACTTGTCTACCCATTTTCTTTCATATTAAGTTAGAAGAAAATGGTGATATGGAAATAAGGACAGGCAACAGAGATCTCACGTTCGCTGAGGATTTTTCAACAGTCCGAAAAGTGAAGGTTGATGAGAGGGTTGGGGGAACGACTGGGGATGGCAAAAAAAAAAAGGAACTTTTGTAGAGAATAGGTCTAAAGGTCTAAGTTCTTTTGCGTCCCTAATAACATTTCGTTTTTTTCCAGACTAAAAGTCAGCTGCGGACGTAAAAAAAAACAAACAAACTTGCAGGCAAACCGATATCTAATTTCATTGGCAACACTTTTCCTTTGTGTTTTCCACCGCCGAGGGGAGGGGAGGAGGGGCGCTAATGTCGAGATGGGGCTTCGCCCTCCTGTGACTAATAAACGACGGTTATTCTCAGCTAGCTCCTCCCTCATCGTACCCAACCCACTCATTACTGTGATTGCTAATGGAGCCTCCCTTTCTCGCCTTTGCTCTGTTCATAGTAGGACGCCTTGGAAAGTCGTGGAAACCGTTTTCATACAGACTGTATCACTTGCAATAGGATGAAACAATGGCTGATGAAAACTTTGGACAAGAAGTCTGCCCAAAGGCCTCAGGACTTGTGAGCGAACAACGAGAGTCGAGGTCACAGGAACAGCTTCAGAGCCGTAAGGCTGTTTGTGACAGTTTCGTATGCGATGTCTCACATTCCTGATGTTGCAGACCTGCATTTGTGAGAGCCAGTGTTTAAAATGTTATTTCCAAATCCTGGATTTGATCCTACATATTTTATTTTCAAAATCATGTGCTTAAAGATACAAATTTAATTTTGAAAATCGAACATGTGAAAACGTTGAAAGGACGAATCCATGAGACTGAGAAGCAAACTTCATGTAGTGCACATGACCAGCTATACCTCGCTATAGACAGCCAGCGACACCCTCGTAATGTAAATCTAAAGAACTTGTTCTGGATCCAGGAGATTTACCTCGTGCAGAACTCCCCTCGGACATGCTTACTACTCGGGTAGAATATATCCCTACTGACATATCTTGCTGTTGCATAATATTGGCAGCACTGATTTTGGAGATTTTGAGCAGTTATCAGTGCGTAAACTGCGAAAAAAAGGCAACCCGTTGTAGAAATTGCAGAAACTATGCAGAAATTGATTTTCGTTTGGGATTTGAAAGACGGCGTAATTTCAAAAAAAGAGAAAAAGAATATTCGTTTTATTTTTACGAGCAGAAGAGTAATCTCTTTGTGCTCAGCGATTACCCCATTGAGGTCCCCTGGCCGGGGAAAGGCAGCGCTTTGTGTTGGGAGTGGAAATCTGGCAGCTTATCACTGGAATATGGCTTAACTGTCTTTCTTTCCCGCTCAACCCCTCCTCCCCACCATTTTATACTTTCGTTTAACGGGGGGCACTTTTTTTCTTTATGTGAGTGTTGTGTGTGTGAGTGTGTGTTTGGGAAGGGAGGTTCACTTGCTTCTGTGTGTCTCCACACATTAATGCCTCAGCAAAGATTATTTTGCTGCTTTTATCTGATGGACTGAGACCTGCACGGCGGGATACTCTGCTAACAGTGACCTTCTCTTGGTTCCCGTGCATCTCGGTCTCGCCCTTACGCTGTCAACGCGCTCTCCAGACAAAAGAAATGCAAAAACACTCTCACGACAAGTCCCGTGGGATCAGAAGTCCTTACAATCGGCAATGTGCAGACTTTGGTACCACCACCAACCCCTAAAAAAAACAAACAAAACCGACATCTGCTTCGCTTTTGTAAAAGCGGACATAAGAAGTTCTTTAAGAATGCAAATCTTTCAATACTTCAAGGGCACCCTTTAACCATCACCAATAGTTCAGAGGTTTGCGATGCCCAAGGAATCATTGTCATGACTTTATTCAAAAACGAACTTTGCAATTTTAAGAAGACTGTTCTGAGGAAAAAGCACTCTGACAGAACTGTCTGAATGCGCAAACCTCCTGGAACGACCGCCATAGATAGGAAGTGACGAATCTAGACTTCCGACACCTACTCCTGCAGTTTGTGCTGCCTCTCCCGCAGAATTCATGTCACGAGTCGAGTGCTGCTTGTGAAAAACAGAAACTGGGCGAAGACACATGCTGCATGAAGTGGGAGAAAATCCACGTGTCAGGCTTGGAGGTACATTACAACCAGCTCTCTGTCAAGGTCCTGACCAAAAGGTTAAGAACGTCTACACGAAGCGAGCGAAAAAAAAACCCCATCGAAACGTCACACGCCTCGAGATGTCACGTGCTGCGGAAGAAACAAAACGGAGTGCGGGAGCAGAAGCTGACGGCATTTAATTAGTTTTGTGCATACCCGTGGACGTAAAGGTGAATCGCAAAAAGTCAGGGACATCAAAGCGAGTACCTGACATGGACGATGTGTGCCTTTACTGTAGGGGGCACCACTTGAGCGTCTAAACAGATCTGTTTCTGCTTACGCCTTAGGGTTAGTGAAGGCCGCCAGATAACGAAGATTCAACGTGGGAAAAATGTTTTTATGTATATCACACTCTACTATGCGTGTCTGCGTGTGTGTGTGTGTGTGTGTGTGAGAGAGAGAGAGAAGGATTATTACAAGGTCGTGTCACCCTTTAGGGACAAAACACTTGCTAGGGGAATCTGAAAGAGAAATATCATCTTGATGGATAAATTGTGGGAAGACGTGCAGGTGTCAAGAAGAGCCCTGGGCCAGAGGACTTGGTCTTGAGTCTGGGCTTTTCCTTAACCCCCTCCTTTCTCTCTCTCTTGTAATTATCAGACTGTCATTGTCTGATCGCGCACCCTGGCAATTGATACCAAAGGGAAAGAATCTGAAAGAGAAATATCAGATTCTGAGCATCACCAAAATAAAATCACCAAACTAAATGAATCCTCAGATTGCCACATTTCTTTGTGACGTGGGTTGCTTTTAGTCAGCTGTGGCGTGTGCACGACAGATAAGAACATCGCTTACATCCCTTGGACGTCGCCATGTAAAAAAGCGTTCATCTTCTCCGCGGAGCAGTCGCCGTTTTTTGCACCTAGATGATTTTTATTCTACCCGCAGGTGTTCGTCTCAACAAGGTGGCGAATAAGTTTAAAAGAAAAGTCAAGTAGCTTGTAAAAATTTATTTGCACGACTTCCGAGTCCGTGCCTCCTTTGTCCGGGTATGTTCGCGCTTCAGGTGACGCTCCATTGTCGGGTACAGCGTGGGCGCTGAAGTTCTGTCGAGAATTGTCGACGTCACCGCGACTCGCAGGACAATGGCGACACTGGCTGCCCCTCGCAGGAACTGCAAGAAAAGCAGCGGGTTTACGCGACTGATGGGCGGAAAGTTGTGCAGGTTGAGTAGATGCAGTCGTCAGCGTTGGCAGGTCACTTGACTCCGCCTGACCTCTCTGTGTGGAAGCGCTCTTGACGACTCGCCACTCGACACCCATTGCTAGCACAGTCATAGTCGATGACGTCAGTGGAGGGGGAGATCGCAGACGGAAGATACCGTGGATTATAAACATCCCTTCGTGTTGCTGTAGCTTTCATGTATCAAAGAAGAATGTGTGAGTATGCAATCTGAGCAAGTACTTTTGCATGTGTGTGTGTGCTTGCGCAAGCGCGTGCGTGCATGCTTGTGTCGAGGTACAGTGTACTTAAAATTACTGTATCTGTGTGTGTGTGTGTGTGTGTGTGTATGTGTGCAAATCCTACATCCGATGAAGCATATTTCAGGGGAGCACGACACTTTAAATGTTTTTTATATTAAAACACGAAGAATGTTATTACATAGAAAAAAATATATATATAGGTACGTGTAATCTGTTTCCCGTGCATGCGTTTAGCATGTGTAACGTTTCCTGTCTGCCTCATACACACATTCGCAGTCACACGTACCTATATATATATTTTTTTTTCTATGTAATAACATTCTTCGTGTTTTAATATAAAAAACAGACTTCCCACGTATCGGCAACAGTAAACGTTTATTTATAAAAGATTCTTTTTAACTACAACTATTTAAAGAAAACAATAGCGCATCTCATCCAAAAGATCAATGCAAACATTTCTAGACGCCAGTTAAAGTTTCAGGACAGACAGACAGACAGACAGACAGACAGACAGACAGACAGACAGACAGACAGACAGACAGACAGACAGACAGAGAGAGTTACATTAACATCTGAAACACCCTTCAAGCATACAGATAGGTCTAAAATACAGAAGTGTAGGCAAGCTTTACAACATAAATTCCCAAGCGGAATTCTGCACAAATGTCACAAATAGTCTACTGGGTTAAGTGGATAATATTCTGTAGTTGACTGCGTGGTTGTATATGCTTATGCAAGAGCGTTTTAAATCAGTTACGAATCCAGTGGAGAAAATCTGTACCTTAGGCCCTCCTCCCTTCCTCCTCAGGAAAGTAGAGAGGGACACAACTAGGTGTCCTCATGCAAAAGTTTGAAAGATATAGGTCAGTCAAACTGGTTTTTTTTTTTTTTGCTTGTTTGCTATTTTTTTTTATCTGTGCTCACAGCTGCAGGACATCTCAAGGCAGCTATACCATGGTTTCCTCCAAACAAACCAAACTGCTTGGAATACGAAGGGACAGTCTGTCTATTAATCGTTCGCCCGTTGTCGTGAGGGTTTTAAATAAACAAATGCTATTTTGTTATTCATAGTCTCATTGGTGTTTCGTTGGCGCTTTCAAAATCAGGATGTCTAACGATTGATAGAAATCGAAAAAACGTCCTTTTAGAAATGATACACGTAAAGATACATGATTAAACAGTTGTGTAAGAAAAGGCATGGGATTGCATGCTTGGCCTGAGAAAAACAAAATAGGTTTATGAAAAAATCAGAGCCGTAATTATTTTTCGCAAAGAAACAAGCTGACTGAAAAATGCAAGTAATATGGCAGATGAGCCCGAAAACAAAAACTTGTGAACGACAGCAGGGGGTTGGGGTTTGGAGGCTGGGAGTTGCTCTGCGGGCTTTTACCAAAAAAAAAAAAAAAAAAAAAGCAGCATTTGGGAAACTGGGAGATGCTTCGATCGCGAAATGTCAAGGGCATGATACTCTATTCGTCATACAACTATTGCAGAAAGTATACAAACTGACGTTAAATCTGTTTACTTTGATTGATTGATTGATTGATTGATTGATTGATTGATTGATTGATTGATTGATTGATTGGAGGGAGATAATAACGGGGGACAGAGAAGAAAATGTGAGCCTTGCTACAAAAACTTTGAGTAACACCCCAGGAGAAGTTCCTTTCTTTGGAGAAACATTTGGGTTTGAGAGTTTCAGCACGTGTGGCGAGCTACAGCGATTTGGAGGAAAACGTTTCCGCCAGCAAACATCAAACCGCACGACAGATTGTAACATCTCAAGCCTGGAGAGATGGCTTTAACAGCAGGGGTGACAATTCTAGAGAGATGGTTTTCACAGCAGGGACGCAGAGTCTAGATAGATGCTCCCACAGCAGGGCTGACAACCCAAAGTTACTCCCGTGGCTAATGGGACTCGTTCTTATCGCGGGGGCAAAAACAACAACAAAGATGTTGTCTAGCAGGACTCATGGCGCTCTTAGTTAGCGTTGTTCTGTCGTAAAATTTCACCTAGGTGCTAGTTTAATTACCAAGAACCTGGAATTTGTTTTTGAAAATAAACGAAAATATTATTTACGTGATCAGAAAGTAAGTGGAAGAGCAAGACGGATCAAGAGCGAGTGATATAGAGGGCTGAACTGCGTGAGTACTGTAATTCTACGTAGCATCTTGTAAACTACCACCAGACGAACATAACGAAGAGTTCTCAGAGGAGAAGTGGGGCCATTTTCTGTAAACTCACATCAAGTCCCCGTGTACTTTAACTTCTTGGTGACAATCCTGTGACAGTGCTCACAAGATATTGCTTGCCTAGCGCCCACTCAATGTCGTGCTTACACACGATACCCGCAGATCGACAGCCGGCGGCCGCCAAAGACATCAATAGCCAATACTTGCAACATCTGCACACTTCAATCTCATGATTGTTTATTGAATAGTACACGCGTTCTATATGCATATTCAGGAGGAATGCAAGGCTAAAGCGGCTGAACACAATAACACGGAGCTCGTTTCGAATTCCACACGACCAGCGGGCTAGACACTAATACTTCATAAACAATTCCACTGACTGGCAGGCGTTGGCCATTCAGCCAGTGGCTAGCAGCTGACTGGGCACCAGTGCCTCACCAGCTAATCTCTCCATCAGCATCTCACTGCTCAGCGATAGACTGTGTCTACACTGCATTATCTGTCCAGCCAGCGGAGTGAACTGGTCAACTTTGCTTAGGTCAAAAGCGAAGAAATGGAAGATTTCAACTAATGATACAGTGCAGAGATTTTCCCCACTCCATCCCTGTCACCTCCTTGACCTGTATTTCACCACAGCATAGTGGAATATAATTCACTGACCAGAAATCCTCCACCATCCACCTGTCCTTCTGTCTGTCTGCTTGTTTGTCTCCCTGTCTAGTTCAAGAAAACTTTATTTCCACTGGGAAAATGTATTGGCACAATATAACAATGATAACACCAAGTTAACTGACATGCAGCTTTTATAGCCTTTACAACTGGAGGATTACACAATACTAAGTTATTTGTAAGTGCTGCACTCTCGTCCCCATCCATCATTCTCTCTCTCTCTCCCCCCCCACACACACACTAACACACACGCACGCGAACGCAAGCAGGCGCATTAATTCCTTGTTCTTATGTTTCATAGAATAAAAAAACTACTATATAAAAAAGAATAGTAGTTGTTCCCTAATAGAAAGGCAGTGATACAGGATGGGCTCGACACACAGTTGTCGAGAGGAGTGGGAGACTGCGCAACAACCACCACTTCCTCTGTTATAGAATCGCCAGACTAGACAGAATGATTTGAAAGAAACGTAGTCTTCTTTCATTGTTGTAGTAAAATGTGGGTCGCATTTCTTTACAAGGCATTGCCTTTACCATTCCTTGTAATGTTTAAAGCAGGTCCTCCTGTAATCTTGGACAATGCAAGAAAACCTACCCGCACCATTGAATGTTTGTCTCTCCGTATGGTTATTTCTCTGCGTGCGTGCGTGCGTGTTTGCAGGCGTATGTACCTGAGCCCGATAGTTGCTCATTTTCTCAACGAAGCTTGAAATATTTGGCAATCACCACGAAAGGCTCCGTACTCTCAATCATGTTGGTGAAGGACGCTTCCCAGAACACGCTAAAACCAAGCATTTAAAACGTCACGAATAAAGTTTAAAAAAAAAGACATCTGCAGTCCATTAAGACAGCATCCGCTTCTAATTTAATGCAGTATATATTTTGCTGCACATAAAAAAATAAACGTAGAAACAAAACGATGCTTTCGTTTTTCGTTACCAGCGTCGTCTGCTATAAATCGATTCAAAAGGAGCGAAGAACTCTCCGGTGCTGGTGGATGACAGCCAGAGTGGCGGGCCCTGGACCCACACGTCGTTTGAATGCGGCCCTCAAATCGTCGCGCGTGTGGACTGCAAGACACTAATGATCGCGCAGACATACATACCTACCTACCCAGAGCCACACGGGTGTCTCGAGGTCTCTCTTGCTCTTTGTTTGCCTCTTTTCTTTCACCCGTATTGAGTGTCGCAACACACACAGGCGCGCATTGTGCTAGCAGATGTTGTCAAGTCTGCATTTAGACCCCTGGCTTTCCTTAAAAGAGGTCAAAGCATTAATGGAGAAATTTGAATTTACGCATGTGTGGCTCATGTGTCTGTTTATACAGTGAACTAACAAGATGGCGTTAGAGGAGGTGGCTAGTTTCCTAGACGCTAATGGATGGCCTTTAGCACAATGCATACAGATATAAGGGTTTCATGACGAAGCGTGTTAAAGGACTGCGAGTGAGTGAGAGAGAGAGAGAATAAGGATTGAATGATTGTCTTTTTTTGCCAAAGACGAGACAACAATACTGGCAGAAAATCGGAGTGCAATGTCCTGAGTTAATTACTAATCTTCTAAACTGGCTGTGACAATTTTTGTCTGTGCGGACCAAAAGACCGAAGAAAGATGAAATGAAATGAAAACAAAATAAAGAAAAAATTTGAATTTTTGTTTTAGCAAGCCATTCAGAGGAAAATGATCTCTCCTTACGTCATGAAGCTAATTACTTTTTCTCACAGTTCTCTTACAAGATGCGCGCGCATATGTGTGTGATATCTTCCTTTCACATCTATCCGTTACAGACATGTCCATTCTTTTCCACATTCATTTAAAGGTCATAAGCCTTCTTTACTTTTTTCTTTGGTTCCCTAAGAAACTTTTCGCCGTCCGTGTCTATAAAAAGATACCTTCGTATGTCCATCTGTCAAGTGACTAGAATCCTCAAAGACAAAAGACACCCCCCCCTGCTTTCTTGACTCTAACTCTACAGCTTCAGCACCAGTCTTTAGTCTCCTGTGATATTCAGCAACTCGCCAAGCCCCTTGACTAAGCCTTAAGTAGCCTACTCTGATACAAAACCCTCGAAGATACAGTCCTTTGTGAAAGCCTGTACCTTATGGACGAAGGTTTGATCCAGTGTGGCATCACGGTTACATAAAACCATTTTTGTCTGAAGAAGGGATTTTAAATTAAGTCTCTGTAAAACAGTCCTAGCACCAAAGCCGTCTGCGATAACTATCGTATTATGATGTTAGAGACACTCTTTTACAAGCAAATCCCATTCCCGAGGAGTGCAAATTCATGTTTGTCTCTAAATCATGAACTTCCTTGTCTTTCAGCGATAACAATTTTTACATAGAATCCGTGTAGAGATAGTCTTAACATGACGGATGGTACATTACAGACAAACATTAGCCAGGGAAGCGAACCTCGTACTTCGAGAAATGAAGATGTATGTCTAAAGCACGCAGTTTACTAAATTTTTTTTTAAAAACGCTTACACGAAACATCGCGCAATCTCTCAAAATTGTCTTTAGAACCTTGGGAATTTGCGGTTAGAAGATTTCGATCACCTGTGACTGTCCTAAGAAGATGAGCTGATGATGACAATATTGTCGTTCACCGGAGATGACGCATCGCCGTCGAACTGCATTCACCACGCTGAGATCCGAGTTCATCCGCCTGTTGTGCAGTTCTCAACAATTCGCTTCTGCTGTGTTGAATGATCTCAACCTTGTATACTCTTTGATGAGGAACAAACAAGAGTAGTAACCTTAAGTCGCCCTATTAATGGGGCGACTAAGAATTGAACTATGCTGAAGTTACGTAATAATAATCATTAATTTACATACGCACACACAAACATATAAGAACTTCTGTTTCAGGATACATCGCCTATAGTCATCGGAATGTACCCAGTCCCTGGTGTTCCTATGGTTTTGATGTCCGAACTGTGCTACTGGAATCATGGCCCAGGACAAAGTCGCTAGCATTCTCTGGGTCATCTGCGCAGTAACAGCCTTGTCTGTTGCTGAAGCTGACTGGTAAGATGTCAGCGCGTCTGTGTCAAGCAGGTAATCAACACAAGGGGTCGATAATTTAGGCCGACAGAACAAGCATTACCGAAACATCAAAAACGCGCTGACCTTTTGGGAAGCTAATGAGCTGCTAGCAAAATGGTCTTACGACACGCCAAAAAGTTTGGTAAACCTTATTGGTTTTGGTTTTTAAATTTCATTTTTAATCTTTTTTTATTCAATTTTACTTGTTCTTTCTCTTCCTTCTTCGTCACATCTCTTGTCCATCTTGCTCTTCAGGCAAAGCTGGCTTTCAAAAGTGATAAGCGCCATGCATATGATTACTAGCCATAATCCCTGACAGTTTTTTCCTCATGAAACATGAAAAATTACAATGAGTTGGGTGTTGAGAGTACTTCTTTGATGTCAGTAAATGAACTTAATATTTCTAATGATATTAACCTTCCTCCCTACCATTTTGTATTCTGTCGTGACAGTAAAGCTTGTTGTACAAAGATGACGTCAGAGTCGACCACTGTCTGCCGAAAGATGTTTTCACATAGCTTTGTATGCTAAAAGTGTGGACGCAATTAAAAACATTCAGCAGGAGAACCATCGCTTTTTATAACATTAACAAGAAGAACGCAAATTATGAACTTAATATTACTGATGTCAATGAATGTTGAGAAAACAGAGGGATACCAAGTAAAATTTTTAATATCTTTGAGAATAAACATTACTTCTATGACTTGACTGCGCTCTGTACATATGATTTTTCTTTCTAAAATCTGAGTGAATCAAACCTCTTCAGTTATCGAAATAAAGGTCCACAATCATCGTGCATAGAAAGAGATAACACTGGACAAATGGACATTTTTTAATATCGTCAAGGTTACAGCCAGTGGGAGAGGTTGTATGTTGATAAGACATTCGTGAGGTCATGATTTAAGGCTGAGATGTCATACTCTGCATGATGATGCTTGAAGGTACGTATCTCTAGAATGGAAGAGGGCTATTCATTTACATCGTGTGATCTCATTTTATCTTGGATTAGGCTCACTTCATGCAGTTGACGAAAACCCTACTTGCACTCTGGGAGACATTCAAGGCACTTTATTGGGGGAGACATGCAAGGAACTAGATGGAGTCTTACGCGCGTGTTTGTTTTTTTTAATAGCCTCCTCCTCATCACACAGATACATCATGCACAAAGCGTCTCTCTCTCAGACACACACACCCACAGAGTGAGAGAGAATCACGAACGACCTTTCACTGCACTTTTAGCTCTTGTCACAGTGCATGTGCATCCCCATTCCGACAGAAGGAGGCGGTTATTGGCAAGTTTGACAACTGATAACGTCCTCAGTCGATAAAAAAAGCCGTCAGACTTCTTCAGCAGACGCGGCGAGCAGCAGGTCGCTACGAGATGCATCGCTCATGCTCTGAGCCCCGCTTATCGGTCTTGCTGGTGACGTAGAGACTGAGCGCTGGAGCCGCCATCTGGCACGTATCTACACCCGTTTTCCATCTTCTCCGGAAGATCCGCATGTGAAAACAGCAGCGGCTGTGGTCACTTCCTGCCGCTATGATAATGTAAATCGTTACACGCACACGCGCTCACACGCAAAAAACATGGTGGGTTGAACAATGAAGGCGTCCAATGGATTCGTGTTTCATTATCATGTCACCAATATTATTAAAGGACAACACGAGTACAACATCTTTTTTCCTGATCGGGTCAAGTTCAATTTAAAATAATAATTCCCAAAATAATAGAACATAATTATGTTTAATTTTCAAGATAAAAACCTTCAAACATCGCCATTCTCACCTGCCATTAGAAGCAAAATTACTCTCCTATACTGGAGAGTTCTCTTACGCACACGTAGTATTTGTAGCAGTGATTGCAGCTCAGTTCAGCAAATCAACGCATGTCTTCGAGTCAAAAGAAGAAACATCGATCAGGTTGTCGTGTTCAAGAAGCGAAATTTTTGCCCAGAAAATGAAATGGCCGATTTTGAAATACATCCCTACAGATTGGAACTTTATTTAGAACCTTTGACTTAAAAAAAAATTAAAAGGTCCGAACTGAATTCGCTCCACAGACTGGCAGGTAAATCTTCTTCAGATCAAAATATAATGGGGAACAATCACGGACATTGCAGTCTACGTTGTTTTATTGATTCTTTGCCACTAAGTGGATGTCTTCTGAGTTAATTTGTCCACGTGTATTGTTATTATTGAAATATAAACACATTTCAAATGTTTGTCTAAGATAAACTCCTGTAATTTTAAAATAGAACATAAAAATTTGATGCATATTTATTGATGTAAAATCTTACTTCTTCCCTATTTAGCTGCATGCAAAATTTACTATTACTTACTTGCACGTGTGTCATCCCCATCCTTTTTAGCTGTTTCTAGCACGCATATCAATGATGCTCTCTGTCAGTTGTTTTGAGCATTATGCTGAATACGGATATGACTGATGATGTGTCTGTGACTGTCACACGATGTTACTTGTAGACCAGACGGTGTAGAAACCGTCGATGTTGTATATCTGGTGCTTGATCTTTGTTTCAGCTCTTACCAGCAGTCGTAGTTGGTTTTAACATCTCGTGCTGTTGTATAGTAAGCACTGTTGTAGGAATAAGATTTCTTCGTTTTACTGAAAGTTCAAGACTTGCCTGTATTGTATAAGTGACTGGATAGCAATCGATTTTGAAATGTTTTGAGCAAATTCTTGAGTGCGGTGTGGGGACGAAGTTCGCACGGCACGTTTGAACAAAGCAGAGACCTGTATATACACATCTCTGAACAAAGTTAATCCACTGGCGTTTGTTGCCATTATATTTTGGATTTTCCTACATGAGTACAAACTCCCGAGTGTCGCAGAGAACATTCAGCATCAGCGAATTGTGTCCTGCTCTGTTTTCTTTTATCGAAGATGGCACTTTTCTTTTTGCATTCAGACGATGCTATTTTTAGAAACACTAACATTTAGTCACTTCCTGTTTTCTCGACAAATCCAGGTGCGATTAAAAAATCAGCATGAATATATTTCTCATCCCTCTTCGTCGATATATTTCCAGCAAATTTCGATGAGTTTGTGTTGTCCTTTAAGGTTGTTTCTTTAGATCTCAGTTCAGTGCACAGGTGTGTGGCTGTCAGCTCTTTACAGTGCGCACAGTCTGAGCTTCTACAAGGGTTAGTTCTGGTGTCTTTCCTCTCATCAACCCCCAACCCACTGGTGGGAGCATTCCCTTGTCAAATAAGCCAGCAACTCCCTTTCCAAATAAATAAGCCCAATACACCGACTTTCCACTTTCAATTAAATAAATAAATAAATAAGTCAGCTGCACCAGCATACAGCTGATTATAGCAGTCTCATTTAAACTGAACATACTGATATTTTTTAAAATCTTTTCCATGTCGTTAAACCTTTTGCAGAATGTTGTATTGGCCCGCGTCACATCATCTAAGACCAGTCTCTCAGTCATCAAGGAGTAGGGAGATGGGGAGATGACAGGCAAAAACAGAATTGCGCTTGAACTAGATGACGACAGATACAAAAAGAAAAAAACAACAAAAAACAAACACATTTAGATGTAAAAGATTTTATGCTCTTTTCTCATTCACGTAAAACATCCATAATAAAAACTAAACCATCTTGCACTTTAAAGTTTAACAAATCAGTATACACTGTTTTAGCCCTCAAACAGTAGCCTATGAAGAGATTAGTCGGGATGAAACGAGGACATACAAACAGACTGAAGGCCGTTCGTGATATCGCGACCCACAAACAATCACAGACCGGACAATCTTGGGTTAGGTTTAGGGCTGATATTCTAGCGGCGATCTTACAAATGTAGGAACCTTTATACCCTCGATCCACATGTTGGACCCCAAGGTTAGCCTAGAAAAGAGTCCTCTAAACATCCTAATAATCGCCAATCCTCACAATCTAGGTTCAGCCTCGATCTGTCCTCATTAAATATTCTGGAATTAATCCTACATGTAAAGAAATCCTTGTGGATGAACAGTTTGCTATGAAACGATCACGCACGCGGCCCAGTAACTGCATCCTAAGCGAAAAGTGAAAATTGCTTTTTTCTTGGTTCTGGTTTGCCATTTTGTTTACGTGACAAAAGCAGTTAGAAAGTGACTTGATAGCAGCATTAATAAGTTCCCGATTTTTAATACTTGTTTCACTGGCTCTTTTCGTTCCTTGGAGACAACATACAACGAAGAGTGCGCATATAGATTTCCAAATAAAGATTACATTGTCGTTCATACGGATGAGCACACGGTCTATAACCACGACGATCAATAATAATACACTGGGCAAGACACACTTCCAATTTCTCAGCATCAGCCTTCGGTTTTTATTTGTATATCAGGCGAGATAAGATACAAACATGGAAGGGATCATCGTGACCATGATGATGGCGAGGAAAAGTGACAGCAATGATAAAATTTGAAGATTTGAGTGGCTGCCTCAGCGCCTTCAACAACTGTACGTGTTTGTCGGATCACTGACAAAATAAAGTTACCTCATCAGTTGGTCTTCTGCCTTTGGTGTAATGTTCGCAGCAATAGTTAGTTTTTGTTGAACTCTTTCTACCCTTCTGTGTGTGTGTGTGTGTGTGTGTTTGCTTGGTTGCCTGGTCGTCTGAGATGAGAAGGAGAAAGCAAGCATGCCCATAGCTGCTTGCATATTGTATTATGCAGCGCATATCTGTTGATGAAAGAAACTCCAACTGACTTGTAAAGCCGTTCACGAAACTTGTGACGCTATCAAGACAGCACTGTACACATGCACATCAGCTCTTGGGCTTGACTTATCTCCCAGTCCTTTCAGCCACCATTTGCCGTATTAATCCGCCGATCTTATCTCGGCGCTAGCAGACGCAGGCCGTGTTCAGATGGCGGTGTGGCCTTGGACGAAGAGATATCCAAAGTCAGCAAAAAAAAAAATGACTCGCTGGAATGTTCTCGTACACAGAAAGTCGATGTCCCTCTGTTGTGTTTATTACGCCGAATACGACTGTCCCCCCCTCCCCTCCCGTTTATCTTCGAAAGTGATTATCAGAAGAATGTTTATTGTTTACTGTTGACATCGTGTTCAGACACCCTATCTGGGCATTTCGCCTGTGGCTGCTTCATGAAGTAACATTCCTTCAACGTCTTGACGCCGTGGTCAGCTACAAGATGCCGGAAAATTCTGCAAGCATTCCATTCTCCCCGCTCAGACCAGTCGGCACTTGATGCGAGGACGTCGACAAGATCACTTACAAGGCAGACAAGTCGGAGCCCGAATCCCCGACCTCCCATGTTTCCCTCTAGCATCTGTGCTAGAGACGACGATGGGAATGACCAGGAGGAATAATGTACACGGCCAACACTCTCGTCGTCTTTTGCACACGTAATATGCGGGGGGGGGGGATTTAATCGAAGGCAGCCATTGTTCAGTTGGCCCACTAGGGTCCGCGTGCCGCAATATCACAAGCAGCTTGTGGCCGCCGGGGAACAATGCTGCGGGCTTAATGATGATAAGACGAAAAGTAATAGCTCGCGATTTACCGGATGGTGTCTTCGTTTCCTACATCTTTAATAGCATGTACATGTACTCTTCAACAGAGGATTGCTGTTAGGGAGGAGTGGTAGTTGAAGGAGGGAGAGGAGACAGGGCACGGCCGAAGCTGAATGTGTTACATACACTTTCAACGCCCACACATTTATACACTGCTACAGTAGTTTGTATGCTGTAATAAAAAGGTCCCCACACTCCACAACCCGACAGGCCCATTTAAAGAAACTCTCATCCCTCCTGCCATAGACATCTTTTCCGATCATTTCTATCTGATAAAAAAGGGGCTTGCAAGAATAATAAACAAAAGCAAAAAACATTCCCCAACAGTCTCCCTTTCGACGCTTTCCCTCAACTTCTTTACTGTGGCATCCGAATATGGCTTATTGGACAATCAGGTGGCTGTGGTTAAGGAAAGAGGTACCAGCCGCCTGGAGCCCGGAATACGTATTCAGGGGAATTCTGCAGTCTCTAGTTCAGACATTTGGACATCAGCTAAAAAATAAGAATAATGAGTCTCTAGTTTGGACATTTAAACGAAATAATAATATAAAATAAAATGTCAACGTGTTCCTTACTTGACGCACAAAGCTGAAGAAGAACAACAGTTAAATCGCAAGTAGATGGAAGCCCTTTATAACCAGTCTAACCAGGATACCACACATAAGCAAAATCGACACAGGAAAATGAATCAAAAATACTTGTTTTTTAAGCGTTAAACAGGGGTCAAGCATTGTGAAGAAAAATGAGATACAAGACAAGCAACAGTCACAAAAAGCCTTTCAAGTCCACAGACTGTGAACATAAACTTCAATTTGGCATCAATGTGGGCGTAGGAACGTTTAAGCAAATCATCAAAATGTATTTTTAAATAAATATAAACAGAAAGTTCTAAATCGTTTCCCGAAAGAACTATCCTAAGACAGTAATTTCAACTGGAACATCTGAAATGAAATGAGAAAAATGAGACAACGTCCAGCGAACTGTGGCTGTAATGTGTAAAGTTTTTCGCAAAGCCTTTTTTTAACAAGGCAACGACGGAGGAAGATCTGACCAAGATTTGCAAACTGCCTACAATATAAACGCCTTGCCAAACGTTCGTTCATAGTTGCCGGGTCTTCTTATGATGCCATATATTGAGAAATATGTGACTGTCGTTTAAAAAAATATACAAAATGCGTGGCATTTTTTTTTTAGAAAGGTAGTGACGGTTCTAAGCTTTGTTAGCTTGAGACCAAAGTTGAAATTTATGTTCAGACTGTGTTAGCCAGAAAAACTGTCAGCAAGAACACGGCCAGTGTGGACCGACGACACGGGACGTTGTCGCTCGTCACCAGCGCTTCCACGCTGGACAATCCGCCTGAGTCAGGGAAACACCGGGTAGTTTCAGTTTTAATAGGTTCCAAAATCTTTTATTTGATGCTTCCATATCACAGGTAAATTTATTCAGGCAGCCGTCCGAATAGAAGGACTATCTGATAACATTAACTTTACCACAAAATGCACAGAAGACAAAGGTGTGGGAGGATACCCTATATGCATGATAACACTGAGGGGGTCAGCCATGTACCCTGTCCTTGTCTCTTCACGTTACTAGGCATTATTGCTTGCTACTTTTTAAAAGCTTAGTAAACTACCCCAATGGTATTCACTGGAATACGTACAGACAAATAAAAATAAATAGTCAAGCACTAACAGATACAAAAATACAATGCCAGCTAAAGAAACGTTTTACTTATGTAAACAGCTGCATTATAATGTACACAGAGGCAAAGCAACAGAAATTATTTTTTAAGACGCCCTTTAGTTTTATGACACGGTGACATGGATTGTTGTGTCACATTCGTGGGATCGAAGCCATGTGAGAAAAAGAGTGGCAAATGGAAACCAAAGGCCCAAATGATGAAGCGGGATGGGAAGAAAAGTTATTGAAGGCACTTCCAGTCTCGGTGAAAATGACGATTGTAAAGAGACCATCTCATCCAAGAGAGAAAGAACTAAACGGATACTAAGAGGGTTCTTGCAGTTTGAAGTCTGCCTATTGAATAACGAAGTAACAAAATACTTTGGGTAACAAATTTACAGAAAAACGTGTGTGCGACCATGAGAGTTCGATCGTAAAAAATTATCCTGTACTTTTTTTAAAAATGAGATGTATTAATTTTCATGGAATTCTGCCGTGCACCTTGGCTAAATTTGTGTAAAATCTTTTTATTTTCTCTGAAAATTTATATTTCATTCACCAGGGGAAATGGAAGAACATTAGATTTTACCAGATTGGACTGCACCGTCCACGAAAGTCGCGGAGTATTTAACCTCCAACCCCATCCTTCACCAATCATTCCACTCACATCCGGAACCACTCTTCACAAATGGACCACTCTCCGACACTTGACAAGTCAGACCCAGATGACGCAGACGTGCATGGCGTTGAGGAGAGGTGCATGTTGTGCAACAGTTCTAAGCCACTAGTCTCCGGAGTACTCGGGCAAAACAAGTGTCTTTATGGTTTTCAATGCGTAAAAGTTTTATCCGACTTCTGTTCCTCGGCATTTATTGTTGCAGTCATTTGCGCTTAAATGAAAATGCCTCGCCTGTAATCTGACCAAGGAGTTCAGAATGTAACACTGTTTTAATGCGTGTGGTGTGTTAACGTGAAAATATAAATCTGAGTAAATAACCATCTAATGATGGAAAACAGTACTTACCCTGTAGTGGGTTCATGAACGGTCTATTCTCCGTCTCACAAATAGCATTTTCCATAGAGCACGATCACCCAGTAGATTTTATGCACACTTTTATGCAAGGACAGGAGATACGCACATCCTATGCACGCCAACCCCGCACAAACATTAACACACACGCATGCACACACGTGCTCTCTCTCTCTCATACACGCACTCACACAACTTAGCAATAAGCAGCCGCTGCACAAACTTGTTGAAAATGACTTCATTGAAAGACTGCACGCGCACCGGGAAACCATACATGTCTAAATACATTTACTACATGAACAATGCACGCGTCCGCACGAGCATACCCACATCCGACCAAACTTTATTTCTCCACACTCTCTGAATATGGCACCCAAACGTGACAAAAAATGATCACACCAGTAAAACAGGCTCAAAGGATGACAAGTGTGAAAGTAAACTCTTATTATGCAGCCGTCAATCGAGAGACAGCACGCGCAGGTACACAACATAGGTGCGACAGTTCTTTGCACCCGGCACCTTTTGCAGACATCATTTACCTGTGACAGCCTGTACCTACACACCGAGGCTATAAATAGTCTGAGTAACACTCAGCAGCTCATCAACGTGAAACACCAAGCGAGGCTGCGTGCAATAAATTACATCGGAAGTTCCCTGGGCCCTCGCCACATGTCTAGCCTCACTGTAACGTGTGAAAATACCTCCCTTTATGGCGAAAGCAGTCCACGGAATTTCAACGGGAAACTACGCGCAGACATAATAACAAGTCTGTGAATATGTAACGCACAACACATGCCGTAATGCACAACCATCTAAGTTCACCGTCGAACTGGGGAGCAAGCAGGATAAAAGATCTATCAGAAAAAAAGCCACACAAACAAACCAACCCGAGGTGAAAAGTAACAGGTCAAAAACACAAGCACGTTGGGCGTGCGTTGTCTGTGCGTGCCATCCGCCTCCTCCTCACACCTCCCTCCCGGCGCACCAGTGGAAGGAGGCATTGGCCAAAGTTCGTAGGTCACAGCGCCCTCATGTCACGTTTGGTCCGCGGAAAGGCGTGGTTTGTAGGCTTCAGACCACTCCTCCCACTCCTCCGCACGCTCTCACCAACTGTGACGTGCGCAAAACACGGAGGGAGCGAGACGCAGCACATCATAACACACACACACACAGCGGCGTGGCAAGCAGGTGGAAGGGTGGTAAAGTGCTGGGGAGTGGGGTGAGAGGCGCAAGGGAGGAGAACTGCATGAAAAATAACCGGAAATGGTGCATTCGCTGGATAGTGACATTTACGCTGGGGGGGAGGGGGGAGTGCACAGCCATCGGTGTGGAGGTTGCGAAAGGGTGGGGGGGGCTGTCGGGGTGAAAGGAGGGGTTTATGTGTTGCGGACGTTCGCTTCAGATCTGTTTACTGCCGCTTTCCATCCTGCCCGCCGACATTTCTGTCCGGAGGCAACGACTGGAAATACGCACCTACGTCCGTTGTGCATAACTCGGAGTAAGGATGCATTGTTGTCTCCCTGAGAATTAAAACACTGAGTCTCACACTAGTCTGCACCTAGTCTCATTATACTACTGAGCTCGCCATGCACTAGCTGGCTGGGCCATTTACGAGAAAGCGAGGGGAAGAGAGAATAATTTCACATTAATACAGTACCAAAGTAGCTGCCCAGATCTTGAAAAGGAAATTTTCACTGCTTTCCTTTTTCGCAGATGCCATGTTGTGCTGCACACAGCACAGACGTACTACAAGTCTTACTAACTGAGATAAAGGGTACAGCAGCTGCGCTTATGTATTATTGCCAAGCAGGACGTGGCACACCAGCACACTATGCTATCTCCCAGTTCCTAAACGGGATTCAGCCGCAGCATGTTTGAATAGTCAGAATTAAAAAAAAAATAAATAAAAAAAAACAAACAAACCAACCCCGAGGTTCTTTTCCCATGACCGCGTACCCGGTTCCATAACCATAGCCTACCTGGTTTGGCTGATACCCCAGCGGTACGGTAGGAAAGATAGTTTACAACTGAGTTTTACTAGCGCAATGTCACTTGATCCGGCGGTCACGAACCCGTAACTGTGGCGCCAGTGAAGTTAACACATGAATATGATCTGTCTTTTTTCTTCTTATATACACAACAGCCTGCTGCTCTGCAAGGTCACAGAAGTGAAACAAATTGTCGCAATTGTATCAATGTGTGCAGTGGTTAGGTTAGCATTCTGCTACTGGCCTTGTTGCTGGTCAGCGCGCCAATGTCGTCTGCTCTTGAGGTCTCCGAAAAGGTTCTTTGGCGCATGTGCACTTGCTGTTGACCATGGCAACCAACTGCTGTACCTTTCCCCAACAACCTTCACGCCACCCCCGATCGCCATTTAGTGCCGACACCCCGGCTGTGTAAAACCACGTCCTGTAACGAGTAATGATGAGTTCGGGTTCAAGGCGCACTGAAGCCAACTACCTCGGGTGGTCCGGCCGGCTGTGACGCGGGCTCCCAAGTCCAGCGTCTTCCTTCTGACTGTTGGCACTGAGCCATGTGTGACGTAGAAAGCGTCCGACAGACGGGGAAGCGGAAGTCAGGGGATGCAAACGTTTTCTGTTCTGTCCAGCATCTCGATGATAAGGGGAGGCAGCTCGTCCGTCATCTCTAGTCGCAGGTGAAGCACGCGCTCGGCACCTGCAGACAGAGACAACAGCAGACTGCAGATGGACAATCACTAAGGCTTCGCGCGACAACTAGCCAATGGCGACCACTTACGTGACATGCAATTGATACATGACATAATCTTTAAGGTTTTCCTGACCAGATATACAATCCTCAGATGTTGACTGTGTGAAAAGCGACGGACACGTAGAAACTGGCATGTGTGTGGGAGTGTGATTGTGTGAGGGACCCAGTGACAATGTGTTTGGTTATGAGGATTCTCTACCATTTCCACCTTAACAAGACAGGTGTCAAATGCGACAAAAGTTTCTTTTACAGCTGATGCATCTATAGAGGATTGCAACGCTGTTTGGATTGGCTGACTAGGTGTCGCAAATACTGGTCATAATCCACTATTAACTATGAAAAACATACAGAGCTCTAAACTGTCCATTCGCGATGGGCTATGTAAAACTCCAAGATCACAAAAATTTACTAGTATATCAGCATGAATGCAATAGGATTTAGAGGTAACGAGCTTTAGAACAGAAAGCTTTGTCAATATTGGATTACTTGCAAACTCTGATATGTTTTTCTTATACATATACTGAGGGTTATTGTGTTACTATTAATACATGCAAGAGGTAGTAAATATGTTTGCAAATGTTAGTTGAGAGCAAACACACAGTTATGAAATAGTTAGGAAATTGTTATTTTAAATTAAAAGGCAAATGGTGAATTTGTTTAGCACAGGCAACAGATCACGAAATTGTTTAGCACATATAAGACGTCATAAGACTGTTTAGCACAGGCAACAAATCAGGAGACTCTTTAGCATATACAAGAGGTCATGAAACTGTTTAGCACAGTAAACATCAAGAAATTGTTTAGCACATGCAACAAATCAGGAGATTGTTTAGGATATACAAGAAATCATAAGATTGTTTAGCACATACAAGACGTCATAAGATTGTTTAGCACAGGCAATAAATCAGGAGATTGTTTAGCACACATATGACGTCAAGAGATGGTTTACAACAGACCTGCACTCGGCAAGTAATTGTTAATATTAGCAGTGGGAGAACAAAAGAAATCGAAGATTAGCAAAAAATCAAAAAATAAAGCAATTCAAACTTTTTGCCAGGTGCAACGACTATATCCATAAGATCGGCGAACAACTTCTTAAACAGCCTCATATTATGTTGCTCTCTCGTGGAACTGTAGATGAGGTTATTTGCAACAGAAGCAAAACATAAAACGGATTAACATGAATTTTATCTACGTAAAATTAAAAAAAATTGAATTCTGTGGTCAGTCATTTGCAAAGGGTTGTTTCCTCCAGCATCCTGCCGGAATTACAGCTTTGCACAGGTTCTCCGTGAGCCATGTTCTTATTCCTGGCGACGACGAA
Source organism: Marisa cornuarietis (assembly GCA_004794655.1). Taxonomy (NCBI): domain Eukaryota; kingdom Metazoa; phylum Mollusca; class Gastropoda; order Architaenioglossa; family Ampullariidae; genus Marisa; species Marisa cornuarietis. The sequence continues at coordinate 2,796,414 of SMMW01000622.1, read as the reverse complement.
GCGTGCAGGCAGACATTGCTGTCCAACTGTCCAACTGTACTTCCAATGATCACGGCCATAGAAAGAGAGGGCGCACACGGGAGCAGTTTACAACCAAGTGTCACGCAATAGCCAAGTAAACACGCGCCGGCATCACTGTATTGAGTGATGGGAAAACTCATGACAGATAAATGAAACAGACCTTGAAAGCCAGCGGGAAGAGTATGGGCAGGTTTCCGGAAGGACATGCTCCCAACGGCCTTTCAGATAAAGATGAAAGCGCTTGTGTAGAAACAAGTGTTTCTCCTATTATTTATTTCCTTTTCGGCATTTTAAAATTTACTTACAACTGTGGCATTATGATGGGTTGCGCGCTAGTGGTAGTAAGGTTGCACATCATCTTTCTTCATGGTTTAAAATATCCGCCGCCAGCCCCAGAATTCGCGGAGTCGACCGACTTCCACAGTATGCCATTCATGTGCGCATTTCACGTCGGAAGCGAAGTAGCTTATTGTCGGGTGCCGTGTCGAACGTTGATAATATGGCTGAAAACATCACCATCAGGATAGGATGTCTGTCATTTAACCACAGCAGATAAAAAAACTGGCGTCTTTGCAAACGTTGGAGGCGGAGGGTGGGATGGGGAGGACGTTTTTCTCAGCCAATAGGACGATACAGGAATAGTTGTTATTGTGAGTTCACTGACAAAAAAAAAAGGCCCAGTGTTGAGTGTATAGTCGTACTTTTTTTTTAACCACACGCGAGTGGCCACTGTATGTAAAAATGCCTCCCCGCCACACTTGAAAACCTTAAAAATGTGAAGGCGTCCATAATTCATTACATACGCGCCTATGTCCAGGTGCTAACAACGACAATAACACACACACATAAGCACGTAAAAAGATGGTTTCGATTTAAATGCTAAGGAGGAAAGTAAAACAGTTCGCATTGTCCCTTGCGAGGGAATAAAGAACACGTGCATTACCTGCTGGAACCGTGCGTACTGTCAGTCCCAAACAACAAACCTTCTGTTTCTTCTTGTTTCGGCTTCCCTGAGGAAAGTGAGGGCTAACGTCTGGAGGCGCGATGCGACCAGTGTGATTTCGCGAATGACGACAATCCGACAACGACAGCCTCAATGGCGTCTTGTCTTCTACAGCAAGACTTCTCTGCTACCCTCTCTATCTCTTTCTCTTACTACTTTCCAAAAGCGACTGGCTCGCATCGCCGACGAAGATTATTTTATTTTGTCTTTTTCTCGTGCCGGTATTCTTCTTCAGACTGTTGTGTGCTTACATGTAATTTGTGACACGACCTGGACGCTCGTAAAAATCCGTGAAACGAACTGGGCACTCGTTACAATCTCCTGTGCTCATCACTTTCATTCCCCAATTATTACAAATCAACAAGACCAGGTAGTCAAGCTTTGACGTTTGTTACAATTTTATTGTGCTTGTGTTAATCCGTTTACAATAGAACATTCAGACTTTTGTTTTACTCTAAAATAAACTAACCTCGTGATTAAATTACTCAACAAAACAGCGTTTAAAAAACACCTCTTTTTGAAAATGACCCCTTAAAATTTAATGGTAATAATATCCCCCAAAGAGTTTTCCGCTGTTGTTTTGGGTAAAACGTCTTATCGTTGTACAAAAACCACTGATTATAGAATTGTCCTTCTGCCTTTTTATTGTTTTGTTAACATCCAAAAAAGATATTATTATTGATTACAAAGATGTCCTATAAGTCTTTATGCAAAAGCCCTTTTATTATTGATGACAAAGCTGTCCAAAAAGCCCTTATGTCCTTTTGCTGTTTGATTAAGACATACAAAGGTTGTACAACAAAAACGTATTCTCATTGATTAGAAAGTTTTGCCTAAAGTGCTGCTACTCTTTGTGCTCTGATTACAATGGATGTCTAAATTTTAAGACTTTAACTATTTTGAAGTTTACTTATTGTTGTTTTGTCCATTATCCTATTACATATTAGGCAAAAATTATTTTAAAAAAACGTATGCGATGTCTGCTCAGAAGATGCAAAAGACATTAGGCAAGATAGCGGTTCCCTAGACAATTAAAAATGAAATCAATATAATTTTAAACTTCAGTAATGAAATAATTGTTTCTCTCAACATCGTAAGCTATAACTTTGAGGGCACAATTATTTCTTGATAAAAATTGTGCACAGCAAACTGTTTGCTGTATCATTGTAAGCGGCAAAGCTGTGTAGAGCACTAAGAGCGAAACAAACAAACAAACAAACAAACAAACCCACCTCCAAAAATACAAACACACAACCCCAACAAAACACGTAACAAAACAAACAACCCAGAATCCCCACCCAAAAAGGTAGGTGCGGGGAGGGGGGTTAAACAAATCAGAAAGTGGGGATGGTAATAAAAGAGGTAAAATAAAAAAAATAAAACTAGGTTTAGATGAGGTGAACATGTCTCAGTGAGTAGTGCCGGTGAAAGCAAGCTTTCCAGCAATGACAAGCATTACAGAATTCTGCTCATTCACTGAAAATAAGCTCTCAGTACCAAAACGACGTAAATTCTTTTAGACTTAAAAAATGTTCTTATGACATTTGGAAAAAATGTTCTTATGACATTTGGAAAAAATGTTCTTATGACATTTGGAAAAAATGTTCTTATGACATTTTGGTTAGAGTGGTCAATGCCCCGTCGAGTTTCATAAAAGCGTTGACAAATAATTGTGCAAAAACCTGTTACTTTGCACCTTAACAAAAAGTGGTATAAAGAAAGTAAAGAATTTTCTTCTCTTTGGCAGTAACTTTTTATGCCAAATCACGAACCAGCTAAATGAAGAGTCTGACTTTCAAAAGTTCACAAGTATTTGCTGTAAGCATGAACATGGACACAGATGTACCAAACCCTCCTAACACAACAAAATAAAACCTAAGTACAATTTTATCTACCTGTACATTAAAATGTGCATCAATCAGCAACAAAAAAGCGAAGCGGTTAAGCTCTCAGACTACAAAAGCTTTATCAAAAGAGAAACATACAAAGCCGCAATTACACTTTAGAGGCGACCAACTGAAACATAACGATACGGTACACTCGACAATTACCCACAATACATCACCAACAGAAGTACATAGAGGTAGAACGTACGGGCCTTGAGCGTATTCTCTCGGCAAAAGGATAGCAGTTAATCATATAAATAAAAGTGGGGCGAAGGTGTGTGTGTGTGTCGATTAAAACCTATGCAAATCGACACCGCTGGTCCGATCCTCACGAGATTCAAGGACTATTATGGTTACGGTTATGGACTATGTTAGGTTGGTATGAGTGGCCCAGAATTTCTTGTGTTTTTCGTGTTTATTTTCTCCGTTTTAAGATGCTACAGATGACTTCAGATTAAAAAAAAAATAACTGCGTAATAAAAATGCGACATACCTCTGCTACTTAAGTAAATCTGAGGGAGTATCCTAAATGAGTGCGAAATTCCAAGACACGGAGGGAGCAAGAGATAGAAATGGGGAGAGGGGGAGCGAGAGAGGGTGAGGAAGCGAGCACGTGATTCGCGTGCCGGCTTGCATCACCGTATTTTTATTTTATTTATTTATTTATTTTTTTTTATCTATTATTGACTCGAAACGTTGTGCCCCGTTTGCCGAACCTGAGCTGTCAAGCGCTCAAGTGAATGGTACCCCGAGAATACAAAAACGTTTCAGTTTGCAACGCTGACGCCGCGCATGAATAAACTTGACTTAACTGAAGCGGTAGATCAGACAGTGACAATAAAATTACTGTTGGAAGATTCGGTGGCAGATAACCGGGGCGTAGCGGGCACATCGGGTAGGTGTAAGAAGAAAGTAAAAACGCCTTTGTCAGTAATGTACAAAAATATTTTACTTTCTCTGGATTTTAGAAAGAAAATTGGCCTGGTCAATTCCAATGTTAGGTGTTGTAAAAAAAAAAATCAATTCATCGTAAAATTCTTTCGGGGAAAATGAGTTTGCACATATGGTGAGAAACTTGAAATAGTAGATTACTTTTTATATCTTGGCCTGAAAGTGAATTATAAAAACTGTCATAAAACGACCAGTGAGTGTGTGAATGTGAGTGAGAGATACTGTATATAAAGATAGAAATGTGTGTGAATATATATGGATATATTTTTAATATCTCAATACCCCTTAGAGTCAGAATAAAGAATCTTGATCCCGATCCCTTGCATCCACTCCCTAAATAGAGAAGATAGCGGAATGAGACTGTTGTACGTGGGTTTCATAATTATAACTCAAATTGTTATCATCTCCTATGTTCTTCTGCTCAGGCATTTCGTGTCTGTGGTTTTTATGTTCACTAAAAACCATGTTCCATAGCATTTCTTGTGTCTACGGTTCTAACGTGAACCTAAAACGTCCAGTTTATGGAGAGCTTTATGTACACACGCAGCTTCCGTCAACAATTGGCGCCACACAAGATGTAAAAGGATTTAACGGTGTAACGAAGTAGCCGCTGCGTTCCCACATAGTATTTGGCGCCAACGATTCCCCTGATGTAAAGACTTTCACGAGAAACCTATCAACGCACAGCAAACAAGCGCGTAGTCATGCGCACAAACGCGCGTGCTGGCGGCTGAAATTCAAACAGCGCAGCAGTGAGCGTTAATGACATGACATGCTTGAAACACACAGATAAACGAGACACTAGAGGGACGCTCCGCCAGATGGCCGTCACAAATTGTGGGCACGAGATTTATAAAACTGTAAAACCGTGTCAAGTAACCGAAGCGTGAGTATCAAATTGAGAGGCTGGAAGGTGGAAAGGGGAAATACCTACACAAAAAAAGCGAAGAGGAGACGCCCAGCCATAGGCTAGAATTGTGCAAGACCTTCACCAATAAAATCTCTCCATAACTGGAATAGCGCAAAATTTTACCGAAAGAATGGCCACTAAAAATTGATCACATCTCTCTTTGCAAAAATAGTTTTTACAAATGTTTGTATCAAGTCATACGATACCTTAAAATCTACTCTAAGGACAATGCAATAAATAATTGTGCAGGTTTAGTAGGTGATCTTATTATAACAAATCGATCCCCAAAATGTCCCCTTATTATAACAAACTGATTACTCCGGATTTTCTCTTTATTTCCCCCGTTAAGATACCCATCTCCAATGCGTTCTGCTGACCCTAGATGAACGTTTATTACCAAAAAGGGAAAACTGGTGATATTAAAGCCTACAAGAATGTTTGTTGTTAAGTTTACTGCTAACAAAATATTTATTCATAAAAGTGATTTAGGAACCGAATGAACCCATTGCTTAGCTTCTGGACTAAGCAGCAGCACAAAATTGATTTTGTAGTGTTGTTGGTGCTTAGCACGCACATGTGAGCCTTCTTTACGCGTCTAGTCTATAGGAACATATTAATTTCATTGGTTACAACGCGAAATTCTGTGTGTGTGTGTGTGTGTGTGTGTGCGCGCCCGTGAGAGTGTGTATGGGAGAGTGAGCGTATATGACTGTGTGTGTGTGTGTGTGCACGAGAGTGTGTACCGTTTGGTAAAGTGAGGGGTTGGAGGACGCGTGCGGACACATGAGAGAAAGAAACGTAAGAATGACAGTCCGTCATTTGTGGTGACATGTATCATCAGGGCGCCACGCGGTGGGCGCGAGAATTTGAAAAGGTTAACTCGCTACCTGTGGCCAAATGCATGAAGTAGGAAAGTCGTTCACAGCAGAACGAAAAGTCCAAGCCGGCATGGAGAAATAAGAAGGGGGGAGGGAGAGAGATTGAAACACTGCCTTCAGACCGCATATTCTCTGAGCTGGGAAGGGAAGAATAAATTTCACCGGGTTGCAGCTGGACTTATATAGTGACCTCGTATCAAATTATCGATGTTCAAGTTTTTTAACTCGAGAAAATCCCCAATCAGCAGAGCAGTCTTTAATTTAAAAAAGAAGCAGAAAACGTATTCATCGCTGAATATATTACACAAGAATCATTGCGACATCGTTAAAAAAACCGCCAAAAGTAGTAAAACTAAATTATAATAACAATTTACTGAAATGAAGGCTGTTTTCCCCTCCCCCTACCAAAAAATAAAAAAAAGAAGAGACGGCCCAGGGAGAAAAGACTTGATAGCGAATTCATAAGTTTTACCAACATGCTAGACACAGACACAACATGTCTTCATCCAGGTGTCGTATTCATGTCGAATCTGGTCCACTTTCAAGCCGGTCCAGGTAATAACTTTTGTCCTGCGTGCCGCAGCGCCTGCGTCTAAGATGGAAGCGATGGGGTCTATGGCGGGGATTGGCGTTAAGAAACGCAAGATAAAGGTTATATATCACCTTGTTGGTGGTCTATAGTCTCGACATAAATTCCAACCCAAGACTACATTAACGTCATGTCTTTCGGGATAAGGTGACGATAGACCAGTAAAGAATATATTTCCAAACTTGCAGTCAATGAACACTAAACATGTACACATCTTCAAAATGCAAAGCCCCCCCAAAAAAATGATGCGATAATGCGTGCACGACCTTATGTTAAAATGTGAGCATTAAAAACAGTTAAAAGATAAAATATACCATGGGTTATCATATACAATAGAACAGTCCTTCGACCAAGCGAGCCAGTCCCTGAGTGGCAATATGTCAAACATAGTAACAATGGCTTAAATTCCTGAGATAAGTCATTACACAGATTCCCTGAGATAAAGTAACCATACAGATTGCTTGACATATAAACGAGTGGTTATCTCCCTGAGAAAAAGAGGCATTCAAAAGTGTTCAGAACGCCAAAAATGTATATATTCACAAAAAATGTGGTTAAAATATTTTTCAAGTAAAAGATTGCATGTCTTACAGAAAAAAACAATGTAAAACTGTGCGTAATAATCCCTTTTAAAAGATCAACGAAAAGGGTTTTTGAGATGACATTATGGTGTATACACAGGTATAACTGGCAAGTACTTCACAGCGAAGCACAAGCAAGATATTTTCAAAGACATAAGAAAACACAGAGTCAATAATTGATAACGAAAACGAGCCAGGTTATAATGGTAGCTCGAGCTTTGACTCCAGTTTTCTGACAAAGATCATTATGCTGTGATGGTTATGTGACAGCATTCAGCGCGTTGTCGCGCATGTGCTTGATGGTCAGGTGCACAGAGTGCTGCTCTCAGCCAACGCACGAACGACTGCTTGTATGCAACTGCTTGGGTCAACAAGTCGCTTGTAGTCAACGCCGCTGCCTTCCCTAGGGGTCACCGAGAAATTGCTTCACCGGGCTGCTGCTTTCACGTGTTATCCCTCCGGAATCATGGCTGCTCATGTAGCATCGTAACATTTTTTTTCCTTTTTCTTTTTTTTTTTATTGGGGTTGTGGGCGGGGGTGTCACCGAGAAAGTTTTTCACCGAGTTCGGATCCCTTATTTTGACAGGTGGGTAGCTTGAATGGAAGATTGGTGGGTGCCTGGGTGGGGAAGAGGGTGAGGTTCACTGCGGCTCAAAATTCATCCATTCGTTGGGCTCCATCTTGAGCGCGCCTCCGATCAACTGGCTGATGGACAACGGGTGCTGGTCCGAAAGCGCGCCATCGGGGATACCTCCTGCCGACACCGAAGCCGTTGTGTCACAGGTCTGTCTCACCTGAGGTCTGCTGCACCCCACCCCGTCCTCATGCATCACCCAGGCTGCCATGGGGGTGCTGGAGCCGACGCCGTTGGAGTTGGAGGCGGACACTTCCAGCACAGCGTCTGTCAGATTTTGCTGAAGGCCGGGATGCAGAAGGTACCCAACGCTGGAGGCGCTCGGGTAGCCCTGGAATAACGTTTCCCGGTCCGTTTCTCGGAGCTTGCCAACTTGGGCGAGGTTCCTCATGAACTCACTGGCGGACACTGGGGCGTCGTAATGGCCGGAAAACCCTGGTGTCGCTTCCGGGTGCGACAGTTCGCGGCTGGGGGACAGCATCATCGGACTCCTCGCCAACGGCGCAGGCGTAGGCAAGGTAGCGTGCAGGGCGTTGTACAGCAAGCCGAAATCCCCTTCTTGCCCACCTCCATCCATGCCCTCTTGCGCGCGCCGCACTCGGAGCACCACGTCGTCCGACATTCCTGGTTCCATCTGTGTGGGCAGGCTGTGAGCTTGTTTGTCCATAAGGAGGAAGTTGCTGGGAGTGGGCATTTGCTCCAGGTGTGTCACATCGAACAGAGACGTCGAACTCACTTGTTTTGGAGGTTTACTGCTGCTGCTGCTGTTCGTAATGGTGGATGCGGCCTTCGCTGTCGCTGCTGACGTCAGGTTGGAAGATGAAGGTATAGAAAAATGTTGGTGCAGGAGGGGCATGTGCCACATACCGCAGGGAGGGTTAGACGTGCCCGGGCCTGTGTCATCAGTGGCGCATAGCCATTCCTTACCAATACTGCTCTCGACGGTCATATCCTCTACCTGCATAGTCTCTACCAAAGGGCCGACAATCTTGGAGGCGCGCTCAAATGCAAACTGAAGAGGAGTTTTTGGCCTTAGGGGGGGCAACTTATTAGCATTGTAGCGAAACTTTGTCGGATCTAGACGCAACTCTGGCTCACCTAGATGCAAGAAGGACGGAAAGGAAGCGGTAAGGCAGGCAGGGGTGCAAAGCAACAAAAACAACGACAGGAACAAACAACAAAACAAATTAAAACGCAAGCATAAAAGCTGTGCAGTTCAAGCTTTGGTCAAGAAACACATATAAAGCTAAATGTGACTCTTATGTACGGAAACTGCTAATAATTCTTAAATAATAATAGGAATAAAAGCAAATGACCATTCACAAACTAAAAGCCAAGCAATATTTCCAATACCAATTAATACATTGATCTAACTAGTAGTTTTGCAAAAAAAAAAAAAAAAAAAGCCATGAGAAGGAAAAATCCAGCATTATGCATTCTCTTTCATTTACTTTTTCCTTCTGGTGGCAAAGTACAACAATGGAAATGCAAAACGAACTTCATCTCAAATCAGTGCCGTTGATAAAGACAAAAGGTATAATGTATACATTCACAGACAGCAGGACATACAGACGCAATATGAAATGTGCAGCAAGGCAGACCATCAAGACAGCGACAGTCTGCTGACCCTCCTGCCTACCGACTTCAAGGCAGTGGCTAAGTTTGACCAGATGCCGGGGGCACGGAACGTGGCTAAGGGCGAGCTCGACGGCTAAAGCAAGGCAATCAGCTGAAGTACTGATACGTTATACGCCTCGCTTTAGCCATGCAACTAGCTGTTTAGCGACCTGCCATGCACCTGGGCCTAGGGTATCAATCAAGAATACTTGAAGACTTAACTCTTGAAGAGCTCCGCGAATTGGGTGGGTGGGTCTCGGTTTCTTTTTGAGTGAGAGCCATGACTGGCAAGTGCTAAGGATTCGAGCACCGGCGGTAACGGAAACCTTTGACATTAGGAAAGACACCAGGCTGGGTGGGGGAGGAGGGAAAATTGGTGTTTAACGCCGATCCAGAAACTAAGGCTATATCCCGGCAAGGCAGCCAACCCTGTAAACAGATGCCACATACAAATAAAGAACAGTATGCCTAAGACGAGAGCTGAACCCAGGACACCTAACCCTCCCTGTACTAGTGACAGGCGCTAACCGTTACACTACCGGACCCCCGAGGTGGGAGTAGGGGTGTGTGGGACATGATGCGGCAGGAGGACAGAGACAAAAGAGCTAACTCCTTTTGCCACTCACCTTTGACGCTGATACTGCGGAGGTCCGTCAGCTTCATCAGCAGTCTGGCGAAGACGTTGGGCTGGTCATGCCGCCGGGACCGGATGTAGTGCTTCAGCGCCTCCACCAAAGGCTCCTGCATCTGCTCGATCTTCTCCACGTCCTTCAGCCCCGAGCGATCTGCACGCAGCGGACAACGGCAGCACGTCATGCAACGTAAAGACGATCCAACACCACCTTCAGATACGTCTCACGTGACCACTATCTTGGTACTGCACCATTACACGTTCAGGCCTATCAGAGCGCTACCACTGTCCACATCCCCTCATCTTTCCCTTAGATTCCGTGGCACAAAACTGCCACCAGCAGGGAATGACAGCGAAGTGGTTAAACTTGTCAGATTCAAAGGCTAAACAGGGTAAAACTATGAAAATTAGTACTTTATCCTCTTACTCCATTAGAACTTTTAGACTGTCATTAGTCAGCAGACATCGGTATCCGCGCAGATATTCTACCTTCAATTAATCACAGACCTTATCCTCCCTACCCCCATAAAAATCCACATTCAAGCGAAGGAACTTACCTCCACTGATGAGACAGATTGCTGACAACATGGCGAACTCCGCCTCGTCTGTGTCCAGTATCTTCAGCGAGTGGGCGAAGGCGAAGATGGTGGATGCCAGCGGACCGAAGCCCCCTTGCTGCAGACTCTCTCGGTTAAGCCACAAGCCGCTGGAGAAGCGGATCATGTCCTTATCCACGCAATACTGGTAACTAATGCGCAGTATCTGTCACATGACGCGAGATGCCAACATCAGGGGCCAGTTGCACAATGCGTTTCAAACTTTACATTTAACATTTCAACACATTTCTAATTTCAAACATCTGTGGGCCTTAAATCTATTAAAATTATTTTAAAGAACTAAAACTGTTTATCCTCCTCTTCAACCAAAGAAATCGTTATAAAAAGTACAATAAACAAGTTTCATCTCAAATGAACAGTTAAATAAAAACTTCATTCTTTGTACTTTTGAACGTTGTTGGGAAATTGTCCACCCAACGACTGCGTGTTCACAGCACTTGAAAAGATGAGAAGGAGGGTAAATGTTGCAACACACACACACACACAGTCGCGCTAAACGACACCGAACAGTGCCAAGCCGCTGCAGTTTTCTAACTGCCCTTGACCTGTCTGTCTAGACCTGAGAGCCCTTCTAACTGCCTAGAAAACTGTTTATCCTGGCAGCCGCGTCATCTCTTTACAGAGGGCGCTCGCACTTCACGCTGCCGCTTGTCAATAAGAGGACAGGGGAGAAGGGGGAGGAATCCTAAGCGGCTCTCATAGCAACAGGTATTCTGCTGCCAAAGCACATGGCTTAGAGTGTCCTTGCTGGAGTGACGTAAAGGTCAAGGTCAGGAACTGACTGGAATAATGTACCCTGCGATTTGCCGCGTGAAGCTTCAGTTCACCACCACAACCACATCTCAGTCAGCAAAACGTTTAGCCGGTCAGGGGTTGGAGCGGTCGGGAGGATAGGGGGGTTTGGGATTGCTTACCGATCCTCGTACACCCACGCCTTCTGCTATAAATAGCCACACACAAGCAGTTAGGTCAGAGATGGGGAGGAAAGGGGGAGGTGACTAGGACTTCACACAAGTGATCTGAGTACTGTTTTCTATCACAATAATGAGCAGTGATTTCAGCAGGCAGCTTCTTTTACACGGCACGGGTGAAGAATGAGTTCCCAAATGCTGGCGTTCAGATGCTAAAGCATTTGTCATATTTGTTGTCCCTCCCCTTTCCCTTTTTCCTTCATAAATAAGGTAATTACGTGGAGCGTTAAAGCCTTAAAAATGCAGCGCATTATGTCTAGTCTCACAGAACATTAGCCAGCCAACTTACACCTACAGACACTCTGGACACCCTGCCCTCACCAAGGATGATATCGTCATCAGCAAATTACTTTCATCCTACTGTTCCACAACGGTCAGTATGAGTGCTGCTGCTAATTTATTGATCCTGCTTACAACTTACTGGGAAAAACTAGTTGGATGTGTAGAGAAGTATAATGTTTTCTGAATAAAATACTTCAGGGCTGACCCTCAAACTTGTCTTATCGGACAACCGAGTCGATTTAAGCGGGAGATATCTTTCTTCTCTCTCCCCAAGTCCCCTGCCTTGAGTAATTTTCATCGGACATAGTGACAAACAAACAATTACTACAAATACTATGATCACAATGATTATTTCCGTTGACTCACCAGAATTTCTAGACATGCTGCCTTGAGTAGAGTAATTTGATCTGAGGTAGACAATGATAAAAACCCAGGGATCTTTTTTGCGAAGTCCACAATTTTAACTATGCCAGCTGAGGAGAGTTCAGTCACTTTTTCCCATAAAAATCCCAACTTGGTACAGTCCCCAGGCTTCTCCTGTAAAAGATAAAAAGCATCGTGTAAGAACAGAAAAAACCTCAACCCCTCTCCAGAACACCAAGTGATAAATTTTGCATCAAAAATTTAAACACAGAAAACGCAACGCCTTAGTTAGACTTACAAGATTACATCTCCGTCAAAGCAAACCCCTCGAGCATGCAGATGTCAGCTGTTCGCTGTAAACACGCAGGCTTAAAGTAATAATAAAACCAGCTCAGTGAGTGCTTATTGTCTAGATGCACTAGACATTCATCATCAGCACACTGAGTGCTTATTGTCTTTATGCCCTAGACAGTATCACCAGCTCACTGTTTACTGTCTTCGTTCCCTGGATCACAAAAAAGGCCCTAAAGCGCGCACCGTCACGGGATCTTAAACACAGGACGGGCAGGGCAGGTGGTCGATCCTCCCAACCGAGGATTGTAGCGCAAGAGGAGGTGACAGCAGGAAAGCAGGGTACGTACATCGGGTACCCACTATTCCCTCTGGTTCCTCCTTGCCTAGCAGTCCTAACACTTGCAACTGCTGTTTGCTTGTATTAGTTTATCCAGGCCCACGGATTTTACTAATCAACATTTTTGCTGATCACTAGCTGCTGTTAATCTGCTCTGCCAGATCAAGGCTAGCCAGCGAGCTTGTGATGGGGGAAAAAAGAAATCAGATATGCAAACCTCCCTTTTGCTGAATCATCGAGTCATACCCAGTATTCGTTTTCGCATCTCATAATGCTGTCGTCGAATAGGATAATCCCATTCAAAAAAAAAAAAAACCCTTCCAATCTACTATTAGAAAAGCTGGACACGTCGAGCAGCAACAGCTGTGCGCGCCATGAGGGTAGACTCTGACCTGACAGAAACGATATGGCGACTTTGTCCACAATTGTCTTCGGATTATGGCGACAGTTGCGTCTCTATCGAACATAGTAAATCTGTCTGCATTAAAGGCGAAATATTTTGTTTGTCTGCTTATTTTTCCATTAGTATTATTGGACGAAAAAGAACTTTTTTAGCACGTCCGTGCCGACCTGAACACAAGAGTCCTCTTCGCCCGAAGCATTATAAGAGGTAAAGGCACTGCCAGCTGTTGCTGCAGGCAGGTGAAGTGCTTTCCACCTCCAAGTCTAGGGCTTTCCTACGAGAGTTGAACCCAGACGAATCTCTATGTCTTGAGGATACTCTATCCATCCTCTCTATCTACTATAGGTTTTAGTCTGCGAGAGTGTGCGCAGAGCTCTGCTTTTTAACTCCACGTAAAACTAGCTTCTCTCTCTCTTTCGCGTACAAGAGTTGCCTTCAGCACAAAACAGCTTCTTCGGCACCAAAAACGGGCCAGTCTTCTTTCCTTAGTTCCGACTCTTCAGTTTTTGTGGTTCCCAGGTCAGAGTCAGTTTGACCTTACCAAGGTGCTCCCGGCGTCCGAGGATGGCACTAATGGGTGGTTTATTTAGACTCACGCCGACCTACTCAAGTGCTCGGGAGTTAACTACCCTCGACAAAACATGCATAGCGTTTTCCTCCCAGTTTACCGAACTGTTAAATTGGTGGGAGACGAGGTGAGGCACTCTAGTGGAAAAGAGAAGGACAAAGCCCTCACACAAAAAGCTAGTCCCGAAGAAAAGGCTGTTACTCTTCAGTAGCCGTAAGACTAGGGAACTACTTAGCCGCCGGGCATTAATATTCAATGTGTCTTTCAAATTACTAAGGACACATATTAAGTCAAAGCCACCAGCTGGTCTCACTAAAACACACCAACTATGTCAGGCAACAAGACAGCCAAACAAAGGACATTTTATTTATTATATATGTTTACTTTGCACAATGTTTATTTAAGCAGGATGAGGATATAAAGATATCTCGGATTTGTACGGACCCCTCTAGTGGTTATGAGAGGGTCGTTGGATAACACCTGACGTTACGGACTGAATCAAAAGTTTTAAAAGACAAACCCACGAGCTGACGACAGGTTCTAAAAGTCAGACAAACAAGGATTTTAAATGTCGATTGTACTCGTGGTCGGCTAGTTGTCTACCCCACCAAGTATGTGTTTCCTAACCCTCCCAACTACTTCCTTCATTATTCTATGTCAAGGTAAGAAAAGGAGCTGGGTGTTTCAAATACCTGAGATCCTCTCAGATCAAAAAAAAAAAAAAAAAAAAGAAAGAAAGAAAGAAAGAAAGAAAGAAAAAAGTCGGGGCAGAGCAGCGCCTCGTTTTGGTCACTCTCACAACACACAGGTCAGTGAACAGTTAAGCCCCCCTATGTAGCACCGTGGTGCAGCGCGCCACGCCAACTTTTAAGGCCCTAAGGTTGTTTTGTTTTGTTTTTGGAGGCGAGGGGGGGGGAGCAGTAATCGCGCTACTCATCTAAACGTTTAGGTAGACGAAGGAAGGACAACTGTGTTGCTTTGTATGAAGATAGGCCAGCCAGTTCTTGCATCTGATTTTTATGCTGAAGATTACTGCACAACAGCGGCAACGAAAATGTGTCTCGACTTAAAGTTGGGTTTGCGTGAAGGAAAAAAAAATAATAATACCGACAACCGAAACAACTCACGGTAGAAATTCGGTTCTCACTCAACAGAACCATTATTTCGCTGCCTTTAATAAAATACGCGCTGAAGTGGCAGTGGGCGTGCCAGCGGTGGGCGTGTCCTGTGAAACTGTGGCGAATGTAACTTGTTGCACCCGGATCGCCAGGGGAGAGGGGGCGGGGAGCAACAGCTTCCCAGAAACCCCTACGGCCCTTGGTGCAGACGTCCAGCGGCGAGAGGTGGTTTCTCAGCGGCCTGGATGCATTTCAGCAAACTGCACTAACACAACACTGTGTGGAAAGAGCGAGGTGGGGGTATAGGAGGAGGACCTGTTACCCCTCTCTTACCTACCCGTGTTAGTAGTCTTCGCCCGCCATCGTCCAAACAGCTCCCTCCCCCCAACCTTTCAATCGATCGGTAGCTTACGCGGGGCGACAGTCAAGTATGTGTGCCACCCCAGTGAGGCAAGAATGCACCCGACATGGTGCCACCCTTCCCCACTTCCACACACACACGGCAAAATATGGTTTGAACCCCCACCCCCCACCACTTATTCAAAGCATTTTATAAGGTTTGCATTTGCTCCTCGTCCCTTCTAAAAATTCGTCGTTTAAAAAAAATTAATCTTGAGATCTTTTACAGAGTCTTTTTCACATTTGCCGCTGCCCATAACAGAAATGCAAACACCAACCCAGTAACTCCTTTTTTTCACACTATCGTTACTCACTATTCAGGGAATATTTTGGGCAGCTTTCCAGCATTAGGGCAGTCTGCGTCAAGGGACTTCTTAAACACAGACTGTCGAGTATGTAATTTTTTTAAACATCCACATACATGTTTATATGTCTAACAATATCTGTGTAAGGCAAAGATGGGTTTTAAGCACGTTGCTGTTATCAGTGTTTATCAGCGTGCACGACCATCTGCCGCCTTTTAGTTATTCGCATTTAGGTGTTGTTTAAATGACCGGATAGAGCCCCAGTGTACAAAGCGGGACAATGGATCAAGTCCAGTAGGTGTCACTGATGGGAAAACTAGCAAAAATACAAAGCCGCCAGCACGTCCAACTACTGACACTTCAATGAGACTGATGTCGACATCACGATGCCTGCTGTGCATGACCCACACCCCACATTGTTCCTCTCATTAAACTTCAGCAGCAATGCCTAAATGGTCTCCCATGGTGGAAAAAGTTTTCTCCGAATTGCTGAGCTGAGCTTAGTAGAAGAAACCATTTTCTTAAATGTGAGTGAAGTCTTCGGTTCTCGATTTACAAACTTACAAGCATCTCTATGCACAAATAGAAGCCAAACATGAAGACACCCGGAATGTATACGGATGCACACAGCTTCTCACTGGAAGAGCTGGGACACCATAATGGTATGCACATGCACGACCCCACAGTTTTGCCCCTTCTGTGCATGATTATTCTTAGGGTGGTTTCTCGAGCACAGAAGCATGATTGTTGATTCAGTCTTTAGGAATTGATATCCTGAAATGAAACTCTTGGGTCTGTCTCCACGTTTGGCCGTGTTGTGTATCCACAAAAGATCGTTCTTCGAAATCACAGAAAAGTTAATTACATAGTGGAAACTGCTATTTTCCTCTACCTTTTTTGTGAACCACCCTTCCCCTCCCCCGCCAATTAAAGAAGAAGTGCAATACCCCACCCCGTCCCCTGGCATCACTGACCGTGTTTAGTGGCAAGTTGGCACTGTTCTCACTGGAAGGAAGCGTGTCCCGATGAGCCTCCAGGATGTCTTGGATCAACATCTGCTCGTCCTCCGTCAGCTCCTCCGACAGCCCGCTCGTACTCTCCGGCTTATGTTTCCGCTTCTTGTTCCGGTCGTTGCGCACAGCTGTCAACAGGCCAGAGGTCAAACAGTGAGTACAGCGCCTGATCTAAAAGTTACAAGCTTTTTGCGCAATTAGCGGTAAATTCATACCGACACATTCCACTCTCAATCAAACCCTCACCGACCACAAACGTTTGCAGCAAATCACACCAAAATATCATTTGACACGGGCACTCACACCGACACCACTACACACAATCTCACATTGACACCACTACACAGTGGCTCTCATTCACACTGACACTTTAATGACACTCAGAGAAGCTGATAATATCTTTCTGCCATGCTGCCTGGACACTGATGCTAACGAAGGCGACCTTCTTCGCCACTCAGAAGAGGAACTGCACGCCAACCTACCAAGTAACGTTAGGTGAAGAGAGTGGACTACTTGCCACAATCCCTCCCTTCACAACCCGACAGCCACCATCCACCATCTCCGGCGCCCACCTTGACGTGCCTACCTTCTTTGGACATGCCCATGGCCAGGCACTTCTGCAGGCGGCAGTACTGGCAGCGGTTGCGCGTTACCTTGTTGATAGCGCAGTTCTTGTCCTTGTGGCACGTGTACTGCATGTTTTTCTGCACGCTTCGCCGAAAGAAGCCCTGAAACAGAGAAGACAATACAGCCCTTTCATAAGCATGGCAACGGAGCTTCGTAATATTCACGGTAATAGAGCCTCGTGATACAAACGATAACAGAGCTGTGCAATGTACACGTGGTGGTTAACACGGTGGACCTTTAAGAAGCAATCACCTGCAGCATGACGCGGTGATGGTAGCTTGTTGGGGACTCGCTCGGACTAGCGCTGATCCAGTGCAACGGAGAGGGAATAAAAAGAAACACTTTTACTTGCAGATACCCGCCCTGAATACATTCGGAAGTTTTTGAAAGTAAGAAAGAGTGTTTGTGGGTATAGATTTCCCATCTCTCTCGGGGTGGACTCTCTGGACAGCCGTAACGCAATGTCCACCTCCGACATCCCAGCGAGGTCAGGATAATGACTGCCCCATCCCCTCTCCCCAGAAGAGTTAAGGGATCTGAGCACTGAAACTTTCATGGGTCTATCTGTGAACTGTTTTTCAGTCCATCTACGGAGGGCCTCAGAGGAGAAATTGTCCAGTGCGAAGGCGTTTCACTGAGGAAAACCCTGGTGAGAATTATTTTTAACCTTTAGCTACAGCAAAAGAAAACCGTCGAAAACGGCTGGGCCGACTCTGCGCCCTCTACTACAAGACAAGAGACTTTCGTGCTCTCTCTCGTCTCTTCCTCACTGTCCGAAAAAAAAAAATCCTCCCGACTGCGTTTTCGCAGTTTTGACCATCTTGTGGCCGTAGTTGAATTTTTGTGATTTGTTCCTCCTGCTCCCAACCCACCACGGAGTCCAACAAAGGGATGTAATATACGGCGAGACACACACCCCTTCTTATACCTATCTTGCAATACGTTCTATTTTTTAACATTTACAAGTCTCATTTCAAAGTTCACCGACTTTACATTTTTTATTTATATTAGAGCATCCCAGTAATGTTCATTTTTCGGTATTTATGTTGGTGGGATGATTCTGTCCTTTTTATCTCAGCTTACAAAAAGTCTATTTTATTCTTTGATCAATATTTTTTATTATTCTACTTAAAGACTACAAGTAAAGGGGTCAGCAGGTCTGAGAAAAAGCTAATGGTGAAGTGGGCCAGTAGGTCTGAGAAACGGTAGCAGAAGAGAAAAGGGCCGGGGTAGCTCAGCCACCCACCCAGCCAGAAACAGGCTGGGTGTACACCCCCTGCAGGAGGTACAGGGCCCAAGGAGGGCGTCATATTATCCGAGCTCTTTCAAAAGAATTGTTAAAGGTCAACTAGAGTGCAACTCTTTTTAAATCAGTAGTCTGAGCTCAGCAACAATAGTATTACCCCAAACCCACCCACCAACTGGTCTTTGAGGTACAAGCCGACACATCTGTATACAGAAAGGACATCGTCATGGCGGCGCGCACGTCCACGATTACGTCTGATTAACAGATGGTTTCAGTTCACATACTGGCTGTAGCCACATACATTCCTGACTTAAGTGGTTTTGAACTCCTCTGGGTAGTAATGTTTACATGCCTGTATCTCGAAAACGACGGGAAAGTACTAGGGTAAATAAATCTTGAACGGAGCTCAATCCAGTCAGCTGAAAAATTTCTTCTTGCTTGCCCTCCTGTAGACCTTTAACGCTGCTCTCAAATAATAACTTCTGAAACCACTGGTCCGTGCAGCTATTGATATTGGCTCACACACTTGAAAACAGGGCTGTCATAGAAGAGATAACATATTTCTTTGAATAACATAAATTATACTTTCATAAAGACGTCTCTCCCTGCTTGCCCGAAGTTGAGATACCTTAATAGTCTTTTAATCGTCATCCCCGCAACATGCAGAGACGCATTTTAACAAGACCCAGTTGAATGCGCTTTGAAACGAGTAGTTGAGAAGCGTTAAGCGTGTCAGCCGTGACACCCGCGTCTGTGCGCGCACACACACACACGCACACACTGAAAGAGAAAGAAAGGTTAAAATCTACTCTCGTTTTTCCCTCGGCAAAGAAATCAACGCTTTCCGACGGTCACGACTGAGTTATCAACGAGTGACGTGAGATGATAAAGGGCGTTCAGTCGCTGGTGGTTCAACCGTATCCGCAGCTGCTGGTGTGACTGTCAAAAGAATTGAACTACGCCCAACTCGCCTGGCAAAGCTTTTTCACGCAGCTGACCGCGTCTTGCAAAGACAGTTTACATAGCAGCCAATCCGCATTCACTGGGCGAGGAATCAGCGAACTGTGCCCAAAGAAAACACTGCTTGCTTGGTAGCTCTGCTGTTCTACTCATTGCGAACTGATTGAATGGGGACAGCATATGTGTTACTAAGAATAGATTTATGAAGTGGACTTCCGCTTTAGCCATGCGGCTGTTGTCTGCTGCTAGTAAAGCAGTTTTTAACTTGTACATGGTAACAGACATAAGTGTGGAAGTGGTGGCATTTAGTAACGGTGAACAGAAGATAATAAAGAAAATAAAGATGGAACAGCCACAAGAAGATAGCAATTGTAAGCATTCACTGAAAAAGAGCGATCAGACAAATGTAAGGTTTTAAAATTTTGTCTCACAATATGCCTGTCTCATCTGCAGCAAAACTAAACATCCTTCAAAAATGTTTCAGTGAAGTAATAATTACTTTCTCCTCTGATCAAAATTAGGTTTAAATTCCGTACTCAGGAATGTAGTACCAATGTGGTGGCTGAGAAGTCACACATCATAACAATTGTTTGATCTACAATATTCCCAACGAGTTTATTTGTGCTTCTATACATACATGTTTGCATTCTGCAGTACAGCTTTATCTCTGAATTCCAAAGAAACAATAAAAATATATAATTAAATAAAAATATAATCACAGAGAAAAAGCTTTTCAATAGCCAAAGGCAGCACTTTGAACAAATGTACTGATTATAAGGAACTAGAGATGTTTATGTCTAGAGTTTGCAAATGAGACAATGAACATAAGCTACCTTTTATTAATTAAACAAGTAGATGAGCAGGTCATTGTTGCTTTGGTATTCATGACATAAACAGCCTTCTTTCACAGAAGTCATTTAATATCCTAGGTAGCATCTGAAATAAAACGTTCTCGGACAGAAAACCTCTGCAGACATGCTAAAAAGATTATGTTTTTAAAGCAGTCCCTTAGAGCCTGCCCTTCCGTATGTGTGTGTGTATATATATATATATATCTACAAAACTCCTCGACTCTAACTTAATGAACTACAGACTTTCCATAAAAATTCGAACTAGTATTTCATCAAAATGTTTCTGCTAAACCATTATGAAGAACTGTAACGCTCGGCTTTTTCGGTTTAGAATAAAAATACCAGGCGAAGCAGACACTTATTTCCAAAAGTTAGATATATTTATACATTGAAAACTTAGCTTTTGAAATCTCTTGGCCGTTTACGTCAATCGAAAGGACACGGTAGTTGATCACAATGTTCCCAGGAAACGTTATTCATTATAAAGAACGAGAATATTTTCAAATGAAACTACAAGCGAGGCAGACGACCCAAACGTGTCTTCGCAATTTTCACCGACGCCCTTCACCTTAGCCTCGTTAATTATTCGCGATCACGAGGTCACGAAATCCCCGGATACTTGACAACTGCAAGTTAGCAGAGTTATCTATCTTGCGAAGAGTGATTGCGGGAAAGTGGTGCATGGACGTGCATGTACCCTCTCTGGGGTGTGTGGTGACGACACCAAATAAGCGACCTCAACAGACGTACCCGATCCACCCAGTTACGTTTCGTGTTAATATCAGAAACATTAGGTCCTTTTCTGGCAGCCGAACTTTATGAGGCTTGAGGGAATTAGAAAAAAAAAACTTAAAACCCATGAGGCCCATGGTGGCGAAGAAGTAAAAATGCAGTGGAAGAAAAACAGCCGCTCCGATCAAGAAAAAGTGTAATAGGTCGGGCATGGAAAACTGCATCAGATAAAAAAAAAAAACCTGGTACCTCTACCCCTTTCTCAACCAACACACATACATAAAGAAAGAAGGGAAAGAAAGAACTGCGATACTGTTGAAGGAGAAACTGCTGCTAATATCGCCTGGTAACGATCGCAGATGGAAACGGCGGCTGCGACCTCTTTATCAAACTATAATTAATAAATCCTTAGAACTGGGTGGATGTGAGGACACGCAATGGGGGTAGTGGGGGCCGGGGGTTAAGCGCAACAGCCTGCGGCACTTGAAGCCAGAAACAAGGTGCGAGGGCGGCGGCAGTTTAATCGCTTGTCCCGGACCTCTCGAGCTTACTCTACTTAGTTGCAGTCTGCTTCCCGTAAATTGCCACCGCCGAGAGAATATGAAAAGTAATTCAGACCATTGGCGTCTGACTGGTGGTGCATGCTCCACACAACCACCAAGCATTGTTCAGAATATTTTTTGTCAGTTTGTTTTTGTTTCGTTTTGTTTTTTTATTATTACTTCTTTTTTTTTATTTTTTGCTGAACAGCCAGCAGCCAAACAGATGCGGTTTATGAACTGAATTAAAGATTTACGGAGGAGGGGGGGGTCTGAAAAGAGTTTTAGAAATTAACCTCCACGTGTCGTTTGTAAGGCTAAATACCGCTATTAAACTGCTACTGGTCCCAAGCGCTCAGCACAAGGGGTACGCCCCAGGATTTCTCACACCCCTTACGCTCAATAAACACCTGCGCTCACTTAGATTCGCTTCCCTTCCACCCCCCTCCCCGACAGATCTGCGCCTGGCACTGGTTTCCATGTCCTCGACACTAGCCGTCAACTTTTCTCCGCACTCCAATTGATCTTTGACGCCACCAGGCGCATGCATGCGCGTGCACGAGAAAATCTTTAAACAAATCAGGTAACAACTACAGGTCTTTTCTTATTTTGTTCCCACGACTTCCCTGCTTTTGTTTGTCTGTTTGTTGTAGGTGCTCCGTGTGCTTGTCCCAAAAAAGGCTAGAGGATCCTCGTGCTGTGTGTTGTTGGTTCGAATTCAGATGTCGTGCAGCTAGTCGTGACAGCCAAATTTCTCAGGTTTCTAACCCAACGACAGACAACTAAATAATTTTTTGTTTAAGCTGACGATATCTTGTGTCCCATTATAAGTGTACGCACCTAAACCTGTATACATAGTTCCTTCGTTTATGTGTTCTCTCTTATTTTCTCTTCAGCTCTACGCGGATTACGGGATTTACCAGCTTCTTTTTAAATATATATATATATACATTCTGCTCTTACACTAGACGTCCTTAAAAAGTTACTCACCTTACAGCCTTCGCACGAGCTGACGCCATAGTGGTACCCCGAAGACTTGTCGTTACAGACGACACATGGTTTGTACACCCGGGGTGGAGGCGGGGGGGAGGCGCCGTGTTCTCTTATACCCGAAGGACTATGCAGCGACCCATACAAACTGCCGTGGGTTTCATACAGCGACCCTGCAACACACAGTGACCAGAACAGTCTTAATGACAGTCGTCGACCACGAAACTCATGCAACAAAGATTGAAACACAAACTAGAGCACGCACGCACACGCACACCCAACCACCTACCAAAACACGCACACTCACACATAGAAGCACCATTTTCTTTAAATGGACACAAAAGAAAGAAAACACTATGGTGATCACTCGGAAAGCACTAAAGATAATATCGGCCTAAACATTTCTCCATATCTGTGTTATATAAACGATAAACATTCACTGCCTTTTTACGTGCAAATTTTATGTGCTAAACCGAAAAACAAACTCTTCGCCATACAGTTAGAAAACACCTTCAACTGCACTGAAGAACCGTAGAATTAATCCCGTGTTTTAAATATAAAGATAATTTACTATATATATATATATATAACTTAGCACTGGACAGCCCGTTGCACAATATTCATTACCCCTCCACCTTACATCTGACATACAAAGTTGTACTGTATCCCACCCCCTCAAAAAATCTCCCAAAGTCTTAACTGTTGAAATGCTTTTCTCGGGTTCATACCTGGATTAAAATGAATGAAGGATTGTGGATTCCGAGGAAACCAGGGGTGTAAGAGTGTTTAGACAATCTTGCTTACGATGGAATACTTTACACAAAAGTAAATGCTTTAAAAAAAACTCGTATAAATTTTAAGCGCAGAAACACCTGTTTTATGTATATTTGCAGCGATAACTTTAAGCTCACATGTTACCAATCTAGCAAATAAGGCAACACTTTAAGCTAAGTAATACGATAGGGTTTAGGAGGTATCATATACTGTGCGGAACTGCGCACACCCCAAAACACACACACACACACACACACATCCCCACGAAACCCGCACATATATAAAAGCCCAAACACATGCACGTGTACAAATAAACCAAACTGTTCCATATAAGCAGCAATTTTTCTTTTCCCACAGCTGTGGATGGAGGTTCGCACGGCTCTTAAACCAAGCATCGATTGACGTTACATAAAAAGCGTTTGCCGTCGGCTAACAGGCGGGTACAAGCGGAGACGCCGACAGCCCGAAGAAGACTTCTAAAGTGAGCTCCACCCCACCATTCAATGAGAAGAACATGCTGTGTAATTCCATCTAACGAATGAAATAGCGCTTGAACACACATACACACACAAGCATACACACACACACACACACGCGCGCTTTTGGTTGAAATCATATTACTGAGATTTTTTTTCTCAAAGGAGTCCGAGCACTGTTCTTTCATCTCCGCCATTTCCTCAACATCTACCCTCCTCTAAAGGTGGGAGTGAGTAGGGGTGAGGGGAAAGATTTTAAGCGCGAGAAGATGTTACAGTAAACTTTTGACTCTACAATAAACTTTAGGGCCTGTCGTGGTTTAATGTCGTCCTTTATTGAATAAACCTGGTGGTGGCAAGGGAGGGAACTGTAACGAAGGAAGCAGAGACATTGAACTATCACAGGCTGACAAGTTAAATACGCTGAACGGAACTCATTTGCTGTTTGAAGCTGAACCTAAGCGCCATTTTCGTTGTGTCTGCGTTTAGTCTGGCAGAAGCCGGTGCCAGCTGGAACGACTTTTCATTTCCAAGTAAATTAAGCCCTCGTTCACAGTCGCTGTATGATGTTTCCTGTCTGAGGAAATCTAAGTTAGGGGTGGGGGAGGTTCCGCCAGGTAACGTTGCTTAGAGGCTAGACTGATGAATATGAAAACAACCTCAAAACTGCTGGTTAATACATAGAAAAAATACTCATCAGTTCATTGGAGAAATGCCGGGTTTATAAATATATATTAATACCGAGCAAAAATGCCGGTTCGTGCATACCGATAATACCAGTTAGTACATATCGAAAATGCACTTGCTTACTCATTCGTGTCTGTGTTAGTAAGGGAGTGTTGGGGGAGCACACGTAGTTTGTCCCCCCCCCCCACACACACAGAGGTATGGACTGCGAAAAAGTTTCAAGCGCGTGCCAAGGAAACGATGCCATAGCAGACTGCCGAATTTTGTGACCTCACGGGGGAAAAAGCTTCGTCCTTCCTCCAAAACGCAGGTAAGAATTCCAACATTCCAAGGTATGGATTTCTTGAAGAAATCGTGAACATTTCCTGATAATTTAGAAATAAATGAACATGAGCCTAACCCAGTCAGTTGGCCGCAGGACCTTTTTTTTTTAAAGAGAGAGAGAGAAGCAGCTGGGGCTGCAGGACAACGAGCTCGAGGTAGTGAGTGTGCCCGGCACGCAACCCGCGACCTGACATTTGACGTCACGCTCGCCCTATACACGTGCTCTAACAGGAAACTCGCGTGTTGGGCCCCTGGCCTCGTCAACGGCATGTACATATATTTCATCGCTGCTGTCAGCTGCCCGCCTGCGCGAGCGACAACACTGCATGGTGCCGAAAGACATCGACAAATGTGTCCTCCACAATGGCTAGTGACTTCGGAAGTGGAGGCAGAACATGGCTCTTTATCGAACGTGCATGAACGTGATATTTAACACAAGCATTGTTTTTAAAAGAATTACAAAAATAAGAAGGAAATCCGATGTGTTTCTCTCTTTTTTTTACTCTCTCTCTCTCACTCACACTAAATCCGAGAAGGAAGGCATTGATCTGCGACCTAGACCTAAGCAAACGATTTAGATCAGTTGTCGGGTTTCCCGGAAGACCAAAGAAACGGGTTAATTCATCATTGAGCGAAGCGATTCCTAATAAAACAAAATCTATTGAATACAATTAAAATCAAAAGACTAATTGGAGTGCATAAATATTTTTAAATGATGTGGTTTAATTTCATAAAAGATGCTATTTTCCGGAAGTCCGAGCGCACCTTTGTTACAAGCTAATGTCAGCTGCGTGATGTATTAACTTGTCAGAAATTTGCAGCTTTATTTCTTGTCTTTAGCTTATGTTAGCCTGTAAGTAATAAATGTTTATCTCCAGCAACATTAACTTCCTCCATTACAAACTGAAACACGTCGTTCCTAGAACACTAGCAAGGTGAAGATGTCTATCCTACACACACATCTCTTCAAGCTCTAAAATTCGGCTAATCAAGAAAACAACAGAGAGATAAACCAGCGCGTGTAATCGCAGGCGTTTAGTACCATGGTGACGTCACGCTTTTGTGTGGCGGTTAAGTCGCTGGAGGTCAGAGTATCAGAAACTAGAGCTGCCGCACCTTTCCGCTCTAAATCGGCACAATTACGAAGTGTGGTGAGAATCTCATTTTTGACAAATAATATGTTAAAATATTCTTACACGCTCTACAAAAGGTCTTGTTTATGAACGACGTTTCTGTGAGTTAAATAAGTACATGGTGTCAAAGTTTAGTGCTTTTCCGGTTGATTACATAAGGATTAAGCGTTTGTGTTGTCTGGTCTGAGGCATACTTTCTCCTGCTGTTTGTTCAGGCTGTTTGCTTTCTGTATTATCATGGATAGCCAAACGCTGGAACATGTACTAAACGAGGAAATGGACAAACCTGTACTTCGTGCGCTTGTCAGTGAAGCACACGCTGGGAGTGACCGCTAGGCGGGATGAAGATGCCTGGCTTAACGCTTATTTCTAGGGTTCACTGAGGTAGCACCTCTCTACCGTTACGACTGCGAGTACGCAAATGGCAAGGTTCCCTCTGTTCCTAGACATAAGCAGCAAAATGATGAAGGCATTCATGAAGACGTATCCATCCAGATGCACGATTCTCTCGACCGTTTAGTCTTATCCAAAAGCTGTCTCGCGATCTCTCGTTCTCACCAGAGGGCGCTGGGTGAGAGTAAGATGGCTTGACGCGCTTCATTCCAACCTGACACCTCGCTGTTACCGCTTGATGCCTTGATGTGTGCGGGCAGCTGTCCAACATGGCGGCTGGCGACAAGTAAGAGGGCGGAACGTGTGGCCTTTGATGACGTGTGCGGTTCTTGCGGCATCTTTGGATTGCATCTCATGCAACTGATGATAAATGTGGAATGAAAGCTATACGGACGTGGCCATTAATATTGCAGTCTCGGAGACGTCCGACGTTTTCTTTCTTTGGGTCGAGTTTCCACTCAGCAGAGGTGCTAAATAACAAACTGGATCTTTTTTATTCACCTATAGGTATGTTACAGTGCAAAAAGAAAAAAAATTGTAATGACTGGATAGAAACTTCTACCCCCTTCCTTTCGTCCTCGACATACAAATACCAGACACACTACTGATACAACTATACACAGCAGGAGAGCCATAACATACAGATCGGGATCGCCGAAATTGAAACAGTACTACACCTAAAGAATGTCTCTAGCCACTTATTGTTTTCACGCACTTTTTTTTAAAGGATATCCCCCGCTCCCAAAAAACCAAACATATTCCAAACAGAGACTGCGCCCCATGTTGCTTTAAGAAAACCAAACTATTAAGTCTACTATTTCCAGACATCAGATGTGATGGAAAAAAACTGTGCTGTTTTCTGTTTATGATATATTCATGCAAAAAAGATTTAAGGTTATTTCAGGAAAAAACGTGCTTTTGAAATTGACGCTTACTTTAATATAAGTAAACCAAGAAAACTTGTATTTTTGCTGAAACAAAATTTTGACTACGTGATTTTATTTTACTCAGATGTACAAACTTTTGGCTGAGAATCACCGACTGGTCGATATTTTTATATCCGTACTTCTTTGGTTAGAACCCCCAGTCCCACAACATCGACTATATTTCAACGTTGTTACCAAAATCAGAAATACATTCAAAATCTCTTGCAAACTATATGCAAGCTTATTTGCAAACTAAACTTTAAACAACTTTCATGCTCTATAATTCTCTAAGAAACATCGTATCATAGACACAACAACTACAAATCTCTACATATTTTCTCCTTTTTTCACACATACACATATAAAGAATGTCAAATATTAACGTTACTGTCATGACATAAATTATCCAGTTACATTTCTTGACTATAACTTATTCATTTATTATCGCATCAGAACCAGGCCCGGTTCAATCTTTAGGCGAACTCGGTAGTAGGCTCGAGCTAACGCAGTGACGAGGGCGCAGAGACGGACTACGTTCATTTTTAAACAACGAATGATGTAAGGGCATTGTGTACATGGCTGTTAATGATTCACGTAAATTACGGCTGCATAAAGATTGTTATTAATTTCACACTTCTAAATCATGCAATCTTCCTAACGTTTGGTCAACAGCACGCGCTGTTCAAACGCACATTATTATTAACCCCCTCAATTCTCTCAAAACATTCATAACTCTTTTGTGAAACCATAAGACGTTTTACTGTTAAATATGTCATCAGATAACATCTGGGAAAATATAGACAGACATCAATAAGAGATAAGATCGACAGATGTGATTTATAACAGAAGCCATACTTTTAAAGAAAGCTAGTATCATCAAGGATAGGAACTTTGCTTTCTCTCGCTTTTCTCCCTCACACACACACACTCTCTCTCTCTTTGAATTACTGCTATCAAGACAGCCGGTAGCATCAAAGATAGAAAAACACTAGTCTTCATTTCTCTCTGGTTGAGCTTCAACAGCTCCGACAACTGGTACCATCACCGGCGAAAAATAGCACATATCTTTATCTTTTTGCTTTTTGTTTTCTCTTACCTTTTCCAGATATTTCCTTCTTTTCTTTCTTACCTCTTTTGTGTTTTCCGTGTGTTCAGAATGAGTGTTTTCAGAAAGAAAGGTGCCTTGAACGGTATGAGTGCAAATTCTTGTAGAAATGATTGTCTCGCACAGACTCCGTAAAACAGTTATGCGTAAATACAGTCGCTCACTTTTACGCAATAAATGGTCTTCGTGATCCGTTTTCTCTTGTTTTCTTGTAATAAATTTGCATGAAAGAGGTATATGAAGTAAAAATTTTGAAATTTTGAAATCTGCAGGCCGAGTTCTATCATTGACTGAACTGGGCAACTCAAGGGCGCACGCACTAAGCGGGGTGCAAGATGGTCCACGTTTGTTTTTTTGTTTTTTTTTTAAATAAATAATGACGACGGACGTTAGGGGAAGATATCCTGGTCAATCTTATGTATATCTGTACGTATATCTGTTACTCATTTTCTACAAAATTTTATGATATTCTTACCTATCTTTTCTCGACTGATTCTTTAAACAACGCATTTAGGCTGCCATAATCACAGTAATGATTGTCGCGTTTTGATTAGCGAATACACACGCAGCGGTGGAGGGCGTCTAAAACCTAACATAAACCTCAACATCGTTATTGCCTTTTTAAATTAAATTATATATATATAAATATAACAAATTATTGGATACAGTGCCACTTATTGCAGGACCCTGCTTCTGCAGCCAGTGGAGAATGAAGTTTCTTAACGATGAAATAATTAAATTAACAATGCTGCAAGAAAGATTTATAATTACTTTTTTTGGGGAGTGCTTGTGTGTGGTGGGAAAGTGGTGGCAGTGTCTGGAGCACAGGGTAGCCTACTAACGGCCTTTATCAGAACTTTACGACTATCTCACACCAAGGACATCCACGTCTATATTTTTCTCAAAAATACAAAGCTTAATACTGAATAGTTCAATAAGCCGTTTGTCTCACTGCTGTTTCAAAATAATTATCATTAGCAAGGCAAGAAAATTCGTAACAGCCGTAAATCTGGTCAGCTATTCTGCTGTCAATGAAAATGAAATTCAAGAAAAAGAAAAAAGAAACTGCGAGGAAACAACTGCTTTAGATTGTGTTTAGTCTGGTCTACCTATCTCCACGTTTCAGATTTTCCTAATGTAGAAATGTTTTTGTTTTATATCATATGGCAAACCACAAATTAAATATGGATTTCAATGTGTTGAATTTACAAGCCTGTACCAAGCAGAGATTTGTTTGCTTAGGAGTCTGGCTGGCAAAGGGAATTTCTCTTCCGTCAGAACATCGAACTTGCAACATTACACGATTTGTGATGTAGAAATCCACTTGCCCACAACAGTTACCATGCGCTTTTAATTATAACCGTGTATATCGTTTTTCTTATGTTTCCAAAACAGTTTTTACTTATTGTTCTAATAGTTGAAGTGACAAAACATTGCTGTGAGTGAGTGAGTGAGTGAGTGAGTGAGTGAGTGAGTGAGTGAGTGAGTGACAGTAAGCGCTAAGAGCATCGTCTCTATGAGTGTGAATATGCGCTATAAAACTCTTCATTATTATTATTATTATTCCCTTTCTTGAATCTAAACATGGAAAAACATCATCACAAAAGTATTATTCAGTTGTCCACAAAACTGACTGACCCGTAAGGCACATGATAAGCCTTAGAAAGTGATTGGATCGGTTCTCTTCAGTCGGACCACAACGTCACCATTCATCTATTTTCCACTCAACACAGTGATAACAAATGTCACACATCCGCTGTTTTCGGTAAGTCACACAAACAGGCTTTTAGTTACAATTACCATTTTGTTTTACTTCGGATGGTGGTTAGTTATCCCACAGTTAATGAAAGCTGTAGATTGCAAACATCATGTCTTGAAACGCAAGGGTAAACCTGGAAAACTCATATCTTCCCGCTGGTTAGAAAAAAAAACAGTGCTCAGTTAGCAGGTGTGCATAGATTGTTAGTGTATAAAACATCACAATCTGACACTTTGAGTCAACGAGGTGAAGAGTACATTCTTCAACAGCAAAGGTGAGAAAGAAATACTCGTGTCAGGCGACTCTGGCAACAACATTCAACAACCAGCATGTCTACCGCCCGAGGTCGCCGAAGGAAACAAGAGGAGCGCGAAAGACTGAAATGTTTGGCCGCGCGTGCTGACATCCCACGAAACCTTAATAAATGTTTTCAGGCTTTTCATAGTAACAGCTTTTCTTACACTCATTATAAGCGGGGGCAGTTACTAGCATGGACAGCATTTTTCATCGTTGCAAAATGCTTTTTTTTTTGTTCAGTGCACAATGTGGAAGGGAGGATCTGTACAAAGGAATAAGGGGCTGTGAAGAACGAGTGGACAAAGACTGGTTCTGAGAAGCTGTCGTCACAGGAGGTCTGAAATGTCATCAAGTAAAAGTCACTTAGATCAACTACAACGCGTACAAGTCACACCACGTAGCACCACGTCAAGCTCCGGTGACAACCCTACCATACTCCACCATGTCATGTCATGGTTCGGTGACTTAAGTACAGTAGTACAAGTCACGCTTCAGTGACATTACTTCTGTGTCCCGTTCTAGCGACACTCTATGAGTTACTACATGCCAGTCTCTAATGATGGATCATTTTGTCTCTCCCTTCCCTTATCTCACGGTTCTGGCCAGACAACCATTCCAGATGTATACAGCGAATGCGCAGCTCGCACCAGATACGCATGCGCCGTCTATTTAAAAGTTGCACAGACGTGTGCTGGCGCTTGTGTTTTTTGAATGGTTGACTCTCGGTACGTTTGTATACCTCGCATTGAGGTCGTCTCCACACAGGGAAACGCGCCTTACAAATTCAATTATTACCATTGTGATTATAAACCCCGCAACTGGCGTGTTGCTACCATCAGTCCTTTGGTGGTTTTTTCTGTTTAAAATGGAGGGTAGAGGGGATTTTTTTCTGCATGTGTCCGTGTGCTGAGCGCTGTCAGAAAGTTTAATTTAACCTGTAAGCTGTAATGACCCGGGACACGGGAAAATAGAGTTTTAGAAGACGCACTACTGCGAGAGGATCCGGCGGCGCCATGGAAACATGTGCACTACGTCACTGGCTGAGCAAAGTTCTGGGGTCTCGCCGCCGCGCGCAAAAGAGCTGCTGTACGTTGTGAGCACGATGCAACAAAATCGAAGAGTTAATTTTTTTTTAAATACATACACTAAAATTAGAGGATTGTGATGGAATATATTCTTCGTTTACACTACTGATTTACTTCTTACCTTATTTTTCTAGTCGATGTTCTTATTTTAATAAAACACTTAATTTTAAATCCAAATTTTAATTATTTTTTTAATTCAGTGTCTTTGTAATTTAAATGAGTAGAACTAAAGGAAAATTAAAGGCTTGTATCTGCAAATGTATATCATTCTATTATTTTTGATTTTTGTATAGTTTGTTTTATTATATTCTGTTTTACCATATTTAATATTTTAGTTTATTATTTGGTTTGGGTAGCCTTGTACCTGCATTCAAAATTAAAAATGGTGAGGTTTAAATTAATTTTTTTTATTTTAGAAAAAAGTCAAGCTAAAGAAGTCGCACTTAAAACGATGCCGTAGCACGATTGCATTTGCCTACTACACATTTACTGAAGCGGTTGTCATCTTCACTGTTATCAACAGATCAACAGACATCGCGATGTCCTGTTGTCTGCGCAGGTAAGTTTGGAACGGATAGAAAGCTGAGACCCTGACACCGGCAAGTCATACACGCGTGACGAGGCACCTGCAGAAGTATGTTGCGATGTAGTCCAAGTGAAATCTTTTCGCGCTGGGCTGACACAGAGCGCCTCGTAGCTAAGCAATGACCCCATTGGTCTTTCTAAGCCGGATGAACACGAGCGAACCTTTGACAAAGTCTGGAAAATTGTATACAAGACGGCTATTAAAAAATTAATCATAATAATAAACTTTCACCGAAGTTGGTCACATGTTCGTCCGTAAGACCCGGGCTCCATGTCCTGCCACACATTTCGCGTTCGGTTGGTTGGTTTGTTGGTTAAGTAAGAAAGTGCTTCCACCTTGAGGTTATTTCGCAATGTGGGGAGAGGGAGAAGGAAACCGGTATGAACACAGGACCTCCCACTGCAGTAGTGAAAATCAGTTGTATTAAACATTACACTACAGAGCGCCCGTTACCAACCCACTTGTGTTTTTATCGTCGTTCAAACGTGTACCAAGATCCCACAAATGCACACATCTCACAAGGCGACTTCCTTCCCACATGTCTATAAACTTGATGACGGCGCTGTCACGATACATTAGAATGTCAACGATGCCTTGACTTCTTTTTTTTTAACGAGTAAGAATGGCAATATTCACATGAGGATGATACACAAGGTTTCGCTCTGATTTTGAGGACTAGCCCCTTGTCACAAATTAAACCATTCAGATACGATTGCACACTGGGGTAAGCTTTCACCTGTAACTCTCCTACGAGAACATAATTATAAACATTGCCAGCGGTAAGGTGAGGAACCAATTCTATTGTCACCAAGCGCCAGCCTTTGGCCATCTTAACCACGCACCGGAGAAAAAAGACCGCATCGACTTCAGTAAATCGTCTGCCGCAAACTGAAGCAGACAACTCTCCTATCCACCACCTTGATCCTCCAAATGTCTATGAGAGTCATAACTATCTGCTCTCTAAATATGTGAGACAGAGAGAGAATGGGACAGAGAGAGAACAGGGTGTATGAAAGGTGAGAAAACTGCAGAGTTGGTCGACTTAGGCATAAAGCAAAAATGTTTTATTCGACCGTTGTATAACAATTTTCTGAACATAACGACACTTCCGACGGCATTAACCCGGGCAAGAAAACTTAGCATACAACCATTACAGCACGTATGATGCGTAACACTCACTGTACTGAGGGTACTAGCACTGACAAAACTCACTGTATTGACATCAGCGCCGGTTTGCATGTAAGTTCTGAGCTGGATTTAACGTGAAGCCTAAGTTTTCAGACTTAACTTTCAAAAGTAGCCGCTGGCTAGGAGAAAATATATCAGGTCTTGAGAATGAGTTTTGAGTCGCTGGTCTCAAGAGGCAAGTCGACTATTCAGACCAAACTTTGAGAAGTTCAGATGCACGCGAGACCTCATTTTTTTAAGACCTGCCATGCAATCCAGCCTAAAAAGCTCGTACAGTTATAGCTTGATGTGAAGCATGAAACACGTGCAAATACTGAGCTTACTGTCAACAAAAGACAGTCTTCACGCTTAGCGCTGCAAGAAGTCTCGGCGAGGCATGTTCTTATTGTTAAAACATTAAACATTTACAGCTAGAAACGTTCTTATTGGTAGCCCATTAAAAATGGAACACCAGCCGGCTTGTAAATTGAGGGTTTTTTCTCGCATACGATGTCTACTTATGAAATATTTGTAGTAAGCAAACGGGCACACGAGAAAGGGAGGCTAGAACTATTTTGTCTAGTGGACTTAGCCAATTCGGACACTTACACGGTGTTCACCGCATCAATCGATCATCTTGAGAAACCCACGTCTTCCACAAACACAGACAGAGAGCATCTCCACTCATGATCTACTTCCGGCGCAGCGCTCAGTGGCGACGTGGTCTGCTGTGTGTCTGTGCTTTTTTAGCTGGAGTTGTAGCCGTTAATAACGACTTTATTCCAGGTGAGATGAGGGTCTCGAGCTGTGCTACCTCTCCATCATTTTTGCCACCACTGCAGAATAGCTCAGTTTCTACGTGGCCTACGGTCGTCCCCTCTGGTGCTGAAGCTCACCCTTAATTTGCCACCCGAACCCAAAGTCCAAAAGCGGGAGAGAAAGGAAGGAGAGAGGTACAGAAATAAATTGAGTCAATGCGAGCCTTACTTGCCACCCGCAGCTGTTTAGAAGACATACTCATTAAAGGCGAGGTCGTACGAAGAGCAGACAGTTACAAATATTTAGGTATACCTATCGATGATAAACTTACTTGAACAAGTTCACGTTGATAGAGTTGTCAAGAAAATTCATTGCCGCCTTTACTGTTTGAGAAAAACTTAGATCTTGTTATGTGCACCCTGAGCTTCTGCAACTATTCTACACTTCAATAACATGCAACACCGTGACTTTTGGCCTAGTGTGCTGGGGTGGGAGTATAGCCAAACGGGATAGTGACAAGCTGAACAAAAACCATTAAAAAAAAACAGTAGTGATAATTGGGAGGACGCAAGCTTCTGTATAACAAACTGACTGCAATTTTTGCCGACGACTCTCATCCACTCCGACAGGAATTTGACGTGCAGACAGAAGTGTTAAGTGTGGAGTTCCCCGAGCCAGAACCGCACGGTAACTGCACTTTTTTTTTTAATTCCGGCGGAAATCCAGACATACACAACCAAATCATGGCTAGAACACGTCTTTGAGTGAAGGTACTCACGCTGCCGACTCCCGGTCCCGAAGCGCTCGGTCCTTCTGATTTTTGTTTGTTTGTTTGTTTTGTTTTTATGAATACTTACGTCCTACTTAAGGTATCACGTAAAGTCTGATGTATTACGTAAAAGTAACATTGACAAACAATTTCATGAAAAGGATCAATAAAGATGTTTGGCATTGTCCTTCTCTTTTAATTAGACGCTGACAGCTGTCTTGGTGAAGACACATTAATAATATTGCTCCTGCGTCGTTATTTAGCTTCATCGTCAACCAATGACTTGGCGACTTAGCTGCGCGCCAGATGGGTCTAACTGATGGCTTTATCAGCCTACAAGGCTGCATAGATTTCTTGGGGCAAACGACCGTTGTGTGCACTTTTATGTAGAGGGAAAAAAGTAAATAAATAACATGGTGTCTTTTGTTCGCCTAGGTGCCTCCTTGTTGAACTAAGGAGGTAAATCACACAACAACAAATGATCAAAAAGGAAGATCCCCCGTCCCCCAGCATGTCTGAATTCAACCCTTCTTACAAAGCTGGTGATGTCCAGCTGTATTAACAGGCCCACCTTAGTGAGAACAAGAGACAGGGGAGATTGGAAAGGGGGGTGTGCAGCGCGCTGCTCCACACGCCCCCGTCACACACTCGGTCCAAACATCAGCAAGAAAGAACCTCTTTCTAAAAACAACTAGCAAGCTAGTCGCTTATAAACAGGTTTTCGTGCTAGCCTACGTTTCCGATCATCGTCATCCTACGAGGCTGGCAAAAGGAGATTAACGAGTAAATGACTGCAGAAGACGGCTGGACCGCTTTCCAACGTTTCGTGTTACGTCGAGTTGGGTCGCGTCGTGTGAGGTGCGCGTAAGAGGTAGCAAAACAAAATCTATGCTATGCGGCGAGTAGGGCAGTCTGCACGTGCTTGGCGAGTTTTGTTTTTTTTTTTTGTGGGAGGGGAGTCTTTTTTCCTTCTTTTTTTTTTTTGTTGTTGTTGTTGTCAAAGGTCAGGTCGTAGCCCGGTTACTGATAGAACCACGCTGCACTCCCGGGATCTGCTGCGGCAGGTCAAACGGTGTTCAGCGAAATTCCCTGCGTAGTCGTTGAACACCCAGTTCAGTGGACACCCTGTCACCTCAGCAACAGACGCCACGGACTCGTCGCGTAGCCGGGGGACTTTGACTAACAACTAAACTTATTTACGAATACTTTGACGTAAAGCTGCTCTCTTTTGTCCTCAGCGGCATAAAGAATGAAGCAAACAAACAAGAAACTGCGAACGACTGCCCAGTCCCTGTTTACGCTAAGCAGGCGATAGGCAATGCAGATTTCCCAGGCGCCCTGCGGAAGTTCATCTGAGCGGACATCGATCGCTTGTCAGGCTGCCAAGTTCTTTGCTCGCTTATGGCCGGCTTTAGCCACAAATTGTTTCCATTCCCATACTTCCTGCCACCTTACATAAAATAATCCATGTCTCGCTGTAGTTCAAACTCCACACAAACAAACAAAACTCCAGGTGTGAATAGTGTCGGAAATCTGATGTCGGAAATCACGTCAAAAACATGGCTTTTTAAACAGCTGTAGACAGTGTTGTTGATGTGCCAAGCCCGCCATCGGCTGGACCAGGCGGAAGGTACACATCATTGATATGCCACTGTAGCCATGAAAAGACCAGGTATGCACAATTTTCCTATTATACCCATATACATGATTATTTTGAAATTTCTGGATTCAGTATATTGCACTAAAACTATTTCCCCCGATCTGAGCGGAAAACCACGGGTTCATTTGCGAGATCCAAGCTTTTAGACATAAACACACAAGTTTCTGCCTGCAAATCCCTCGCCACATCATTCATCCACTAGCATGCCGAAAAGCATGCCGGGCCCTCGCGCACTGTTAGTGACGTCACCGGTGCAGGTGTTTGTCCGCGGCGTCGCGCAAAACTAGGGTCACCAACTCGCACGACCCTTTAGTTATGTCACGGAAACCTGCATTAGTGTGGGATGGTGATCGGAAATAAGTGTTTCGTGCAGCAACCGCCCAGCTTGTGTACATAGGAAGATGCAGCGCTGTCGCACGTGACTATCATCATGCGTAAGCAGTGAGCGTGTTTTCCCCCCTACTTGCAGATGCAAGTCTAATTGCGCACTTCCGAATTTTTTTTTAAGTTTGAAAACTTGCTGAAAGATCAGTTGCACTCGTCGTTTTCAAATAAATGTCGGCGAAAGAGGAGCGACGACGATGTAGGTGGGAGCGGAGGCTTAGTATGCGTGGGTAGTGGTAGTGGTGATGGGAGTTGTTTTGACATCGCACACAGGGGAACAAAGCTTGGTCTTCACGAGCATGTGAGCATTTCCTCTGTACCTTCATAATCCCCCCCCCCACCTGTACCACACCGTGCCCCGGGCTACATCTTTGTGCGCGACAGTTTTTGCACAATATTTGTCGGTAATAAAAACACAAACACGCCAATACCCTCACTATTTCCAAGTCTGATACCCAATTCCAAGTCTTGATTGTGCTTCGAGGAGGAGGGTGCGGGAAGACCGGAGAGGTGGGGATAGCCATAAAACAGTCTTCAGTTTAAGTAAAGAAAACGCCAGGCCTAGGCCCCAACTATTTTGGGTGAGAACTGTCGTCAGCCTAGATACTAGGTTTCATTGAAATCACAGACCACACAGTGCAGCTTAGTTGCGGCATGGCGGCCAATAAACATACATTCGCCAAATTGTGCGGGAACCCCCCCCCCTCCACCTCGTCTCTCGCCCCTCCCAATCGCGACCTCCGCCTTGGCTAAATAAAACAGCAGAGTTTTTATTGTGGTTTCCCCCACAATGGTATCCTTCATCTACAGTTTCCTAGACATTTTAAATGCCTCCGTGCATAATGCATTTTAAATCACACGATAATAGCTGTCCTTTGGTTCTGACCGAATATTTCTCTCTTTGGTTATATACGCGCGCGCGTTGTGTGTGTGTGTGTGTGCCAAAGCTAAGGTCACCGAAACCACTTCGTTTGTTATTCCGATCGAGTATCAGATTTAGGTGCAGACCAGACTTGAAGACACGGGGATTATGGGAGTGCTGTCTGTGACAACATGCGAGCGACATGATGCTAACCAGAGAATAATCTACAGAAAATGTCTAGTCATGTTTCATCAAGCGATTGTTGCACACTTCAGTGACGTCCCACCCCCAAAAGACCAATGCCTAGGGGAATGGAAGGGGGGGGGGGATCAAAACAAATAAAATCCCAACCCCGAGGAAAGATTTTATTTCCTACAGCAGACCTTGAAGGGTGGCCATGAGGGTTTATGGTGTAACCCTGACAGTGACCACAGAAACCCATCTTTTACTCGGTGTGTGTGTGTGTGCGAGAGAGGGAGAGTCTGCATGTCTGTTTATGTTTAACACGTAACCTAACTACTTTGTTTTCCTTTTAACATTTCAAAACACTGACGATGATGAATGTGTTTTCAAATTACTGATATCAATGTTGTAAATGATGTCTCATCATAACTTGACTCTTTGCGACTTGCGTCAACCCCCGCCCCCCTCCACTACCACCCTCCCTCTAAAAACGGGCTTATGGTTCTTTTCGATTGATGAGTTGGAGTTCTATACAGACAGGAATATTAACATCGCTGTGACGCCGCTGCGGTCATTGATTCTGTGTAGCAGACGGGCTGTGAGCGACGTCGGCGGAGGTGATCTCGCCCTCACCCACAAGTCGCGGGGTCCGCCGACGTGACGTAGTGCGCTTGTATGATTTAGGGTGAGGCGTGACGTCACACTGACATGACCACCTAGCCTTATCAAACTTATTACACTGGTGTGTCAGACTTGTGTCTCAGATGGTGGACTGACCAGAAGGAAACGATTCAGATGTTCTCCCTCGGACCTGGAAAATAAATGAAGTTCAAGTCTTTTCCATCGCAATCTTGGCAGCCAAAGACTGGGGGCAGCATTGATCAGTGTCATCTCCTGCTTTTCTCGCCGTTCCCTCCGGGCGTCGGAGGCAAATGACGTGGCTGTCCGCATTCAACACTTTCACGTCACGTCTCGTCTCCTTGCTTTAGACTGGCTTTCCTTTTCGCAGTCTGACAAGCAGTCCTGACCCCCACCCCCCTCCAAACAGTGACCCCTTCATCAGTCCATCGACAGCTGTCTTTAAATATTTCTTGGTCTTTCGACTAGTCCACGAAAACCAGCAGTGCTTACAAACCTACATCCCACGCAACAAACAAGTTTTATCAAACAACTACGTGGGGATGGTCGGCCGAGTTCTCAACGATCAAAACGCTTACTTCAGGCTTCACCCAAAGCGTTGAAAATATAAATACACGCTTTTGTTCATTTTGAATCTTAGGTGTTTGTCGGTGACTGCATTTTAGCTGGTCCTGATGCTATCGTTTTAAAGGACTGATTTTTAGTAAACCCATGCTGAATATATGGCTAACAAACACCAGACTCTGAAGGATGTCGGCGACCTGCGGATTTCCTGTAGGACAGACGGTTTGGTATGGTTTTTTTATGTTGTCCATACTGTACCGTCAGTTCGATCTTTTTCATCGAATGACGGTACAGAATGGATAATATATATATATAAAAAAACAACTGACAGTGTAATATCGAACACAGAGAAAGAAAAGAATAAAGGACGGATTGCGGCTCATGTCGAGCTCTTCTACAGTGAACTTACTTGGTCTCCTACAGTTGACTGGCTGACTTACTCGCTCATCTGCTTGCTAATTATCTTCGTGTTAAGGCAGTGCATACGGCTTATGAGCGAGACCACTGTTTTTGCTAAATGGCTTCTTTTTTTTTTTTTACCTTTATTCTTGTTCTTCGCCAGTTTTCCTTTCTTTTTTTCTTTTTTTTTTTCGTAGGTCTTGCTTTCACTCTCAGCAGCTGTTTAAAAAGCAGTCATTTTCAGCTGAGCTCGTGGCTTCGTCCCGTTCTCCTGTTCTTGACTGCAGCGGCAAATGTCGAGCGATGTGCTTGTTGTTGTAGGCGGGGAAGAATGTCTTCACTGGTTGACATCACATCATCCTGCTCTTTAATTCATTATTTTGAGAAAGTTTTAGCATGGATATAATCTTGCATGTGTCACTGTGTCCGCTAATCGAATCTGCTTAGCCTGTGCGATTTTTCAAAACTTCCTTTTTAGTATGACGAAGACCTGGCTTGCTTTGGTCACTGGGGATTGTCCAATCCCCGATCCCCACCAGCATCTCCGCTAGTGTTACTTGTAGGATGCCGAAGCACTGCATTCTGTTGACTCTTCCCATCTTGATTGTGAAGTGACGATGTTTAACCACTTTATATCTACTTGTTTGGTTGTTGTTGGTTTTTTTTTGGAGGGAGGGGGGTTTACACGTGGAAATTGTTATCGATTTACAATTTAACAGATTTAGCCACAACATCTCAACAACAGCACCGCACAAACTGGTCAAAGAAGGAAACCTCCGACATGTCAAGACATCCATAATGTTTTTAAAATCAGGACACTTTATATAATAGTTTATGAAAATCTCGGATAAAGGTAACAATAAATATATTTTTTGAAACGTCTTTTTGTTTGCGTATACCATAATGCATATTTTACTGTGAATTACAGACATTTTCTGTTCTCCCGATGAACAAAAGTTCAAGACAAAAGATTTCCGACATAAATCCAAAAATCGGGTGATGCTAAATGCGATATTTGGGACAGGTCTGGTTTCTCACATATATTTTCAGCGCTGTACTCGCCGAGCACAGGTGAGTCACCATCTGGTAAAGCAAAGGTTGCTACAAGAGAGACTGAATATACTTGCTACATGGGAACGAAAGCTGGACACTCGCCAGACCTGTGGGTGGCTTCACGCAGCAGCACATTACAGAATTACAATATTTATCCCTGCAATTTCCACAATCCTTCCCCCCCCCGCCGAAGAAAGAAAAACGCGTTCAAAGACTTTAAGAAAGAAAGAAAGAAAGAAAGAAAGAAAGAGTCTATTAATATTTGTCAACTAGGCTACAATACTGTACTTTAAAAAAAGGAGAAGAGGAGAGAAACAGAAGACATAAAGACTGTTCTTGATGGTGGAGCTACTGGTCTGTGGCGGTGTCGTGCGCGCTGGATGTTGGGTACACACAAGGCTCTAACGACCATCTCCATCAATGCAAGTGGGTCTCACTTAAGACGTTACAGTAAGAATGTTGTACAGTATCAGAGATTGAATAGACCATGAAGAATGTGTCTTTTGCTGACAAAGATATTGAAAAAAATGTATTTACTACACACCGCCCGTCTTTCTCCCTTCCACGTCAACGCACAGACGGACCGACAGTACAATCGTCTCCAGGGTTTTACACGCGCGCGCCACTGCTAACTGACTTTTACACCTGTGATTGCGTCATGACGACTTCGTTTCGACAATGCTATTACTTGGATTTGCTTCCCACTCACCAAATGTGTTTTCCGTAATTTGTTGCATTCCCCCACCGACTTACCCACCCGAGCACAGGCGTTCGAAAGGAAGAAGAGAAAGAGAGGAGAAGAAAGGGAGTTAGAGATGATAAAAAAGTGGGTAAAGAAGGTGAAAGAGGGGGCGTGTAAGCCTGCTGCAGTAGCTCTCTTGTTTGTCCTGGCAGCGAGTGAGGTTTGCAATAAACCTGCCGCCTTCAACGGCTGAAGATCAGTGCGCATCGACATGCATGCTTCTGTAATTAAAATTAATTACAAACGCAATTACTAAAAAGGTTCCACCACCACTGCTACTACTTCTTGTGTTCTTCAGTCGGTATCGACCAGAAAGGGAGGGACTGCCATGGCCGCCACTCTACAGTCCGAAAGGAAAGGCGTGCCCTGGTAGCCTCGCTCCTTACACTGTGCCGGTTCCTGACTTCTCTCTGGCCTCAAGCCACACCCTAGCACTAGAAAAGGTTTTGTCCCGATTTGTAAAGATCAATTTTTTTAAAATAAATCTTACACAAATACTCCTTACAGAAGACAATATTTTCTCGGCTGCCGGTTTGCATCTGAGAAAGTCAATTATAAAACTTTAATGATTCACGAAGAGGTTTGTGAAATCGTTCGTATCTCTTTGTCCCTACACAAACTTGCCCGGAGGGTTGCTTTTTCACACTCTATGGGCATTTTTACGTATGGACAGGCGCTACGAACGCTTCCGCAGCGCAAGAGTTGGATTCTGCGCCAAAGGCTTGGGTGGCGGTATGACAACAAAGTCCAAGACACAACACGGGGCACCGTGACGTAGCTATCTTAGCGGCCAGTGACGTGACGCGAACGTGTGACATGATGCGACATACCTGTCTACTACCAGCACGAACTGCTACAGAATGCGGACATTGCCTTCATGATGACTGCAGCGCACAGAAACACCTTTATGCCATCTCTCTCTCTCTATATATATATATATATAGAAACATGCGTGCACGCAACGAGGGCACGGACACACGCATGCACGTACACACAACCACTTTCACACAATTCCAAAGAGCTAAATTATTTACAAATTAAAATGCTATCTGTGAACAGGCCGGTAAAGCAACTTGTCATTTAAAAAAAAAAGCCGTAAAATATAAAAGACGACAGCAAGTGCAGACCTTGGTAGGCTAGCTCCTCCATGCTGGACATGGTCCGACAGCAAGACTTCCTGCCCAGAATGTCCAGCGCCCTCTGGTTGTCGGCATGACGGCTACAACTTCCGCTGGCAGCAGCGGTGCCATCGGTGAAGGAGCGATACCTGTACTGGTCACACGGGTACATGTGGTACAGCTGTCCTCCGCCGTGCGCGGGTCCCCCCTGGCACACCCCACCCCAGGACGGTCCAACGTCGAACCACTCCTGCCGGTGCGGTAAGGTTGCTGTCGACGGCAGCATGGCCACTTGTCTCCTCTTTAGTGTGGGAACTCTTCAGTTAACTCCCAAACGCGCTGGCAACGGCGAAACAGCTGACGTGGGGGGGGGGGGCCGTCTTGCTTGCCTGTCTCCTGTGGCAGAGCGCGCTCTCTCCTTCTCTCTCTCTATGGACGACACCGTGCTTCACGTAGCTTTAATCCACGTGTCACAGAGGTCCCCCTTGATGAAGACACTTACCTCGGTGATAGAACTGTCAAACCGTCTGCGAGGCTTACTTCCGCACCAGGGAAAAACACACGAGTCTTATTTGTTGACCTTTTATTCCTTGCCTCAGTCCGACTCCCGCGTGTGGGGGGGGGAGGGGGTGAAGGGACGAAAACCCCCGAGTCTTAGAGCAAGAACAGGAACTCCATGCCCGCTATACAAGTGTTTTGCCACCCTGTGAATAATCCGGCACGACTGGTGCTGATCGCGTAGAAGAGCGGAAGGGGGTCCGATTTCCTCAGGGACATGTCTGGGTGAAGAACGCAGGCCAGTCACTCGGCCGCTGGGACGCTAGAGATGAGAACCACAAACACACGCACATGCAGCCTGCAGTGGTATGTCCTGCCGCTGTGCAATGCTGGATTATATGACACCAACAGTATGTCGCTTATGTACGGAGCGATAACTTCCAGCTGGAGAGACCACAGGCTGGCGCACGCGTAAAGCGTGTTCAACATAGACAAGCCGTCATGCACGACGGGGGTGGGGTTGGGGCTGATACAGACACAGGCACCAGAGGCACCGGTGACGAGTAGATGCACTTTTGAGAAAAAGTTCAGTCTGGCCTGTTTGAGAAGTTTGTTTTTTTTCACAAAACGTTGTCCCCTCAGTACAACAAGCTCAATGACCGTGACACAGTTTCCAGGGGCTTGGCGAGGGTCTTGTCCCGGTCACGCACAGGAGTCCGGGGGTGCAGCGGCCCGCTGTGGATCCCTCCGTGTGACGCAGGCGCGGGTCTGTGGGTCCGCACTGACTGTGGGGGTTGCGTTGGGCGCGACTTAACTCTCTCTCTCACACTCACTCACTCCTCGCTGCGGCGTCCACCGCCCGCATTGGGCGCGTGCAAAGGCACAACTGTGACATGCAGCAAAGAAGGCTACGGCGTGCATACGAGTGCAGTACAGTGCAGCGCCACGCGGTGCCCTCGCTCCAACAGGCAGCCGGTGCGCCAGCCTCGAACCACGGTGTCATTAGGCCAGCCAGCGACAGCGAGAGAGAGAAAGAGAAGGGGGTGGTTGCGAGGCGAGGACACACCGTCAAATCGGTCTGTAAACCCAGCACTACGGACCCAAGCCGTGCGAGGTGGGGCGGGAGGAAAAGAAAACTGGTGACAGCTTGCAGTCGCCTCCTTTAAGGCAGTCCGACTCCCGCGTCAGGCCCTACGTAGCCCATCAGCTGAAGGCAGTGCATTGTGTGAGTCCTTTGATCGTTGACCAGCTGTCATCCTGTCGTCATCATCCACCCATCCCCACCCCCAACCAGTCTCAGCACCAGCTGTGTCCTGAGCACCTCCATGGCGCGGATTCATCTGGTCATCACAGTGACCAGTCCTGCGAGCCACTGGCCGTGCATATACAGGTGTTGGTAAGGGGGGGGGGGAGTTGTGTGTGTGTGTGTGAGAGAGAGAGAGAAGCAACTCGGTGGCCGGACTGACTTGCTTTTTCGCGGGCTGCTAGTGCGAACCTCTCTTGTTGGCTCGCAACTTCGTGGTAATCCGAGGCTCGCCTGCCCAGTCTGCCTCCCTCGACCTCCCC
Organism: Marisa cornuarietis; assembly: GCA_004794655.1. Taxonomy (NCBI): domain Eukaryota; kingdom Metazoa; phylum Mollusca; class Gastropoda; order Architaenioglossa; family Ampullariidae; genus Marisa; species Marisa cornuarietis. Next base: position 2,752,189 of record SMMW01000622.1, on the reverse strand, counting down.
CTCTCGGATCACCGGAGGGTTAAAAAAAGAATCAGGGACGGCTAAAAGTGCAGGCGACCGCGGAGATATACGCAAAAAAAAAAAAAAAAAAGGCCAGACGCAAGCGCGATGAAGTGCAAACGGGGAGACAACCCGGGCGCCACGAGAGGGGAGCATCCGGCGGAGCTGCATCTCGCAAAGTTCAGCGTTGCGTACCGTCACACAGGCGCCCGCCACGGCCTCTCGTCTGCTACCTTGGAAGCTCGAATGCCGTGGGACGCAAAACTGAAAAGTGTATCATTTGCTGCTACGGAGCCTTCGTGTGGTCATCCGTATGACTAGAATTTTTATACCTTAAATAAGCTAGAAAGCTCTTTTTCTAGTTTATTTCTGTTGCTTTCACAGTTTGTCCCTCGGATCTGTTGCGTGAGGCCACACAAGGGGACACTGGCGGCCATGTTTTGTGCGTGAGCCGTATTTCCTCGCATAAGCTTCTCACGCCCTGGCGCATTGTAACATAGCTGTGAGTAGCGACAACGCGTGTCATGATGCTGTCTGCCACGACGATCTACAGAAGCATGAAGCAAACAAAAACGCTAATTTGATAATGCAGCATCGACTATCATCACAAAGAAATGGACAGGACGGTGCGGTGAAACAGTGACAAGGGAGTAAACGATCAACGAAAGTGACAAACGTTAATGATTTTTCTGTTTGTTATAAAAGTAAGATGTAAAAGCAACAACAAATCTGCACTGTTGTAAAACTTAAAACACCATGCTGCATACATTCAAAGAATCACCAGCCTTGTGTGGTAAACACTGACGGGGCTGCAGACGATGGCCACCATTGGAAGGCTCCAAGGCCGTGGGACGAAAACTAAAAATATTCGTGTGATCGTGGGTATGACTAGAATTTGTATGGCTGACAACTGGAAAGCTTGTTTTCTAGATTATTTCAGATCTGTTGCATGAACCCACACAACGGACACTGGCGACTATGTTTATGCGTGAAGCGTATTTCTTCTGGCGAGCGCTCGCAGGGCTCGAGGCGCACGGGCCGTACCGGAGCGAAAAACGACGTCAGCGCTCGCGGGCGCCCGTGTTATGGGACGCAGTGCGAGGGTAAAGAAGAAGATGAGCGCATTGCCTGAGAAAACAACAGCGAGGCATGCATCTGCACGCCGCTGCTCCCTTCACAACAGCAAGTCTGTATTGCGCTAATCGGCATCTGCAACGTGAAGGTGGTGGGTTGGGTGGGGAAGCAGAACGAATAAAGCTTGTGGCTCAAACGAAAGCTGATGTGGATACACCACAGCATCCATCAGGGGCGATCGCGTGGATACCAAGATACGTTTTCCCACACGTGACATCGGGTGATACGCGTGACAGAAACCAGTGCTGACGGATGTCGTGACACAATTTACAAGAAATCAAATCCGTTCCTGGAGATGAAGACGATCGCACAGAATTATCCCCATTTACACGGCTCGGACCCATGAGACTAGACGTAAGAGAGTACGAGAGAGGGGGTGTGGAGTGGCTATAAGTAAAACTCAAACGAACAACAAACCAAACACCAAACGAAAAGCACTCTCCATAGAGATCTTAAAAGCTGATAGAGTTGGTAAATTTACACGAAACAAAATACCCTCACATTTTAGGTCTAACCGATCAGGCGCCTTTTTTTCTTTATTATTATTTTTTTTTATTTATTTATTTTGGTTAGAGCAACGTACGCATCAATTCAATCTTTCCTAGTCAACGCCCACTACCCAGCTTCATTTCGAGAAGGAATCTTCCATGAAGAAATTAATTCGCCGTGTGACAATTCAATTGCTTCATTTCTCCTCGCAATCCCAGGAAACCCCTCAGATGCCAGTGTTGTCTGACTCCAAGATGCCCGTTTCTCGAGCAGGTAACCCTACTACTGCCAGGGGGCATCTCTTCTGCCCCAATTGGTTTTTTTTTTCGGGGAGAGGGGAGGGGGAACCGTTCCTGCATTTGACGCCGTTCAAGAGGGAATCAAATGGACCAGAGCATGCACTCTGCTGTGAGTCACCATCACTTTTAAACCATTTGCTTTAATTGCTGAATTGTAGAATTATTTAGTATTTTAATTACTCACAATTCTAATTACACACGCATGCCTTCGGGAATGGAGAAGAAAGAGAGGGAGGAAGGGAGAGAACGAAAGGGAGTGGGGAAGGAGACAAACAGATCCGATACCACACGCCCATGTTTCCTCTGCTTCCAACTCGTTTCTAAAAAGGCATCACGTAATACACAAGGATGTGGAGAATTACCGGAACCCTATTATCTACAAACCACGAGAGCTCGCAGACCCGAGGGGGTGAAAGGGCTATTGAAGTCAAAAGACCACAGCGAAGATCTCCCTTAACTACACCGTCAGGTGATATTACGTGCAAGCGCTGAAGATATAAACAGACAGGGCACGAAAGAGGCTAGCGCTCGCTTCTCACAAAACATGGCTCATTCCGCACGGTGTCGGATAGAGTTCTGGTGGAAAACAGCCAGAACTGGAAACCGCGCTCAAGACGGCCAGCAGATGTAGGTGAAAGGCAAGATGCGCCACACAGTTTTCTAGCGTCAAGACCAGCAACGACTGACAAGCACGAAATACAGAGACGGAGGGACGGACGGACGAACGCACGCACAGGCGGACACCTCCAGTCTTCGTCTCATAATGAGTCATAAAATTTACTGAGTAGAGATGTATCGCCTTTCTTCACTGGTTATTTTAAATTGTCTATCAGATTAAGCAACTTGAATCGGGGTTAGTACGCGCATACAACAATGTAGTTCCAAAGGGAGGGTGTGCAAGTGCGCGGCAAAGGAAAAAACTTCTCGAGTTCTGATGACAACTCGGGCATGAACAGTTGCGAATAAATCTGTCGGAGAAGCAGAAATAAAGCGCAGCTGTCAGGTACTAAATATTAAAAGTGGTTTGGTAGGTTCAGATCTCGTCTTGGGCGTGCTGACTTTGCTTTGCGCGTGGCATGGGCACCCCTTCCGTCGTCCGTTTTCTTTACGCGCTGATAAAGGCCTAGTCAAAGCATGTTTAATGATTTATATGGACTGAGGATTAGAAGCATCGGGCGACAACTCATTATCTCTATTCCTACGCAATGCCCATCACACCAACGAAAGCTACCAAGTTTTCAATATAATTCTAAAGAGAAAATATCTGTAATATTTTTCGTCCCCCGAAATCATATTCCAAATAGTTTTCAGACAGTGGCGCTTTTGTTAGCAACGTTAAAGCTTCGCCAACAACCCCACTGCCAAGTTCTGGATTCAGGAACCCATTCCAGACAGCTGGCCGACTCGGATGGAATTCGCTTGTGCTACATGGATATCGAAGCACCTCTATCGGGTATCTGGGTATCTAAGCCTCTCCGCCAGGTATCAAAGCACGTAAGCAAGTGCTCTACCCACTCGGCTATCCCGCTTCCCCGCCCCGTTTACGTTCATCAGTAAGGTGATGAACAGACAAAATAATTGACCTGTTCGCACCCTACATCCTGTAACAAGTCACATTATTACAGTATTTATCTGTCCACATGGCCACAATGTCGTGGACCGCCACTAGACGCTAACATGACCTAGAGCTTCTTTTTCTTAAAAAAATTTTTTTTACAGTTACGCCCCATCTCCAGCAGTGATACCTAGGAGACCGCAGGACAATGGCCGCCAGTTTAAAGAAGACAAAAACCAACCAAGACTTGTCCACGGCAACAAACATTCTCCTCGGCTCTCCGGGCACCAGATTGAATTCAGCAGGAGTGTAATTACTACAGTATTCGCCAGGATTGGGTTTAATTGGAACAAGAAGTTTACATTCGGGCGAAAAAAAATTTTTTTTAAAGAAAGCATTTGTGTCCCACATTACCACTGGCACGAAATCTCGATAACATCAGTAGTCACAAGCCGTGTGTTGAACCACAGGGCTGCTAACTTTACACGCGGTAATACCCCCTAGTGTAGCCGTACTTGTGCTACATACAACGTAATGTTAAGTTATATCACCTTGTGTAGTTGTATTTGTGCCGCATACCACGTGGTGTAACTTTACAAGTGTTACATACTCCCTTGTGTAAAGTTATATGCTGCAATATCACGTTGCGTAACATTACATGCGCTATACCCCACTGTCACGTGTTACATACCACGTGGTGTGTTTTATACTGATGCATGCAATTTGTTTTTAAACGGCGACAAAAACTTGATGAACATAAGCACGACCGTTAAGCAAGGAATTCGCAGATGTAAAGTAAAAGCGGTCGCTATGATTTACGCTGGGAGCAAACGCGGAGTGTCGATCATCCTCGGAGGGGGGGGGGTGGTGTACCACACAGCATCACTGGACGGAGGTCGAGGGTCATGGCAACCGAGAGGTGAGTCGATGATTAAGTCGCTCGAGTCCAACAAAGCCTGCACCAGTTTCAGTCCACAAGTTTCTCGGTGCTAGGAAAAAAGCTCCACCACTGGTAGCTGGCGCGTCACACCGCCTCAGTAGCAAAACTCACATGAGGTGAAGATCTGGGAAGGATAGAGAGGGGGACGAGAATTAACATGTCTACCACTCATTTCTTTCCTTTGATGCTTAATTCCCTGTCAAACCACATTAAAACTCATCTTATTTGAGAAAAGGCATAGCTCGATTTGTGCAACTATTTGTGACCTTTACTTCCGTTATTTCCATAAGACCAGTGTTCATGTGATGATAGATGATGTAACCCTTTCCTGAAGACCGTTATAATAGTTTTTTTTCTCTCTAGTAAGCCTTAATCGATCATCATCTTATTTAAGCATTTTCCGTTCGTTTTGCGATCCATCATTAGTTCCAAAAATCATTGCAGCATTTGCCTGGTTGACTAACCTTTTCGTGGGTTGGTACTATTATGGACTATGACTATTCACTTGGAAATGGACATTTCTAAAACAAAATATTCAACAAAAAATCAAAAACATAAGCACTGGCCTTTCTTATTATTTCACTTGTAATTTTGCCTGCAGCGAGATCTTTGCCCCTCTTTAACTGTTTCACGCTGTTTATCGCCTCTTGCGGTTATTGACTCAATGACTAGTATTCTCTTCGTCGCCTTTCTCTTCCGTAATTTTCCGGAAGGTCATCAGCATTAAACATGTCGTAGAAGTAATTATAACAGTGTTGACTAATTTCATTATGGTGCCGCGTCTCTACCCACTGCTTTAATTCCTGACTTGCAATTTAAGATGATTTATAGATACGTTTAATCTAATTAACTGAGAAACACCCCAGTATCTCTTTTTCTGAGAAAGAGAGAGAGGACCCAAAATAAACGTGATGAGAAACACCGGTAAATATTATATTATTGATGCATACAAAAAAAAACAAAATTAACAGGCTTCGCTGGACACAATAACTACCCGACCTTGAGGCGTGAGACAGGAAATCAGTGACTAAGAGACAGGACGGGATGTCAACAGCCAACACCGGTAGTTCTAACCGCAGGTTCTTTTCTAACCTTTTTCAACCGCCTCAGCTGCTCCTGGTCGTAGTTTGAAGCGAGAGTAAGTCGTTTCCACTCTGCAAAGTCAGGAACTCAAGAGCAAGTGTCTTCTTTTCGTAGTTACACTGGACGCTACTTCACGTTTCTTTACCCCAGGGCATCTTTGGTACCGCTTTATTACTACGGCTTCAGTGGTAAAACATCATATGTCAGGTCTGGGCACCGCTTTGTAACTTCGGAAATCAAACCCTCTTCCTTGAGTTCCTGACGTTGCCCCTGGGGTTATGAGTTACCCACACTTCATGACTAAGGCTCCCTGACGAAGTCGACTCTTAACACTGAGCAATAAAATAAATATTCAGCTAGGAAACTGCACAAACACCAGCTAACAACGATCCGACCCAATTGCAGACACTAAGCGCTCAATAACAATCTGTTTTTTTTTTCCTTAGCCTGCATGTAGGACACTGGAGACGACAGGTAGCTGCTGGGCTTTACTCGCTTGTCATTTGGGAAGCGCGCTAACCCCGCTTCGCATTTACCTCCCCTTGACTCAACCAATTTCCTGCGAAACGAGGCCTCCGGGCGCGGAAGTCCATTGTGATAAGGATTTGTTCACGCGTGGAACAGCAGCAAACAGCAACATTTGACAGGATACTTCTTGTAGTCGATACAAACACCGGTAACAAGCGATCTATGCATCAGACTGGCACAGCCTCTCACTCTCTACACGCACGCACGCACGCACGCACCCACACGCACGCACAAAACACACGAGCGCGCGCGCATCAAGTGTTATATATTAAAAGCTGCGGCATTTTAAAATTATTGACGTTAAATCACAATGGCTTAAACATTGCCAGATAAATCTAAACCTTTGAACACCAAAATATATCCTGGGATAGACAAGCCACTCGCGCGCACAACGGTTTGTACACATGTAGCTTCCGGTCAGCACAAGGCCCCTACTAGAAATACATTTCTAACCAACATTTTTGCCTGAATAAAAGTTTTGTTCAACAGATTTGATTTTGTTCGCTCGTTATTAAATCATCTTAATCTCTTCTATTTTAGCTATTTCCTCAACCTGTTTACAAAGCGGCGTTAGAATGAGCAGTCTATTTCAACTTGAAAAGAGAAAGTGTTTGTTTATGCTGTGTGTGTGTGTGTGTGTGTGTGTGTGTGTGTGTGTGTGTGAATTATCGATTATGTTAAGATATTTTGGTCTGCTTCGTCCGCATCCTTACGACCTAAGTGGTTGAAATTTAGGCTAAACTGTCATTTAAACTACCTGTACAGCAACTGAGCAATTTATATCTTGATATGCTTACAAATCTGTCCATGGTGTAAATTAATTAATGTCGGCTATTAATTTTATTACGTTTTTATGTTTCCACTTACTCTGCTTGTACAAACCCTGAATGTTCACGCTGTAAATAAATTCAACATTAATTCTCTTCGTATGTCTGTTAAGATCTTGAACGTCTCATTGTTGTCCCCACAATATTAAGCTTTGCACTTTAATTGTGAGACTTACGTGGAAAACCTCAGACGAAGAATGTTGAAGCCAGAGCCAAGGAGCGACTTGCACTTATGAAGAAGTTGGCTGGCACGAACTGGGGCGCGGATGACAAAATCCTCAAGAAGCTGTACACCGGAAGGGTTAGACCAGTCCTAGAGTATGGCATGACAGCATGGGGCACGGCAGCAAAATCCAACTTTGAAAAGATCAGCAAGGTTCAGAACCAAGCAACCAGACTCATCACTGGAGCCATGAAATCTACGCCCATACAGGAACTGGAAACAATCACAGGGTTGGAACCACTCGAGGACCAACGTGATACAAAGATACTCGTCCAAGCCGCCAAGTTCAAGAGACTTTCAAATCACCCCATGAGAATCAGGCTGGCTCAGCCGACGAAGGGAAGGCTGAAAAGGGGAAGTTTCATCCATCAGACGAGGATCCTTGAACGAAAACACCAAGATATCTTGGAACAAGACCCCAGAGAGATCCCCCTATACCGGACAAACCCAGCATGGAATGAATCTGCTTTCCCCCTGATCCACTGCAACATCCATGGTGTCGGCAAGAAAGATTCCCAAGACGACACTGCGAAAAAAGTCCTGTACTCTGGAGTATATCCACAGCAACTTCCCACAAGACCAGTGGACTCATGTGTACACTGACGGATCAGCGGAACAAGCCGTGAAGAAGGGTGGTGCCGGAATCTTCATTCGGTATCCAGGAGGAAAAGAAGACCGCCTCTCCCTCACAACCGGCCTCTATTCCACCAACTTCAAAGCGGAAGTAGTGGCCATTCAGACCGGTGCCACCCACATTGAGAACAGCCCAGACACCTCCAACAACATCGTCTTCTTTACAGATGCACTATCTGTTCTACAGGCCTTACAGACTGCCAGAGACAAGGAATTGAACGCCCTGACCACTGCTCTCTCCTCCTTATGCAGAAACCACACAGTCGTCTTACAGTGGATTCCCTCCCACTGCGGTGTATTTGGCAACGAAGCCGCAGACACTCTTGCCAAGGAAGGATCCACAAAAGAGCAGCAAGACAAGTCCACCACCTTCAATGAAGTCAAAACCATCATCAAGGCCAAACAGCATAACAAATGGCTACAGCAGCACCCACGTTTCAACCAGAACGACCCATACTACCTGCTCACAAGGGCCGAACAGGTCATTATTTTCAGACTGAGGACAGGCCACAACCGTCTCAATCACCACCTATACACCAAACTCCGGATCGGCCAGACGGACAGATGCCCGTGCCAGACAGACAGCCAGACAACAAAACATCTACTGCAAGAATGCCCCATACACGAAGACCTCAGACACTGCATCTGGACTGATGAGACGCCGATATCAAGGAAGCTACACGGCAGTCTGGAGGACCTGCGGCGCACAGCATCATTTGTACAAGAGGCAGGCGTATCCATTTGAGTGACCGACAACAACAACAACAACAACTTTAATTGTAATGCATTTATGTCTTGGCTGAAATTCCCCGGAGCAAACCAGAAACAAAATGCATTACCGAATGCGAACACAATTCTCAACTATAAAACTACAAATTAACAAGACCTTTTACATTTTCAAACTAAGTGATAAAATTAAAATTATAAAAATTAAATGTAGAAAAAAATAAAATATAAACGAAGTATATCGGTAGGAATAAAATATTACAAGTAAATTAGCACGCGACATACACTTCAAACATCCTTCATAGTTGGACACAGCAGGCCCCACAGCTTTTAGGGAGGCGAATCGTCGAAGGGGATCCTAACCCAGAGGGCTTTCGGATCGCTACTCGTGTGGCGCAAACAAACTTTGCACAGTCGTCTAGCTGTCGGGAATAGGTACTTGACTCCGCACAAGAATGTAGGGAAGCGACGAAGAGGAGATGGACACCACCCTAAAAAAAAAAAAGCTGACCCTGAGAAAGTTGTAGTCCCTAACACCTCACCTCTTAAGACCTAAAGAAGGTGAGTGGTGTGGGGGGGAGTACTTCGCCTTCTTCTCTCACTTTACTTTTACTAACAATGTCAGCTGTTCAGCCTAGTTAATTTTGACTTCCCCGTGTCACACATAATTTTAAATGTAGTCTCATGCCCGTTTTGTCTAGGCAGAAGATTTAAGTGGTGAGGGGAAGGACAGGACGTAAGCACCATTTGTCGAGGAGAACACAAATTCTGTTTAGGACTCGAGTGTGAGGTTGGACAAGCAGATCACGTGACAGTCGGAAATAAGGCCCGTCGTGACGCTCTGTAGCCACACTGGAGGTGATGGCAGAGCCCTGTCCATGTGGACGGTGAGGCACATGTTGCCGATGTCGACCTGTTGGCCCTGAGGACTGCATGGCCGTCAACATTAGGATCGAGTTTCGTCACCGCACCTGCCCACGTTCTTAGCACCGCCAGCTATTTCACGGGCTGACAAGCCACTTCAAAGCAAGCGAGCGCTACCCCTAAGGACAAGAGAAGCCTCCAAATAACACCGAGTGAAAAAAAGTATCTTTACATCCACAATGCTTATTTAATATCTTTTTTTAAAAGTATCTAATTTCATTTATGATACCTTCTCGACGCCAATGCTTTAGCAAACAATTGGGAAACAATTTCGATTTTATTTTTCGCAGGTGGTGGATCTTGAAGTCGTGGTTCCTCTCAGTCGACATGTGTGTGGAGACCATTCCGCGGAATGTCTCACACCTGTGTGTAGGTTATAGCTGCGTAAAATGGATGGAGGGGGACACTCTAGGGGGATGGGGAAGAGCAACTGTTGCATTTTATGCCCCGCGTTTTGCTCCACGTTCAACGTGCGTCCTTGAGACACAACGAACTAAGTATATGGCAAATAACCAAGAAAAAAACTGTAAACAAAAACGGTAAGGGAATAGGACGAAGAAGAAGAAACAAGACGAAACGAGAAGATAACTGCATCACGTGAGCCAGTCGTGGTCCGAAGAGGCAGAGCGAATTTGCCACGATGAAAAAGAGATAAGATAAAATGCACCGTCACAGAAACCACTAAATTACCACAAAAAAGAGAGAGACAGAGATTTCCTTCGACACACGACACTGACTGTCTTATCCCCCACCACCATCGCCGAGGCACCGCAGGCTCAGTGTCACCTGTAAGCCACGACACGCTCAGGGTTTCTACCTGCCGCATGCGTCAATGTCGCTGACCGTACGTGCAGTTGGCGTGCTGCTGCGCCACTACGCTCCCGTCCTCCCGACCCGCGACCCCCACACCTCTGAGGTCATCAAGGCCGAACAGCTCTCCATATAGAACGAGATGACATTGTTTCGGGTGAAGGACGGCAGAAGACCGACAATCTTAACCGTAATAAACAAACAAAGCAAATCGATCGAGCGGCCGATCGCGAAAGACCGACGACGTGGCCCGGTTACCAGACACTGATGGAGGCTGACACAAGTCAAAACTGCTGCGGGATGGATGATAGTCAAGCCGAGTGCGACGGCTGCAACACGGGAGCCGCATCCGAGAGTAGGGCCGGGCTTTCTTCTCATCAACCCGACTGTCCGAGGGCCGAGAGTGGCTGTAAATTGCGATAAACATCTTGGAAACAAAAATGGCTTCTTCGCTTACGAGTCTGACACAACACAGCTCCGCTTGAAAACATTTGTTTACGACAAGTGGAAACATCGTTTATCAAGAGTAAAAGTATATTTATCAGTGTCTACACATGCAAACAACTCCACCTGGAAACCCCCCGGGTAAACTGCCAGTCCCAAGCCCGGATGAAGGAAGAGGGTTGGGCGTGGGGCCAGCAACTCCACCCCGTAAAACAACCCCTGCTACATAAACTGCAACTACAACATTACCACAACGAGAGCCTGGACGGGAAGATCCCTCTTTGGAGGGGCCTATGACACGAGTGTTGGCGAAAGCCTTCGGGAAGTCAGCCCGCCGACCCATCTTCTCACGAGCAAGACGTGGAGAAGATCGGTCCACGGCGAGGTGGAGGCAGCTGGAATGACATGGACCCAACTGGGGAGGGAGGCCCAGAACCGGGTTCTCTGGCGTGTTGTAGTTGCGGCCCTATGCTCCACTGGGGGCGAAAGGAATCAGAGGACACGTGCAAACACAACCGACTAAGGCAGTAACGCCAGGTTTCGGTCATTACAGTGTTCTCACCCCTGGTGAAAGGGTTTTTTTTTTCTTGACAAACACTTTCTACCCGGAGTGCCAGTAACTGTGTGTGAGTGATGCACACAAGTGCGTGGCTCTTACTATCTGGCTTCGTCAAGGTAAAAAAAAAAAAAAAAAAGAGGAAGAAAACTCAGATTCAGACAAAGTCGTTGTCTGCTTTCTTTTTTATGTTTTCTGTACACCATTCACGTCGCCTGTTGATATCGGAATCTGGCACTTGCCACATATCCCGTCAATCGTTCAAAATTCCTCTGACAGATAAACCAACGTTTGTTGCATGGACAACGAGAGCACTTTCTTTTCACCACTCACCTTGAAGTTTAATCTGAATAAATACCATCATACCACACATGCATTCTTGGTTATATGGATTTGTACACGGAGACACCGAGGGTTTAATCTCTCAAGCAAAAAAGGTCGTCTGCGCTCCCTCTGGCTGTTTTATAAAGCTCCTGAAAATAGATATCACACGGCGCTAACCTAGACTCTACTTTGATTCGAGCGTTATTATCCGCCATTGCTGGCATTGCACATTGTTACAAAATAAACGAAGACTGTTGAAAAAAGAACCTTTTTTTCTCTGAAGTTATAAAAGAAAGTATCGTGACAGATCTGGAAAGTATAGCCGGTCTCATTTTACGGCCATTTTTCCTTTTACATATAACCATTAAATAAACCGGAGTTAGAGCGCCTTTTTTTCCCCTTTCTCTCAGTCTGCAGAACGTAAGAGAAGGAAGAAGACACGATCAAGTGCAGGGAAGAAGGGGAGGTGGGAAGTTGGCGGGACAGAGTGGGGCAAGCGGAAAGTGTGGTTATGATGGGGATCTGAGGAATGAAGTTGGTGGGGGGTGGTGCAAAGAGAGCTCTTTATGGAACACAGTTTTGTGGGAGGATGAGAAATAAGTAGTTTCCTATCTAGAGTCCCAGGTCTTACTTTTTACCTGTCTTTTGAATCCGCAGAGCTTCCGGCCATTTCGCCGCCTGTCAGCATGGTTTTGCTATTACTGTCTGCAGTGCAGGTACTGGCACGGCTATCTTTGGACGATTAATTGCATTACATAAAAAACTTTTTTAGAAGGCTTCTCAGATCTGCCCGAGGTTTAAACAAAGTTTTATAAGTTTAACCCGCCTGACGCTGCTGAACAGAAAACGTACCTTGCGCACAGCCTGTTACAGCATGACTAGACAGAAAAACAACTACCTATAGTGTCAACAACTAAGATACATTTAATGTAGACATAATGATACAAATATCCCGACCATCTTAAATTCAGAGCCCTACCGTTCAGTTCAGAACTCTTCTGGGCGCTCTCATTTCTGAGTGGCAGTTCCCATCGAGTTTATTCTAGCATCAGGAATCTACAAGCAGGCAGCTGCGAGCTGTTGAAATTAGAGCAACTTATCAGCACACTTAATTAGGCCACGACTAGAATGCTGTTGAGAAGGACTCGACCAATAATAATCCAGGCTCGCTTCGCACGCCAAAGACGCACTTCCAACGATATAAAAAAAAAGAGGCGTCTAGCTCTGAGTAATCTCCTGCCCTAAAGAATTTTATCGTCAAACATTCATCAACACCTGCATGGTGTGATGGCCACGTGCTATGGGTTGTCTACCAACCTTGGTGCTATTAAGACGCCGGGAGAAGATTTTCACACACAATAAAACGACTCCTTTTGCAACGGCTCACTTTTCATCTTATCCTCCGCTCCGCCCCTCCCCCCCCCCTATCGAGTCTCCTAGAGCGCTGAAAGTAACCTGTGCACGCCAGAAACTGAACTCATTAGAAAGTCTCTAAAAATATGGCGACAGCATTTCCTCGCCTTGGCATCCAGTTATGCACTCCATATAATTACTTCCGAAATAAACAAACACTGGAGGATTGATGAAAATTTTTTTTAGAATGATTCCTAAAAAGGAAGCACACCATAAGGCGACCTTACGCACACATATGCTGTTAAGTAGATCTAGATTCTAGAACGTAAGCTAGAAAAATGACATTGCGTGCTGATTAGGACTACAACACTGGCTAACAGGAAAAAACCATGCGGCTCGTTTACTGCCTGATGCAGTACCCATCTCCACGGTATCCACCCTGAACATTCGAATGCATAAGACCGGTCTGTACGGTAAGCGTGTTGAACGCTCGGTGAACCCTCGCACCAATGATATTCTTCCAGGACGTGGGTAGAATGGTTCGGCAAGTCCTGCCGGCAACTGGGTCGGTTTTCTAGTTCCTTTCACTGCTTTGCCTCAAACAACAAACAAGCAACCAACCTCTCCAGGGACGTGTGTTCGGCACAGCAACTTCACTGACCCGAGCGAACCCGCGATATCGAAACTGTTCTATCCACCAAAATGTCGGGTTTTTTTTTCAGAACCATACTCTGTTTGCTTAACAGGTTTCACCCAGGGTGGCTTTCATCGGTGCCGCAATATCACCCTCTCACTGCAAGTGCGCTGTATTCTCTTTCGTGAATGCAAACCTGGGATCTTCGACATCGCTGTCGCCACGGACGACCACTCACAACGCTGACCCTGACGACCTCAGTCAATGCTTTGGCGTCTACCCACCCGCTGCTCCATGCGGTCGGTCAAACTCCCTAAGGGCATAGCGTCGACACGCTAGGGGTTTAAATCCTATTTCCTTTTTGCCAGGAAGGGATTTGTGAACGGATGGTGGTAAATGCCACCCAAGGTAAAACAGTTAGGGGTGGGTGGGTTGACATGTCACGTGACATCCCACGATGGGGACCCTGATCTTCCCTGAGAAATATCTAAGTCTGCCGATGTTTGCTACATGCATCGTGTGCAGCGGAGGGGCACTGCTGTCAGCATGTAGAAAAGTACTGGCCGGCTGGACATTTGCCACCAAAACACTACATGATGTCCAACAAGTGACTCACCCTCATTCCTCGAGTCCATGGTGTGTAGAGACTCCTTTTTACATTGCAGCGCTCAGTATCCACCACCCAATGCCATTTACACGTCAGCCCGTGCTCAGTGCACATTAGCCAGTGCTACAGAGCGATACCCGAGTACCTTTAATATTTTACTATCGCTGTTTTTCTATTTCAATTCCTTCCTTTTTCACTATTCGTTATTTTCTTGACGTGTCCCAGACAGACGTGAAAAACATAGCCAAGGTCCTCGTTCTACGCGCGGACTCAAGACATTCTTCCCGCCATGTCACTACGTCCCTTCAACTCTGGAATCAATGGGTCAATATATATATATATATATATCGCTCAAGCATCAACAAAAAATGTAAAGCACGCCTTACTCTGAAACAATTTTAAAACATGAAATAGTAAGGACACTCTCATGGTAGCTCACGTGATAACCCAGTTATCATTTCACTAAACACGCAGCCAGCGAGACAGCCAGCAAGCAGCCCACGTAGCACGAGAATCACCAATACCACTGGCACTAGGTCTTACTTCATATCTCCCGACCGCGATGCTACCAACAGTTCCTGGGACTGCACATGTGACAAACAGCAGACTACACACGTGTTGGAGCTGACAAGCTAACTAACTACACATGAAGTGCAATGACAAGCAGCCACAATACCATCAACAAGTTGCAAGTGACACCGACAAACATGCAGCCTGCAGTCTGGCAGCGACGACAACAACATACAAGGCTAGAATGCGTGGATTGCAAGTAACGTATATTTTTTAAGGATGTTAATGATAATTACTTTACACTGAACTGACTTCCATCGAGCGATTAGTGAAAGCTGTGGGAGAAATGGACAGAAATATTTTGATTCTTTTTATTAAGTTAAATACAAAGAAGAAGCCTACTCCAAACTTCTTAATTAGGTCTTTAACATTAGTAAGAGTGTCTATTTTTACACGTTTTTATTTTCTGCGTTTTCTTTTCTTTTTTCTCCTTTCTTACAAATGAGTGTACACAGCCGTCTGTCTATTGACAAGTCTTTAAGTCGAGTGTGAACACCTCCGAATATTTTGACGGTTTGATCTGAACATTTAGGATACCACCCGCATGTCGTGAACTGAATAAATAATCACATAAAACATGACCGGTGCCAGCGAATATTTTCCTTAAAAATTATATATTTGAATATTTACATAGAGCGAAAACACATCACAGAGGCTGCAATATTGAGACTATAATAAGACAGAGATGCTAAGAGAGGGGAATTCTCCCGGCACACGGTCCAAGTTTCTAAAGGACCAATCAAGCAACTGCAAAAAGTATTTTGTCATAAACATAATTATGCGCACAAATGCCAAATACTGCCATGGCGGGGTTATTTGTAGGGACAGGAAAAGGTTTCACCAAAAAGAGAAAATTCTTCTGAACCACGCCATGTAGAGTACACAGATTTTAATACAATCAGCCACGCAATTCTATCTTCGTGAATTGACTAGTTAAAGCTGGGGAAAGAATTCCGATTGGGTAAAAGTGGCGGGGTCCGGAATGGAACCAGACAGGCAGGCAGACGGATGGACGGACGGACAGATAGACAGACACACAGACAGAACTTACCCGCTCCCTCCTTGCGGTTGTGACTGAGGTGGGTGATCTGGTCGAACATGGAGAACTGGGGGGGACCCGCAAAGTTCGCAGCTGCTTGCTGCTCCTGGGGTAGGCCCCTGCCATACGTACCCGGATCCACCGCCGTTGTTATTGCTACACACACAGAAAGACATCTACGAGTAAATATGAAGGTATCAACATTGTTCTTTGCATTCGTGTACACCCTGTGCCTGCTGTTAAGTGAAAAACCCAACTCAAACTATTAAGTCAACCTGCATTATTCACGCGCGAGGACACGCATGTATTAATCTAATTATCTAATAAACTTATAATCTTATGATTCTTTTCAAGTAACGAAACTAAAGAAAATTAGTCTGTTGATTCCTGTTTGTCGCGTTTAGTACAAACTATATTTGTTCCTTCTTTTTTTTTCTCTCTCTGTAATGACGTAAGATAGCTACTGATTATAACCAACAATGCACAGCACTCTGGGCTGACCTCACTATATCTTTCTTTTTCTCGAGCACAAACAAAAAAGAAGCAAGAGCTGAGTGTTATATTCCTTCCAGAAAGTCAACATAGCTGACTTTCATGACGCTCGTCTCATTACAAGCACGTGAGTGTATTATCTACAACCATGGGCAAAAAAATTAATGTGGAAAGAAGAATGACTTTGACAGGTTGGTGGGATTAAGATGCACGTTTTTTGAACCATTAGTCCTCAATGCATCATACGTTTGTTATGAGCCGAGAACATACAGCGTCTGGGTGAGATTGTGTGAGAATCTCACGGGCACCTTGACATGGCGACCTGGTCACGGGAACACCGCATCTTCTCCCTCCCCCACCACCAGACACTTTTCTGAAAAGAATCGGTGCTGCCTCAGCCTTTGTTTGAAAGCACCGCTGTCATTCCAGCACTTAGTGCCAGCTTCTGGAATTTCCAGTAAGGAAATTCTAGTTCGACGAACGTTAAGGTTGGGGGTTGGGGCAGAGAGAGAAAGGGGGAAAGAGTTGGGGGAAAGAAGAGAGAGAGAGAAAGAAAGAAAGATGGATAGACCGAGTGACAAAGACACAGAGAGAAATAACAGTTGTAGTTTAGTGTTACCAGCTCAAACGCAGAATGGGTTCGCCTCAGCAGCAGATGTTAACCCCGAGGGTGTGCGACCGCATGCACACTACCCGAGGCCCCCAGCAGGATGTCGTGACATATCTAAGACAGCCTGACACGTTCAACATGCTCTAGGGACAGCATATATATTACAAACCGCCACGCCGGATAAGATAACATGTGACACGTGCTAAATCTTTGACCAGGTTATGTAACTGCAAGAAAAATATGCAGACCGCCTAAATAAAACACAAGCAAAGAGAGAGAGATAGCGAGAGGAGACAGATTCACAGATTACTGCCTCGCGTCTACAGACCATCTTGGTTTCGCATTTTTATGCCGCGTGTCTATGGTCGGAGGACAAAAGGCTTTACTCCTGCTAAGCAAAGCAATCGCTGGTAAGTGTTTGGGTCACCTCATTAAGGTATTTTCTTTTCAATCTGAGGTTCCTGGGTTATTTCTGGATGGCGCTTGCTTAGAGGAGAGTGTGTGCGGGCGAAGCACTCACGCACGTTGATGATGTCACTGTTGTCATAGCGGTCTGCGCGGGCGCCGGACAAGGGTTCCGACTACATCCTCCCTTGAACAAAAACCCTCCCACTTTAACGCAGGAATTCTCGCTTGAACAGAAACGCTCCCACTGGATTCAGCGAGGCTGCCGAGAGACAATAATGAACGACAGAAAGGAGGATAATGCAAGCGGTCCGCTGCGCTGGAGGGAGAGATACGTCACAACATGTCTCCGTGACAGTCGCCAGGCCGGGAGGATGCTTTTCCTTGTTTTCTGCTGTCTCCGATCCCAGGTAACCTAAGGAGGTGCCACAGCAATTTACAAAACCGAAAGAGACAGACCTACCTCAGAGATTTGTCTCACTTAGCGGAACATTAGCTTTGGTGTAAATCAAAGCCCGTTCTTCGAACTTTTATCCTAAGAGTTTTTAAAGGCTAACCCGAGAGCAAAATTTTTTCTTTGTGATCGGGTTACTTTCATTCTAAAATAATAATTCCCAAAATATAATTACATAATTATGCTTAATTTTTACGATACAAGCCTTAGAAAATCGGCATGTTCATCTGCCACTATTCGTAACATCGAGTGTGGCTCGGTCCAGGAAATCTATGTATGTCTTCGAGAAAGATGAAGAAACATCGCCCAGGTTGTTGTGTTCAAGAAGAGATATTTTGCCTATAAAATGAAACGGCTGATTTTGGAATACAGCCTTCCCGAGTTTAGAAGTCGGAGATGGTCCAAGCCATATTCACTTGACAGGCTGGTAAGTGAATCTTCTCCAGATCAAAATTTAATGGGCAACACTCACGGTCATTGCAGTCTACGCTGTTTTATTGATTCTTTGTTATGAAGTGGGCTCATTTGACTCAACTTTTTCATGTGTATTATTGTTAATAAAATACAAAAACACTTTTTTATTTGATAGATGGGTAATTTCCAGCATTGCATTTTTGTTTTATAGTTACAACTGACTGATAATAAAAATATATCATTATAAAAATTTGATACATATTTATCGATGTACAAACTTCCTGATTTAGCTGCATGCAAAATTTACAATTTACTTATTCGCACGTGTTCCCGTTTAAGCTCCTCCCTCATACGTGTGTCACCCTCAATTCTTTTTTAGCTGTTTCGAGCACGCGCATCCATGGTGCCCTCACACTTTCAGTTGTTTTTAGCATTATGCTGGATAAAGATACGACTGATTATGTGTTACTTGTAGACCAGACGGTGTAGAAACCGTCGATGTTGCATATCTGGTGCTTGATCTTTGTTTCAGATTTTTATCAGCAGTCGTAGTTGGTTTTAACATCTCGTGCTTTTGTATAGTAAGCACTGCTGTAGGAAGATCTCTTCGTTTTACGGAAAGTCAAAGACTTTCTTGTACTGTACAAGTCACTGGATAACAAACGATTTTAAAATGTTTTGAGCAAGTTCTTGAGTCCGGTCTGGGGACGAAGTTCGCACCGCACGTTTGAACAAAGTAGAGACCTGTATATACACATCTCTGAACAAAGTCAATCCACTGGCGGAGTTCGGAGACAGAATCTTTATGAAATGACAATGACTACAAACTAAGTTCATCTGAGTGTCGAAGAGACAACTGGCAACAGCACATTGTGTCCTGGTTTTGTTTTATCGAGGATTACATTTTTTAGAATTCACCTCATGCAGACGACGCTATTTTTAGAAATACCGCCCTTTCGTCACTTCCTGTTTTCTTGACAAATCCATGTGTGATTAAGAGAAACAAATTAATAAAATATTTCTCGTGCCTCCTCGTCCTTAAAATACTCAACGGAATATGTTTTTGTGATACTTTATGCTCTATTTTCAGCGATTTTCGCTGAGCGCTCAGGCTAGCCTGTAAATAGTCCCAGAAATAAATGCCCCATGCAAGCATTCACAGAAATTTATCAACTTATCAAACAAGAATGATGATCAACTAGTATAATTTTCGCTGTAGTATCAAACGAGAAGAGGGAAGAGATGGATGGAGGAAGAGAGAAGTCGAACTTTTATCGAATAGGTTTAAACCCCTTTCAAGGAAAAGGTGAGCAGCAGCAACTATCATCATTAAGATATTAATAATGATCTTCATAGACCGGAGTGTGAAATATGGAAAAATAAAATTGACTCGCGATAGTACAGTTACGTAAGATATACAGCAACATCATCAACAGTAACTGAAAGAACTCTTCTATACATCCCATCGATGGCACATGCATGTTTAGATACTAAGAGGGAAGAAGTGCAGAACTAAATTAGAGCAAAAAATTAAAATTTAGACAGTAAAGATTCCTCATTAAGGCAGTGGACATGATCAATATCAAATTAGAAATACAAATCTTGTTATCTGCTAGGCTCTGCGCCCCTTTCAATATGGTTAGTGAAAATACATGAGGGAAAGAGGGAGGAAAAGAGAAGGCAACGCAGGTTAGGGTCAGCTGAAGAAACTCGGAGCCTCCTCAAACCATGGGCACGAACTCCCAAGACAGAGAAGGGGAGAGACGACTTTCTGTTGCTCTGCCCATTAACTTTGTCCACAAATTGGATAACAAAGGGAGGCAATCCTGTTTGGGGGCGCAGCTGAAAGCCTTGATCATGCATCGCTGGTCTCGGAAGCTCGGGTACTGATTGGCGGTGAAGCCGCTGCAATCGTTCGCCACACGCACTCCAACCGCGCTGCTTCACAAGTCAACGAGCCCGTTATCATCAAAGGCGCCGCGGCCTAGGTATAACCCACATGCCCCAGCAAGATGAAACAGGTTGCTAGCCCCCCAGGACAGCAATGACAAGCTGTAAGCACGTTTTTGGCGGTTTCCTCCCCCTCTGCAACTCCCATCCTCGCAAAAAGTAAGCGAGGTTTTCTGATCACATTGTGTGTCTGCTGGCGGAGAAAAAATGTGCTTAAGACTGTTTACAGATCTGCAAGAGATGAAAACTTTTGCCTAGACGAGCTCAGTTCACGAGATTATATCCTACCATGAGTGAGTACGCTACCCCGCCGTTTACCTTCCGCGTGTATTCTCGAGGTACAGTCCTACAGACATGACCATGTGCACAACTAGTGGCGTCACCGATGTCCATGGATAAGCTAGATAATATCAGCGGTGCTGATCCTGCTTATGTTTTAATATTAATAGACTAATAGATATAGATGACATCAGATAGATAGACGACATCAGGAAAATAGTCACAGGGGTTTTCTCGAAAAGAAGCAAGCCCACTCATCAGAACAAGACGTTTGTGCTCGGGTCTGCCTTTAACTGGTTCTACTCACTTTCAAACGGTCCGCTGGTTCTCCGACCACCCCACCACCACACACCTTTCGGAACTCAGCTCACTAATACAGGTAAAACTAACTCTTATTTTTAGCAGTTCATCGTGACTCTCTCCGCAGCGCTTTACCACTAAATCTCAAAACACAACACGTATATAGTAACAGTCTCAGTAGGTAAGTATCAACAGCCACACTTGGGCAAGCAACTCGCATTGCGACAGAACAGAACTCGTGAGACAAAGCCCGTTGCCATGGTGCCCGGGTTATTAGAGGACCCACCAGCACCGGTCACTTTTCTGCTTGCATTTCGTTAAAGGACAGAAACCAGGTTTCTCATTTCACGGTTGTTGCCTAAGCTGTGCGGCGAGATGGACTCTATTGTCAGTCCATGACAAGCCACTTAATTAAAGCGCCAAGGCGTGAAGACAAATCCTAGGACTGCCGCAAGACCCCTGGTATGGGTAACATGCAAGTTATGTCACCTGGTTTACCTGTCTGGAGGTGGTGGAGGGGGGGAGAGAAACACGCGTGACATAAATAATTCCTAAACCGCCTACAAAATGCTAAGTGGTCTCGTGACCGGGTCTATAAATAACTCAGCTCCTACGCCTTCCGATCTGAACAATTCGTTTCTGCAGTGAAAATATTATACCGTTTGCAAAAAACACAACATAATAACACATATCAAACAGAGACCAAATGGCGGATATCCCTTCAACAACGCGTGTACTGTTCAAGATTACCTGCCCAAGTTAACAGACTCGCAGTCAACACACGACAAGATGTTTGGCGGACAGTGCCATTCCTATAGAAATTTTCCCCAACTTTTAAGTCGGCTTTTACCGTCAGTTATATGGGTTTTTGGAAGTGAAATAATGTACATTTACTACTTATCCGTGACAGCTGACGCCCCCAGCCACCTACCTACCCACTGCGCATGTCTGTGTAGTCATCGTCTCGGTCGACAAAACGGATTAGAAGCTGCTTACCACCCAAAGCCAACAGCCAGTACACACTCACACATTACCTACAGCCACAAGTTTGATCAATGAAAGCTGAGTAATGTATCGATAAGACAGACCTGGCGATCTGGCGATTTTTCATCAGTAGCATTCCTTTTTCTTTCTTTCTTTCTTTATTTTGCTTTCCGGAGCATTTGGCCCTATGTCCGATGCAACATAAATCGTGAAAATTGTTCACTGGCCATATTTACTGTCCGTAGTTTTCTGTCTATTGCTACAACTGACACGACACACGTTTGGAAGGTTCTTTATGTTCAAACAGACATTCAAAAATTCATATAAAAAAAAATTCCCCGTTTGGTTTGAGTGTGTGTATGCGTGCGCTTAGAAACCTGACTACAGCTTTAAAACAGAAAATAGAATTACTCGACTAACTGCACTTTCGATAAATGAAAATACGTAGGTTTTCTTTTTCTTTTTTTTTTAGTATGCGAATTTAGTTTTGTAGTCAGGAAACTAATTCCGTAGCAATAGGCAGTTCGTGATAAGATACGAGATTTATCGGTAGTCTCCAGGTCCTTCTCATCCACAATTTTATTTCTCCATTTTTTTTATCAGTGTAGATAAGGTACTAGAGTTGACCTTCAAGCAGCTATCCACTTATAATTACTAGGCATTGTTCCTCTTCTTGATTAAGCTGAGTGTGGGCATCAGTGACCTTCCTTTCGGACAACAGTCCACCTTCTTACTATTTTATCATTGTGCCCTAACGAATCAAGAGGCGCAGATGATAAAGATTTAACCGTGATTCCACGCCTCCCAAACTCAAGATCACGTCTGCCTCAAATGACCATTGTACTATTACTATTCTATTTCTAACGACACTTTATGTTCGCGCAGTCAAGTGCGCGATGGATTTTTCACAAGGGACATAAATGCTGCGTCACTGTCTTCCACAGCAACTTCAGCATTAACCAAGGTTCCGCCCCTTTTAGCAAATACCTGTGACTTTCAAAGCTGCGGACTTCGAGTTCTTCTCTGTTTCACCGCAGGGGTTTCTGCTTGAAAAATCCAGCGTGACCTTTATAAATTACGCAGTGTAGCCTCTTACCCACATCGCCCACCTGTGCTGTAGTTATGAAACCTTCAATGTGTCTTCTGTCTCGCTCTCTGAAGAAGTAAACTCCCGGTGTTTACAATAATTTTTTTCCCTTCTGTGTTCTACTTTCTAAATTTTCCTTCCGCTCGTCTCGCTATATATATATTATTTCTCGCTATATATATATTATTTCTCGCTATATATATATATATTATTTCCCGTTGGTCTTTAGTTGGGAGCTCGGTGAGGGCAAAAGTCAACGTGTGCTGCGTCAGTGACACGCAGACAACTCATATCCGTCAGTTAGTGTCTTTGTGCCTGTCAGTCAACGTGAGGGCACAAACTTAGTCCGCGCCCGGACTGTGTGTGCGTGCGTGCGTGTATGCGACGGCACAATGCAGTCTGACAATTAAGTGCATGTGAGCGAACCAGGCTGGGAGGGATGACAGGGTCAAGACAGCACGTACATGCATTTACACTCACCACTTCCGGGTTTTTAAATTAAAATTCATGGCTCATGTCAAATTATTACAGATGACATTTTCTCACACCTGAACTGTCGCTATATCACCACCACCCCCCAAACTTAAAAGAGCTATTTATAGCAGCAGAATAGAAGCACTCAGCTGACCTCATCCCGCCACTCGTCACAAGTTGTACAAGCACACGTGTCAGGTAGCTTGCCTCCTCCTCCCAGCTCCGTTCTGTACGTTGTGCCTCATGACTAGACATCCAAGTGAGTCTAAGTTCTCTCGCGGCGACACCTGCCAGCAACTCTACTTCCACCCCCACCCCACCCCACAGCTTTCGTACCCACTCAGGCCTAGCTAGCTCACAAACTTTATTTCCCCGTCAGACCCACTTCTCTAAAACAACAGAAGAGTTGAAAGCGATCGACCCGATTGTGGAGGAGCTGAGTCGGTGCTGCAAGTTCCTTTTACCATCCGCTCGCCAAAAGTCTGCCACAAATACCCTGTGCTAATCTGACAAACTGCCATTTGAGTATCGCCAAGACTTGCAGAACTTATTACCTGCGATTTTCTATAGCAATACACAACGGATCATATTTCAGAATGTAAGAGGATTTTTTTTAATAATGCGAGCAAGAACAGATGGTGAAATATGAAAGAAGAAAGGAAAAAATGCTTCGTTTCACTGCTCAAACTGATTCTTAAGTGACAGGGTAGTCAGTGGTGTGTGTGAGCGAAAATTACATCTCATCTCAGCCCACTGACACAATTATAAAGACTGCTAAAAACGTAGAATTCAATTTACTCCTTAACTTTTATGGAAGAATGGGGATTCTGTAAAACACAGAATGGGGATACAGTAAAACACAGAATGGGGATACTGTCAAACACAGAATGCAGACAGAAAATGTAGTATGAAAACTGTTTACACTCTAAAGACACATGGCGGTTATACAAAAGCCTTGTCGAACGATCTTCTGAAGTTCAGAAGGGCTTTGTCGCACATATTACAGCACCGCGCAATAATCACAGGCAAACACAAACGATAGGGGATAATAGATAAGAGGGACTGGTAGATAGGGGGCGACTGGGAGAAGGCAAATAAGAGAGTATGTGAGAGAATATTAGAATAAGAGAATTAGAGAATAGACGTGAGAATGTGTGTGTGTGTGTGTGTGAGAGAGAGAGAGAGGAAAATGAGAGAAGACATCTTGCTGTTCTTCTGTGCACATGTGACACAGTAGTATGTGCAACGAAAGAAAAAGCGGAAGTGAATAAATAAGAACGAACAAGAACACAAAAGAAACGACTGCAAGACTTGGCGCTAGCAGACATTGTCAGGGGCAACCACACACACACCCACACACACAGAGCACGTGCGTGCAGCCACCGTGCAAAGACTCACCTGCGTGGGTGTCGGGGGCGTGCTGGCCGGCGGTGGGGTGGTCACTACCACGAGGCGAGGCGCCCATGCTCTGGTTCATCTTGCCCTGCGGTCATCAAGAGAAGCGCCGGGTCCACATCGCTACTGCCACATCCTGCAACACATACACATCGTCTTCAGCAACAGTCACGTGGTCTTCGTCAACCGTCAATCAGACGCACAAAGATCAAAATGGGGAGGAGGAGGGGGGGAATGTGTGCACACGAAATCATAAAACAGTACAGAATTTTGCGTTAAACCTGCTAATGAAATGTCTTGGTAGCATGTGCTACAAATCATCTTGCCGATGGTCGAAAGGCATGAAGGATGTGTACACGCTACGCACGAGGAAAGCTAAAAAGCCAGACATTAACGGGGTTTGAACAGGTGTCACGATCGAACTGTGTGTTGATCCGGACGTGATGACTACACGTTGATTGGCTTTTTTCACGCCTGACGTCCACTTTTTATAAAACATTGTGATCAAGTGTTACACGATGACAGACAGAGTGTACACAGTGACAACACACATCAGACATGACAGTACATTACACAAGAAACGCGGTAGACAATATGATAATAAAACGTTATACAGCGTCAACGTGCATTGAATGTTACACAGTGTGAACAGGTGTCAGACGATACACAGTATGAACACGCGTTAGACGATGGCGGCGCGAACGTTACATAGTGTGAACACGAATTATATGGTGGCGGAATGATACACATTGTAAACAGGTGTTATACGGGGGTTAGTGTGGGGGATGACACAGCATTACACACACAGTGTCACCAAATGTGGACAACGACGGACCGAATCAAGGTCTTCGATAACAAAACGAAAGTATCTCTGCTACTCGCTTGAGAAGCTTCTCGCGTTACTTGCCAGTTCCGAGACCCAACAGTATGGACCTTATTCACGCGGAGCTCTTCAGTCTTTCCAAAACGAGGCCGTAGGTGCCTCAAGGTTACGAAGAAGAGAATGACCGACAGCTTCATAGAGTCAGAGCGCGCGGGGACCGATGTGTGCCGTCGGTACAAATGATGACAGATAGGCTTATGTGTGTTAGCATTTGTTGACATTTACACATAACGGTAGACTTGCAGAGAGTAAACAGAAGATCTAAATATTGTTATTTTCAAGTTTCATAAGTTATTTTCTGAGAACTACCTCCCTCCCACAGCTTTCGTATCCGCTCAGGCCTGGCGAGCTCACATTTACTTCATCATTTTCAGATCAAAGTGCAGACACCTAGTTCAAAAAATTTTAGCAGCATGACTTATTTGCACTGCAGAAGTCCCACTCCCCATAAAAGCCAGAAACAAACACCTTTCATACTGTAACATTTTCTATTTCTTTATACAGGGGGTGAAGTCATAATAAATATGGAATTCACAACCATTTTTCTAAAATCCTTAATGTGCAGTGTATTTAAAATTTAATTTTTCATGGTGACCTGGGGCATCAATCCTGATTCTGGAGGAGTCATTGCACAAGACTTTGGTACAGCTATATTTTTACAACTAAGCTAAGTGTATAGCAAGGCAAATAAAACATGAACAAAACTTTTCTTTCACTTTTTTATGAATGTTCACACAAAGGCACTCTGACTTTCACATTTATTCACATGTTCAAAGTTTAGAAATATCTCTTACAATTATAATATGCTTGCATGTAATATAAAATTTTATCAGCTAAGTATGATTGCCACTGGTTAAATAATGGTAATATTTTGTTATGTTCTTTCTATAAAGCTTCCTTAGGAATACATGAATATTAGGCTGAGATGCTCCTATTCTACATTGGCATATGGTCAATTATGTGATAAGTGTAAGGTCAAATAAACGTAATGATGTATTAACTGCAGAGGTATCTGTCTTTTGTTTTTGCTATTGGTTTAACCCCTTTTTTTACAATGGCTGGAATTCGCAGAATGTCATATGTAAGAAGAAAATGGTTTTATTCTAGTGTGTTCTATTTACATGTCTACAGGCAAAATAATCACACTTATTGAGTCACACACAATCAAAATTTCTCAATTGAAAGCTTGAGGAAAAATTGCATTAAGAGAACTAAAACCATGAACAGAAGAGATATGAATGTACACACCCTATAATGTATTCACACCAGGAACAGCAAATTATGGTGACACACAAAAACAGGAATTGTGTACACAATGTGTAATATATACACATTAGACAAAGACAATTATACTTAGAGACAAATGTAAAAGATATGTACACCACTGCAATACATGCATATGAGTCAAAGCAAATTATACAAGATGTTGACAAATTCAAGAAAGATGTACTACTGTGCAAAATACACAAGCAAAACACATTGTACAGACTAGTAACAAGCAAATGTAAGAGATGTGTACACATTGTGCAAAATAGTCACATCAAATACAGCAATCACAACATGTTGGTACTGCAGAAACCATTTGCGTAGATTCCATTTTGTTTTTCTTTATATATGTTTGATACAACACAAAATTCAGCGGACAATATTTTAGAGAAATTTAAGAACTTGAAGATGTAGCTATAACATGCAGATCTTTCAATTTATCTAATGATGTGCCAAGAGCCTTCATTACTGAATTTAGCAGCCGTGTGTAACTTTGCCAGCCATTGGTTAACTCTCTTTCCATTCTCTTCGTTAGCTAGCCAAGCCTGTTCCCAAACCCATTCACTTTATGCCTTTACTTTCAACTAGTTCTGGTGGACCGGTGATGTCTGACTGTTGTGATGGTTGTTTGTGACATTATAGGATTACGAAGACCATCCGCCGTTCTCTCTTTTACGTGTCGAAGAAGTTGTGTGATTACTCTCATCAAGACAGTCAAACTAACACACATTGTGTCCAAGTGTTCTATGTCCATGTCATCTAGACCTGTCTGTCCTTTAACTGATGTAAACCTTTGCTGCGAGCCATGGGGACTGCTAATACGGCAATACTTCTCCTCTCCCATCAACTAATCACCGTCCTGTCAACTCCTAGGGGACTTCAAGCATCATTCTTTGATTTCGCTTTGATAAAACCGCATCTCAGGTAACTTCCTGCTCGTCTATAGCCCCAGCCTTAAGACCCCCTTTTCATAGCTCTTTTAAAACAAGCAACTCACGGAGCCGTAGTAATGAAGCGAGGGTAAGCCACTGTCCTGGGGGCAGCATGGAGAATTCAAGGACAAGCGCCCTGTTTCCGAAGTTATGAAGACCACACTGATGTTGTTTTACCCTTGGAGTCATCGTTATAGAGGGTTAAAAATAAACGAACAAACAAACACGCGGCGGAGTCTGGATATGGCTTTATTACTTTGGAAACAAGACGCTTCTTCATGAGTTTCCCATGGAATCTGTTAGTTCTTCACTAACTTGTCGCAAAACTTAAAGCTGGTGGATGGAGTACCGCTGGTCGATTTGAAAGCTATTCAATTGTTAGCGCTCTATTCTGAATGGTTGTTTCAAACAAGCCAACCGTTCTTTCTGAAGTGTCGCACAACAACAAATGTGCGCGGATTCTCAAACTATGCGCCCATTCACAAAACTTTGCTGGACTGCCGCCACATCCTGAGACAATCTCTGCTTGTTTTCAGCCTGACCGCACTCAATCAATACTCATTTTCTTTCTTGCCATGCCGATCACACACATATATATATATATATATAAAATAAAAGTTTGGCAATTCAGCATTTTTTTGCAGCAATGCCTTAAGCTTTTTATCTCGAGCCACCGTCGCATCGATTGATGAGAGAAAGACAAGGCGATAGCATAAACAGCAATACTCAAATCAACGGGGATAGCTATTCTGCATCCACATGTCGATTTCCGGCTCGCTGAGAACAACTAAAGCGCATATTCATTTTTTTAATTTTATTTTTAATGCCTCACAAAATATTGGAAAAAATTAAATTTTAATTTCTTGACTTTATAGAGAGCATAAAATTAATTATTATTTAAATTGTCCCTAGTTGTGTAGTTTTCGCCTACATTCCCCACTGTCTGTCCTGACAGGCTATCTCTGCAAATTTTTCTCTGATCTTACAAATCAGTGCCCCCCTCTCAGAAAACGATTTCACCTATTTTTATTTTCCCCATCGGAGCGCTTTGACCTTAGCTGGTGGTTACAATGGTCGTCACTTCGCGATACTGGCGGAACGAACCAGACAGTCTGTGCCTTCAACATACACTGATCACTATGCCCACAATCTCATGCATTTCTTGTCCACCAAGAAGTCACCTTCATGCCTGTTGTCCTGTCCCTTTCATTATGGCGGAAGCCCTACGCCTGTCGCTGAGCCTGGCTTGGGTCATAAGAGAACGCGCGGTCATTATTTCCGCAACTTGCTATTCACTGCCCCTACCTCCACTTCCGTCAACTACAAAACCCATTAAATAATAAAAAAACATCACAATCTAAAGGGTGCTTTGACCGGGAACGGTAACCTCCTAACGTCTTCTAATGTGTTTAGTCATATGGTTACAAATGCCTCCGCACTTTCTCCGCACATTCTCACCATTTAGGTCACACAACCAGACACACAAACATTAAATTAGTAAGTCTCTCTCTCTCTCTCACACATTACAATCTGACTTCCGTGAGGCAAAACATCACCAGCTGCACTCAGTGTCACTTCAATCCCCGCCTATTTGCGCCTATTTGCGCCTGGCCTTGAAAGTCGAGCCCTTCTTCTTAGCAATTTCTTCCTTTCTGAAGGCAGTGGGAAAAGAAAGACCCAAACAACAAATTAATCTTTTTTGTATCAGTTATACAGCTGCATACAATATGTGATTCATTCGTCTACTGCCACACAGTAATCCTCCACTTCAAAGCCTGGCTTTTTCGCTGTCACTCTGCAGCCAATGGGCAACTGCCCACCACTTAGCCACGCAGGCTATCCCGCCGTCATTTCTAGAAACTCCTCCGGCAGCAACAGAAGTCATCCAGAGAGAGAGAGAGAGAGCTTGTGCTGCACTGTGCTATAAAACACATTAGCAGAATAACTCTGTGAACGAGGAACCCTCCCTGAGACACAAAGACGAGAGGCAATTCAGCCGAGTACGTTTGTGTCCCTTTCTTCCATTTACAATTTTTACACACTCATTATTTCCGAATAGGGAAACTCTAAATACACTTCTTTTTCTAATCACCTTTTATTTTAGAATAACAGATTTTAAATAACACCCATTATTTTTGAATGATAGATTTTAAAACGCTTATCAAAAGTTAAATCATGATTTTGTCACAGAAAGAAAGAACATACAAATCAAAGAAAAAAGGAATTAAAAAAAAGAAGGAAGAAAGGCAAAAGTGTGGAAGAGAAGGAGGTAGAAGCGGCTGTTGTGTGTGATGCTATGATGTCTGGACTACGTCTCACTCGACGCATGCGGGGTCCGTGCCGCGTGCGAGTCACGCGCCTTCCTGCTGACCATCCTCCATCGACCAGCCGCGCGCACGCTCCTCATCGCGAAAATAAACTCCTCGCGTGAGCCACTCCGCAATTTCTTTGACCGCATCTGGGCGTAATGAACGACTCTTACCGCAATTTAAAACGGGAATTAGGCATCGCCTTTCGCTCGCAACTACCAAACGAGTTTTCAACAGCGCGAGACTCTAATGCAAGTTGAAAGCAACAACAAGCGACGCTGGCAAACTTGGTGGTTGAATGAAACTAATCTCCCACCTCCTTTCTTCCACCTCCTGAAACTCGAGTCCGAGGCGGCAAGACACGGCAGGACGTCGCCAACCATTTAGCACAGAACGACAGGCCAGAGAGCCAGCCAGCCAGCCAAGCAACGGCGTGAAATCTCACCCCTTGCATCACAAAGAAGCCGGCGTATCCAAACAAAAAATATTAATACACAAACAAAATAAAGAAATAGCGAGAGGTATGACCGATGATCCCCCCGATGTTTCCCATCCCAGGCACGGCAGGATTACTGGAATCAAGAGCAGTCGTCTCGGGTATGTCTAATAAAGGCATGGAGAAGGGAAGACCCAACCAAGTCACGGTCGGTGCTAATCAACGGGATTTTAAGTTCACCCACGAGCTCGCGCACAGACAGGCAAGCAGAAAGGCGGACGGATGGAAAAACTTAACATTTTTAAAAATTGGGAGAAAATGTGGGCAATCGATGGTGGGTGGCGAGTGGAGTTTAGTCGCTGACTCGACTGAGCTTGGAACCCGCTATTTACTGAGAAGCTATTTGCGAGCACTAGCTGTACGAAGCGGGCATTAAACCCTCCTCTTCTTCCCCCTTCCCGACACAGAGAGAGAGAGAGACGGTAGGAATCACCAGAAACAGGAACGAAGAAGAAGTGTAGCACTGATATCACATCAATGCACCGAGCAGCGGGCAAGACGATTATATGTCTACTGCCTTCTACATTGCCATACTTTTTATTTTTAAGTTGGGGCAAGCTGCATGCCAAGGGTTGAATTACAAGATGGTTTTCGTCTGTTTTTCCAAAAATTCACAAAGACCGCACTTTTTTGTGTGTGAAGATCACCCTTAAAAAAATCAGACTGGCACACAACGGAGTGGGTCTGCCCCCAAACGACGGACTGGCAGTTGTCGGTCCCTAACGATGTAAAAGTTACTGACAGTTTGTGCTCCTAACACGGAATCAAGGGGCGAGATCACACCGACAACTTGTGCCCCTAGCACGGGATCACGGGGCGATATTATTCATACAAAATGTCTTTCATACCGCTCAGTATTCATTACCAAAAATGATATATATTCACCATTGCTGTAACACCTGAATATATGACATATTACTTACACTCACCAGTCTAATTTAAGCAGCTACACGACACAGTCCGGCGGTAATACGCGAAAGAATGAAAGACTTCACATTTCGGGAAAAAGAAAAATGTACGCACGAATACTAACTAGTTATTTTGTTGCTTCAAGTGCAAATATCTAAAACGCGTGTATGAATACAACCTGCTGTTTTGTTACTTCAAACGAAGATATTGCTTTAAAAATAAAAAAATCCAAGTGCTGTTGCATTCGAAAGCACGGGGATAGCAAAGACAACAAAAAGCTTATTTCAAGGCACAGCTATTGTCCTGCAGAAAGCCGGTGCCTGTCACACGTGGATTTCTTCAGTCCACGCGACAATAAAGAGATTTAGTTTTGAAAAAGAAAGGAAAAAAAACAAAAACTAGTTTGCTTCATAAAAAAAATCAAAACCTCTTAAGCTATTGTTCAGAAACTCATTCAAGACTCTTCACATTTTGCATCAAAGAGCACGCGCTCAGCATTTCTCTTCGGCAGCCAGGGTTCTGATACAGCATTAAGTGAACGGAAGTATAGGAGAATACAGTTTCTAGGATTCCGTTTTTGTTTTATTGCGAGGTCCCAAAGCCACCCTGTAGCCGTGGTGACACGGGACAATGATTAGTTATGGGAGGGGGCCGTGGCATCGTTACAAGATCAGCAGCTTAGGTTCAAACACGAGGAGAGGAGAGAGTCGATCACAGGCCGGCAGAGACAGTGTGACGTAAGCTGCTCAAGAACCCAGTGCGGCCAACAGTGACAAGTCTCGTTTGTGGACGAGAACGGGTGCCAGCGCTCATGGGGAGAATGAACAACAGCAGATAGGATATGACATGAAAAGAAGATGGAAGAATCAGGTATCTGTGAAGGCCCTAAGATTGATGGTGGATTAGTGACTTGGAAACGTGACAAGAGGATTGCTAGGTATGATTGTTGCGCGCGCTTTTGTGTGTGTGTGTGTGTGTGTGTGTGTGTGTGTGTGTTAATAAACCCAAACCCAACAATTCTGATATTAAACAGCCCAACACACACACAGCAGCTCATAAAACATGTCCATGGGCATATTTACGGGGAAGCCTACCAAGACATGAAGAGACAAAAAAGTGGGAAAGAGATGACGAGAGCAAGGACAATCCTCTAGCCCTGTCATTTTTACATCAGGGAGTTTCACCTCTGGAAATGTTGCAGTTACGCAAGACAAAACAACTTACCATGACAGGAGAAATCTGCAAGAAGTGGGACGTCTGACACTCAGCAGCAAGCAGTTCCAGTAACACATCAAAGCTGCCGACCAGAGAGGTAAAAAAAAGAAAAGAAAGCCGAGCGCGCATCAAGGATTAACTCATTAACGTCGCAGAATTGAGAATATGACGAGCGCTTGATAAACACGGATGCGATGATTGATGACTGAAAATACCCTGACTTTTTATCAGTATAAAAATGCACGCCAAACGCGAGGTGTAATCATCCTTCTGAGTTCTCTCTTCTTGACAGCTTTAAGAACCCGGAAATCTGCAGCCTTCCGACAGGACTTACACCAGCCAAATGTCACGAGATGCATGTATATACCCCGCTGCCTTCTCTGCCCTTTTGAAGGCCGATCAAAAGCAGGGCAAGTCCTCCGAATGCACTGGTCTTGAGACGTCTGGCTGCAGAACCGATCCAGCTGGAAAGGCAGGGGGCTAACGAGTGATTGTTGTAAGCAAGGTCCGTGTCGACTTAAGTTACAGTTTCAGTACAGAGGGTGATCTCCACGAATATGCCGTAGCACGCACACACGTACACTTAATATAAATGCGCTCACCCGCGCTCACGAGTGTTCATTTACTGAACACAAATGTTTACACCACCATCTTCGATATCAATTTTCAGGCTTAAGTTACCGGTAACGACAGGGTTAAGGCCCCTGACAAATGCCAAAGCTATCTCCCCTGAGCAAAGCAACTCATGCGTGTAGTGATTGACATTTGCTCTACTCCGTTCAGGTCTCCTCCGACAGGACGCTGTATACACAGTATTGAGTGTGTAATACACGGGCAGTGTGTGTCACGATTGTTTACTTCAGAATTGACTAATGACCGATTTAATATAACACAGTTATACCAGTCTATACAGAGGTACGATCAGCAGTTTCAAGACCTGGGCGGCACTTAAATAAAAAAAAGCGAAGACAAAGCAAGGAATGTACATCTTCGTGTATAGCTGTCAGGAAAATTTTAACTATTGAGTTAACAAGGTGCACATATACTAATAGTATACAAATAAATCAACAAAGTGTTAAAATGTCGGGTCGAAATGGGTGCAAATGTTTGACATTCAGTGCCTTCCGTAAAAACACTCGACTGACAGCTGCGCCTTGTGCATGACGGCTCTACACAAAGATAAATTGCAAGACACTATATATCAGGGTTTTTTTTCCCCAGTCCTACGCAGGTTGAGAAAATGTGCCATAATTCCTACAAGTTGTTTTGCTGGGTTAGACACGTAAGTACCAGCAAAGCAAAGGTGAAGTGTACTTTATCTAAGCAAGATGAAAATAGCAACACTCTCACAACCCCCCCCCCGCCCCACAACACAACACAGACACTTCCCAACACACAGAAACACCGACACAGATAGCTAGCTACTATCACTGTTAGTCCTTGCCTTTTCACACACGTCCTTGAAGAACATTCCACCCCACTCCCCGCCCATCACCCCTTCTCCCCCTCCCCCTCGCGTTACATTCCAGCGTCACACAGCGCCGTCTAGCGAGCCTGGGCTCCTGACTTCCGGCGGGCCCAGCGCGCCAACGGTGACGTGCTAATTACCACACCGAGCTTTTCTCCTCTGCGACACCTTCACTCTGACGTAGGAAGAAGGCGAATCGATACATGGCTGACCAGCCAGCCACAGCCTCCAGTACTAGCGCACTTGCCACAGAGAAACCGTCACAAAGGTGGGGGAGGGGAACCGCCCTGCCCCTCTCACCCCCTTACGTTCACACACACACACACATATATATATACCCCACCTCTTGTAAACCGCCGGAATTTCATGGCATCGAGAACCCAGCAGTAACAGGTTTGGTTTCTCCGCGATGACGAGACTGTGTGAAGTGGTGGGAGGAGAGATGCGTCTTCCCCTCCCAACTCACATGAAACAAACAAAAACCAGGGCAACATTGAACTCACCTTGGCGAAACCATGGGTTAGTGCACTTGGTGGCGCTTCTGACCTCCGTCGCTTTATCCGCAGGGCACGTACTCGTCCTGCCAGCCCTTCTCAAGCCACAGCCTCGCCCAGCCGTGCAAACTACTGAATGGTGGTGGTGGCGGTGGTGTGTGTGTATGTGGCCAGGCGAAAAAGGGAGGGTGGACTACACGTCCGTTGGTGTGTTAGAGGTAGTCACGGCGGACCGCTCTCCACTGTCCGAACGCGTCGCTCGCTCGCACGTACACACACACACCGTCTCACCGCGCACGCCTCACGCTCCACACGAAACACTAACGTACTTTACACCGATACTGCTCCCAACTAGGCCAGCGCGCGACCCAATTACCCATTGGTCTGTTCTCGTTTGCTGGCAAAGTAGGTCAGATGAAAGAGCTTAGCCGATAAGATTCGCATGTTGATAAATTTTACAAAAGGGCACGTCGACAAAGCGAGTCGACTAAAATCGGGCAAGATGAGCGTTTTCGACACACAAACACCTCAGAAGATTATAACCCCTCCTTCCTAGACTGACGTCACTACCCCCCCCACACACACACCCGCATAACAAGCCTTCGAGAGCTTGTGTACTAAAATCGGTACAGCAACAAAATCGAACGAAACGAAATCAGCAGTTCTTTTAGAGGTGGAGAGATGGCCGCCGGAGTCCTTGGCCTGGCCGCTCGCAAAACACGACCGTGGTGGCTGTGAGGGGGGGGGTGGAAAGGATTTGGTGAGGGTAGGGGGAAAGGGTCTGCCTCATCTCAAGGTCAGCCCCATGGCAGCTGACCCGCTTTCCCCGAGTGTGTAAGTCGGCTGTGCTCCAGTCGTCGCCTGTTTTCGTCAGCCACCCGCCATAAGGTTCCCCTTCCCCCTCCCCCCCCCCACCAACCCACTCTCCGCCGCCAAGCTACGGGTTCTTGGTTACTGCCTCGCACCCGCAGCCACTTCCGAAGGGGGGGGGGGACTAGGAAGGGAGTGTCTAAAAATAAAACGCCCCCTCACGCGACCCACGACCACCACGCTAACCCTCCGTGTCGGTTCGAGAAGCACTCGCCGAGCGGGGGGGAGAGCGCACGTTGCCCCTTCACACCCCGCACGTCTTGCGATCAAAGCTAGGTCGAAGTGCAGGCGGGAAAATGGGTCAGGTCAGTGTTAGAAGGACACGCATGCGTCAGCTTCACGATCCTAAGGGCACCATACTGCAAAATCTCGACGGACGTTCAGTCAGCAGACATCGCAAAACAGATGCGGGGAGATTGGTCTACCAACAAAAGCGAAGAAAAGATTTCCCTCTCGCCGAGGAGGTTTTGACCGTGTGCCAACCACATTCCGCATAACAACGAAGCTATCTGGCAGAATTCCCTGACTATTCCCTTGCGCGCCAATAAAAGCACAAATATGAATGAACACACGGTGTTGAAGAAGGTGGAGGCCGGTTTCTGATGTAGTGTCAACAGTGATGATAGAACAAATTTGTCACACCCAACCTTTCAATCAATGCTAGCTTAGATGTCCCCAGGCATAGGTCAATTTTTCAACATCAAAGTCTCCACATATTTCAGAGAATAAAAAAAGGCTCTGAGTATTGTTTTTGTGTAAAAGTCGGTCCACGAGCACTATCATGTCTGAAAAAAAGGCGACCTTGTTAGGTGTCACGCCGCACGGGTCGGGAAAGTAAACCAGGTCAACCCAATTTTCTACTTCGATTAGTTGTGCCTGCACGTACGTACGATGACCAATATAACATCTGCGAAACCATGGCGGGGGGACCCAGAGATTCTTCCTAACCCGGTAAAGGCTGAGCCAGACAGCGCGGGTGGCGGTGGGTTTTTTTTTCCCCCCAGCAACACTTGCAGTCTCCCCTTAACTTGGGTTTCGGTTCTTCATTTGAATTGTGCCTTAAACATTGCCTAGCCTGCCACACTATTTAGCAACCTTCCTAAACCTTTCTTAAAACAGTGAACGCAAACATTCACGACAAATTTGTGTTTAAATGATCGATCATCGTCTTATGCCAGAAAGATAAACATCATAACATGAGCCAAAAATAATTATTGACCTAGTAACTCGGTCACTGACTCACACAACTCGTGCTGTCATCATCCTGTGCAAGGTATATTAGGTTGAAGGGGGCGGGGGGGGGAGAAGGTAAGGTGATCGGAGACAAAGTCCAGATGTTGGCTGTCACAGTTACAGGAAACTGTCAGTCATCCTGTGAGACTGGTCGCCCCGACACCCCCTGGCGCAGCCCCGTATGATCTGTACGAGGCGTACGGTCATCGATAACATGTTTCGTGATTTTCGACTTATCGTCAAGTTGGTCAGTGCATGGTTGTTTTCGTTGGAAGCATGACTGAAGATTATTGTTGGGGGGGGGAGGGATTTCAAGGCGAGAAGAATTACTCTGAGTCGCATATATTGTGACGAAATGCTGCATTCTGCTTATCAGTCCTTTAAATTCTTTCAGCATCATCTTCGGACTCAAACTGACGACCCCCCAAAAAAGAAAGGATCGATGATAGGCGGCTTTCAGGTCGACTTGAACGAATTGAAAAAAAATAATAAATGGCTTCGTGGATTTATTTCAAGATGCTAATTTAACAAACAGGTTTATTTCATTAAAAGAGTCTTTTGCGCCCAGATCAGAGAGAATCATCCCCTATGGTTGAAGAAAAACATCAAAATCGACAAACAGCTGATGGATGACCGTTAGTACTTTTATGTGAAGACCTTCTGCTGTTCAATCAAAATGCGCTAAAGGTGACATATTTATAATTAAAAAAAGAAATTACTCATGAAGACGCCCGTGCACGCACCTGAGCGCAACAAATTTTAAGTTGCACAAAAATATAACAACAAAAAAGCACATTTTTGGGAGACATTCCATAAAAAGCTACGGAGGACATAAACTTGCATTTCTAATCTACCAGCATGCCGGGCAGCGCTCGAGACAGGAGCCATCACCATAGATGTCATTTAAAAGACATGAATCAAAACTGCGAGCTGCAGGGGTGGGGGTTGGGGTTGGGGGAAGGGATGTCTGATATCTATGTTGGTAAGTCTCGACATCGGGTACGTCGATAACCAGGAGGCTGAATAGTGTGTCAGAATGACGAGGAGTGTCACAGAGGCCCCTTTACTCCCTACAGATGACACCACTGGTAGAGGCCAGTGTCATGGCCCCACCTTTCTGCCCAGATGACCTTTCCCAGTGTACGCTTGAGGCCCCGACAACTACGTATGCGACAACTAGTCGTGCATAAGTCGCAGAACTCGCGTGTTGCTACAGTGTTTCGGATTAGCAGCGCAAGAAGACCTTTTCGGCACGTGCTCGTGTGCGTTACTCTGTAAATAGTCCCCAGAATGTTTCACCTCTTTGCTGTACTCACCTGGCACACGGAGGAAAAATCCTACTTCCGGGCCCGCAAGCTCAGTGTAAGTTTTGGAAATTGTCTGGGGGGAGGGGGCAAAAAAAGATGAGATTATGACTCCAGTGGCTGGATGTCTGCAGGCCTCGCAATAACGATCTAACTTGCAGCGTCGGACCACTTTAGCCACGGGTGGTAACCCAAGATCTCTTAGACGATGGACAGGCGCCAGTTGCGCATCACAAGGGCTTTACTCTCGCTCTGGCTCACGGCAGTAGGTGGTCTTTCTTGTCGCAAAATGAAAAATGTTCAACCAGGGAGAGGAAGAAAACTATCTCGCTGGCACTTTCGGTGCTTCGGATAAATGATTTTATCGGCAAGATGGAATGTAATTTCAAACACTGAAGGAGCTTTGTGATGTTTGTAGACGATCTTCCCTCTGCCAAGCCCCCGCACGTGTAGGCGTGTGCGGGTAGCAAAGAGCGAGGTTTTATGTGTGCGAAATGGTGTGATAGTACACTTCATTTGAACGTCTGCCTGGCTGGTTAACTCTTGGCTGATGTACAAGTGCGGAAAGGGAGTAAACAGAGCCATCATCAGACGCGTTAGAAAAAAAAAATCAGTCAGGGTTCGCTTCCGTCGGCTCTCCAAAATCGCATTTCTTGCTGGTCGCCTGCCGGTCCCATACAGACGTTTAGACGCGAGATCGAAGAGAATTTAACTCGATACAGAATGGCGCTAGGGTGAAAGGTGGGTGTCTGTGACGGTCAGAGTTAGCTGAAGGGAAACATTTGCTCGAGGTTGTAACTACGACAGACACTCCTGCGCTATCATTCTACGCTCCGTGGATCCATGGGGCACTTCCACGTAAGGATGGTAAACAAAGAAAAGGTGTTAGGAAGTCTGCTCTTCTTGTTCCCACGGGATACGTCGGCGAAGGTTTAACCAAGCAGAACGACCACTTACACACGTGCTCACCCACGCGCGCATTCTCTCTCTCAATCTCGCGAGTGGGGAGAGACAGAACACGTGGGCACGCACGCACACATACTTTCACTCGTGACTGGAGAGAGAGTAAGAAACAGGGCAGAAAAAAGAGACCTGCGCTTTTCTGTGCTGCGTGAAGTTAAATAAGCTCCGAATTTCAGCCATCAAATTAGTACTACAGAAGTACTACAGACACATAGCCCTGCCACTTATTAGAAATTTATTTTATTTTCCATTTATCTTGAACAGACTTGAAAGTGCTGAAATTGCGAATCAGCGGATTTTGCTTAAAGTCTAATTCGAGTCAAAAATTAGCTCAAAACTGCTAGCAAGTTACCAGGACATAAAAACTGAATTTCACTTAAGGCGGAACCCGATGCGATAGTTTCGAACTAATGCTAATGAACCATTGTCCAATTATCGCGCCGACAGTGATCACTTAACAGTAAAAAGGTCTTGACCTCTTTTCAAAATACAGGTGAGAGCAACGATATTTTAAGGTGTGTATCTTCCGAACAGAATTAACTTCTTTGCTCAGATTTTGGGGCATTGGTATCCTTACGTTGATTTAACCAATTACTTTGAAAATAATGTTGCACTAGTATTAGTTGTTAAGTCCAGGTAGTATGCTGGTTAAGTTATTGGGCACATCGGAAGTAACAATGAGGAAATAAGATGCTAACCAAAAGAGATGAGAGCTAAACTTAAGAAGACAATATAAAGTCAAGCATAACACAGTCCAGGTACGTGTAAATGACACACGCTTCAAGCTACAAGCGTAACAGAAACATGATAACCAAGCCTAAAAGACACACAGCTCGCAAAACTGAAGACAAACCCAAGGCAAGGTTACCTAGGCACAAAACAGACAACATAAAACAGACACACGTCGGACAAGCCTAACAAAGAAAACAAAAACCGAGAGAAAAGGGCAACAAGCACAAACAGAAGCTTTGGCGCTCACAGGACTTCTTGTTGTTGGCGAAGGACGCAATTATGAATCCTTGAAAACATGTCTGTGAGGAGCAAATGAATTAATAAGGCTGCTAGAAGAAAGATGGGAAAGAATTTGTCTCGTTCCAATCTGATCAATAAATGACATATATTTTTGGCTGCTTGTTGTGGGCATTATTGATTTCAAGGTTTTCTAAAGTTGGATGGGAAGACGAGTAATGAGGTTTCCAGAGGACAAAATAAAACAAAGAGGAAGCTAGATGAAAAATCCTGCATAATACGGGTCCTGGAAATTATATCCACCTTGCGGAAAATTACAAAACTGGATTAATGGTTGTTGACGCATAACAAGCATCACCGGTCTAAGCCGCACCTCCTGTCTCCCTCGGCGTCCGAACTTATACCCCACCCACCCCCACCCGCCTCCATCTCACGCTCCACGACCCTTTTACACCTTTCCTGGCACGTCCATGCCACCTACCCCTCCCCCCTGCCTTCAACCACTCCCTCCCGCGTAGTTCTTGTGGTGCTCTTCTAAACGAGGCTGATTGGATAACACGTTGACGCCTCTTTGTCAACCACTTGGATAATAAAGGATGCGCTTGAGAAAAACTGAGAATTGTAGGAGACGCTGCAACTGAGAGACAGGCAGGCACTGGCACCCACAGACGGTCAGAAAAATGCTGAAAGACTCTTTAGGGTGACCTCTCTTACTGATCTGTGGTTTAGATATTTGTTATATCTTGGAAGTAAAAGATTTTTTCTCCTAAAGTCCAAAGACGGGTCTTGACAATGGTTACAAGTATCCGCCAGATACTTAACTTTGGGGTAGGGAGTGGGGAAGGAGGGCTGATTGTTGGTTTCTTTTCCCCACCCCCACACTCCCCTGAAGTTCATCGGACAAGACATACATGGATATCGTGATGATGAGTGGTCCGTATAACACCGGCCACCTGACAGCTGGCCAGCGATTGCACTAAGAGAGCAAAATGTTGCACACATGACGACCATAAAAACATTCGCACAGTCCAGTGGTTTGTGTAACAACTCCGCCACGGAATTGTTTTAAAATGCTTTTTAACTTATTTTTGTTAGTAGATTGAAAAATGACCGTTAAAATCTTGGACCAGGTGCCATGTCATGACCTTATACTTTTTCACGTGGGCAGTTTTTTATTTTGTTTTGTTAGTTGTTTTTTTTTGTTTCTTTGTTGTTGTTTGTTTGTTTGTTTGTTTTTTTGTTTTTTGTTGTTTTTTGGGTTTTTTTTTGTCTTTGAACGTTGTTCCTCCTTTGGAAAAGTCACGCGATCCAGACGATTCCCATTCTGTATGTCGCTCCATCAGTGATCGATTTTACGGAAGGCGTGTAGAGGAAATAAATCCGCGAACTTATCGACCTTGAATGAACGCGCTCCTTACGATTTCCGTGCCACCGTCTTTCCGCGATAATCGTTGACAGCACTGCGCTTGCCAAACATTGGACTGCCTTCCCCCCCCCATTTGTCTGCTTACCCCCTAAACATGGCCTCTTAAATTCTGGCTGAAAAAAAACTTTTTAAAAAGTTTTCAAACTGTAACAGCGACAAGAGATCCGGCAAGGTGGGATCCGAACCTGTGGCCTTTGATCCCACATAAGCGATCAGTCATTTGTCCCTTGATTGGTACCGGTCGTTGTGGTGGTGGTGGGGTGGTGGTGGTGGGATGGTGGAAAGTTTAGGCATAGAAAGAAACGATCTCTGTGGCCTGTTTGCCTAATTAAAAGATTCTTCTCTGCCCGAAACTGCGTTGAGGTGTTCACTAGAGCAGGATGTATACCTTTACTATTTACGAGTCAACAAACAATGACTCTACACTAAACAAAGTCTTTAAGCCTGATCACTTTCGAGCCACAACATTCAAGATTTTCAGTCAACATCTGTGTGAAACGAAAGATTAACCATTTCTACTAAAGTGTACAATTCAAGCGAGTATTTCAGGCTTCTATTATGTTGTCTGATGCGGATTTAAAATATAAAAAATCTTCTTCTGATTTCATAAATTAATTAGCTAACGATTGCGTGACAGTATTGTCGTAATTACCGCAATGCCAGTGGAACAAAACAAAATCATCGAGAACAAAATCGTTTGGAGTATTTGTTTGAACATTTGACAAGAACTGGCCCACACAAATGTAAAAACTGATCCATTAACCTTGTTTTCATTGTGACGCTGTACAAAACACTTTCTTATAAAGAGGGGAAGTGAAAAGAATTATTTTCTCACAATTGTCTATTATTCATATTATTCATTTTTTCGTCACAACTGTTTTGTCAGGCTTTTATTTCGAAAACTGGTCAAAATGGCCTACGTAATGGCCATTCATTTTTTTCTTATTTTTCTCAATTCTTATACCTTAGAATATATCCAGAAAACTTCGCTCTCTGTTTAACAAACACATTTTATCAATAGTCGAAAAAAAAAACAGTAACATATGGTCACCTGCTTCTTGGCTTGCGTGAACAAAACAGTGGAACTCGATTACATTTGATATCGAGTTCTTACCCACCATTAAATCTTTGAACCACTTGTTAAAAACACATCGCTTGCATGAACACTACTGTTAAAAACTACTCAACATGATACTTGATTAACGTTTTCTCTCCTTTGATTTTTCTTGTCTGCCTTGCCGATATACCTCTCTGTAGGTTACTCTAATTTACCTAAGCCGCCACTGTATACTGCCCTGATGTACCTATGGTCATAGATATGTTTATTGAATGTCTCTAGTAATTTATTCATATTGTTCCACACTTTCCCGTTTTCACCACACACTCTCCATGCTTTCTTTTCGTGTCGAGCGCAAAAGGCTCGCCTCTTATATGAGCGCGATACACAATACTAATCACGCCTCTATTATTAATATTTTAAGTCCATTCATTTAAAAAATAAAATTGCAGCAAATTGTCATATTATTCCGCAATAAAGTAAAAAGTGTCTATAATTCATAATTGAGATATATATTTATATATATATATTATAATAAAAACAGATGAACGGACACGGGCAGTATTTTTGTGTAAAGAAACACTTTTAAAAATATAAAGTAAAATATTTCAAATAATTACATTATTAATAACTAAAAATAAAATAATGTTTAGGGGAACGCACAAGCGAATCTTTAAAACCTTCATAAGACTATGCAGCATTAAGAGACAGCGGTCTTTAATAAAAAATATCTTGTATATGTCTACGTACCGAAGAAACTCAAGCGGATGCAGGTATGAACAAAGGCGATAAAAACTGCGATGAAGACCAAGACAGAAACATGAAGGGAAGGCATGAGACAAGGGTACCATGTGTGACGGTGCACCCAAGCACGCGGGAAGACCAAGACAAACTGTTGTCACACAGACAAGCTTCGGAATAAGGAAGCTTGTCCAAACATTAGTCACACCAAACCAAATGCCTTGACAACTGATGCTAAGCGCCAACAAAAGCAGTAAAATAGTTCTTACCTCGGGATCTTCCATGAAATATCCGAAAATCAAAGATGCCGCGTCTCTGCAAAAAGACGGAAGACAGTGATAACGGGGATGGGTGGGTCGGTGGTTGACAAGAAATGAAATAAATCGCACACAGGTATCTGCCGATCAATTAACCTGCCTGCTGCTACAGAAACTCCTTTACCTGACGACTGTTCT
Organism: Marisa cornuarietis; assembly: GCA_004794655.1. NCBI lineage: Eukaryota > Metazoa > Mollusca > Gastropoda > Architaenioglossa > Ampullariidae > Marisa > Marisa cornuarietis. The sequence goes on along the minus strand of SMMW01000622.1, from coordinate 2,708,657 downwards.
AACCACACCCTTGCTCAGACGAAAGCGGATTAAAAAATTAATTCGCTACCGAGCTTTATGAGTATACCACTAACTGTCGCGAGTGTCAATAAATTCCTGCTGGCTGGCTGGCTGACTGGCTGTCTGGTTGTGTTTCGTTCTCTCAAAAAACTCCAGATGAGTTACAATGCAGCCTGTAGAGATCGGTACTCGAGGGTCGCAAGTGTTAAGAACTGGCTGTGACGCATCCATTACCAGCCAAACCCTCCACCTTCACTAACGCCAGCCACGTGCAGCCTCAAGACAAGAGACAAAAAGGTTAAACTGCGGGCCTTTCTTCATGAAAACTGGTGCCAGCGCCTCCTCCGGACAAAATGTACTGCGAACTGTGTGTGCGCGCGCGCGTGCGCATGCGCGTGTTTTTTTTTTTTAGTAATCCTACCAGTGGTTGTTGGTCGCTGACTAAAAAAAGATGTATTCCTTTGAGCTGTCGTAAGCATGCAAAACATTGTATGAAAATGGCGGCAAGGGAATCAGTTTAAGTGTACGTTTTTCCTCGAAGTGGAAGTTGTTGGCTGCACTGCCAGCGGGTAGTAGTTGCCGTGGTTAAAATGACAAAAACGGCGACGAAAATGGAAAATGGGTAAAGGAGGAGGGGTGTCAGATACAATCTGCCACACGGCCTAACATGGCGAGGGAAGGTCATTTTCTCTACGGGTTGCGAAATAGCCTTAGCATGGAAATGGGGGGCCATTCTACGCTCTTCTCTACGAAAGGAACAGGGTTAAAGGCTACATCGCAAACCAGGGGAAAACGGACTTTTTGGTCGGGGTGGGGTATAGGGTCGGAAGTAGAATAAATCACACATGGATGACGATCCTGACAACCTCAAAAGCCAGAGGGTAATAAGAGTGGTTACTGACAATCTTACACGAAGAGAAGTTTTATTTCACTGGAGAGGGCGTGCGCGCGCGCGCGCACACACACACACACACACACACACACACACACACACACACACACACACACACACACACACAGCACGAGGTAAAAATATAAGTACTTCTGTTTGACTTCAAGGCGGCATGTCTGCAAATCCGTTTTAACAAAAAATAAATCCGCCTTTCATAAACTTATGTATGCACAAGATCTTTAATCGCCCCATTAGATCCGTTTTAGTTTGTATAACAGCGCGCGCTGTGTGTAACATGGCGAGACCTTCATGTCATTACTACGAGCAAATATCTTCAAACAATTTTGTTTTTTTGTCTCCAATGACTTTGAGCGGATGAAAGTGTGATCTGTGAACATTCTCAGACTAAGGATGTTCATCAACTGGGGTTAGACATTAACAAAGAATCCTAGCTAGAAAACAAACAAATAAAAAAACGTTACTGGCACACTTTGGAGAAAAACAAGCACATGCCCGCTCACTTTGCTCATTTGGAACTAATGACTCCATATCTCCGAACAGAACATTGGAAACACACTGTAAGCTTTAATAGTTTGCAGCTGTTGTGATGTAACAGCAATGTCGACGTCAGCTCAACCGAAACTTTCTGGCGTCTTTACATTTGTGGTTGTAGAGTATTTAGTAGAACACAGCTCACCAGGGCACGAACAGAGAGAGAGAGACTGACAGAAAAGTATATGATGAGTTAGTCCTCTCCGCTGTTCTTGGAAGCAAGCAGTATGGACAGAAGAAACAGTTGCCTGGACACCACTAGGGGAATCCTCATCCTCGTCGTCATTATTATCTCACAATGGCCAAGCAGAGATAAAGAGAAAGTTATAACATCAATCACTGGATCATTGGGAATAACATAAAATGCGATTTGAGCACCGTAATCACTGGGTACAGGTAGAGTAAGACTATTATCACACTAGACCTGTGGCACCGAGACAGCTGAACGGCCTTCAAAAGACGCGAGTGCTTTATAATTTAAAAAAAAAACAGCAGAAGATGCAACAAGACGCTACTGGAAATAAAAAATATTTTTGTATCATTTCTTTTGAAACAAACACCCTGGTTTCTGTTACTGTCGTTATCTTTTCTGGAATTCCGAGGTAACTCGAAATACTGCCTCGTGGAAGTCAGATTATTTTTTAAATGCGTCGACCAGTGACGACACTATGTCTACTAACTACCTCGGTAGGACAAAGTCTCAGGACTGTTTGCTGATTTCGGGGGTGGGGAGGAAGAAACCAGAACGTGCCCCAAAAAATCATGATTCGTGGCTATAAAAAGTGCCGGCAGACGACAACGAGAACAGCATGGGCACCGTCTGATTGCCAGGATTTTCTTTTTTCCTAAAATGGATATTTCTTGTTCTGTGTTGTCTTCAGCAGTCGAATGAGGTTCATTTTACGATACTACCCCGGCAACTGTTTTTTTTTTTTACTTAAAATGATTGCCCCCCCCCCTCTCTCTCTCTCTCTCTCACTCACACACACTTACTTTACACTAGGCGGCAAAGAACGGACACGTGTATACAGTCCACGACTTGCTGTACCGCCCAGTCACCTGTCCTGGTGGCCCCGCTGAGCCAGTTGCCTGTGAATTTGGCCCCACGTGTCGCTGCGGCCCAACGCGTCGCCGTTCCGCCAGAGCCAGGAAGCTGTGCGTCACGTCACCGCACGACCACGACCGCCGCCGGCGATAACTGCACCGCGTGCACACAAGGCCGACCGCGGAGCCAGGTGCCTGCCGGTCCGCCCATCGCTGCCAGGAACAACTACTGAGAGAGTGAGGGCGAGGGGTTGGGGGAGGGAAGAAACTATCAAGTACGACCGCGCGCATGCGTGGTACCAGCGTCATCGTCTGGCACCTCCTTCCCACCTCTTCTCTCCTCCTCCCTCCCGTCTTTCATCGCTGTTATCGTAGAGGTTTGGCGCGGCGTGCGATCAGCGTTTCTCTCTCACGCTCAAGGCCATCGCTGTTGTCTGGGGCCCCCCACCCCTGCGGTCCGTGCACCCAACATCCTCGCCATCTCTCGTCGTAAACTCCTTCCGACTCCCGCTTAGGGCCCATAACACAGCAGACAATCCGTAAGATGAGATGAATTTGAGATGAACAGACACGATATCAAGAACACTGTGTGTCTCACCCCACCACCACCACCAGACCTACGGCGAAGAAATGGTGCACGACATCCCCGGACATCACGATCATAAGTGCGCTATTTGGGTTTGTTTGTTTATTTTCCTTGCAAGCTGCAAAGCCAGTCAAATCACATTTAAACTCTACACTCCACGTAAATTTAAACTCTACAGCTTCTACATGTAAACCTAAATTCCACCATCGACCAACTGTAGATAAGTAATATTTGCGACTCTCTGACTAGTGATAAACACCACTCCCAACAAGAAAAGACCCTGAAAACAAATAGAATCAAAATAAAACACGCACTGCTGCTAAAGTACAACAGTTGAGGGAGGGGAGGAACCTGGCCATTTGAGAAAAGTGTTTTGGTGTGGGAACTCACTCACTTACGGTGTCCCATAAACATGTCAAAAATACATTAAGTGTAATATCTTCTGCAGCTATTATGCCGCGCTATGAAGTCGTCTGGAAGCAAAGCAACCTAGTCTGCACATTAGGCTCCCTCGTAAACAATTTCGGTGGCCATTACGCTCTGCTATTAAGCCTATCTACACGTGTAGCAAGCGCACTTTCTCACACACCCTCACACTCTCTTCCTCAAGTGGGCACGCACGCACCAACCCACACCACCAAAGAACTCACTGGAATATGGGATCAAGTAACTGCTTGTTATTCGTGTGCGCTCAGTGCGCTCTACCTATCCCGAAGCAGTGCCAAACCCAACCCTGGGCAAATTATAAAAATATATAAAAGTCTGACTCACGTTACTTACACTAGCATTTGGACAGAAGTGACAGAAACACCGGAGTACCGATATGTCAAGCAGTATGACGAACAGCACAACGTCTTAGTGTAGCGAAGTAGCCAAACAGTTCTTCCCAAAAATGTGATGCTAGTGTGAGACACTAATGTTTTCTAATGGCTTCTCTTCATGCACCTTTGCTAATAAAGGTTAACAGCTCGTTTTTCCTTTGGTTGTGATCCATTAGCCGCGTGTCACTGACCAAACAGACGACGACATTGGCCTTTAGAAAAGAATACTCAGGTCTAACAATTCTGTCTCTCTCTCTCTCACTCACACACACACACACACACACACACACACACACACACATTCTCTCACTCACTCACGCACACACCATACACATTTATTCATAAAATACACTGTTTCGGGGTTTCATGTGGAGCCACCACTAATACACAGCATTAAAAGATAGGAGAATAATAAAGATGGTCTGGAGCAAAACACGGGAACAAAACCTAGTCTACGACCTGACTGCAGACAATAATGCTGTTGCAAAATTTGGTTAGAATCAGACCAGTGATGTAGATCAGCCTAGCGCTCGCACAGACAGACAGACAGACAGACAGACAGACAGACAGACAGATAACGAAATCAGCCAGTCTGAATAACGTCGACAACATCTACGTCTATGTAAATGGACGTTGGGCGACGTGAACGAGTGGCGGCAGACACTGGCCAGCAGTGCCTCAGCTTTGTGTCCAACACATGCGATACAACTGGTGCACGGCGTACGCGCTTACACATCCTGTATAGATGAACAATAATTGGATGTTTTTGTCTGCTGCTGAAGACCATTACGATAAAACCCGATTTCTGGTGGATAGCGTAGAGCCGATCACTTAATACGACATTACGTCCAGAAATCATGTAATTTCCTCTTTTTTACCTCCCGTAATCATGTAATTTCACCTTTCATACCTCCCGTAATCATGTAATTTCACCTTTTATACTTAAGTGCCCAAACGCTGTTTTCCTATGTAATGAAGGGTTCGTGGAAGACAGAGAGAGATTAAAGAGAGGGGTTGAGACTACTCCACTTAATTATGGCGAAATCTGACGATCGTCAACGGTACCTTGGAAATCGCCACCTGATGCATGCCTTAACCCTGACTCTGAAAGTCAGCAGCCATTTTTCAGTATGTAGGTTAACAGACGCCACAGATATTGATGTAACTATTAACAATAATAATAATAATAAATCACTCCGAATGTCGATGTAAAGATACATGATGCTTGTTGTGCGTTGGTGCAGTAGTGCTGCCAGCTTCGATTGCACATACTTCGCGCTGACTCCAATACTTGCAACTCTATTGATATCTAAATAAACACGCGCACATTATTCACATTATATGTTTATTGTAAACGAGTAAATTTCGCAGGCCGCACATGAGCAGTGGTGTCAGTACGTAGTGAGACACAGCGCTCGTACACAGTTTCTAAACGTATTCTAGAACTTTCTATAAAAACAAACCCCATCAACTTAGATATGTCTCGTGCACACACCACAAGCGGGAGTGCCAACGGCTTTGTGCCAAGAATTCGGACCAGATACCTCTGAATACGGGTGGCTTAGGAGAAGGCGAGCCATTAGGGTGGGAAGGCTAACCACATCCGGGCTTCTGGCTACATAACCTCCCGTCCCCGCGAACGCGCAGGTGTTGTCTGGTCGTAAAGTCATACACCTAAACGTGTCACAAACACAAAAAAACTAAAACCTTGTCAGAGACGACTTTCTGGTTCATTACCACTCTCTCACATTCAGCCTCTTTCTTTTTTCTTTTTATCACACGGACGCACGCACGCACACGCGCGCACACACACACACACACACACACACACACACACGAGAGAGAGAGAGAGAGAGAGAAAGAGAGCAAAGGAAAGGGGGAGATTTATTTGACAGACTCGGGACCAAGAAAAAAAAAAGTCGTATCAGAAAAATATTTCGTGTCATCCTTCGTGTGAATATCTTTAGTATGAACACCCTTGGTGTGTACTCGCATCCGGGTCCTTAGCTAATTCTTCTTGGCAAAACAAGGAAAGTTATAGCTCTTCACACAATACCTAGAACATTTTATTAATATTTTAATTAATCAGTTGCGGCATTGCCTATCAAATCGAACAAATTTGACTAGCTGTGGCCCTTTACGCACCCCCACATATCTATGGCCCACTCACGTGCCTAAACTTTTACTATTCATCTTTACCGAGAGTTAGGCATGCATGTGACTTCCACCCTTACTGTCAGTTTGACTTCTTCCGGTTTTGATATGGGCCCATCGCTCTGTGAAAAGTATCTAAACAACATGTACGAAATAAATTGTCGTCGTCGAAACAATGTTTTTAAAGTACATTGAACCTTAGTTGGCTTTTTTCTTGGTTTCAAATTCATAAAAAACAAAGGAAAATACTGCGACTATTGAGGACGTGAACATTCGCAGCAGACGCTGGGCGCCGCTAGTTTAGTGATGCTTCGTCGGAATCAACATTGCCTTTCACTTTTAAAGATCTTTATCCTACAAAATGCCAATACTTGATCATTCTATTATTGAATATTCAAATGACTAAAATTGTTTTGGCTCGCATTAAAGTTGAGCTTGCAGGAACCTTCAGACTCTCGACTGCGGTACGATTGCCACCAAGCATTTCAAATGTTGCCGTCAATCAAGCCGGTGCTTTTTATATTTTTATCAAAGCACTTTCTTTCCGTGATATTGACAATTTATGTCAGTCATACCTATTGATCGGTAAATGTTTAATTCGGTGCATATTTGCTGATAAGCCAGCTACTTCGCAAAAGAATGGAAGTCAACATTTGAAGAATAATTTTAAAGTGTTGTCATTTTTGTCGTTCGAACTTCACACAATGCACCTTTTTGCCGCTAAAGTTAGCAAAACAAAAAAAAATCAAAAGAATTTGAAGCAAATTTAAAATGCGTTAAAAATTCGTCGCCCCGTTCTAAAACACGATACATCCATGCTATATTCATCGAAATGGTAAGGAAGAGATCGTCAAGAGGAAAGTACCCTATCATCAACCAAAATGGGAGGGGGGGGGCGATGCAAGACGTACAATTTTACCAACTGTCAAATTTGCTGAAGTAAAACGATTTCGTGTATAAAACCACAAAAAAACTGGAAAACCAAACATTACATTTTCTGATGATGATCCACTCCCTCATTTTTAACCGCTTGACCTACTTGAAACCAAATAAACAAAATTTAAACAAGTGTGACCTTATATTGAAGAAATAATCATTTTTTCTGGCAGGTTCACTCAAAATAATAATGTCAAAAAAACAAAAAGTATTACATCAGTCTTTATAATGAATGCGATATCAACACGTAAACAAGAAGCAAACGAAGCATAATGCTCTGTTGCTGCTTTTTATGTGCAAGATTTTTCTTTAACTGCATTTATAAGATCAACTGTGTGCGCACCACAGTTTATTTTTTCATTAAATACTTCTATCATTAAATACCTGAGATGACTCCTCCTCTCTCGATGAAATGTTGAGGAGACACTGTATACTCCATCAGTCTGCAGAAGACGTGTATGCTGTTTGTGCTTCAGCATGCTGGACAGCAAAAGCAGCACATAAGTCGGAAATAGCTCACATGATATTGCTTTTGCACGTATCTTTCATGCATCTAATTGCGAAAAGATCCTTACAGAGGTGTTCGATATTTCTCAGTGTTGTGAACCCGCAATGATTTACGCTTTTCTCACACTATAACGTTTCACTTAAACACAACACGTCAGGTGTTTGATTAATCTTGCGCAGCCAGTTGTAACTAAAGCCTACAGCGTTTATTTTCGCTGTATGGGAGCCACTCCATCTTTTTCAATCAATAAATCGAATTAGCCAAGCTCGCTTTAGAAAGTGACGAACTGTGTAAGTGTTCTCAACTTTGCAGCTCGTCCACGAAAGTAAGATTGTATTCCAATATAAATCTGCTTGTCTGTACAGGACCGCAGCGAATCTGCAGGAAGTGACGTTAGTCAAAGTGGGAACGAGGCGTCGCAACAGTTCCGCTCTAGACAGGACAAACACTGCCCTTCTTGACTGTACAGTCACCCTAGCACTAAAGCCCTACAGTCCTGCGACTGCTTGTGCTTGCTTGCAGAATCGAAAATCGTCACCACTGGCATCAACGTCAGCGTCGATAAAGAACCTCCGTCCACAGCTGATCGATGACTTTCAAAGTAGTGCGGACGTCAGGAAAGCAGAAATAGTCGCAACGCATGCGCCTGCCCTACGTCCTCAGCCTCTTAGTCTTCATCTCCTCGGCTTGTCTGTCTTCGCTGCTCAAGTGTTATCCTGACATCGGGTGTTGGGTGATCACCAGTGACCGGTCACCTTCGTGACGTGACAGCGGACAGCTGGTGACGCATCATCCTCGTCTTGCGGCCACAACTGTGACGTGCTGACACGCTTCGGTGTTTTTTTGGAAGGGAGCCAGTGGATGTTCAACAGCTTGTTGTGCCCACCTTGCAGCGTTTGTTCTGCGCTGAGCCAATCGATGCTCGCCCCGTTCGATCCGTGCACGAAAGAAGCTTTGAATGACGGATTAATCAGACGCTAAAAATCGCAAAATGTACCAGCGCTTACTGCAAATATTTAGCGTAGCTAGTTACATTACCGCTAGACACACCCTTGCCACACTTCAGACTTTCTTTAACAGTAATAAACAGGCGAAAGCAGCCAGCCCTAAGCTCAGCATTTTCTGGTTGCACTCCACTGGTAGCTGTTCTCTCTTTGCGACGTCTTTGCTACTGGAGTTATGGTCTTCTAGTGTTATGGCGCCCCAATAATTGTTTGCTAACCGTGCCATGATTAGATTCCATTAGACAGATTCCATCAGACGATCTCCAATCTTTTCATACTCTAAAACAGGGGTGGGGAACGTTCGGCCTGCAGAGAATATAAAGCCTAATGGTCATAGGCAGAAAAAAGGTTTCCCGCCTCTGCCTTAGAATATGGTTAGTAATAGTTTTAGTAATAAAAGACAATCTGTTACAGCACTGAAGCCACTCGCCCACTGCAGGGCTATGTTCTAGTCAAATGCTGCGGAGAAGTAATATCTGACTAAATGCTGGAACAGTGCATTATAGATCTTCAAGAATAAGCATTGGAGTCGAGCCTATTGCAATTAGTAATTGATATGCGTGGTGTGATTAAGTGGAGTGAAAGACATCTGATGCACTTGTGACGAAGCACAGATGCTGGTGTGCTTTGGATGTCCCTTCCCTAACAAGCTCCTAAAAAAAACCACCAAAATACTTAAATATGGAAGTTTATCTCTCTCACTCACTAACTCGCATACACACTCTTTCTCTCTGCTACTCACTCACACATACACACAGGCATGGGTAACATAAAACGGACGAAAAGGATGTTCTTGAACAAAATTTACGAAATAAAATTCGCGTGGACGAAAGTACTAAAAAAAAATGTTATTGGAATCGGAAAAACGGTGTGGATTTGCATAACGCACATAAAGATGTGCCCGCGCGCAGGTGCGTGCACACAGAGAAAGCGAGAGAGAGAGAGAGAAAGAAAAAAAACGTGTCTAAGGAGTAAACTATATTAGATTACTGCAAGACCAGCAGCAGATAAATTACGTCTGCATCTGTTCAACGTGTCGACTGACCAGATGTGATTAGGAAAATAAAAGTGGACAGTGAGCAACAGAAGGCCTGTCCTTAGTTACACCTTAGTTACCGAACGTCTCGTGTTTTTCTCAGAAACCTTCGTCTTCTTCTACAGCGTATTTCTCACTTGATCGGCGAAGTACAGGTCATACGTTGACTGACTGTTTAGGTCAGCATACTTCAACTACTGTCTTTTCAATGATGCCCAGAATATAACCATTAGTTGGGAAATAACCAAAACTCTAGTCGTCTGCATCAGGTAATAGCTTTGCAATAATCTTCACGCTTGCGCTTTGGACAGGACGAACTTTCCTGTGACTGGTTTGTCCGACACGTGTTGGTGTGCTAAGCTATATGGAATGATATGGCTGTGATTGATTGTCATACACGCGTTGGTCTGCTAAGCTATATGGCATGATATGGCTGTGATTGATTGTCATACACGCGTTGGTCTGCTAAGCTATATGGCATGATATGGCTGTGATTGATTGTCATACACGCGTTGGTCTGCTAAGCTATATGGCATGATATGGCTGTGATTGATTGTCATACACGCGTTGGTCTGCTAAGCTATATGGCATGATATGGCTGTGATTGGTTGTCATACACGCGTTGGTCTGCTAAGCTATATGGCATGATATGGCTGTGATTGATTGTCATACACGCGTTGGTCTGCTAAGCTATATGGCATGATATGGCTGTGATTGGTTGTCATACACGCGTTGGTCTGCTAAGCTATATGGCATGATATGGCTGTGATTGGTTGTCATACACGCGTTGGTCTGCTAAGCTATATGGCATGATATGGCTGTGATTGATTGTCATACACGCGTTGGTCTGCTAAGCTATATGGCATGATATGGCTGTGATTGATCGTCATACACGCGTTGGTCTGCTAAGCTATATGGCATGATATGGTTGTGATTGGTTGTCATACACGCGTTGGTCTGCTAAGCTATATGGCATGATATGGCTGTGATTGGTTGTCATACACGCGCGGGCATGCTAAGTTATATGGTATGGCTGAGATTGGTTGTCATATACGCGTTGGTCTGCTAAGCTATATGGCATGATATGGCTGTGACTGGTTGTCATACACGCGCGGGCATGCTAAGCTCTAGGGACTGATATGGCTTTGACTGGTTATCATACACGCGTTGGTCTGCTAAGCTATATCGCATGATATGGCTGTGACTGGTTTGTCCGACACGCGTTGGTCTGCTAGGGCTAGGCTATGTGGCATGATATGGCTGCACACCGACCTAACCTCGTTTTTATCAAAATTTTCGAATACTAACGCTTAGCGTTTCGCTAAGTTATAATTTGTCTGGTCTCAGCGAGCCATTTGACTACCAATGTCCGGAACTGCACTGAAATTCCATATGTCAAAAGTATATTTCGAATAGGTCTGCTCATTATTTATGTGTCCTATTTTTGAACATTGTCGTCAACCAGCACTTTCCACGGCTTAGAGCTGCTAAGCCTCCATCACAACACGGCAGCTTGCATCGTCTGCTCCCATTCTACATGTTGGTAGTGAAACTTAAAGGTCATTCGACCAGGCGTAGCGTTCAAGCAGAAAATCCGTCTGCAGGCTGTACAGAGATGTATGTCTTTATAAGAATGGAGTCTTTACACCGGCCTATGTTTTTAGAAATCGGTATGATTTTTAAAACGCTGTTCGAAACCCATGGACACGCAGCTATGTCAAACGAAATAAACCGATGTCCCATTAGAAAAGTCTCTGATCTCATCTCCTGTGTGCAAAATGATAAGACAAGCTGAACAAAACGAGAACTAGACTTTGTTGTCTGTCAAGACCGATCTCTACACATAAATGGAAAACTGTGCAACTTCAGAATAATTTACTCGTCGACTTCTTTTCAGAAGAAGGTATTTAAATATTACATTGATTAATTATTAAAATGGTTGATGTCGATGCTTTTAAAAAATCAAATTATTTATAGTATAAATAACATGAACTGTTTCTAAACGTGTTCGGTAAAGTTCTGCTAAGAATTGTTCATGAATTCTTCTTCTTCATCACACAAACCATAGATACCATCTACCTCGTTGTGTCTCTCACAACAGTCACAAGCAACAGAGCTATAGCCAGTTCTCACACAACAGCCCTGTAGCTTGCAACTGCAGATCTTCATGTAATGGTCTTGCAACCATGGAAAACCTCTGTGTCCACAGGAGCGAGAAAAACCGCAAGTAGGGGTCGCCACTTGACACGAACCTACTCGGCACTTTACCGCTATCACGATTTTCTTTCTTTTAGCTTATGCTTCAACAAAAATCAAAAGTGTCATCGCATTTAATAAAGAGAGCATATGGTTTATCATTAATTCTTGAAAAAAAACCAACAAATTGATGTAGTTCAATACTCTGAAACGTTACACCTTGTCCTCCTAGGGTTAGTCATATGCTGTGACGGATACCAAAAATATCAAATTATATTTAATAATTGTTATGTGTAACAATGCAAGAACCACGTACACCCTTTTATGATTTTAAACCTGAACTGACCTCAACAGAAAATATTATAAATATATGATCACGTCTTGCTGTTTTTTATTTATATTACCCGTCATGCAACAGTTTACCAAATATGGTCACACATTACCACAATATCTTCCTGGTTAAAAGTTGCTCTTAAGCAATTGCCACATGTGAGCTTAAAACGGTTTTTTATAACCGTTTCAAATATGGCGGTATATAAAAACATAAGCAAAGTTGGTCGAGTGAGGGTCCATATTTGTCCAGTGAGGAATGGCCTTTAAGGCTTCTGACGCTGGCGCCAAACGAGTGTTGAAATTCCAGCTGTTTCACTCAATACCTAAAACTCGACGCGCAGACTGCGTGCAAACATTTATTTTGACGGTTAGTTGGTTTCCTTTATTTTCAACTCGGCCAGAATGTGGTCTGAACACTCAATGGATTCTACAAATAATTATCTCACGTATATAAGTGCATATGTAACGCTGACTGACCTCCCAAAACATATTTACGATTCTGTAGACTCAACATTTATTATTTTTAACGGAAAGCTTGGTAAATGCCTTCTTTTAATTTCCAGAGAAATATTTGCATGGCCAGCCTTCGGCGATGCAGCTGTTGTAGATGTTGAACGCCAGCTGGTGTAGTACCGACGGTTAATAACCAAAGCAATTTATATGCCAGATGTTTTCGGCGATGATCATCGTAAAATTCACTTAAACCCGTATGACACGTGTGTGTGTGTGTGTGTGTGTGTGACTGTGTGTGTGTGTGTGTGTGTGTGTGTGTGCGTGCGTGCGTGCGTGCGTGCGTGCGTGCGTGCGCGTGCGTGCGTGTCCTTCAGTAAAAATGTGTGCAAACGGTTTCGACATCAGTTACTAAAATACATAAACTAGACTATTGGAAGACCTCTCTCCTCTGTAAAAAAAAAAAATTCCTTAATAATAAATGAAAGAGATTACTCCACGACCTTTGTAAATTCATTTTATTAACCACTGCTTTTGTGCTTTTTCACCTTTAATATTATGTTATGCTTATTACCAGTTTTTTTTTGTATTTAGTTAATTATTTAGCTTTTTTCCCCTGTAAAGGACTAGAGCTAAATGGAAAAAGGATGTTTTGCTTATTTTACCTCTCGTTAATAAAGAATTGAATTGAATCGAATTGAATTGAATTGCACGCGCGTGTGTCCTAGAAGTATTCAAACATGTTATCAAACGTCTCGTGTTGCCATCCTTCTTTGTGTTCAGATAAAGAAGTGAAATTGTCAAGTACAAACTATGTTTAAACTAGTTTTTCGAATAAGAAATACATTAGTAACAAGCCATTCTTTTGAACATTCGCCATTCAACGCAGGTCAACAGACAGCTGGGGAAAAGCCATCTTGCGCACACACTCTGAATCCTGAATTCCACGTTTCCATGGGGTTTGGGAAGGAAAATCAAGCTACTGAAACGCACCGCAAACGATGTTAGAAAATAAAACAGCACAACAAAATGATCGCGAACAGCAAGATATTTGACAAAAACTATACCACGCCGCTGATTACTACCATAAACACAACAACCGTTTTTTCCAAGGGATATCCTCCAACCAGTCTACATATTCTAACTACTGTCAGCTGCCGTCACTGCCAGTCCCACCGATTACACCTAATATGACTTTAATTGAGGTCTATAAACCTATTTGACTAACTCATACTGCATTGCAACGCAAGCTCTTATAATTCACAATTCCAAATAAATGGCTGCAATATTGAAGTTATTTTTTGTTCATTTGAAAGAGAGTGAATATCTGATGAAATAATTAACAAAATAGCTCAAATACCGCGTCGGTTACCAAAATTAGTCCTCGGACCCACTCCCACCAGCCTCCAAAAAAAAAAAAAAAGACACAATGATCTCAGGACACAGGACACACGTTCAGTCTCCACACATCTTCGAGATGTATCGGTGAATATACTTCTCAGTACCTTTAAAAGGTTGTACATTTCAAAACGATATGGCGAGTAATAATTTTCCTTTCATTTTTAACAATCGCTGAGCTCATCATACTCTGTGCCTCTCTACTGTACTCACCATTATGCGCACTCGCTAAGTCTGCAGCCTTAACTTAATATCTTTTAATTAGAGACATTTTTGTAAGCGAAGAAAAAAACATTGTTCCCTCATTTTTCAGCAGCCTGACATGTTGTTTTTCCAAGAGTGCGCTTCAAGGTTGGCAAACACCACCATGTGATGGCAGTCATGTACCTGTCTTAACTGCATTAAGCACTGGACAAGCTCCGTGCAAGTGCAATGTAATGGCATGTTGTCAGAACCACTCCTGTTAATGAACTTGTAAAGGATGTTGCTTGGTATGGTCACAACGTAATTTGCCATTAGCTTGTCTTGCCGGCGGCATTATGTGCACCTCGGGAAAAACAACTTACCACTTCACCTACATCGCACAGTGAGAAAATGGCAAATGTCTACCGCATCCTCCAGCGAGGACAGTCATCCTGGAACTGCGTACAATTCGTTCATAAACATGTGCTCGCTATAAAGAAACTGCGAACATGCACACCTACGCACGCACGCGCTCTCTCTCTCTCTCTCTCTCACACACACACACACACACACACATCAAAGGGGAAACAAATTTCGCGTCTCTAGCCACAAACGTCACTCTCAGTTATGTGGCAGACTGTGTCCTTCAGGGTTGGCTGGGTATGCTTTGTTGTGCGAGCATGGGTAGCCCCGATATTGTCACAAAAGTCAGTTTCCTTTAGTTGGATATGCGGTCCTCAAAATGGAGGGGGGGAGGGAAAGGATGCGGAGAAACGGGCGGGGTCCAAAAAAACTTCGCGAACTTTCTGTGTCTACGCTGCAGTCCAGGTACTTTGCCCTGAAATTCTGCTTTCTAAAAACAGTGAGAACGAATAGGGACGGAATGTTTGTTCAAGAGGAAGAAAGCCTTTTCCTGTATAACAACAAATAACAACCATTGACCGCATTGCCATATGAATGACGTCTTGTCCTCGGCCATTCTCGCTGCTGGATCGCCGTTTGTCCCTTCAAAGTCAAGCGCTTGGCGTCAGACCGTAAGTAAGCCTGCCGAGTAAATATCGAATTTTTAAGCACTTTTTCAATTCAATTTACATTTTTAAACAACCAATTTAAGTTAAAGTGAGTGTGTATACAACTAAAATTAAATCAACGATTGCCATGAGCATGCGCTAGAGAAAATGATGACGTGGTTAAGTTGTCGCGCCAACACTAAGACTTGTTGGATCAGGTAACATAAACAAACAGTTCACTAGAAATGGAGGTCGGCGTATAATGGTGCCATTCAGCATGTAATCACAAAGCTCTGTGTTCAGAGCATACACCATGTGCACCACTGCTCCATTCTAAAGGCTGCCGACACGACTTGCCTCGCTTCAGCGTCCGCGGAGAAAGGGAGCTTGAGGTGCAGGCATTAATGTCTTTCTCTGTTTATATTTTGATATTTTCACACACATGTATCACTTACAATGCCCATACAACCTTAAATATACATGAAAACACGCGCAATAGATCCGCCTCAGCGACATTCACGACGAAGCGCCAACGAAGTCTTTTCATGGTTAGTGAAAACATCCTATCAACATGTTTACAAACATGACGCCTTTTAGAAAGCAAACGCTTAAGAGGATATCACGAAGAATCTACAGTTTTTTTTCCTCGGAGAATATTACAAGGCTTGGCACTGCAGCCATGATGCTGTGGTTCAGGCAGTTGAGCAGGAACGTGAAGAAACAGAAGGAAATAAGAAAACCGCGATCTGTGTCAGTGGGTGAGTCCTCCGCCTTCCCCCCCTCCCCCCAGTCCCCACAGACTGAAATATTGCTCTGCGGCCATCACTAAATCATAAGCACGAGGCGCTCCCTCCTCTGGGTTTGACAGGCCTGGCAGCAAGATCTACAGACAAAAGACAGCCTGCGACCGAGTTCCTTGTAAGACAGCAGCTTTCAAACACATTGTGTAGCTGCTCAGAAAACCCAAATCATGTAACGGGTGAAAGCGGCGGACTTCAGAGGCTGCGGGGAACCTATTAAGCGTTATTAGAGGTGCAGTTGGAGTGTCCATAAAGATGAACAGGATGCTGCACTCAGAGAGAGAAAAGAGCGCTCTTACCCCCACCCATCCACCACCTAAGCACTCACCATGTCATCTAGGAAAGAAGGGGAAGAGAAAGGAAGGGGAAAAAAATGAACGCAAGAAAGTCAGGAAAAACCTCCTTCCGTCGATTCTGCACGTGCAGGGTTTCACGCTTTTATATCCACAAACGTGTTTCCACGTACCACGCCTCAAGTGCCCCTGTCGGTGATGAATGCAACGAAAATAAGAAGAACGAGGCGAAGAGATAGTAAAAGCTTCCGTAAGTGAATAAAATAAAAACAAATGGACAAAAAAACCTCCACACAAATAACAAATAACCTGCAGTGCGTGTTAAACCGCAGTCAGTAGTGTCCTCCGATGTTGCTTTACCTCCGTACCATGTCTCGACCTACAAGACGTGCTGCCCTGAACCAAGACGGGGTAGGTTTGGGTGAACTGCTGACCTGACAGGTCCATGGCGGCACCGCCCTCGCCCCTACATTCTCCTCTAAAAGACAAGTCCTCCGACAACCCCACTGTTTCCTTTTTTTCTCTCTTCTCCTCCCTCACACTCTATTTTTATCTCGCTTTGTTTCTTCTGGGTAAAGAAGCTTCTGAATAGCAAGGAAAGACGAACAAGTTTAGAAGACAATGCAGCACTTCGTCATCATCTACACTGACACGACAACCCCATCGTTACGAGAGTTAATGAGAAGGTTCGCGCCTAGTTCGTGCAGAAACAAAGTTTCTCCCGTCATCCTGAGATGTCACACAGGACAGGCGCGGGCCCACGACAGGCGCACCGAGGTTCTTTCGTTACTCATGAGACAGCTCCTGCATCTCCTGCATGGCCCTCCCCCGCATGTCTACGGTTCCTTCGGCTGTTTGGTTTTTGACAAGGCACAGTATTTTTCCCTGAGGCGTATTCAGTCTTCAGATGTAGTGAGAGATATGCAAGCTGTTAACCACTTCGAATACCCGTGGGTCCAGGAAAACAAACTGCCATGGATGCCGACCATACTTCTTCTCTGCGGATAAGGGGCGGTTCACACGTTGCCATGTTTTCAAGGATTGCGCGTGCAGCACTAGTGTGTGTGTGTGTGTGTGAAAGAGAGAAAAAAGAGACAATATTTAAAGATATACAGGCATGCGTATATATATATATAAGCACACACACCCCTATTCTATATTATAGATAGAATGTTGCTATACGTGTTTTACATTGTGTTTAAGGCAGAAGACTAAATGTTGAATATCTCATTACCTTTTAAGAGGGTGAAAGAATAAAGAATCTTGATCTTGTTAGCACAGCAGCATTGCAACCTTCTTCTCTTCTCGCGCAGCAAAAGCCAAGTAGTTAGCTTGCAAGTTGATGTAGGAACATTCGTGCAGAGTATTATGGGTGTAAAATAACTTTTAAAAGATGCTTATGGCAGCCGCTCAAAGTAGCAGGAGCTGTGGGTAAGACAATGGACAGCACGGAGAAGTCGTTCAGGCGCCTACTCCAGCCTTTGGCAAGAAATATCATCTGAAGACTCCAGAGAGTGCAGGCGCTTTCTGCACGTGTCTCATGCGACATTTAACGACCTTCTGAAAGTGATCGAGCCTTCAATTCGCAGACAAGACGGTGCCCTAAGACGGTGCATCAAACCAGAAGAAAGGCTTCTCTGGCCTTATCCCCGCTCATCAATACGGGGGATCAAAAATACCTGGGTGAAATTTCCCACATCGATATCAGTTAAAAACATCTTTCATCTGAATGCGCTGCCATTGTGGTGTTGTAAATTGGAGGTAAAAGGAAGCATAATCTATTTCAGCATTCTGACCGCTCACGACCGTGCAAAGCTCATGCCAAGCAAGCCATGGCGCTGAATTAAGCTACTGTGTCCTGTCCTTAGAAGCCTTTGTTTCATCGTCCCTTGCGCGAAGTTTGGATTACACCACGTGTGAATCACCCTTAACTAAGAGGAAAAAAGACAGTTGTCTGTCTTCTCCGATGTTGTCAGAGTTCCCGCTAGTCTTTCCTTTTCCATTCCTTTTGTCGCCCCGTAATCATATAGCTAAACAGTAACAACACAAACTGTGGATCATAATAAAGTCGACGATGTTTGTGCATTGTTCCCATATAACGAAAAGGTCAAGGTGGTGAGCTTGAGATCGTAATGTGTAAGAGCCTTCACTTATCAGCTTTTTTGAGGGCGGTATCTATCTCTTGTATCTCACTGCCCTATCTTACCCAACCCTCTACGGGAGTTAGGTACCTGCCCCACACCTGGGTCAAAGGGGGCGGGGTTCTGTAGGAGTGAGGGGGGGGGTAGAGAAGTAAGGTGCGTCACACGGGTACCGAACCGGCTGAGCTCGTGACGGGGGACACATGTTGCTACTTATTCGCTTCCCCATCTTTATGAAAGATACCGCAACACTACTGTCACCTACGCAGACGGCTAAGCATTTCGGATAATTTTTCCATTTTCTACATAGATTTTCTCGTGTTTAGTCGGTGAAACATACATTTATATGTTAAATACCTTAATGTAATTAAAATTCAAGACTTTCTCTGGAAGTAGATTTAACGTCACGTGTTTTCGGTTCAACGAATGAAATCTACAGTCTAGCTGTTAACTAATAATTTTTAATTTTTCTTAACAGCAAACATCTACCCTGAGGACAACACACAACCGTGGTAAAGCGGGTACAAACATGCCTATCAAGCTCTTGGCCAGCAGACATAAAGCTGACGCCTGTAGCGTATCGACTGAACAAAAAATCTGAATTTTTAAATTTTCTTTTTCTGGTGAAGAAAGATGTGTTCATTGCAGCTTTCGGTGCATTTAATCACCTGGCGACGTCCATGACAATAAGGCTTTCAACTCTTTCTGTCTAAGAAACAGTGCCTCCATCTCGCGCAGCTCACAGTCAATACCAGGGTCTGCCCTTGACACCATTTCAAACAGATGCACTCCGGTGGAAAGCTGTTTATCTATGCCTCTCTAGCCCTATCTTAATGTCTCAAGAAGGTCAATCCATAGCGCGATATACCAAACATGGTCGTTTGCTGTGTGCATGCACAATAATGAATCTGCTTAAAGCTTACTCAGAAGGAAAAAATGAAATTAATTTAAAAATTTTGGCAGTTTAACGGAAAATAAAGCTGTGATTGGTTTGCTACCCAAAAAAATACAGTGCATTTTTTAAAACAAAAACAGGCTGGACGGTCCTAACTTCTAATTTCTGGCGTATCTTGGTATTTCGCGTCAGTACTTGGACTTGCGGAACCACGTGACCCGCGTCAGCAGTCCCTTGGCTGTGTGAGTTCTCATCTCTCTGGAGGAGACAAACACTCTCTTCCAGTGCTGACCAGAAATGAACTCTTCATTTGTGATGTCAGCTAAGCCTTTGCGGTTTGTCTGATGCCATGGTCAGTGCCAAGAGATTAAATTCTCATGGCGCTACCTTGGTCTATCTTGAGCTGTGGTACACTGGCTTTGCATGGAGCGACCAGTCCACTACTTTATGTTTATATGCAAATTCTATCTGTCCATCACGGCGTCGACCGCCCGCCTCAACGGTTTTAGACAACGTTTTGTGACGGGATGCAAGGGAGAACCAGCTCAGCTTGCACCGCTTCACAGTGGCCAGAAGGGGTTCCTTGTACTCATCCAGGAAGGCGACCGTGCTGCATACAAAGTCATTGGTTTTGCGTTCCATGTACGAGATTAGGAAGCACTTCCTCTGGCACTTGGTCTGAAATGTCCGTAATCTCCTCTCCGTGTCGGCAAGAAGTGTCCACGTCTCACATCCGTACAACGGGATTGTAACTACAAGGGAGAAGGTAGAAAACCTGATGGTATTTC
The DNA here is from genome assembly GCA_004794655.1 of Marisa cornuarietis. NCBI lineage: Eukaryota > Metazoa > Mollusca > Gastropoda > Architaenioglossa > Ampullariidae > Marisa > Marisa cornuarietis. Next base: position 2,688,637 of record SMMW01000622.1, on the reverse strand, counting down.
AGTGCCATGTTTTGTCCAATGTGGTCATCGCTGCTGTCTTTGTTGTGATCTTGTTCTTCTGAATACTTTCCGTGGTCGACAGTGCACACGGTAAACATTACAGCTTTGTAATACCGATAACAGTTTCATTTTTTTCAAAAAGAGTCGGTGACAGACAAGATTATTGTCTGCCTACTAAAAATTACACACACCTGAGCTCTGCCACTAGTCGTATTATTCTGCTTAGAGTCATGCCACTGTCGCTGGTGCGCACCGCCAACTAGTAGCGTATCGTAGTTCTGCGAGTCTGTCGTTGGACCATTGGAAACTGTTGCTCCTCGGAAGCAGAGACACGTGGCAACCATTTTCCCGAGAAAGGCCCCAGCGGGAGAGCCGCTCAAGAAGTTGCCGCCATCAACTTCGCAAACACTTGTCGCATAGAACTCCAGCCCGGGCTCTTCAATAAACTCTCCACATGGTCTACAATCCTGGTGGGAATCTTTCTTTAACAACGCACACAGTTTGTTACACAACAAGAGAACCGTCGCCGTATATTACCAGGCCCAACCCTGTTTTTAGCCTATTATTTAGTGCCCACGGGTGTCTAGATTCTGGGTTAGAACGCCTTTTTCGTTCATTTAAGTTCACATAATGTTACAAATTGTCAGTGTATTCTTGGCAATCCTTTCTGTTCTAAGCCTGAGGGAATGGAGAACCTACATTGCCACAATGTGTTCTCTAAGAAGAAAGTTACTTAGTACAGCTACTAATAAAAGGAAACACACCGGTCGACTACTTGGTATACGTATCAGGGTTACTACTCTTGCGCCTTACAGCACAGCACATAGATAATAAAAAAAAAACAGGCAGGCAATTATCAGGGCATCGGCGACACGTACTCACGACTAAACCATTATACTGCACACAGTCACATACCCAGAAGCTACCTCAGGATGCTTCAGCTGTTTCTATGGTATTTAATCATCATCCAGACAACGGCCATGGCCATGTACCTCCCCCACCGACCCAGACTACTGACGTTGTAAATCCTCCCATCTATCAATATCTTTGACCAGATCGATTAATGCTGAGACCTGAGGTGGGACGATCGCACCATGCGGTCTGTACCCAGAGAAAACTCGTGCATTACAACAGGTAGAAAACTGATATTTTCCCAACAGTGAAGCTTGTACTATTAGTTTATTTTGTGTGAAACAGTTTTATAGAAAACTACATTTTTTTCATCATATTATCAGTCTATTCTGCATTATTCTGATCGGTTTCTTTTATAAAAGATGCTTACTTTTATATTGAACTAAATGTTTATTTTTAAAGTATCTTTGGTGGAGACATTGTTTATTAAAACAACTTACTTTTAATTCCCAAGCGCTCACCATGAAACGACCACAAAAATAAGATGACCTTAGTTAAGAGTAATCGAAACTAATAGATTACGATTCAGAAAGAAAACTGGACATCAGCAACAGGAAATGTTTGCCGTAGGTAACCACGTAACAGTTTCAAGACACGTCGCACGGTCATTTTCCAAACTATGTTCCAACACGGAGAGATCTGGATTGGAAACAGGTCCACCTGTGCCAGGCGATGGAAGATAATCTATTCTAGGCAACAGAGTAGTGTGCGTGCCCGTGGGATGAGAAAGGTCAGTAGCACTACAGATGCTCTCTACTGATCAAATCCCGACCATCCGTCTGTTTGTTTTCTTTCTTCTTTTTTTTTTTTTTGAACAAAGACTTCCCTGAAGGCAACAATTTTTTAATATCCTTGAAACTATACTGTTCCACACACGTTTCTTTAACTAATTTCCACGCTCACCTAAATGTGTGCTTTAGGACCCCACGAGCGACTAGCACAGGTGGGCAGGTATACAAAAGCTGAAACTTGCCTTTCAACGAACAGAGCCAACAAATGATCATAAAACTGGGGGAAAAAAAAGATTGACAACTTATCGCTGCTTCCAAGAAAAGCTACGAGATGACATTGGGTCGGTGCGCTGGTCAAAAAAAAAATTTTCGCTTCTACTGCAGAAAACCGCTGTCCTTACTTACATGCCGATGTAAGCTCCGACACGTTAGAAAGGTAAGAAATTAATAAATCGTACATAACACCCAAAAACAAGTCAATGCTATCTGTACAGTCTTTTAAAGAGCTGGAAGTTTGTCAGCTTTAATAAATTCGGTTTTTCGCTCAAACTTCACACCCGCGCGCATATAAAATATGCAGTTAGTTCAGCTCTGAAAGCATGGCCAAAATAAAACACAACTATAGAAATTATTATCAAAAGAAAACTAAACAAAACGGGCCCGTTTGGCGGGTCTGCACACGCACAGACACAGAAAAAGTTTGTTGACACCCAGTGCTGTAGGTTGTGTACACGTGCACCATTTGTTTCCATGTCATCAACCAGACCACTCGCTCCTATGTATTTCAGCAATAATTATTATCTTCGTCTATGTTCCTGACAGGTCTTGACTCTCCTCGTCTTATTCTCGAACCTTCACGATTCCTGGCTAAAAAGAGAAAACTCTACCACAGCGCGCTTCCTTCATGTTGGCTCTGTTGTTTACAAAACCTTACCTGTCTCTGTTCGGCACTCAGATCATTTTTTTTAAGACGGTTGCCCTTGAAACTATAGGTAATTGGCTAGACTTATGTTTAGTGTAACGATTTTTTTTTTAGTAAACCCGATGAGCCGGTATGGGGGGGGGGGGATAAGTGCATGAAAATGTTTATTATTGTTGTTATTACTACTGTTTTCTTGCCATTATTAACTGTGCATGTGAATGTACTTCTGGCTACTTGACTGTGGTGTCCATCTTTGTCATCTGGGCTCTTCCTCTCCTAACTTTTGACTCTTGTGAAAATGAGTCGAGCTCCCCGACACGCGGGCAAATCTGTTATGTAGATCCTATTATTAGCAGTGTTGTTGTTGGTCTTGTCGTCCGTCTGGGCATGTCAACCGTCTTTACCTTAAGCTGATGAATGACAGGGAAATGTGCTTGAGTGACCGACACTGCTGACCAGATGTAATATATATATATATATATATCCATCCTGGGCCAAATAAAAAATACAGCTCAAAATATGCGCAGAGAATAAAATACTCGCCAATTTTATGCCATACAGAGCAGAGCAACCTAATAGTGAACATTTTAATTCTGGTTGTTCACAGGTTTAAAATGTGTACACACACACACACACACACACCAGATCAGAAATAATAATCACCATCGCCATCATCATCTGAAACAGCAGTTTTCCTAAAACAAATTTAAAGTTAGTAGAAATAATTCTCAAGCCGTGAGTGCATGTAAGTATATAAGTTGATTCAAAACGTTGTGCGCGTTCAAATGTATTGTTTAGTAATTTAAGCTTTGTGTTGTAAATATATTTTTAGGCTACAAAAGCACTTACAACTGTTACATGTAGACAGTTTTACATGTGCTGCACATTTACCGAGTAATACTGGGTCTTGTCTATTTTCTCTACTGATGAAGCAGATGATTCCCCCGCCTCCTTCTACTTTAACACCACGCGTAAAATGATGAAGTCTTAGACAAATCGCTGTCTGAACAGGAATCTTATTTCTAAACCTGAACCAACATATGTAAGATGATTCACTATATAAAATAAAAATGCTGCTATTTCTTAGTCATATCAACAAAAGACAGAGGGTACACTTATTTCCAAAATCAGTGACATTCTTTATGTACACGAACAATAGGACAAGATAAATTCTAGTCAGTCGTCTAAGTCGACTGTGTTACTTAACTGGCAGATAAGCGCACACTGAGGATGCTGTACATGACCGCAAAAAAAATATATAGGCATATATATATATATACACACACAGAGTAATGATAAGGGGCAGTTACCAGTACCAGTTAGCACTTTAAAAAGTTTTTCTTTCAAACGACACAAGCCTTCACCTTAAACTTTAGATCCGTATGACAATTATTTTTTAAGTTTGTGTGCAGTCGGACATCTTTTGGTGTTTCGTATAGTACCATTGGAAGATAAACATGGATTACTTTTTGAGAGCATCGTCAGAGAGGGTCTAGCGAAATTAGTGGTTGTAAAAATGAACACGGGATACTGTGTCAAAAAGAACAGATCACCAACAGTATGACGCTAAACACATAAAATAAAAGGAGATCTTCGGGTAATATGATAGATAGCCTGATAATGTGAGAATACAGTCTGTTACTTTTAAGCACACACACACACACACCTTTTATTTCGTGAATGAGAGAATATGTGTGTAAGCAACCCAAGGTGAGAAAACATCCAAATAAAACTAGAGGGTCTCGGTAACCAGACACTTCTTGTCGAATATATGACTTTGGTAATTTTTTTTTTAAATAAAGATCATTTTAACATTTGCCAAACCCAGTCACAGATTCGACAATAGGACATCCCGGCCTCGAAGTAGTGACAGCAAATCTGTGCAGAGAATCAACATGTGTAAATCACTAATGATGCGAAAAAAGAAATAAATTGCAGCATACCGGAGATTAAGCCCGTCTTGTACACCACCAAATCGTCCTTTGAGCAGGCAAATAGACAAAACGTGTTGCGCAGTGTAACCCGGGGAATTACAAGATGTCCTGTAGGTAAAGTACTCATAGGCAGCAGCACTACACACAGCATACAGTACAGAGCCCACAACGCCACTATGAAGACCACAGAACAGTACAGTCACGCGCAGTGGGTGCGCGTCATGCGCGACCTGGCTCGCAGCAAGGTGTCGTCGTCGTCGTCGTCGTCGTCGTCGTCGTCGTCGTCCTGCGCTACACTCCAGCCGGACACGTGGTACCACCCGACTGGCGACAGGGGACCGGGCTTGACCGCCACCCTGCAAATCAGTGACAGCAAACCCCCGACCTTCAACACTGGCGTACCTCTGTCCACCCTGCCTGCGCAATCTTAGGCGTTAGGGGTGCACGACTCGAACACACGTCCAACAAACTGCTGGGTGAGCGCCCTGACCGGGGCGTGGGTCCAAGAAAGACAGTTGTTGGAGGGGTTGCTTGTCTGACAAAGCTGTAACCGGTGTGTGCCGCTTCGCAGGACGTGTAGCTGCGTAACTGCCTCCTTTGTCCACCCGCGCTACACACACCCGCTGGCGCCGCAATCCTTCTTAGACACGCGGTCATCCAACAGCAGTAGCAAGAGGTGAACAGCAGCAACACGCGCCCGGTCGCTCGACTCGTGAGTCGCTGTTACGCGCTCCGCGTGACAGCCGCGGGCCCTCCTCCCGACTGAACGTGTCTTCGCGCCAACCGAGCCGGCCAGACGGGTTGGACCCACTTGCGGCTAGCGTCCGGCCGGCCAGCGCCACGGCCCGTGACTGGCCAATGGGGCTGACCGATAAGCCTGCGCCCCCCCCCCACCCGACTCGCCTGACCAAGTGACCTGGCCTTGAAAACTCGCCTGGTGGCGTGACGAGAAGCACAGCCAGGCCGAGTGGCTCCTCTCATACTTTGCCTTCTGGCCGTCGCGGTTCACAGCGGCATCAGAGGCAAGTGAAGCCGGCTTGTGGCCGGAAGAGGGCTGGAAGTTTGTGAGAAAATGAGAACAACTCCAGGACGTGCATATTAACGTCAGGATGGCGAGTTTTTCCTCTTTTTTAGTGATTGGTTCCTTCCGATCTGCGTGCTGGTGACGTCACATCCGCCAATGCCACTACCCGTCGCATTTGTTTAAAATGACGTCATTCCACTGTTGGTCCCCCCTGGAGTGTACCACGTAAAAAGCAGTTTGTAAACAAAGTTGACACGTTAGCCGCCCCTGAGGAGTGCAGCGAGAAATGAGCCACAAGTATTTGTCTTGCCGCGTGTTCCTTAAGAAACGTCCACAAATATTTGTATATCTGTTTACCTTTGCTCAAAAATCAGAACCTCACGTGGTGTACACCGCAAAAATCATAAGAAGAGTATAGGTCTACACAATCTGACAATATTAATGCCATTATTTACGGTGTCGTTACCAAGCCTGAACTGATCCAAACACGCGACAAAATACATTATGTATAATGTTATATATAAAAATATAGGGGCCTATATAAAAACAATATTTGTGTCTGAAAGCATGGCTGAATATCTATTTTTGTTACTTGTCATACAGCACGGCAAGTGATTTGTAACAACTGAGTCAATCAAATCGGAAGAACACGCGATCTCTTCTGAAAGTAGATTTGGTTTCTTTGTGGATGGGAGGAGAGTAAACAGTATCGTAGGCCACTGGCCCTAAAGGCAGTGAATACAAGGTTAACATCGTAGTCTACTGGCCCTAAAGAGAGTGATATAAGTGGCTCACTGTGTTCAGGGTACACGTCGAAGGCTGAGTACAAATCCACAGTGGACCGTGTAGACAGTTGGAGAAAACAGGCGCAAGCCTCACAACCAGCCGTCCCCAAGATAAGTGAAGTCTCTAACTCCTCCCTCCCTTCCTCCCTCCCTCCCTCCCACCGTATACCCACGGAACCACCTTTACCCTGCTCCACGGTCAACTGCACTAACCAGCAGTCTGGGGGGATTACCGAACAAATGAGCATGCAGCCAGGCTGCTCAATAAATAAGCAAGTTTATTTGCCTGGAAAGTAAGAGCTTCAACCAGTCTGTTCACTCTCTCGCCGGCGAAAATAAGACGTGCTTGACCAACAAGTTGTTTCTAGTAAAGTTTACTTAGCCTCATCTTTCTTTCTTCCTCTTTCTTTCTTTCCTTCTTGTTTCTCTTTGCTGTGCTCTTGAAGTTCCAGACTGCTCTTTTAATTCCAAACTCGGTCTTGTAGCCATCACTCTCAGCGCCAAGCGGACCTATCGTTGAAACATTCTACCAAACTAATCGGTATTAGTTTCTCGTTCCATTCAATAAAGCCAGACAATAACTGTGGACACCTCTTCTTGTGAAATCTATCAATTTCGAAGTCACCTAGCAGATGGCGTTGTCATCGTGTCTGCCGGTCCTCATTGGTAATCAAACAGCCCGATGTAAACAGAAGGAGGGGATTTAAGAAAACGGTACACGCGGCCGGTTTCATATGCCTTCGGTAGCGCCAACTTTTTTTTTCCTGGCCAATTATCAATATCACATAACTTTTGTCATCCCTATCTTGAAATCTTTATTAAGGGGAAATACAAGAGCAATTCCCGCGGGTTATTTGTTTGCAGATGCTGTCGGCGATAGGCATTCCAATGCATTAACAGTTTCTCTCGCCGGCCACTACCCACACTTGACGAGCGCTCAGACACAGCGGTGTCACATCTGTATTCCACAAATGTAAACAACAGCCACTTCGCTAATACGACCACACTCGTGCCCTCTCTCGTTCTTTCTCTGACTCATTTCGAGCGCGCAAGGCATCGCGAATTACTAAACAGGCAATGAAATATTGGTTCCTCCACTGCTTGCCACTGTCCCTTCAAAAACAGATATGAGATGGCATGAGCTCTTCTTCCGTTAGGGAGGGGAAAAAAATTCGATCCCACGTGAGAGGAACTTAGTTAGAGGTGATGGCGATGATGCAGTAAGGGATTGAGGTAGTTGTGGCCACAGCGGAAGTAGAGGCACGTACTCTTAGGAAGTCTCTTTCTAGAGCAGTTATGTCTGGCACTCCTCGTTGAAGGTGTAAATGTGGACAGCCAGAGTTGATTGAAAGAGTTAAGGTGGTAGGTGTGATTGAGGTAGGCACAGATTGCACATGCAGACTGAAAGATGTTTCTCGCCAACTCCTCTGACGTGACGGAATGTCTGTCGCGGGCTGTGGCCATGGTTACACCCCTAGAGAAAGCTCTTCTCAGCTCATTATAAGCGCTCCTGTGACAATGAACGTTGTTGTCTTGGATCACGTGACCGAATCCCGTCTGGCACGGTCCTCATCCCGCAGGCGCCTGAGTGACCACGTGCTCGCACAAAGCGAAGAGCAACGGCAAGAAAGCGGTGGCTGTCGTAATGCGCCGGTCGAGTTGGGTGGGGTGGAATGGAGTAAGAAGTAAAACGCAAAGTGAGATCTAACAAGTCCTGGCAGCTCAAGGCTGGATTCCTGGAACCCAAATTTGGTTCAGCTACCTCGAATGAAACATCTGGAAAATAAGTACTTCAGCAAAAATTATGATTCCATTTTCATTTAACCAAAGTTTCCACACACTGAGTTGCGAAAACCTCTTGGGTGGTGGGATGCCACAGTGCAAGAGACAAATGTTTCGGTTTAGATTTTTATTTTTCGCTTCGGCGGACAGGTGTATCGACAGAGCGAGACGAGCGACGAGCGAAAAGTCTCGTTGCGATCAAGTTTCCCAATGCTCTTCCAGAAGTGTGGTTTCAATCGTGTTCGCCGAGACCTGACAACGGATAACTTGACAAGAGGTTAAGTGTTAGTCTCGGCAAACAGTCATCGGTCCATTTATACACGTCCGTGGTATCACGTATTGCTGCTGGTTTATCATTTCTGGTTTAGATACATCAAAAGCTTAACCCTTCTAGTTAGAGTTACACTGTACTCTTGATGCCCCTTTGACAACTGGGTGAGATTGACGGCGCATTGTAGCTTTGTTGTGATCACGTATCATCTCTGCCTATATGAAAAAGATACCGAATGAGATGACTTAATGTCACTGAGTGAAAAAAAAGTATTTACTGAAATCAGAATCTTTGACAAAGTTTTCCGTGTTGTTTTCCATTTGAAGCCACCAGTAACGCCTTATAATAGTAAATATTAAAGTCGCTTCTGAACTAGTCTATGGGTCTCCCGGAAGACAAAAAGAAAAAAAAAGATAAACTCTTGCAAAATTATTAAGCACTCTACTAAAAAAAAATTCGTTGAAAAATACTGTAAAAGAGTCTACTATGAATAAACTCTTTAGAAGGGTACTCCGATGTATGTGTCTAAATTTAAAATGTCCTGTTTATTTCTAATGGCTTCTTGTGTAATCTTAAACTTGTGTTGTCCCTTCTCTTGGACACGACACCAAGATTACGGTGTAAATCTAACTAGAATTATAAATGCATTCCAAGCACAGATGTGTTAAACCAGCAACACTACTAAGTATACCGTGTGCATAACTGATGCCGCGAAGGTAAAGAACTGAACTGAATAAACTTGAATCAAATGAAAAGAAACGCTTCATACAGCCATCTCTTCGCCTGCACTTAGGGATGATTTGTCTGCGTCATTGATAACATGTACATTCACCAACAATTGTTTGCAGTTCTGACTAATTCTTTTATAAGGAAACTCGCTCTGCGCGTGATAAGAAGACAAGAAAAAGCACAGCGGACATCTAGCGAAATTCACTAGCTGATGTTTCATACATTCTACGCTCATCGAGCGGTCCGGACGATGACGACGGCGATGATGATGATGATGTGGGAAATGTCTTCCATGGAGTTCCACCTAGATATGACGAGGAAAGTGGGATATAAGAGGTGGGGGTGGTAAGGATGGGAGAGAATGGTCCCCGTTGTCTGCGTTCACTGACGCCATAGACAAGACAGTGATTCCTCCCCCGCCCCCCCCCCCGCCCCTGTTGGATCCATTATCACTGGTCTGCTTTCCTGGCTGTTGAGCCTAGTATTCTGGCTTCAAGAGGGGGGTGTGCTGGATTCTGCATCCCACTGCTGATCTTCCCCATAATAATTTTATTATTCAACCTTCGTTATTTAGTATACATCGAATTTGCTGCAGCCATGTTAACGATAGCGTAACTGTTATTTCGTTAAGATACCATACACGGGCTGGAGGTCTAGATACCCCGGAGGTAGCAAGTGTGTTTCCAATCCCTAGCTACGCCCCCCGGCTGTAAGGATTTCTTCCTGTGTGAGTGGGAAAGGGCTGGCACTGAATATGACACATGTCAGTCACAAACGAACAACTGCGACCGCGGCAGGCTGATTGCGACAGTGCAAACGAAGCACGGGAGGGCTTGTCTGAGCTGATCACACACACACGCACACACCCCCTCGCCTCGTGGACTGTTTATTCTCGTGCGCGCACAGCCTCGCCGCCCACCCCCACCCCCCCGCAAGCACGCCATGGCGGCTTACAACGACGGTACGCGGGCGAGGCTGCAGCCGCGCTATGTCCCGCCCCCCCCCCCAACCGCGGCAGGTGGCCCCCCCCTTGCATCCTGACGTCACGGTTCGCTCCTCTCCGTGGGGCGGTGTGCGGCGGACGACGATTTACAACTTGCACCAGTTCCGCAGCTACATCTCCCACAACACGCACGATGTTGGTGCTGGCGGGCGGACCTGGCCAAGTCGCAGAGATGCGGGAACAAGCGGATGGCTCTGTGTATTCAACTGCGTTACAACCTGCGTGCCATAGAGGAACAGTCACACACTCCCGCACCACCTTAAGGTCACCATTTACTGTCTTTTGGGGTCTTTAAGCAAGTGCGTTGGGCTAACATACTGTTTACCTTGCTGGCCGCAGAGAAATGAATGCCTCTTACCTCTGAACCACAGCTGATGCTGCAGTTTCATTTATGTATGTCTAGGAAATACATTTTAAATTCCGCTATAAAACTGCCACATCATTGTTTTGTTCCACACACTATTGTCTTGTCTCCACCATCTAAAATTTTCAAAAAGGTATTTTGGAAAACAAAATTCAAACTACAGCAGTGCAAACTTTAACATCAAGATAAATATTTGACCACAGACATGCAATCGTTTTTGTAGTTTAATTACAGCAAATCGAATTAAGTGGACTGGAGAAAGCCTCATCGGTCTGCCAGACCTGGCTTCAAGCCAGACGTCTTTATTTCGTGTAGATTATAATGCCGGTGGCTGTCACTCCGTTCTCCTTCGCCATCAAGGCCATCCATCAGTCCGTCCGCAGGTCTGTCCTGTCCCATCTTGCCGAAGCCTGTGCTGCAGACAAGGATCTGGTCCTCCTCACGTGGCATTCCACACCAGCCTCCCTTCCTTATTAACGAAAAGCGTTTGGGAGGCGTTTTTTTCTGCAAACAGTAATGCACCCGGGGGATCACTCACGTTGATGATCAAGCGAGCATCATGATCGACCAGACCAAGTCGTGCGGGTACTCCACAAAGAGACGCGAGGCGCCACAAGGCGCGGTTCCCAAGGTCGCCGCAGCTCACCGAGGTGCTGATCCCTTTCACTGAGCAGGCTTAGGGTGCGATGATACGATAGTCCCGTGTTTTTTCCCCCGTAAAGAGCAATAGTCCCAGCTCGCAGCACTGCACTGCGGGAAATTAGTGTTGGGGCGGTGGGCGAGGACATGCCGGCCGCGAGCATCGATCCGGATGTAAGCTTTGTGCCCCCTCGCGACACCGCGGGACTGCTTTCCTATCCTCAAACACGACGACTGGTCTGCCTACACTGGAGGTCGCAAAAGTCCCCCCTCCCCTCCCCCCCTGGGGCGTGAAAATGGCCGCCTTCCTCGTAAGCCTATAATACTTTTTTCTACACCTATTAGCTACATCCCCTGCGCTGTAAGTGAGGAAAGTGTAGGGAGATGGTAAAAATTTGATAGTCACCCCTGTAGTCAAGACTGCAAGGATCACATCTTAGGCACATGTACTTTTTCTACTGTCAGTAAAACTCCACACGGTTGGCCTTGGGCTTTTCTCCGGATACTCCACTTATCTCTCCCTAAGTAGTCCGAAATCACTGTTAGGCAGAAGGATTTTACTGTCCCGTAAATCAACTAATCAATCAACTCGACCCATTGATTGAACGCACTCGAGTCTCACGCCCTCCCGGGTAAGAATGGGCCGCGGTTCAAGAAATCTGAAGTAAGCAAGCCACCCCGTGTAAAGTTGCTACCAGCAGATCAGTCTCGTTTACACTGTAGCCTGTCAAAGAAGCTGGTAGCGACAGACCTTGGCCTACCTTGCTGCTTTGTGTCATGACCAGATGCGGCACACAACTTTGCCTCTATTGACTTTTTTTCAAAACCGAAATCTGCTCTGGTGGTGTCCTTTTGTTGTGCAGGGAGCGCGCTCAGCTTCGTCACTGACCCTCATCTCGCCGGGTTGTCTTCTAAGGAGCTCGAGTGACCGCAAGGAGAGGGGTCATCTTTTCTTTGTGGGTATCCGTGAAAGAAACCGAAGCAAATGTTTCCGGCTGCTCTTCTGTCGTCTGACAAAAAGGTGAACTCTGAGGCAGGGTTCAAAATCAAACTCGCAGAAGGTTCTGAAGAAATGTGTTTGACTAGTTTCATTCGCCATCTCTTTTTTGACAATTAAGTCTTGTCTCTTTGTCCGGCCATCACCCCCCTCCCCCCCAAGCCTCACAGTCCTACCACCGCTGTCTTTCGGACTCATCATAACCAACTTGGTGACTGGTAACCTCATCTGATGTCGAAGGAGAACATCATGACAAACCAATTTACATCTGCAGAACTGGTTTGGGAAGAGAAGTTGGGGATGAAGCCCAATGCAGCATGCATGTGCAAGAATGTGATCAGACTACACGGGAGAGTGCAGCTTCCGGTTTCCTTGTCATGCCTGGCGCGTACTTTGCATGACCATAATGTACATGATCCCCGAGCTCCGCGACCTGCGTGTCCTGACCTCCCTGCCCCGACCTGACCTGCTCTGCTCCGAAAACGTCAATCGGAGTTTTCGAATATCAATGTTTCTTTATCCTCCTCCTCCTCCTCCTCCTCATCATCATCATCATCATCATCATCATCATCATCATCATCACCATCATCCTGTCAGTAAAGCTAGCAAGTTGTTTCTCAGTTCTCTGTTCAAACGAGAATAAGCATAGGGTGCTTTCCATTGGCGGGGGGTAGAGGTGGAATACTAGAAGCAAGAGTGCATTTGGGGTGATCACAGATTAGTGGTCTCCCTCAGTTTTAACGATAAATAAAGCTGGGTATATTTAAAAAATCCATAATCGCTAAATCGCAGGACGCGGCTCCATTGTTTTACTGACCCGCTGATCGGTCTCTACTTGTGCGTGTGTGTGTGAGTGTGAGTGTTTGCGTGTTCCACGGGAGTGCTGGCGTGGTGAGTAGGGTTGTAAGTGGAAAAAGAAGAAAAAGAAGAGTCGAGATCGGACAGTTATCAATAGGTAGCTCGTTCATTACCTGTTCATCTGCCCCGCCTTGCGTGCCGCCTGCTCCTCGCGCTGCGTGCACGAACAACAAATAACACGCCGCCACTCGCCAAAGAGGCTTCTTCGCGTACGGCAGTTCCAACCCGAGCTCAAACCCACATAACTTACAAAAAACCTCGAGCCATGCGTTGAAAATAAATAAATATTTCAGCCAGAAACAGCACGCGCATCTGTTATGTGCGCGAGTATTTCTCTCGCTTCAAGAGGAGGAAAACTAAACACTTGCACTTGACTGAAATCAATGGGAAGGTCTTGGAGAAAACCATTTGCTGTAGCTCTGTGCTAGCCTTGTCTGTAGCCAAGAAGCAATCATCACCTCGTTGCCTACGTCGCCACAGCAGCGCCCAGCCGCATTTCACGCACTCGCATTTACGTGCACTGTGCGCAAACAAAAAAAAAGCATGTCCCGATGCGCTCTGCCTGGGTGTTCCAACAAATAAATGTAAAAATAATGACAGAGATATAATTTCTGGAGCTGTCTCTGTCTCTCTGCATACAGCGAAAACTCTAACGACAAAGAAGGGCAAAGAAGTAAACTATAATAGCAGACATTCCTTGCACATGAAATGAAATATTCATTAATGCAAGTGTTCTTGAGGGATGGCTTGAGGTTAATTACTGCCGGAGTCTCATATTTACTAGCATGCAACTGCTCCCTTCACCTTCGTATACCGACTGACTGTATTTCCAATCCTTCCCAAAATATGACCGACTAACTCTTTAAGTAACACTGGGGTTCCAAGACTTCCTCGTGTGGAAACAGGCGCGTGCTACAATAAATTCATTTAGGTGCAGCAGCGAGAATCAAACGATGTTTGAAAGGATGCCTTTCGAGACGAACAGCGTTATTCTTTCCAATTAAGGGAGTTAATATGGTGTTGCACACAAAATCTAGTCACTGGACAAAGATGGAGTGTGGATCTGCATTCTGGTCGCAAGAACAGCCGTCTTCAAGAAGCAAAGCAGAGCTCCTTTTCCTGGTTGAAAAAGACGGGTTTTACTGTTTGTAATTAACAGCACCGTCGATGACGAATGTGGTGTGGGCAAAGGCAGAGTGAGGAATCGGTTTAATGAACCTCGTGTGTGTCGTGTGTGTGTGTGTGTGTGTGTGTGTGTCGTGTGTGTGTGTGTCGTGTGTGTGTGTGTGTGTGTGTGTGTGTGTGTGTGTGTGTGCATTGAACAGCAAGAGTTCAAGGCTTCTAAAGACAGAGGTTCTCGAGTAGCTCAAATCGCGGCGAGCTATCAACGGTTAACAGTGCACCTCCTTTGTGATGTCAGTGGCGACTTGATCCCGTTAGCGCCAGTGGTATTACAGTCGTGTCAAGAAGCTACCGACAAGGATTTGATCAATCACCCGGCACTCCATGCTCGCTGGCCGGACACTGCGGTCTCAGTGCACGAGATATCACAGGTCGCCAAGACACGCCCTGGCCATTGTTCTGGAAGTTTACTCGCACAGCATCTGATCTGCCCGCTCTAGGCAGACCGTTTAAATCATAAAGCCACCAAGGAGACAAGCGTTGGGCTCTTACTAAAGCCACGAGCATTCTTTACCGACCACACAGTGTGGAGGATGGGACGTTTCACGACTTTTGTGTAGAAAGTTGACAGACACTAACCCATAGTCGAATGTTTGTGGTTTGGGCATTCTGATGTTACAGAACTGCGTTTTCCCTCCGTGTGAGTGAGTGAGTGAGAGAAGAGAGAAAGCATACAAATGGACATTTAAATGGCATAAAACATCAACTTCTATTATAACTGTTTTCAATAGAAAATGTGTAAACTGAACGTCGGTGAAGCACAAGAATAAAATTGTAGATTTAGTGAGTAAAGAGAAATGCCAAATCTTTTACTAAAATACTTTATATAGAAACAATGACTTCTTGCATATCAGCAGGTTAGTCTCGTTGTAGAACGGTTTCGATTTTAGCATTTCAGGGCAACTGATGAGTAAATAAAAAAAAATGTCTGGCATCAGGTGTGCATCAAAGGCGCGTACGTGTGGTTGTTTAATTTTCACACACATACTCTCTCTCTCTCTCTCAGATGTTTTTATTGAGACCTGAATCTTGAGTGGCCTAAGTCAATAAAAACTTCGTTCTCTTTCTCTCTCCTAGGTGGATGATGATACGATGTAGTTATTATGCAGTAAAATTTCCTTTTGGACATATGCGAGTCACCTACTGGCTCTGGCGGGACAAATGCTCTCAGACGAGATGATATATGTCCCACTAGAAAAAGTTTATTGCCAAAGACTCTCTTGTAAAATGTAACTCGCCAGTGTAACGACGAGGCACAACCTAATTAGATCTTCCACCTTGAGATGCAAAAGATAACGGAAGAAAGATGATGCAATGTTAGCAAAAAGGTATATGGACGACAGCAATCATTATGCCCACGGATGACATCAATTATTAGGTACACGAATGATAACGAAAACGTTTAATCTTTGCTGTTTTGTTGAATGTTAATATGTATGTTTTGTAAAATGAGAAGAACAAGAAAGCCTATGGCTGTGCCTTAGCTGGGTATCAGGAAATATGAAACAAACTAGTGAGGTCTCTGTGTGTGTGTGTGTGTGTGTGTGTGTGTGTGTGTGTCGGGAATGTGAGAGGATGACTACCTTGATATGGAAAGGAGGAAGGCAGCACAGAAAAGAACAGAGGGCAAGGCAGCAGGGGGTGAAGTGGAGGGACGGGGAAACAGGATGATTCTCTCGAATAATATACCAGTTAATAAATCGATTCTAGCAACGCATGGCGAGATTAGACTAAGACATTTTCTCTACTGTTATTACTAGGCCGCAAGACACAGGTAACAATCGCCACACAATTCTATAAGCAAACCACATCACACAGTGTACATCATTCAGTGATGAAATACATGATGGCCCACTGGGGGGGGAAGCTTTCGCCTCGCGCTCACTGCTCAATCGACAAAACGGTGAAAGGAGAGGCAGGCAAGCGCGCAAATCAGACAGCAGGTCTCTACCAGCGCCCAGCGGTGGTGCCTCGACCACTTGACACTTCACATTAACACATTCTCTCGGACTGAGTCCGATGCTAATTTGCTTGCCACTTGCTTCAAACCACAGCCGTCTCTGCCGTCAACATTTACAACCAGCTCAGCACTGACCTTGGTGCCGCTTGGACGACAAGCGAGGTGCACCAGCAAGCAAGCCGCTGCCGCAGTCCCACGCGGAGCAACATCGCACCAGCACGTCCCGTGTCCACACCGCCTGCCAGCCGTTGCCCCTTCTGATACACAAGTCGGGATGCGTGGAAAAGGACCGGAGCTGGACGCAGGACCCAAGGACAGTGGGATGGCGAAAAAAAAAAAAACAAACAAAAACCAAGCAACCAAATATCCCAAACGATACTTCTTGGGAAGACGGCAGCCAAGCTGCTGAGTGGGCGGCGCTGTTCGATCTGTGATGATTGTTTTGCTGGAAATTCCTTGTACACTGCGCGTAGCTTGTGAAAGGTGTGTTGTTTTGACTGGTATTTTTATTTTATTTTTTTATTGGCTTAGAATGCCACGGGAGGACGGGAGAGACAGAGCGATGGAAAACCATAGCAGAACTCGTTGGGTTTTTTTTTTCATTTTCATTTTTTAAACTGACAAAGTCAACCTACCTTTGCCTGCACCTCCTCTCTTCATTCTCCCCCCACCCGCACCCAACCCACTCCGTCCACCATCATTCGTCCACCCATTCGCACGCAACCGATGGCTAGGTCGTACACACTGTCAAAACAGCCGGCACTGCTTTATCTGCTACTGCGTGTAATGAACAATAAGTTGATAATTAATGGTATACTACCCCGATGTTTATTTCTCTAGTACTATTTTGCACTTAAAAATCTCTTTTTGTTTTCTTCATGACTGTCCGTCTATCCTAAAAAAAAAGTTACTTGTGATTCAGTTTGAATATGATCATGGACAAGTACGCCTGGTGACAATAAAAACCGCTCGTGCAAAAAAATTCATCAGAGCTAAAAATAAAGTGAGTGCAACTTTGCCCTGAGTGCCTGACAATGCGGAACTAGGCCGAGTGGAATGAACTTCTCACACCAGATTGATTTTGTCGGCCTTCTCCGTCCACCAAATGGCTCTAGACAGTTATTTGTGCACGTGGCCCACTTCCCTACTCGATAATTTGGTGCCTCTTCTACACTAACTCTGATGGCAAGAATTTATTGACGAAAGCAGACTGCCAGGGATGTTTTTATCTAGAAGCGCATCAAATGCCCGTTTGATCTCTGCTGGAAAAACGCGTGCGCCACAATATTCATAATAGCAAGTTTGGGATTATTTCTCTATCGTCCTGAAAATGGCACAATAGTTTGGCGCATGGGGGGAGCTCGTCGGGTCTCATAAAGCCGAAACAATAAATAAGAAATAAATATGAATAAAATAAATAGCCATAAATAAGAAATAACCAGCAATAAGAACGAAAATCAAAACGATCTTAGGTTGAAAACTATCCTCGACAACTGCATACGGTTTCAGGTCCAGTTCTATAGCTATTATGGAAGGTCTCCAGCATCGACACGAGGTCCTAACTGGGCCTAACATGACGACCTATTATGGCGGCAGCCTAGAAGAAGGCCGACTTCAGTGCTTCCCAGAATCTTCAGACATTTTAGGCAGTAGATGAGTAGAAGAAAAGTCCGCTCAGGACATCAGAGGCAAATGCCACCACAGCGCATGAATGGCGGTCCTGTCATGTGGCTGTCTCGTCGGCCTTGCATCAATTCAGTCAACAACAAACATGCTCCTAGCAGCTGCTTTGCACCTGCTGATTTTGCTAAGATTAGGGATCAATAAAATAGCCTTTATTATTGGTTTTGTTTCTCACCAACACGTTTATAGGGGAAGTTCGGTGGGGTTCCCCCCCCCTCCTTCAAGCAAAAGCACCAAGTTTAACTCGGTTTTCAAAAAACGCGCCACCCTCACTTGGTTCCCTTTGAACTTTCTGACAACACACACACAGAGAGAAAAAAAAAACTACAGTTTTCAGAAGATCTACAGCTACAGAAATCCGCCGTGGCGTTGGGGTGTGTGGGGCGAGGGTAAGTGGGTTGGCGGGTGGGTTTTCGTGTGTTCTTGCGCGCGCAGGTGAGGGATTAACAAAGACGTAAGTGCCAAGGCAACGACGTTCCACAAGATTACAACACAAAAGGAGAAGGGACCATAAAACTGAACTGATAAAGCCGACAAAATGACGACTTGGTACTCCAAAGGAGGCCGACGCCTTGTGCTCAATGCACTGTGAAGATCCGCATCTTACCGATATCTATAGCAGCTGAACACTAAAAACATAGCTGTCTGGCCACTTGTACACTGCGACGTTGTATCATTTTTAGCTAATGATATGCGAGCGGGAAATTAAAGAAAAAAAAAACGCTGGACAGATGCAGTAAACGGACACAGCTCATCAACCATCACAATTCAGTACCTTGATGTTATACTTGTAAAATTGTAAGGGTGTACGTTTTCTGGATCTTTAAAAAGAAGCCGTTGCCATTAAACTGGGGAGATTTACATTTTCCTTCCCCCCCTCTCTTCATCCCCCCCCCCGCTCCACTCCATCCACCATCTTTCGTCCACCCATTCGCACGCAACCGATGGCAGGTCGATAAGCCGATCCTTGGCTTGCTGTGGCGTGGCTCGCAGAAAGTACATTCACTGGCTCATGAGGAGGTGTTGCCTCACAACACTGCAACACTTGTTCCTCTTCTCACCTGTGCTCATGACCCCCTATTCCCAACCCTCGTTCTTCCTTCGCTGTGTTTCGTATACTCACAGCGATTGGCTTGTTTTGCGTTTATCAAAACGCTGTGTTGGACGGATGCCGAAAAAATCCCCCAAACAAATGAGACAAACTCCAATATCAAAAACAGCAAATTTGTGAGCGCAAGTGCAGTTTAGCACACTGATGCACTGTTTGCAAGAATAGCCCCCAGAACAGCCCGGGGCTCTAAACGCTCTACACACAAGGGGAAGAATACTTGAAGCGTTGGATAACCGTAACGAATACAGGTAGTAAACTGAAACACGTAAGAAAATATAAATATGGAAGGTTCTTGAGATACACTGGGAGTTTACAAGATTTTATGACATCGCATCACACTTTTAAAGGCTTTAACAAAGGCTTCCTTTCTTTTATAACTTCATTTTATTTCGGAATGCTAATATTACCTTCGCCCTTTGACCTATTTGAATTGACATTCCCAAAGCCAAAAAACGTTAACGACGTTTCTATTTGTTTTATTTTTATTTTTCTTTCTTCGAGAAACTACGGAATGTAGTATATCGTTTTCAGACATGAGGCATTATCGTCTTGTTGACAGCTAACAAGACATCGCACCCAAGCACAAAGGCACATAAATTAATGCTGTTGTGTTTCTTGTCCGCGATGCACCCAGACAGCTCTGTGTGTGGGGGGATGGGTGGGTGGATAAGTGCGTGCGTGCGTGTGTGTGGTGTCGTATTTTGTGTTCAGCCTCTCTTTGGCTGACTGAAGATTGAACCACAAGGGTAGTAAGTCCAGACAAAAAGGGTGAGGACAGATTGACCTGGGACACCAATAATGTTTCACTCCACCTAACCTCACATCAGAGCCCTTGCACCTTTGTCAATCTCTGTTGTTGCAATCGCCCTATCTCCTGTGGCAACCGAAGCGCCAGGAACATACCGCTCAAACATCAATCTCCGCCGACAGACATCAACGCCCGACGACAACAAATGCTGGACATGGAGGACCTTGAAGTCCTGTCATGTCTTCATCACGACGCTATTAATCCTGGCATCCGATCACTACACGATAGTGTCGTAGACTAAAGCTAGACAATAAAATTTCACTTGGTCGTTCCGGTCGCTTCGTTGTAGAAAAAGATATTCATTTATCTATTCCACATCTTCATATGCGTGAACTGGTGGGGTTTTTTTAAACAAAAGTTCCGGAGTTAAACAGCCGAGTGACCGCACAGGAAACGAATGCTGTTGCCTCTAGTCTAGGGCAAGTGTAAGGTGGCGTTCAATCCAACAGCGGAGCGCACTAAGCCTAAACGAAACCACTAGCCCAATGAGCCTGCTTACAGCAAACCAAACACTGTAACCAGCTTGTATCCATTTACAGGACTGTTAAGAAATGCGGAGTGTGTTCTGACTAGTTCTGAGGTTTATTTATTTTATTTCCATATTATTTTATTTTTATTTTATCAGCACGTTCCAATTCGCCTATTTCTCGCTTTTTTGAATGTAAAAGAAAAACAAAGGCATGTAAAGTACGACCGGTTTGGAGTACAAACAAACCGAGAATGATTTAGTCCGCATGAACAAAATGGCCCCCACACTAGTTGAAAGGGGATTTGCCATTTTTACTAACGTTAAAATGCGGTGAGAAGTTGTGCCTTGATTTTTTTAAGTGAAATTTTTAACCAGTCTTTTGACATTTCTGGTTTGTCATGTTATGACGTCCTCTCGATTTGTCATCTGATCTGGGAATCAGTTCAAAATAGTTCCCGAGGTAGTCAGATTGTGAAGTGGAACGTGTCACGTGGTACAACAGGTTTATACTACGGCGATGGTGTGCAGCAACGAATGTAACACTTATGACAAAGTAAGTAGACGTTATAACTTGCCAGCACCTAGCCCTACGAATACAAGCGAATCAATGTCTTTAAAACATGTTGCTGCTCACGTTCACCCTACAGCCAGAAATACTTATGCACGTAAGGGCAGACTGGCATTGTGAACAGACTGGCACAGAGGAACCACTTTTCCTAGTTTTTTTCTGGCTGCGCTTTGTGTTGCACAAATGCCAAAACGGTGTTCCAATTTACACCTGACACTATTATTCAGATTTACACCTGACACGATTATTCAAATTTACACCTGACACGATTAGTTATCATCAAGATAGGGGCGTCAGGGACTTGGTTTGGTACTGAAAAAAATATTCATCACACATATTCTCTGCACCACACCACAGTGACCGGTGGAAGAGATACGTCGAAGAGAATCTGTGTGACACAGTGGGTCACAGATCTTTTGTGTGTGTGTGTGTGTGTGTGTGTGTGTGTGTGTGTGTGTGTGTGTGTGTGTGTGTGCACGCACGCGCGATGTACAGCGCGTAAAGCTTATTGTCTAGCGGCAGACGCGCTTTATTAATCCTCTGTTATTATAATCTACTTCAACGAGATTGATTTTATTTCGGCAGATCGGATAGACTTTCGACTCAAAATCGTTTAAGTCCATGTGGCAGACGGATGCTGTAACCTACCAGAGATCTTCTATAATAAAATCCGAAAAATATACGTTCTCAATATTTGACCTTCGCTTTTTTTTTCCTCGCATCTACAGCAATCTTCTGGAAGAACCTCAAGAGCGGTAACAACACACAGTAAGTGATGTGTAGCATGGGGCAAACACAAAACTGCCTCTTACAGCCAGCAGGATATTCACGCCCACGTTCAGTAACAAGTATTTCTTTTTCAGACACGATCGATGTCTTGTTTAACACAACCTCGTGCTGTCTCGTGTCTCTGTCTCTCTCTCTCTTGTAAGCGTCTCACGAGAAACGTAGTTTGGTTTAGCCATAAACACACGGACAGACAGAGAGAGATGGAAAAACGATGGGAACTGCGAGAAAATGAGGAACAAACTGACAGGTCGACAGAAACAGAAAGCGATTAAAACAAAATAAAAACACAGGGCGGGGGAGCCCAGCAAATGACAAACAGACAGAAAGATACCATGACGTTGAGCAAGCCATAGAAAAAACTATAACTCGGAAGAAAGTTGAACAGACCAAACAAACAACCCCCCTCCAAAAAAACAAACCAAACAAACAAAAGACAAAGCAAAACAAAAATGACAGGTCAAAAATGGAGAAGAATGAGCGAGGCATGGAGGAAGGATGCTGTGAGGTAGACAGGCGGGGTGTAGGATGCACAACGTCGAGAATATTCGTCAGTGAAAGGTGAAATAAAGCTGTTGCTGTTGTATTGTCCTGCTGACCTATAAAATCCTATCTTAACCTGCTGGCCTATTAAGAAAAAGTCATCTTAACCTACTGCCCTATAAAATGTTGTCTTGTCCTGCTAGCCTGTAAAATGTTGTCTTGCCCTGATGGTCATTAGCATCACCTCTTAACGTCAGGCTCGCTCTCTCCAGTCTCTGACAATCTGCCACACACTCGCCACCTGACACTACTGCCTGTGTCGGCCTCGGTCTATTGATCTCTGGTAAACGTTTAAACGACAATTCACAAGCCCCCACGCATGTACACACAGGGCTTTTCACTTACACTTTTTGAGCTTTTTATGAGAAGTAAAACAATATGAATAGTATAGCAAAAATGTTATCTAAAGAAATAATAAACTGCTAAATCTCGTGGTTGGTGAAGACAAAGAAGCGGTCAATACTACAAGAAAGACAAAAACAAAAGCAGTTCTTACACATTCATTAGAGGTCAGCCACTCAAGATAAAGTATTAGCCGTTCCCAGTTTCTCGTTTAAAAATATAAAACATCTATTGGTTAAATAAGAAGACAGTGCATCTTGAGCATTCTCATACCTTAAAACCTGACTGTTTCCAGAACCTTCTATTTACCAGTAATGGCACGGCCTTTGTACTTCTTCCCTCCTTCCTTCCAAAGCGATCTATACTTCTTCTTCGTCAGTCTCTCTCTCTCTCTCGCTCCCTCGTACACACACAGCGCTGGAGAACACAAGCAACTACACACCGAGTCCATGCTTATCTTTCACAATGCTTCAACTATATCAGAATTTTGATAGACTCAAAGAACAAGACATCAGAAAAATTGGACAAGCTGTATACAAGGCACCAAGCAGCGAATATTGAATCAGCGTGAAGCGTTGCTGCTCTACAGCAAGAAGCGCAGCAGACATCGCGACCGACTCGCACACACAAGATTTAACTAAATTAATAAAGAAATAACCAGACAGAAGAAAATGGTAGGAGACTAGAAACTGAACACTTCTCGATGCAGTCGTCTCCCCCCTTCTCCCAACACACACACACTCCCCGCCTTTAGCGTGTCAGGCTTTTTTCTGTGATTAAGAGGGCAGTCATCAAAGATGACAGCCGACTCATACTGTGGGTCATTATGGCAGCTCACACAAAATAAAAACAAACAAAACAAAAGATTCGCAGTACTCACTACTTAAAGAACGGGTTTAGATTGAATCTCCGCACTTTTTTTTTCTTATCAGCAGCATGCTGTCCTTTCCCCTAGGACTGTCTGGTCAGAGTAGTGAGGGTAAGGTTTTTGCAATCCCATATGCGGTAACAACGGGGATGAAGATAAAGCATTGGCAGCAGAAACTTTAGAATAAAAATAAATTCAAAAATAAATAAATAAATAAATAAATAATCTAACTTTTTATCGATGTCTCGATCATGCTTCCACGAAGCCAGCAGCCTGCAGGTCGACAGAGCATCGGCGTCACATCACGAAATGCCTTATCCCTCTTCATGTAGGCCCATACATTCGCGAACAGCTGATGGCTCATCGATAGATGAGCAGGCGGATGTCACACTGTTGCCACTCTCCGCCCCCCCCCCACCCCTTAGAAAGTCTCTACCTCTGTGACAAGAAAACTTTTCACTTGGCAAATGAGCCCAGCAAGCTTTATCGTCGTCGTTATTGATAAGAACGGGACGCTCATGGGAAATCGAAGAAATTTAAAATAACGGCCCCGCCACAGCAGAGATCTAGATGAACGGAGTACAGCTCGAGAAGAGATACAGCTCCAAATCCTTTCCCAAAGATGGCAGCTCTACGGCATTCGTCGCGATCGCAACAGCGACAGCAGCCATGGCCAGACTGGACAGGATATGGTGCAGCAAGACCATCGGCTTTGCTATGAGGTACAGACTGTACAGATATTACAATCCTACTGTACGAATGTGAGACGCGAACGCTGCTTGGCGATACTGAGAGGAGAATATAGGCATTCGAGACCAAGCGCCTGAGGAGACTATTCAGATTATCATAAAGTTTTGTTTATGGAACACGGTCGTCTCCCTAGATGCCTACAAGAAACCCCTTTTTGTCAGTTGGTACTAGTCAAGGGCTATATGTACGTATGTATATATGTATAATCACGAGGATCACAACAAAACCAAACGCTGGTCAAACCATGAGCATTTAAAGCAAGATTAACTGAGGAAAAACGCGCAAAATACAGTAAGTTTACTTCACTACCAATCCAATAAGCCAAATGATGACATCAATTCGGTGACGTTGATGATTTAAGTCAGTTTGAATGGCTTTGTAGCCGGGTACCAATAGTACAGGAGGCTGTTAGAAGTCATTCGTTCTTTGGGGAAACTCGACGACTTGAAATGAATGAAAACTAATAAAGGGTTTAGTGCTAATATTATTTCCCCCTTCCAATTTTTGTTGGCGCGTAAATCATTGTACGGATGTTCAAGTCCCACACGTGTTTTTAGTGCAGGCCGGTCGCTATAGTCATTACACATGAAATGGCACATACACAAGGGCGCACGCACCCTCTCATACACATGTGTGAGAGAGAGAGACCCACCACCACGGAATGAGTCGGAAGTCGGAAATGTGAGATTTTGTTAACTGTAAATTTTTTTTTAATGTACAGGTTTTGACCTTTATTTCGACACCAAAGTTGTTCTTCTCGTCCTAATATTGAATGAGTTATAAAGGTTTGAAGTGTGCTAATATGGTGACGGCCATTTTGAGAAAAGCTGGTTAAAAATGACAATTTAACTGTTTTTCCTTAGCAACGGGTACTACTAATTGTTCAAATTGTACTAAATATTGCACGATAATAAAATACAGCAAGCTAAATCATTCATGTAACAAAAAGTACAATCGTGCCTTGTGTAATGCACGATCCCTGGAAGCTTCAAACTTACAGCCCACAATCACTTGCGGCGTACGGGCTAACCTCTGTCATCAAAGTCCATGTCACAAAAGACTTTTTAGGTCTCGTTCTTGTCTGTAAATTGAGTAGACACCGGCCTTTGCACCTTTGCCGATATCAGCCTGTCTCTATTCACCTGTCAATTCGTATAGTGTACAAGGAACAGAAAACGACAGTCCGTACAGTAGTGCAATAAACGGTAACCATAAGAAGGAAAATGACCTTGGCACGCTCTCTGTGCAACATAGCTGCTACACTGTTATCTATTTCATTTTCCATATTATCCCCTTCTTCGATCAAAGATGAACCTGAACAAGTGGTGTATCAGATTCTTCCTCAGTGTGATCCTCTGAAACGCGTTCCTCAAACTGAGATTCGTCGTCGCTCGTTAAATCGTCCTCTTTCCCGAACTATTCTGTAATTAATCTTCCGAGCTGTAATTATTCGGAATGAGGAAGAGTTGCAGATTGATCGGAATTCAGCAAAGCTAATAGTGCTTCGTCCCTCAGATACGTTTTGGCCATGCTGTCGCTTTATGCAGCACTTTAAAGGTGTGAATACAACCTAGCGGAAGGAGTCGCGTCAGCCAATCGCCTAGCGCCTTTCCTATCGTTACCAAGGACAGTTCAGTATCTGATTCTCCCATTGGATGGCGTCGAGATCAACGACCAGATTTGTTTACTCCTAGACTTGTGCAAACAGATCTTCTGATCTGGTTAATATTTGAATCAGTCATTAAAGAGATTGAAAATACAGACCCTGGGTTCTATGGTTTCTGATAGGAATAATGGTCCCGAAACGGCGTTTAAATGTCATTTTCCTGCGGAAATCAAGACGGCTCGCCCTGAGGTACCTCGATTAAAATGTATTTTAAGACCATTCCTAAATTTTATTTTAACATAGCAGTGTATTTACTGTTCGTTTAATAACCAAGGAATTCATTTTTAAAGAAAAACTGCACAAAGTTGACCATAATCACCTTTCTAAGTCACTACTACAAAACTGCTTCGTGGTGGCGGGTCACACACACACACACACACACACACATATAATTATACTCATGTTGAGCGCCCTGCAGTCCCCATTCGCCAAGAAACAAACATCATCATATCTCTAAGAACTATTTTCTTGTCTTCCTTCGAGTATTCGTGAATTCAACATGCATATGATCTTTTCAGCTATGTAACATGTTCTCAGTCACAGCTTTCCTTAATTTTTAGCGACACATATGCGTTCGCAGAATACTCCTTGTGCACGGACTGACATCCACACGTACTGGGTTGGTTTTCAAAAATCAGTGTCGCTACAGCAAAGATTACTTCACCGGGAGGGATGGGGGTACTGTTTATCAAACTAAGCTCGACTCCATTAGGACGTAGTCTGCACTACAGATAAAAGCTTCACCGTGTATTTTACTGCTGAGCCTTCATTACTAATAAGAGCATCAAATACGTTGCCTGAAAAATGTTTTTAACAAAAAGTGCCGGTTTATTTCGGCCTCGGAGATCTTTTCGTTTTACGATAAAGCTAGTTCGTAGCCCTTTTTTCCCCAGATGTTATCTACAAAGAACGAAAGTTATAGTCTGATATATATATATACATTTTTCAAAGTCTGCACTCTGGTATTTCTCACGCTCCGTTTAGTGGACACAATATGCGCAGCGAAACACTTCTTTTAAACATTGGTAACAACAGTGTTATTGGTAAAACCAAAGCCATAAAATCCAATACAAGCGACATCTACATGACGCCTTCCCTCGCTATCTTCAGAGCGAAGCCTCTGATGTTTCCAACAGCAATTCTTTTACCGTTGCATGCGAGCTCTTCAAATTACGCTATGTAAATAGAATGCCTATTAACAGATTTGTTTCAATTCGCACGGCGCACGAAAGTTTAACTAGCAGGCATTGATGAGTCATTGTTAATCCATTTTATGACTGATAAAGTGTCATAAACAACCCCAAGAATATTTCGTTACAGCAGTGTTACCGCCTTATACACACAAGAAATTATTTTTAGATGAATTTCAAACTAGCAAAAGCACAAGCAGCAATGTTATTCCCTTATTTCCCCACGTCTTGCTTCCTTTGCTCTGTATGTATGCATGCGTGCGCGCACCGAACAAATGAACTTAGGTATATAAGCGGATACTCGTTAAGTATCAAATAGTTTGGTTGGTAATAGAATATAAAACATATTAACTACACGGTCTATGATCTTTCTCTTGTCTGCAACTCGATGCATGAACTTATTACATTTATCGTAATGACTATCATCTTTACTGCTGCCAGTCTGTGGAACATTTGGCTTGAAAAAAGAATCATTCATATGTATCACTTCGTATTTGACAACAAATTACCTCGTCAGGCAAGCAAACACGCAGGCGTACACACGCAGAGGAATGACATCAAAAGAAAGTTAATATAATTAGAAAAGATTTCATTTACAAGAAGGTAGTTACGGCATATTGGAAGACCTTGTCACAAGTGCTCATCCAGTCGCTATACCAAGCTAGCTTCCCCTCTTGTCTTCGTCCCGCCCACTGTTTTTTTTTTTTTTAGTTATTGTTTATTGCTCTGCAGCAAACATTATCTAGTGTTCTTAGGTGAACATTATGAACATCTTCACGGCGTGAAACAACTTTTTTTTTTTTTGAGTGTCCGCTGATTTCAACCAGGTCACTTCACAGTCACTACGACAGTGTGATGATCAAAACTCGCGACACAGATGTTTTACGCTAAAGGGTCGACTCAGAGTTGTGCCAGTGTTCTGCGCCCCCCCCTCCTTCCCACCACCATAATGTTTAATAACGCCATAAAAAATATCAGCCCCTGCTGCACTTGTTGCTACTCGTTCTGTTTTAAACATACATTTTTCCATCTCACTCTTTTTTTAAATGTGCGATTAGTGTGGTGTTTGGTAGTTTTTGTCACTTCCATGCAGATTCAACTTCAGTGGTAAAAACACTCTGCAGCATGTCATTTTTACCTAAGTGCCGTTTTCTGTCCCATCCACAAATTAATTTCTCCTTTTCTCACCAGCGCGATCGTGCGGCATTGTATTAAAGCTGAGAATTTTTCGAGACGTGATTACAGTTGGAACGTCGTTCTTGTCATGATGCGGTTTCACGCCCAAGCAGGCGGGTGGTTTCTAATCGATTAACAGCCAAGTACCCGTGGCTCGCTCTCCTGTGAATGTCTCCTGTGCCATCTTAAGTGCAGTCTTAAGAAAAGCGCTTTTACTGTCAGAGCTGGAGCACCAGTCGAAATTTGCGACCATGTTTAATTGTCAATCAGAGCTAATCAACCAACCAGCGATGGTATTTTCGTTACCACCCCACCTCTTCTCTCCCTTAAAATCCAGACGATATTTCGTTAATGTTAGTAAGACAGTCCCATGTGAGTTTTAACCATATTTAATCCTCGGTATTCGTATATTTAAAAAAGGCCCTGGAGTAAAGGCTTAGTTACGAAAGACACCGATTCCCACACTACGGCCTTCATGGCTGGCTACACACATAATCACGTGACGCAAACTATGTGCCCTGTCATGAATTGCCTTCACAAGTTTTTCAACTTGGGAAAGGTCATTGACTCATTGTCACAAAAACGGGGGAAGTAGGGGGCAAATGATGAGAATCGAGCGCTTGTTCCTCTTACGTGTGTAGCGCGAAACTTTTTCTACGCCTAGCGTCCGCTTGCATCAATATACAAAACATTTTAGGACGTAATGTTACTGTCAATGTATAGCGACAAATTAAATTTCGTCTTTCTTATATTGCTCGACGACAAATGGGCATTTTGCTGGGTAAACTGTCAGCATGTTTTTCCCACTGTAGAAAATGGTGAAGGCTGAAAGGTGGGGGAAGACAGATTTGGGGCGACTCGTCATTCATCAAACATGGTGCATATTTGGCAGCGCTCATTGTCGTACCAAACGTCTTCATTTTCAGATGCAGCTATAAAAGGATATGTCAACAGTTGTTTTGGTTTTCTCCTATAACCAGTTACAAGAAATACTTTAATGCTCTAAAAAAAATCTAAATGTTCTTTTAAATTTTCATGAAACCTGACTTGACTCATTGTCACTCCTCTAATAATTTGGTCCTCCTAGCCAATTATGCCAAAAATCATATTTTTTCCTGACTGAAAATTAGTAATACATAAATACTCAACGACATTTTGTTCAACAAATTAATCAGGTCTATATCAAAGAGAAAGAAAAAGGACACAGTCATGCTTGTGGCTTTAACACATTTTCTTTAGTCAAAATCACTCAGAATTTTAACAAGCCTACTTAAATTTTTATCTTCCTAGTAATTATGCAGAAATTTAGCTGGGCTGGTACTCTTACTCAACTGACTTTTACTCAAATGTCCTTCAATTTGTCAATCAGACAAATAAAAGTTAATCCTGAATTTACATTAGCTTTACTTTAGTTAATGTCACAGCCATATAACTTTCTAACAGATATGCATCCAGAAAATGCAGGCAGACACTTGTTTCTATGATCATCTGAAAATGCTTGTTTTTAAACTGGCGAATAAAATCAGGAATACTATTTTTTCTAAGCCCCTAATATATGATATTAATCTCAATCAAACAAAGTGTAATAAATGAAGCCTGTGCTTATGTGTGTATAGAGAAATAGTTATTATCAACTGGAGTTGAGTAACTTGTTACCACTACCAGTCAGTGTTATTTAGCACAGAAACGCACAGCACAATCAGGAGTGCATTTCATTACTCAGTATATATAACTATTATTTCAACTATTTCTTATTTAAAATATTCATCAAACGATATCATTACAATATTTCTTGAAAATTCATCATGGAAAATTATGCTCAGGATGCCTAACATAGCAAAAGCATTTCAAAGTTAGAAACATTCAAAATTCTATGAAGATTTCACATTATTTACTCATTTTTTTATAATTATTCTAAGACCTTTAGCTCTCCAGTAAATATATCCAAGTCATTTTAACAAAATACACCAATAAACACATTTTTATATGCACCATTTTGTGTGCATTTGCATGTATGTGCACTACCATATATGATTTCTATGAAAAAATATGAACTTGAGGCAAAAATGTTTACATGTACTAAAAGACAATTTATAAAACCAGAAATAGAAATATTTTGAAGAAAAAACTATGACATGCCTTATTATAGCTGTTTCTAGAAAGGACTCTCACAAAGATGCTAGGGGGCTACTGTTTTCATTTCAGAATTGAAAATTAATAAATTTAAACTGGTAATCATCAAAAATAGTTTTTTCTTTACAATTCATAATTTTTGGAACACACCATGATAATTAATATAAGATGATTGATAAAAATGTTAGAAATGATCATTTATCATGGTAAGAAATATGTAGATACAAAACTTAAATAGAGCAGAACCGATCTTTTTGTGAGTACAGCCATGTTGTGAATACCATAACTGAAGTTATCTTTTTTGCATTTATCCACACTGTCACATATTACATGTAACAGAGTTTTAAAAAGTGCCCTGTTCCATAAAATATATCTGAGAAATGATCAAGGCAAAGAATTCAGTTGCTGAATGTACAGTTTAGGTGAAAAAGCATATGTGTACATACAAGTCTGTACTATTAGCAGTACATAAGGTTTTTATGCATAGCTTCTCGGCTCCAACAATCCTGAATGATTTTATTTTTTTCAAAAATAAGTGTACTACGATGACCTGTGTTTCGCGCTGAACAAAAATTCATCGTCCTCCCCAACACAATAGCGAGTAATATGAAGCAACTCCTCTTTCAATAATCAAGGCAAAGTTAAAACTACCGCATTTATTAAATGAATTTATAAAGTTCTAACAGGCAGGAAACTAAATATGACATTACCCGGCAACAGTAGGTCACTCAAAATTGCTACCCGCATGGTGAAAGTTTCGTGGTAAAACTGATGTTAGTCGTAAGGCACACGAACCCTACCCACAACGTGTGCTCGCTTTCGCAGCTCTTGGCGGCGGCTTCGCCACTCACAGCCCTGATTGGTTAGAACGTGTAACATAAATTTAACTGACAGACTTGGGTAATCGTTGAGTCACTCACCGAGCGGCAATTCAACGCGTGCACCGTGATCAGCTTTTTTTTTTTTTCCCCAGCAGCTTGTAGCGTAGAGTCCCGCTTTGGCCACTTGCTACTATTATTCATCCGCTCTACAGTAACAAAATATAGTCCTTGTTCTTAAAAAAAACCCCAGTGATTAAGGAATCGTTAAAGAACTAAAAGATAGTACAAAAGAGCATATTTTATAAATTTAACTACAAATCTCATTCTGTCTCAACAGCTGTTCTCGTCAGTAAGAATCACGAGTATTACGCAAGAATGTGACCTAGCGTCTCGTCAGGAACAAGGTCGCCATGACTTAGCGCGAAGGTCGCCCAGTAAGAGCGAATGTGGGGCGGGGAACACGTACATGAACGAATCTTTATTTACGAGGGTAACAGAATAATCAAAAGTTGCGCTTTTTACGTCTAATTAGTAGAAATAAAAACATTACATCAATTCAGAACAAGGCAATAAAAACAGAGAGAAATTATTATGTATAAACAGAGATCTGTAGGGATAGTGCTGTGACGCAAAAACCAAGTCTAAGGGAAGCAACTGTATAAAGTCGGAGCTGACGCGCGGTTGTAGAACGTTGCTTTTGCCATAGTGAATATCTTGACTCTCTGTTCATCATCTATACTAACATTTTGTTACTCGACCAAATATCCCAAATAAAATTCACGCATTTCCCATGTTATACCATTCATCCAATATGGGTGTAGCGAGCCAGTGTTGTTAATGAATATCAATGCAGCGTATGTAGGTGCACTTATGTGTGTGAGAGAGAGCGTGAGAGGAAGAGGGAAATGCATGTAAAGAACATTTTAAATATTTCATGTCATATGTTAGCTGTATTATATTCTTTCGTCTAAAAGACGCATGACGCAAGCACTGTTGCTCTCTTAAAAATATTTTAAAGACGGAACACTATAAGGGATTTTATTCCTCTAGACTGTTACGTGTTCAGCTTTTATTATTATACTGAAAACATACCCTAATGGCCTAATCTATCACGCGGTGCACGTAACCATAAGTCGAGACGTCCGCTGACTGCATGACCAGAGGCTCCCCTAGGACTAGTAAGTGGGATAAAAATTAAAAAAAACAAATGTGCAAAAAGGAACCTCCAGAAATTGGACATTAAAAGAGGGGAAAACGTGGCTCTCTTTCTCTCTTTCTCTTTTTCCCTTTTTCACTTCAGGAGGGACAGGAGCAGAGATGTAGTGACAACAGCTACACATGTTCGGAGAGCCAATAGGTGAGTTCGATCTTAAAATAAAATATTTAGATTGTAGAAGTAAATATTTAGGTTAAAATTAGTTTGCGGACGTTTGTGCTGTAGTTGAATTAATAAAGTATTCTTTTCTACTGGAAGTTTTGGAAAAACAGTTTGCCGGTTATGGATTATTGTTATGTTGTATTTATCCACTGCTGTCTTCTCTCTCTCTCCCTTTCCACTATATGACCTTTTCCCTTATCTATCAGTTCCCTGTCTTTCTATGTAACAAAGGTACGTGTTTCCCAATCCACTGGGTAAATGGGTGAGGCGGTACCAGTTTATGCCTGGTAGACAGTAGCCTAACAAGTAGCCTTTGCTTATTCTTTCTTTCCTTCTTTTATTGTCACTGATGTCTCAACATGTTTTTAATCATAACATGTAATTACTTGCGATGGGTTTATATTGAGTGTACAGTAAGCTCGTTATCTTCAACAAACAGTAAAAGTATGTGTTTGTTAACGAGTTACAGTACAAAGAAAGAACAATCGAGTCAAAAAGTTTTTTTCAATGAATTTTAAAAGCTTAATACAGTTAGATGCATTACGTTTGCGTCTATGAATTGCTGCTTTCTTGAAGCTATAAATGTTTTACAAGTAATGACACGTTTGGTTTCATAAAGATCGATCACGTGGATAACAGACGACAAAGAAGCGATTGCACGATCAATTGGAAACTACAATAATGTTCAAGCGACAGCTCATGAGGACGACTTGAGCTGATAGAAATTCTTATCTAAGCACCCTCACTCATTATATCACCGGACATAAAAATAATACTCGTTCACTGTCGTCATCTGGCAGTATTATATAGACAACGAGGAGTCAGGGTTGATTACTTACAGACAACAACTTGCAGAAAAGGAGAAATGGTTTTCGCACGAACAGGTGGCCTCGAAGAGGTGGTTCTCAGCTGTAGGGCGTATGTAGATGCACATGCATGCAAGCAGGCACTGTAATATGGAGTG
The DNA here is from genome assembly GCA_004794655.1 of Marisa cornuarietis. NCBI lineage: Eukaryota > Metazoa > Mollusca > Gastropoda > Architaenioglossa > Ampullariidae > Marisa > Marisa cornuarietis. Next base: position 2,655,288 of record SMMW01000622.1, on the reverse strand, counting down.
CCATGTCACTTGAAAACAATACGTGGTCTGAAACCTTTTAACTCCAACACAGGAATTATTAATGTTCCTGGAGCAGCAGTAAAACTGAAGATAAAACACCCAGAACAATAAATTGATCTAAGTACTCAATTTCCTCTTTTATTTTTATGTCCTTTTTTTTTTTTTTTTTTTTTTACTTTGGTTTCAACCCTTCTCAGCCTGTTTATGCAGCTGTTGTCGAAAAACCATAATAAAACGTCGCCAAATAGAGACTGGTTGTACCTTTTGTAAGTCCTCCATCGCATTCAAGCAGCTGGTCCAATCAATAAAGGAGAAGGAGCAACCGTAGTAGCCGGAGGGGGACAGTGCAGACCGGCGGGCATGGAGGGGGGGAGGGTGATGCAGGAATATGACGGGAACCCGCTTTTCCGCATAATCAAGATTGCAACGATTTTTAGGTACCTGACATGCATCACTGAAATTAAGAAAATAGCGAAGTTGTTTTTTTATGAACTCTGCTGAGTTGGTGGCAGCGCGCTGTGGCAAAAAAGCATGCACTCAACATGCATCACAAAGTCAGGGACCTAACAAATAAACCAGCACAGGACCACGTCCTGAGAACGCTCAGACCACGTTCCGAGAACGTCGAGACCATGTACAGAGCACGTAAAGACCATGTACAGAGCACGTAGAGACCACGTACAGAGCATGCGATTTTCCACTATGAGATGTGAAAGTGGGAGGGAGGGTGAGGGCTGGACGTTTAGAAAATTTGTTATCAAAATACCTTGGTTTTCAAAAGAATATTGAATTATACGACAAATTACTTGCTCGATTGCACCTATGTTTTGGCGCGCCTCGTAAGCAGAGTGTTCCTGGTGAATACGAGGGAAACACTCTTGAACCACATGAAGAAGCTTTGAACTAGAGAAAGGCCGATGATCCAGCAGAATAAGAACATTTTTTGCCTCAATGCAGTTGTTTAATCGTGTAAATAATCCCTACGGTTGTCTCCTCGTGTTGCATGCTGGAAAAGGAAGACGATATGCTCATTTCCTATTTTTCCAAATTCGTCTGCTTTTGTGGACACTTCTTTGTGATTGCTCTCCATGAACTCTATAACAATTCGGGTTCTTTTACAAATGAAAAATTTACTCATGGGATAACCTTCCACAAAAGATCAGACAAAATGCGCTGCATGGACGAATTATAAGCAGTTTTTGCAGTGTTAAACTGGCTGAATAATTTTGTTACCTTCCTTAATTGCGTCTGCATTGGATGCCGCCACCTTTCAAAAAACTTAGTTGGTGAGGGCGGCTACGTAGTATAATGCTGCTATGCTTTCCTCTTAAAATGTAGTTACGTTTTTCCACTCACGTGGCAATCACTCAAATCACTTAACATTAAAGTCCAGCTTGAAAAAGGAGCACCAAAACTGTGCTTGTAATCATTATTCACGATTCATATAAACCAGATAGTTTGAAAAATATAGTCAATCCGCATCTGAAGAGCGGCAGAACATATCACTCTTATTCCCAGGGTATGCTTGACCTCTTGAGTTTTTAAATTTTAAAGTTTTTAAAAAAGATGGGAAAAAAGACTGACACCAAGGCTGGTATTCGAGTCTGCAGTTATAGGTGTTTTACAACCCAAAGGACCGGCTGTAGATCAAATGTGTATATTACCACATTTGCCACAGGATAAAAAAATTTCTATAAAAATATTAACTTACTTGTAGTAGTCGACAGAGGAATTTTTAGAAAGATATATAAAAGAATGTGGGTGAAAACAATATGACAGCGTTTTATTTATAGAGTGCACTGGGATTTTGTCAACACAGTTAGCATAAAAAGAATATTAAAATAACTAAAAGAAGATACTAGAGTTGCAGATGATATGCAAATCTTCACCGAGGGAGATAAACACACTAAGCAGAAAAAGTAAAGCATCGTGACTGGAACTAAATACTGAAAAATAAAACGGGACTCATTTATAATACTAAATACTAACTGAAATTAAAATGAAAAACATCCAAGTTCAAAATACTAGGAATATGGCTAAATGCAAATTTAGAATTATGCCACGCTCTGAACTTACAGATAAAAAGATCAATAAAGTTATTACACCTATGGCCAGATGGTTTTTATTAAAGTCATTGCTATCAACACAGCTGTCTGTGGTTAATATTTTCCAACCCATCAACACAAAATACGATATCTAAACATTTCTAAAAAATCAATATTTTAAATTATTTTGGAATTGGAAACCTGATCCCATTCATAGGAAAATATCATTTAAAACTTTATGCAATGGTGGTTTGGGCTTTCTTCAAGTAAAACAAAACATAAAGTTGTCATGGATTAGAAATCCGACTATATCCAACTCAAAGGCAAAGATAATGTGGTGAAGATGTAAAAGGTAAAAGTAAAGCTCATTACCTAACCTTTTCAGGTCGCTGGGGGGTGAGGTGTTAGAGACCTCATTTTTCTCGGGGCCACCTTTTACATGAGGGCGGTGCCCATCTCCTCTCCATCGCCAGCTTACTTTCCCCAACCCTCTATGGAGTCAGGTACCTATTCCCTCCAGCTGGGTCGACTGGGGGAAGTTTGCTGAATTGAACAAGGGCGCTCTCAGTTCGGAGAATTGAACCAGCGCTCTAACCACTTGGACATCCGCTTACCCCGAAAATGTGCCCTGACCCAAAGACACTTTTCTTGTCAAAGGCGTTCTAAGTGCGCCACAGACTAGGATCAATTTGTTTTCTTTCGCGAAAGAGTACGCAATGACGGTGGCTTTCACGAGTCTTTCTGGAGCTGTCTTAGATAGTGTTCTACGTAAGCAAAATTTTTACGAGTAATTTTTAGCGTAAATATTTTAGAAAGTCATTATCTATCATTTAAAACCAGTTCTCTCGCCATTCTCTTTAAATAAGTAGAGCGTTTTATGCATAATGTTTGACAGCAAAGGTGCTTGGGCGCAACCTCTACGTACACCTACTGTCATGTGAAAGTAAGCTCCTGTTTTGCTCGTTGAACTGTTATACACCACTTCAATAACTTGGACAAGACCTTCTTCGATGTTGAATATTTGAATCACATGCTATAGTCTCTCTTGCCAGACTCTCCAAAACTATCCAAAAAGTATCTGAAGCTGTGCTAGAGGTCCTGCTGTTGCTGAAGATGCTTTTCTATCAGGATCCGACCGACCGTTGAAGATCTGTTCAGGTATGCTGCTACCTGGTAAAAAAACCAGTCTATTATTCTGCTATCAGTTTCTCAGCAGTGGTGCTGATGTGGCTCTTTATTATCATCAGCATGACTTTGTTTGGCTGGATGATTAGGCTTATGATTCTATATTTCTGGGGCTGTTTGCTGTATCCTTATTTGGAAGGGGTGTAACTAGGGACGTCGTCTTTTCTTTGGAGCATTCTTTGCGTTCCCAGACTACTTGGCACAAAACAGTGATGACCTTTGTTGTTTCTTCTACATCCTGCTTGTGCAGCTCAGCTGAGACGTTGAGGCCAGGCGACTTTCCTCTCTTCAGACTGTTTACCGCTGTCTCGCCCTCTTCTCATAGGACTGGTAGGTCTGCATGTTCGATGGTTCTAATCTGGTTGTTTTGAAGAACGGTTAGCGCATGTCTTCAGCTGGAAGTTGTACAGGTCTTTGTAATATTCAGTCCGTCGGTTGAGCAAAGCAGTCCTTTCTATGAGAAAGTGGTCATTGCTCTTCCAATGACTGAAGTCTTGTGTTTTCCTTCCTTAGTAGTTGGTAGGCCTTTTCACTGTCACCCAATGAATTCCATAGTCTATGGTTCGGTGCTGGCCGTCGATCTAGTTCTACCTAGCTGCCTTCATCCCTTTCTTGATAGTACAATTCACTTCTTTGCATTTGGAAGCTGATTCGGGTTTACTTGTCATTTCTATTTTCAAGGCCCTTCTTTGTTTACAGAGATCTAGGATCTCTACCTTTACCTTATGATGTCATTCCTGATTTGTTTCTTTTTCTTTTAACGCAATAGCACTTCCTGGACTGTGGACCCCTTTGATCTTTGCAATGAGGCCGTCCACATCATTGTCCACCGAGTTCAGTGCGGTAAATTTACCTCCAGCTGTGGCCTTGAAGACTTCTGAAACGTTTGCGTCTGGGACCTTCTCCAATTCAAAGTGAATTTGGGTATGTTTAAGGGGCGCTTCATCCTCAGCTTCAACTTCAGGCTCGTTAAGACAAGGTCATGGTCACTGCCTAAGTCAGCGTCTGGATATGTCCTCGTCTTGGCATTGCTGGATTTGAAGCGTCTAGGCAGCAGGATGAAGTCGATTTGGCTATGGACCAATGATGCATCCAGATGCTGGCGTTGTAAAAAAAAGTGGAAAAACTTAGAAAATGCATATTGAATGACAGATGCAACAATACTCATAACTGAGTCCTGAGTGAATCATTCTTACTGTTTGGATATGTACTCGCCAAAAAGTTTCAATAGATAATATATACGAAAGATTTTACTTCAAGCAGAATTTAAGGGCAAAATAAATAAATCAATAAATAAATAGCCTTTTCACATCACTGGAGTTGGGTTATGCATCAAACTCGCTTTACCCTCATTCCCACACGTGCACATGCATGCACGCATACACGCACAGTGTGGAGGAAAACGGAGTACTCGGCGAAAACTACCGACGGTCGCCTGAGATCAGGTGTCACATTCAGAGGGTGGAGCCGATATCTGAACTCGGTTTACTGTTATGATGAAATTGCACCACCGATGAAATTGAAGAAAAAAAACCAATCAATTCTTGTCTAAGCAGAACAAAAAATGCATATCTTTATAAAATAGAAAAATCCACATTATCTATCAGCGTGGAATTGAACGAATTTACAAAGAAGTCGTTTTATTTAACATACAAAACGAGCGTTTTGTGTGCCTGATTTATTTGTTTGTTTGTTTTGCTTTGTCTTTACCCCTCGATAATAAGCTTATTTTTCTTTACTTCGAGGTAACTTGGAGATCATTAAATGTACATAATATACGGTACTACGTGGAGATGGACAGTATAAGATAAGATAAAAAGTTAATAAGTTAAAGTTATTAACCAAGCCACATTGCACTTGGAATTTGACTTGATGATGAAAAATGCACAGAACAAAGGAAAAAATAATCAGGCCTGTCATCGTGTGGTCATGCTATCCGGCCCCATCTTAGACCGGTTGTGAAATAAATAACATGAATAATACATAAATAGCAAAAGCAATAATGAAGTTGATATAAATGAACCATAATGCTGGGACATCGTCAGTACAAGACGTCGCAAAGATGGAATTCCATTTTCCTTGCAAATACGACACTGTATCACATAAAAACTCTGTAGTGAAAGATCGCTATAAAAAATCCATAACGTGGTCACTATATAAGTATCAACAATTGTTCCGTCTCCTGCCATGTATAAGTTAGAATATTATATATAATGTATATAAAGATTATTTATAGAGCGTCGTTCCTAATGACTCACAGCGTGTTACAACAACAACAACAACAAAAATAGCACTCGTTTTAAACAGAAACAGACGAAGGACAAAGTGGGGGGTTTACTCCTGCAAGCAAAAATCGGTGAGTGATAAATGAGTGTCCAGCTTTTAGTCTATTTATAACCACTTTTTCTCGTCGGTTTAGAAATTCTTGTGTTATACAGTCTGCTAGTTTTGGAAAAACAGCGTGAAGCTTGTTGTGCTTCATGGAGTCCCAATGAAGCTGCCAAAGTTGTGAGATATACATTTTAGCAGAAGCGTACCAATCTGAGGCAAATGTTGTATGGACCACAAGTGGTTGTTGAAGGGCCTTTTTTGCTGCCTCATCAGCTTTAGTGTTTCCTGGAATATTTGCATGGCCAGGAACCCAAATAAAGATAATGTCAAAATTGTTATTTTGTAGTAATGATAAAAGTTCAAAGAGTTGAACCAGTAGTGGGTGATCTAAACGTTGAGAGTGAAGTGCAAGTAGGGATGACAAAGAGTCTGAAATAACTAAGAAGTTTTTCTCTTTAGATGTATGGATATACTGCAGTGCAAGTAGAAGGGCTTTTAACTCTGCAGAAAAAATGGAGCTATGACCTTCCAAGCGAGCTGTCAGTGGTGGTGTGGAAATGTCCATCGGCACTGCTGCAGCTGCTACAGTTTCTTTTTCAGTATTTTTGGATCCATCACTGTATATGTGACAGAAATCAGGATAGTCTGTGACTATTTCTCTGAAAAGTTGCTGATAGACTATGTCAGGGGTTTCACCTTTTTTTTGGTTGGATAGGTCAAAACGAATTTCAGGTGTGGGAAGTAGCCATGGTGGTGTTCTGGTCAGTGCAATTGGTGCTGTTTTCTGGGGGTCCATTCCCAATTTCTGAAGATGGGGGTGAGCTCGTATGGGTAGAGGTTTTTGTTCATGTTCACGTGCCCTATATTTCTCCAGAAACTGAACTGAGAAAACTGAGTGGAAAGCAGGGTTTTGGGGCAGAGCTCGAAGTTTCGAGACATAGGACAACATTAGTTTTAGTCGGCGTAATTCTAGAGGGGGTTCACCTGCCTCTGCATATATAGACTGTGTATTGGAGTAGTTCTGAAAGCTCCAAGACAAATTCTCAGGCCGTGATGGTGCACAGTGTCTAGCCTTTTTAGGTATGATGTCCTGGCTGATCCATAGACTATGCATCCATAATCTAATTTTGAACGTACTAAGGAACGATACAAACGGAGTAAAGTGATTTGGTCTGCACCCCAGTTTGTGTTACTTATCACTCTCAATATATCTAGAGCCTTCGGACAAGAAGCCTGAAGATGATGGATGTGGTTCTGAAAAGAGAGTTTACGATCAAAAATAACACAAAGAAATGGACCTCTTCCACTACCTTGAGTGCTGTTCTATTTACATGTATTGAAGGTTCAGGAAAAGGACCTCTTAGTTTTGTAAAGTGAATACATACAGCTTTTGGGTGAGAAAATTTGAAACCGTTTTCTAATACCCACTTTGAGATGTGGTTTACACATAACTGTAATTGTCTCTCCAGACCAGGTAAAAACTTTCCTCGTATACAAAGTGCAAAATCATCTACATATAGCGTTAAAATACAAAACCTTGACATACACTGACAATATTGTTGACGGGATGTCGACGTGGCAAAGAGGAGCAATACAAGAGGCACAAAACAGAGATGACTTGTATAGTGCATTTTCCCCAACACATGGGGTTCAACGAGCATTTTTACATGGTACACTGAATCTGACAATGTTAGTAAATTAGGCCCAAACAGTGCAGGATGAATGAGTGTATTTGAAAATCCTTTGAAAATATATTGCAGCTCTCCTTCCAGTGTGCCTGCATAAGGTCTACATTTATGTCGGTGAGGAGGATATTCTGCAATTAGGGAGCGTTGCAATGATCGGCAGAATGTTGAATCAGAAACAAACGAACAAACAAAAAAACCAAAAAACAAAAACAAAAAAACTTGGTGATAATGACTGGTGTGATTCACAACGTATAAAGAAAGCCGTTCCAAAGAAGCTGTTACGAAATATTCCTTGCTCAGATGGAATTTAAACACCGAACACATTGTTAAGCGTGGCCAACAAAGAATGTACCTTCTTCGTAAGTTAAGTAGTTTTTCAGTTAGTAAAGCAATATCTTAGGTCGTTTCTACCAGTCATTTATTGAGAGTCTTTTATCTTTCTCATTTGTATGCTGGTTTCGCAATCTCTCTCTGTAACGTTTCGCGGCTCAAACTACTTTTTACTTTATTAATTGTTCAAAAGCTTAGATCACGGACGTGTATAGGTGGACTGCTGTCTGTCTGCCGAGACCAACGCGAGCATCTTGCGAAGTTCTCCGCTGTTAGTCTCGGCGAGCTTAAACAATGAATATAAATAAACCGGAAGCTTTGTCGTCCAAAGCCTCGTTCTAGTAGTTAAACTGTTTCGTGACTAAACCCGAACCCTTGTCGTCTAAAGCCTCGTTCTATGACTTCAATAAACAAAATCGTCTGCAAGCAGTCCACTAATTAGACAACTACGCTCTTCGTCTGACGACCGTATTCTAACTGTTCCTGTCACCAGAACAACAACATATGGTCACAGGACTTTTGGCTACTGTGCTGCAAAACAATGGAACTCTCTTCCTTTCCATATCCGCCACCTTCCTACAACTGAATCTTTCAAATCTGCACTGAAAACCCACCTCTTCCTTGAGCATTACTCCTAACACAGTCCACACAATGCTAGTCCTTCTTACCCTCCCCCCTTCCCTCTTGCTACTTTACCCATCTTTCTCGCAGAATCACTATATTTCTCTGTTCCTGTTACTTGATGCCTTTTGTTTTCTGTTTCGTCAGTACTGTCGTTTTCTTTCGTCCCCTTTGTTCTGTATCTACTTAGTCCACGTCTCTTCCTCGTTTTAAGCGCTAAGAGCATGCTCTCTATGAGTGTGAATATGCGCTATAAAAATCTTCACTATTATTATTATTATTATTAATACAAGTTCGTGAATCGTGCTTATATAGAACAGCGGCACGTTCTTGAGTAGCTACGTGACCGTGTGACGCAGACCTGCATATTACATCACACCATGACGCAATAAAGAATGTGAGACTTCTTAGTTACAAAAGATTAATTTTTGGAGTAAGTCAACATGGTGTGGTACGTAGCTCTACCCGACACAGTCTAATTCGGGTGAGAATCCACGCCGATTACACCACAAAGTAAATTAATGTATTTTTCTGTTCCTGTTACTTGATGCCTTTTAATGTTTTCTGTTTCGTCAGTACTGTCGTTTTCTTTCGTCCCCTTTGTTCTGTGTCTACTTAGTCCACGTCTCTTCCTCGTTTTAAGCGCTAAGAGCATGCTCTCTATGAGTGTGAATATGCGCTATAAAAATCTTCACTATTATTATTATTATTATTATTTGATCGGCGTGGATCCCACGTAGCTATAGCTAGTGTCACTAGGCGATCACCATAGTGACCCAGCTGTTTAGCATGCGATTGGTCAAGACCTGTGAACGGGGAATTAAGTGGGGCATTCAGGGGAGATCTCTCGGTCAAAAAGGGAATCAACCTAATGAGAGTAGTAAGTGGTAACAACTGGGGCACCCACCCAAAATCCCTTCTTAACCTATACCAAGCCCATGTAATGTCAAAGCTGCTTTATGCAGCCCCACTCCTAGTTCACCTGAGGTCAAACCACATAGCTAAACTCCAGTCAGTCCAGGCCGGAGCATTAAAAGTAGTGTTGGGTGTACCTTCGCACACTCCAAACCTGTCGGTATTGGCAGAGACGGGACAAAAACCAATAGACCTGATTATCAAGGAGAGGACAGCCAACTACTACTATAAGACGCAGTGTTTCCCTACCGACCACCCAGTCCGACAGATCCACATACAACCCCACAGACACAGAACGGGCCGCCCCACCCCACAACCCACTATTCAACAACACACCCAACATATAGAAAACACAAAAGGAGCAGAAACGGCAATTACAGCACCCTACCCACACACCAACATGCAAACTCCACCTTGGACACTTCCGCGACCACAAATAGACACTGACCTCACCAAATACAACAAAGAAAGCCACCATTACCAAATCACCTCAGAGATCAAACTCAAACTGAGCACCACCTACAAGGACTATACACAAATCTATACGGATGGCTCCCACGACCCTGAAGCGCAAGTAACCGGGCTGGGAATCTATTCTCCTGACAACATGACCCTTTCAATCAAACTCCCAACCCACACGTCAATCTTCACAGCCGAGATGACTGCTATACAGACAGCTCTTGAGACGACACAACTCAAGCTGAGAGACACTGAACAACGACAATTCCTTATACTATCGGACTCCCTGTCAGCACTCCAGGCACTTAAAAACCAATCATCCAACAGAATAGACATTGTATATGAGATACTGTCCCTCATAAATAAAATTAACAAGGAAAACGGAGACGTCAGGTTCCTTTGGGTCCCCTCCCATATTGGGATTCAAGGAAACGAGAAAGCTGACAAACTAGCGAAACTGGCTGTAAAGCAGAGTAGCAGTCCTAAAGTCACCACCCTAAACATCTCTATTTCACCAACTGAGAGAAGAATAGCCATAAAACCAGCAATACAAACAAGATGGCAGGAGAAATATAAAACTGAAGGTAAAGGAACTAGGCGACTGGTAGATGACCAACCCAGTAATACGCTACTTTTTTTTAATTCAAGTAGGCCCCGCCAGTCTAAGATAACTAGAATGAGGCTAAGTGGAGAATATTTAATTAAATACAAAGACCCTATAACATGCATATGTGGGGATAGGCTTAGCACCCCACATGTGCTTTTGGAATGTCATGAAAACAAAGAAGAAAGAGAAGAATTAAGACAGGTCTTAAATAAACATAGGCTGGCACTGAACATTAACAACTGTCTTAACCCACCAAAAGAGCAGTGGCATACTATACTGTCATTAGTAGTAACAATGGTGACAAGCCACCCTCATGCTAAGCTCATATAAACAGATAAAAGGGTATGACTAAATAGCTCCTCCCCCTGGGAAACTCTGATAACTGAAACAATAACCCATAGATTAGGATATATCTGAACAAATGAGCTTGCTAGCATAACATTATTCTTCAAATCAGTATAAAAACAACTTGAATAAGTCCTCAAACTAAGTCTAGGATATAGAAATAGGGCAACCTCAGAGATCCGGCAACCTGGAGAGTACGCCACCTCTGCGGGCTTGGCAGGCCTACAGGACATAAGAGCACGGCACTACAGATGGCAGAGGGCACCAACACCAGTAAACAACACCTGCGCGAAAGAGAACAACAACCCTTCTCCCGGTCCCTTCCCTTCCTTACCACCACCACCTCCAGTTCCCCCTTGCTCCCCCCTTGCCCCCCCCCTCCACAGTGCGAAATCGCCTTTCGGTGGAAGCACTTTCCCTTTCAAAGACAACAACAACAACAACAAGATCTCTCGGTCCAGACTGACCTGTACGCCACCAGCTGACATCTCTCTACCGAATTGGATGCCTGCTTACACTGGGGAGTCAGCACTGCTAAGCTGAACTCCGGATTCAGCGGACATCTTGCAGTCAAGACTGACCTGCACACCACCAGCAGACGTTTTATAACGGACGCTGACAGCTCTCTACCGAAGGGTAGAAATTGGAAGCCTGCTCACACTGGGGAGTAAGCACTGCTAAGCCGAGTTCCAGATTCAGCGGACATCCTTCCACCAAGAACTGAATGACACAGAGACGGCATTTGTTGACTACATTCCGCCTGGGACTCCTCCAGCAAGGCTGATCTTCAAGCCGGGATCTACTCTTGTGTTCCGTTGGTATCTTTAGATTGTGATTCGTGAATTTGGATGGACTTTTTCGTGCAATCTTACACTTGTCTTGGATACAGTTCGCCGGTCAGCAACCCAGCTGTAACCTGTATGAGGCTGTCTACCTACCTTCGATATATCTGACCAGTGAAACCACGGACCTTCATAAAATGAAGGTCTGTGGTGAAACGACAAAGCAGACAGGTTACATTTGCCGGGGAAGAAGGGACCTTAACCTTCAGTATTAGTCAGTTTTATTAGTTCTAGACAGTTCTCTATTTTTTTTTACCATCTCATTTCTACTTTTCTTTTGGAACATTAAATGTTGTAATCGTTGGCCGGCCCTTTTTGTGTGAAAAATGAAGAAGAGTGCCGCGAGTGTAGCTACATGTAGATGTACACTCACGCTCGCATCCATTTATAACTGCACTCTTCACCCAAAACGTTACACTGTCCATGATAAGAATAGTCTGAACAGTGTTGTGAACATCTGTTCTAAGATAATTGGTATCAAACAGAGGGATAGCTTCTTTCTGTGACCAACAAATAGTACGGAAAGCTTCATGCATCATTACCTGAACATGTACTAACAAAAGAATTTGTATTATTAAGCTCAGGTAAACGTTATGCCATCCCTTTATGTAAAAGTAACAGACACCTGAAATCATTTGTGCCATCTGCAGTCCAGCTGCTCAATCTCAGGTGAACTGTCAATGGTGTGTGTGTGTGTGTGTGATGTTGTAGGTCCACACATGATTATCCTTGATGTAAGTTTAAAAAAAATATATATATATATAATTGACTTGGCCACTTATTTTTTCTTTTTCTCTTTTTTTCACTGTTGAACTCGAGCACATTCCCTTATTCAAATTGCCTACTGAGGCAATTAAAGTTGGTCATTGTTATTGTCATTGATTGAATCTCTATCGATCACAACCGATGTAGCTGGTAATAATATTTTTTACTGACGACATATGAAAGAATGGTCCCCATAGCATCTTAATAAAATTCGCGGTTTTTTAAAAACAATAATCGACCAGATTTTATTTCAGACTCACGCAGTTTCAGCACGCAAAATCGGGAGTCGCCTATGCTATGCTGTACTGACTGAACTGCTCGTGAAAAGCAGACCTACTCAAGGAATTGTATAATAGTGTTTCACACAGTTCCGTGGATCTATTACTTCGACTTTAGTCTTCATTCTGAAAGTCGCGTGCGAAGTGTATTTTAGTGCGAAAGCGAAGAAAGAGAACGTGTAAAATCTCACACAAATGTGACAAAAGAGCTTCTAATAATCTTTTCATCTGACTTGTCTCGAACATAGGCAATGCGCATCTGTGCGCAAGCGCACTTAGAATTTCCGGTGTCCCCCATGTGTTGATTTCGTCAGTGACGGACAAAATTTTCATCAGGAAGATATGGCACAAAGATTATTAGGCGCTCTTGGTAAACTTGGCATCGGCATTGCCGTGGTTGGAGGTGTTGTTCAGACAGCACTATATAACGGTATAGTTTTATGTGATTTTAAAATTAAACTCGAACCGTGGTGGTGAACACCATGCGACGCATTCTTTAGATAGTCGTACATTAATACTGTGCTTTGGTCGCCACCAAATAAAGCTAAGTGTGTCTGTCATGTACAAGGAGGTTGTTATAACTCACATTTCAAATCTTGCAACGTGAATAAATACATGATCTATCACTTTAATGTTACCTGAGAATGCTTCGCTGTTTCTCAAACCCCAAGGTTGGTGGGGTCGCGAGTAAGGTAGGGAGGATAGTTCTGTGCAATTTTTTTTCTTTGGTATTTTATGAACAAATTTGAGTAGTTAAACTCCAAAATCGCTCTAGAGTGCAGGTATTTCGCTAAACGAGTAAATAGCACTTAGGGATACACTTTATTACTTTGATTTTCTGTTTTCAGTTGATGGTGGGCATCGGGCGGTCATCTTTGACCGCTTTAGAGGGGTGCAGGAGGAAGTTGTTGGAGAAGGAACACACTTTCTTATTCCATGGGTTCAGAAACCTATCATTTTTGACTGCCGGTCAAGGCCTCGCAATGTTCCAGTGGTCACTGGAAGCAAAGGTAAATTTGCTTCATCTGATGTTGATGGCATCTTCTCTTTGAACTAAAACCAGGTTAACCTAGGCTATTAAGGCCAAATGCCAAAATGTTTTTTTCTTTTATAATTTATTTGTAGTAGTGAGTGGAACTTAAAGTAAACTGCTTATGTTGTATTTTAATTTAGTAAGTAAACCATGTAGGAGGTTTGAATTTAATTGTACTTTCATGGAGCTGTTAATCATCTAGTTTCAATCAAATTTACACAAAAGCAGATTACACTCATAAGAAAACTACACAACATCAGTTATATGAAAACTTAATGATGTTACATGGAGACTAGCTTTTGGTGTTGTACAGATATCACCCTTGTTTTATTCTAAACTGTGACCTTCAGAACATTTCATTATTTGATGCACTGTTTATGTTTAGCATAAATTATAAAGACTTCCCATTCATAAAAGTCTTGAAATTATATTAAATGTTTTAGCTATAACAAGGACAGTTTTATTTAACTTGACTTTAGGTAGCATAGAAGATTAGAACCCAGGACAGAAAGCAACAAAGGGGGCTTGCCATTTCATCCCCAAAACCATATTGCCCCATAGCCTGAGTCAGATCGTCCCGGCCAAGTCCATATCATCCTATCACCGAAAGCTGAATTGTTCAGAACCCAAAAGCCAAATCGATCACCAATGATACAAGTATCCTTTAACATAAGAAAAAAAAAAAAAAAAAAAACATCCCTTGGAGTAAGTTCAATCACCATTTACTAAACTCTGCAGTTGAAACTGTGCTGCATGAATCCATATTAAAATTATTAACTGACTGCAGATGTAGTCAGATGTGGTTCAAGCTATATGAATACCCAAACAGTGACGCCTGTGATAATAATGTGGATTTATACAGCACATATCTCAGCTGTAGACACAATACACAAAAAGTGAGAATACACATTGAAAATGATGATGAAATTTAAAAATAAATAGCATATCTTCAAACACAAACCAAAGACAAAGGCAACAAAAAATAATCTTCTCATGGCTCTGTTTGAAATAGGTGACTGCTAGTGCTCAAATACCATATGGCTGTTAGTAATATTTGACGTACTAAGGACGTGTCGATGATGATTGATTTGTCCTTTGGCCCTCAGACGATTCGGCTTTCAGTGTTCGGATGATGTGATCTTACTTGGGACAAAATGAACATAGATGGGACAATTTGACTTAAGGTTGGGGGCAAAATGACACTGGTGAAAGTCTTTTGACTGCTTTCGACTTGTACATTTTTTTTATCAAGTATATATTGATACATGCTTTTTCTTGATGTTAGAAGTTTTTTTTTAAATTTGTCATCTCATTTTTCTTTCTTCACTGTCACAGATTTGCAGAATGTGAACATCACACTCAGGATCCTCTTCCGTCCACAGGTGCCAGTGTTGCCTAAAATCTATACTAATTTGGGCATTGACTATGATGAGAGAGTATTGCCCTCAATCACAAATGAAGTTCTCAAGGCAGTTGTGGTAAGACTCAGTTTGGCACATTTTATTTTTGAGTAACATTTGATTGGTAACCAGCATTAAAATGCAAATTTATTCTTTTTTACATTATGAAGTAACTTTTCAGTTTTTTTTAAGAGAAAAGAAGTACTAAATCTTAGTGACACTGGGGAAAAGTTTGCTGGCTAAGTAAGACTGTTAAGACCTACGTAAGTACAGATAAACTGTTGATCTGCTATTATTAAAGTGCTGCTGACTTAACCATAGTTTAAATTTTACGCAAGGAAGAGTTATGGCAATATATTATGAAAGTGACATGCATTGTCTGCTTCAGGCTCAGTTTGATGCAAGTGAACTCATCACACAGAGAGAGATGGTATCCCAGAAAGTTAGTGAAGAGTTGACAGATCGTGCTCTGCAGTTTGGTCTCGTCCTCGATGACATTTCTCTTGTAAGTTTGTGCCTTGGTTGTGACCGCGAGAACAAATTTCATGTTAGCAAATTAAGTTGTTTCTAGAAATAACACCATAGTTATCACCAGAGGATTAATTCAACACAGGTCAGTTCTTGTTTGTATTTGTGTGTGTAGTTAAACCTGTATTGAATTCTGTGTATGTGTGGTTAAATGTGTATGTAGCAGTGCAGCAGATGTTGGAATATAGAATATCTTTTCACTCTTTGCTGGCATTTTAACGTGCTCATCCAGACTTCCTAGAATGGAAAAACCAGTATTGGCCATGTCAAAAAGACAGCCATGTTACAACAGTCAATTTATGCACTTAACCTGCCAATTTATCATTCTTACCTTTTCCTTGGGCATAATGCAAGCTACGTTCTCAGCCATGTCTGCAAGTTTGCTCCTGTTGTTACAGCCCAGAGTGATTGAAATAGACAAACTTTGGAGTGGGCTACCAGGAAATGTGCTGCATACTTTTCTTTCTATTTTTGTCATCTTAATCTGATCCTGTTGGTAAATTGGTGGGAAATAGAATGGCCTAGTAGACGAGAGGGAGATTGGTAGGACTGTTCCATACATCTTTATGTATGTGTGAATTTGGGTGGGGATGTGTACATGACAGTATAGTGCTGCAATCACACCCTTCATGTATACAGATTTATGAAACTTAAATCTTACATCATCATCTTGGTCCATTTGTTTGAACTGTACTGGTAAGTCAAGGCTTTACAAAAATCAGAAATAGAATAAACGGCCATGTGATTTATTGTTCCCATATAACAGAAAATCAATGAAACTAATCATTTTATTTAGAGCAAGGTACCTTTGTGCCATGATCATGTGTTAATGCACCAAGGAAAGCCAAAAATACTTTGCTTGAAAATGAGAAAACTCTAAAGTCTAAAACACCAGAGATTTTGTCTTTTAGGAATAGTGTTCAATGTATACAGTATTTAGAGATTCACGTCCTTAGAACTGTTCGTCCTCTAGTGTTAAATAATGCATATGATGTTTTACTGATTTTGAAAATTGTCATGCATTCCTTTGTATTTCATATGAGCTATTAACATTTGAATTGATTTCTTTATTTTCTTTGACAGACACATCTGTCATTTGGCCGCGAGTTTACAGAGGCCGTTGAGATGAAACAGGTAGCACAACAAGAGGCAGAAAGAGCACGCTTTATTGTGGAGAAGGTAGGTATTGTTAGTAAGTTCATAGGGCATTGTTAATAAGCAACTCATTATTTGTGGAAAAGGTAGGCATTGTTAATAAGTTCATAGTGCATTGTTAATAGGTTCATGGAACAGCTCATTAACCCCTAATGTGACTTAAACCTACAACTTCACTTTTTTGTTAATGATTTGGATAACGATTAGATATTTCATGCTTTCTTGTTAGTGGTTGTGTTCAAACAGCACGTTATTCAAGCAAATATCTATTTTCTGGTATTTTCAGGCTGAACAGCAAAAGAAAGCTGCCGTTATTTCAGCAGAGGGTGACTCAATAGCAGCAGATTTACTGGCCAAGGCATTTGGAGAAGCAGGAGAGGGCTTGGTTGAACTAAGAAAGTTGGAAGCTGCAGAAGACATTGCCTATCAACTATCACGGTCTCGCAATGTTGTGTATCTGCCACAAGGACAACAGACTCTCGTTTCTATTCCACAGTAGAGCCTATCTTGGCTTGAGATAACATTTCTTTAGAAACATAATCAATATTTCTGTGCAAGGAAGATTCCTGCTCTACAGTAACATTGTAAGAAGAGTGTCTCATTTGGAATTTTTCAATTAATTCGAGTTATCTTAAATCATGAGTTTTCATCTGGCTTTAGAGTCTCTTCTTTATGTTGTGTATGGGAAACTACATTTTTCTGTTTCACAATCAAATTTTTTTAGCATGTTTATTCTGAAAATAATGCTAATCTGATTGCCAACAGAACCTGAGTCTAAGTGTATCAGTTGAATTTTTTAATTTACATAAAGTATGCATGTGTTCACAGTTTGAGATAGCATTTCTCAACTGTTCAGCGCTAGAAAATGCAAAGAAAGATTTCAGTGGGAGAATTTTGTTATTTTAAGTGTGCATACAAGTTGAGAATGCTGCTTATGTGACAGTTTCATCATGAGAATTTACAAGACTGCTTTATGAACATCAATGCGTATGGTTTAGAGCGTGCAAGTAAAAAGTGCTAATAAAAAAACTAAACATTTGGTTTTGATGTTTATTTTTTTTCATTTTAAAATGCACATATTTTCTCACTTGCACACACACACACACACACATGATGAAGTCCCATGCCAAGACTGTTCATTTGCCACCCACTGGTCTTCCATTCACCCACAGATCTCTTAAAATGGATGTAAGCTCTTTGCCTATGTCTGATTGAGTGATGTCCACAGCAGGCTTATTCTTTGCTAGTTTCTGCACTTTTGCTAGCTGCCATTCTGAAATTTCAGAATGAAAATTTTCTTAATTTAAGCTCGAAAAATACAGTTTACAAATCTTTAACTAGCAAACTTTACAAACTGCTAAATAAATGTGAACCAAAAGCTGAAGGTCTGGAAAAACACGTCACATAAAACAAAGACACTACACCATTTTATCTGCTGATCTTCATCTTTTGGCTTATCTCAACTTTTCTATCAGTCAGTTGTCTCTTGATCGGCACCTGTCACTTGGGGGGGCACATGGACAGACTCAGCAGCAGCTGACAGGGCCAGCCACTCTTGCCTATTGTGGGCGATAGTGAGGAGGTCCTGTACAGGATCACCAGTCCAGTCTTTGACGTTCTTAAGCCAGTTCTTTCTTTGGCCAGCATCGACTACCCTCTAAGGTGCCTTGAAGGATAGTCTTCGAAAAGGTGTAATGCCAGATCACATGACCAAAGACCAGCTTATGTCACTTGACTGTTGAAAGTAGAGGTTCCTTGTGTGGCAATCTTGTTTTGTACAAAGTCAGTTCTGTTCTCTGTATGAGATCTGGAGTTATTTTATATTTACATACCAACTAAAATTGTCAGATATACCTAGCTAGTGCCTGGTAATAGACAAATACAAGGCTCTTAATTCTTAATAATTTTTCTTGAAATCATTTAATAATGAAGAATCAATATAACTATTCAAGATATAAAAGAACTAGATATGTTTAGCACGAAGCCATCCATTTCTACCTGTACCACATCTCTTTCCTTCTCCACATTACATTTCTTCTTCACTGTCTTCTGGTTTATTTGTCTTTTTACTTGCATCCTGCTTTTGCCGTGTCAACATATCCTCCAGAAATAATGTCAGCTGATCTTTGTAGCTGTAGCCTTCCTCTTCGCTGTCTTCCTCTTCCTCCTCCTCTTCTTCCTCTGAAAGCAGATTTACTAGTCTGTCAACACACTAGAACACTTGATGAGTTTTAAATTTCATAAATGTATATGGTATCAGCAGCAAGAGTTCCTCTTGCTGCTTAAGTGATACCCCTTCACCTGATGTCAGTGCTCAGTGTACCTGCAGACCACCTGAGGGATGGTGGGTGGTGTTTCTAGTAAAGGGGAGATAAATATTGCAGTGCTACCAGGCACCACATCTCTCACATTGGGCATCATCTAAATCCTGTCAAAATTTGGGCTACATAAGGGATTGTTCAAGTTTATTTAGCAGGTAAAACATTAAAACATTGATGCTCTAGAGCAAAACTCTACAACTCACTAAGTTTTCATGGAAAATTTTGTCAGGATCACACAAAACTATGTGATATAGAGTTGTATAGCACTCTATCAGAACCCCACACAAGTACATTGCAACACTATATGTATTAAGATATAACTCCACAATAAATTTCAATACAAGAACTAATCTGCTCAACACACCATTTAAAACTGATTCATAATGTGGAGAACTGTGCCTGCCTCTATCACATTCTGCTGCAGTAATAAATGTTATTTATCCTCTGAGTACTGAACACATTATAAGTACTATTTTGAAGGTTAAGTATGTAAGTTTCATAAATAGACCAGAGACCCATAATAAGGTACAGGACTATGTAAGCAAAAATAAATAAATAAAATAATAACACAAATCTTTTCTGCTTATGACGTTTTACTGTCTGCGTGAATATGTGTGAGTGTTAGAAAAAAGTGTAGTGTATATTGAACATTTATGCATATGAGAGAGAGAGATGCACAGGAAGTTTTCATTTTGTAAATCTCAGTTGGTGTTTGTAAAGCATGGTGAGCCTAGTTTTATGTTTTTTCTGTACTTTATAATTATTAAAAATTACTGTCAGAGTGATAAGAAAAATTCAACTCACCATTTCGAGAGTAGCCTACAGCAAGGTCCAACACTTCAGAACCTCTGTTTTCGAAGTGTTCCATGACTGGCTAAAGTGTCAGAAAGTTTAACAATGATGTTAAGGTTTGCATGTACAGTAATCAAGTAATTAAGTACAGTTTTGCAAGTTTATGTGGCGAACCCTTTCTGCTTGTACTTACAGTTATTGCCAGGTATTATATATTTCACTTAGCTTTCTGTGAAAACAAAATAAAGACGTAACTATCATATTTTTTTACGTTTGCTATTTACGTTTAAACAAGAAACTATGCCATTGGTCCAGACACCTACAGTAATGCTAACATGAGTCCTGCTTCTAAAGCCAACAATAAGCAGTTGACAAAATGTCACCAATGTTTCAAACTGTGACCAGATTAATGCTTATGTGTTTTCTATATTGGTGGTCTCTAAAAGGCAAAATATCAGCAAATTCATTTCAACAGTTGCAACATATTAAACATATAGAAGTCCTTTGTTGCACCAAAGTGAATAAAAGGGGTGGCATTAGTCAGCTGATACAAAGTAGATCTATAAAATTAGGCTATTGGTCATTTGACCATTTAAGGTGTGCCTGATAGTGCAATGATTAAAACACTCGTTTGTCACCACTGCAATGTGAAGGTCTGGGTTCAGATCTCGTCTTGTGACACCCTCACAGGCCTGGGCATTGGGGGTTATCTCCGGGTACTCTGGTATCCTACCCCCTCCATCTCCCCCCAACAGTGCAAAATCACCTCAGAGTGGAAACACTTCCCTACTAAATCAACCAGCCAACCATTCAACCATTATCAATTGGACAAAGTCAATTTGACCACTCATGGGTTGATTTATCCACAATGCTTTGTCGATTCGTTCACAACCCTGAGTTGATTCAGCCACAGCCTGCAGTCGATATGACCACTGGCCTCAGTTGATTCGACCACCAAGTACAGAAGTTACTATTTAGCATCATGACATATTTGTTGTTCGTTGTATGCTTAAAAAAAAAAAGAAACATTTTTTTATATGCAAAGTAGTCACATGATATACATATTTATATAGACTTGGATCTACTTTCTCTGTCTCTCTCTCTCACACACACACACACACACACCACATGAGGCACAGAGATTGTTTCTATCTGTATATTGTCTATGAGAATGTCCTCACACCAGAACTGTGTTTTGACCGTGTAAAATGTTTTAGGGATGCTTTGTTTCATTATCAACTGGGAGTTAGTGACATCAATATTCACAAGAACCACTTTATTCATAACCAGAACCCTCATAATATAAATGATCATCCATTTGGTGTAGGAACCACTGTCTGAGGATGAAACCCACCTTTTGTTTCACTACCCACAGTACAATAATATCCGTCTATGTTCCTTCAAAATGTTCCACTATACAGCAAAAACAAACTGCTTATTGAAATTCTGAAATGTGAAAATGTAAACGATACCAAGCAATTAGCTTGGTTCCTATTCAAGTGCTTCAGTTTAAGAAGGGTTAAAAGGACTACTGGGATATAAAACATATGAATACAGGTATTCATGAGAAAAAGCCCATGTTTTAAATAAAAGCATAAAGCGTTAAAAATGTGAAAACTCTGATTTATATTGATCTGGATATACTTCATGTCTTTCTCTCACACCCCCTTGACTCTGTGTATGTGCGAATGTGTGTGTCAACCAAATACGAAATTCACTTATTTTGTGGCTGGATGATGATGATGATGATGATGATGATGATGATGATTTGGTCAAATCGTCTATAGGCAGTGGTCAAATTGACTATGGGTTCTGGTCGTGGTCGAATCGACTTGTGCTGTGGTCGAATCTACTGATGGTCAAATCAACCGGTTCCCTAAAATTACCTTGTTGCTTGTTTGTTGTGCCGCAGTTGAATCATGTTCGTTGTCCTTTTCTTGCTGCAGTCTTAAAAGATTCGTCAGAGCAAGTTCTTCCACCTGCCAAAAACTTGGGAGGATTATTTTCCATATCATTCTGCAATATGGTTTCACTCAGAACTTCCACATTTACATATCATAAATTACATGCTTGTGATTGAAAAGGGTCTGCCTTAGATGTGCTGCATGTGCAAATAAATTCCAACATTCAGTGGGGGAGAAAACTGAAGGAAAATCCAATCATATATGGGCTGCACTCACACTTTTAGGTTGTTTTACCTTTTTTTTTTCATATAAATATAGGCCTATATACATGTATGTTTAGTGTCACATTTTGATCCTTTACTCAAGCATTCTTCCACTTCTGTCTGCGCGACTGCCACATACCTTAAGTCGATTTAACTGATCACTGAATGCCATTTGTAGTTTAATAAGGGTAGCCTCTTGCTTTTTAAGCATCTCTAATTCCCGATGCCTCGACATTGTCCGAGCAACATCAATGCCAAAAGTACGAGTGGTTGTCGTACATCTGCACAGATTGGCAAGACGTATATTTTGTCTTCGCCGAAAATAATTCTTCAAACCAACAAGGGAAAAATAAAAAGTTTTACATAAAATCTATTTTCATCAATTTAAAGAAGCTGCTTTTATGGCTCTAGTTAAGTGAATAAAAATTCATAGATTGTGCTTCATATTTCGTTTAAATGCCAGCCCGCAATAACCAGACGCAACTTATCATGGCGTCTTCAACACACGTTCGGACTGTTTTAGCCGTGTGCATATTACGAAACAGCTCTGTCACGTTCAGCAGGCTTCCTCAATGCAAGTATGCACTTAGTACTCATTTTAAAATAGCATGCCCTTACTCGTTAAAATATTTACGATTTCCGTTTTAAAAAATAAATCTACGAACAAGGGTTGGCTGTAGCGGCAATTAATGTTATCGTCTGCTACAACTGGTGGAAGATGAGCGTTTTTCTTCAGATACACGATGACTGTCGCGGCGTAAAAAGGGTGATATAATTTGTGTGCATGCTCATGTGTGTGTGTGTGTGTGTGTGTGTGTGTGTGTGTTTAAAAACAGACAGACTATTGTGAATGTTTAGCAGACTGAACACCATTGACGTTGATTAAATAATTGACCATTGTAGGATAAAAGGTAAGCTTGCTTGTGAATTGATATCAAGTTTGTGCAGGCATTGCTCAAATCATGCAACACAAGACAAAGTGAAACCACCTGGAATACTAAAGCGATATATGATTGATAAGGTGATAGATATGGTGAATGAGTCTACAACCAGACTAGAAAAAGCATACCCAACAGTTTTCCAGATTTACCGGACATTTAAAACAGGTACATCGTGTTTATTGATTGCCATTTGTTTTTAGTGGAAAAGGGAGGTTTTATTTTTGTATCATGATCATTCTTCCATTTGCCTGTCTCTTCTTTACTTCTCCCTTCTGGATTTTATGAAATGGTGAGTAAAGAGAGCAAAATTATTTTTGTGCAATGTTTCACAATTTTTTAACAAAATTAATGCAGCATGTATAAAAATTAATTTTAGCATCCTGTTTACTTTCTAGAGATTTTGTAAAATATAAAATACAATCACTGATGTATTAAAAAGAATTTTTTGTGCAGGTTTGAGCTCTTTTGTAAGGGATTCGAGAGAATATTACCAGGTTATGACAGGATTGTGGTCAGGTCGGAGCCTCACAGAACTCTCTCGCCGCCAGCTTGAAGTACTTAGACAGGTAATGGCTATCACTTTTAATAAACACATTCATGTATATTTATCATGTAATACTGTTTTGTTGCTAAAATAGGTTTTAATACAATGATTTACATCTAACAGATTTCTTTGATAAAATGCTTTCACAACTCTTTGATGCTCCTTCTATGAAATCATGCTATTTCTATTGTTTGATTGCATTATACAGTTAAACAAACATAAGGCTAATGTGTTCAAATATGAACTCACTGAAATGAAGGGAGAGGTTTACTTAGCTATTGTAATATATATTTTCTTTTTTGCGATCCCAGTCTTTAGACTTCCTTGTTCTACTCCCTCATACTCTGTCAGTGATACAGACTTTTAAGCATACATTTGTTTCCTCAATGCAATTGGCTGATTTTTCTGATTTTCTTCTCCCTGTTTCCCTTTCTCTTTCATGTCTTCATGGGCTGTGTCTTAACTATTCTTTGTGTATTCAATTTTTCATGCCTTCTATTCTTTGTAGTGGAACAGCAAATAGAGTTTTAGTTGTCAGCGGCTGACAATTATGACCATTATTATTTTTATCTTGACAACTATATGGTTAGTGTTGTTGTTGTTGTCGGTCACTCAAATGGATACGCCTGCCTCTTGTACAAATGATGCTGTGCACCGCAGGTCCTCCAGACTGCCGTGTAGCTTCCTTGATACCGGCGTCTCATCAGTCCAGATGCGGTGTCTGAGGTTTTCGTGCATGGGGCATTCTTGCAGTAGATGTTTTGTTGTCTGGCTGCCTGTCTGGCACGGGCATCTGTCCGTCTGGCCGATCCGGAGTTTGGTGTATAGGTGGTGATTGAGACGGTTGTGGCCTGTCCTCAGTCTGAAAATAATGACCTGTTCGGCCCTTGTGAGCAGGTAGTATGGGTCGTTCTGGTTGAAACGTGGGTGCTGCTGTAGCCATTTGTTATGCTGTTTGGCCTTGATGATGGTTTTGACTTCATTGAAGGTGGTGGACTTGTCTTGCTGCTCTTTTGTGGATCCTTCCTTGGCAAGAGTGTCTGTGGCTTCGTTGCCAAATACACCGCAGTGGGAGGGAATCCACTGTAAGACGACTGTGTGGTTTCTGCATAAGGAGGAGAGAGCAGTGGTCAGGGCGTTCAATTCCTTGTCTCTGGCAGTCTGTAAGGCCTGTAGAACAGATAGTGCATCTGTAAAGAAGACGATGTTGTTGGAGGTGTCTGGGCTGTTCTCAATGTGGGTGGCACCGGTCTGAATGGCCACTACTTCCGCTTTGAAGTTGGTGGAATAGAGGCCGGTTGTGAGGGAGAGGCGGTCTTCTCTTCCTCCTGGATACCGAATGAAGATTCTGGCACCACCCTTCTTCACAGCTTGTTCCGCTGATCCGTCAGTGTACACATGAGTCCACTGGTCTTGTGGGAAGTTGCTGTGGATATACTCCAGAGTACAGGACTTTTTCGCAGTGTCGTCTTGGGAATCTTTCTTGCCGACACCATGGATGTTGCAGTGGATCAGGGGGAAAGCAGATTCATTCCATGCTGGGTTTGTCCGGTATAGGGGGATCTCTCTGGGGTCTTGTTCCAAGATATCTTGGGTTTTTTCGTTCAAGGATCCTCGTCTGATGGATGAAACTTCCCCTTTTCAGCCTTCCCTTCGTCGGCTGAGCCAGCCTGATTCTCATGGGGTGATTATATGGTTAGTAATATAAGACTTTTACACCTTTCAGGTCCCCAGAGATTTTTTTAAAGTCATCCCAGTCCTGGTACTGGCCTTGGTTCCAGGAGGCTCAGTGGCTATACCTCTTGCGTGAGTCTTGTTGTTTGTTTTTTTCCTTTCATTATTAGTTTTCACTATTAGTCCTCTGTATGTATGTGTGTGCAAATATTTTTTATGTACGTGGTTGTTAATAAGTTTCTTCGTCCTTACTTGACACTTTGAGAGCATGTCACAGCTTTTAATGAACATCTAGGGAAACATTGCTATTTTAGTCAACAGATTGTCACCTTCTCTGAGTTCTTGCCCTTTGTGGTTGATTTATTTTCTATCTGTATTGAAAGGTATGTTTTTCCACGGTTATTTTTATCTTACCACTTTTGGACGGAGCACCAGCGACAGGCATTCTGGAAACATGATCTGAAGCATCGACTGCAGCATCTTCGACCCATTCTTGATCACATGCAGCTGCTGAGTCGGCACATTGATGACTGTCATCTAGAAGATAAAATCTTGCAGATTACCAAAAAGGTTTTCGATTTCAGACATGCACATGTGTGTGTGTGTGTGTGTGGATGCATGTACATGTGTGTATATTTATGCAAGGTTCTGACTTGCCTTTGCAGCAGTATGATACAACAGTATTGATAGGGTAAACCTTAATAGTAAACATTAATCACAATGTGTGTTCATTATGAGTCATTGCATCTTCATGTCTTCATTTTTGTTTATCTTGGTGCTTGTCATATTTGTAGTTACTGTAAGAATAAAGAAAACTAAATGTGACAAATTTTTATTACAAGTTTGGTTTACTGCATTAGATATTGCAAGAGGAACATTGTTGTTGGTTAATGAATTAGTTTCTTGCACAGGTTCAACTTACAGTGAATCCTAGCATGACAGAGGTTCTTGGAGTGAAACCTTTGTTTGAGTCCTACCCATATAATCTTGATCGTATCTCCATTGCTTATGTGGTAAGGTCAGATATAGATTCTTTTGATGTATCATTTCTTTTCATAGATGCACATTTGTAGGTGTGCAGGTTGGCTATGGCTGTGGTGAATTTTTTCTTAATATTTATGTTTCTAAAACTAAAATGTCTTTTGTTAGGATATATTCATGTACATGCTTATATTTGCATAGACATGTAGTTGAGGCTAATTTTAAAAAAATCTCTTTTATAATTTAATCTTGTTTCGGAACAGCGACACCTGGCAAAGTGCATGGATATGCCTCTGAGGCGTTCACGATTGAAGGCAGACACGCTGTTACTTCATTACACAGATCTGGCAATGCTTCGTGAAGGCATCAACAACCTTAGTGACTTTGAGCTTGAACAGGTATGACCAACAGACCCTATAAATGCCCTTGCAGACGTAAGGTCTTCATTATCCACAAACTTCATGTAACAAAAGAAAATGTAAATTTGACTTAAAGAAGCATAAGTCTAAAAAATCTGGGGGGGAGGGGGTTTGTCAAAGAAAGACAAATATCTAAAGTCTGCTTATCGCCCTTTTCATAGCACTGAGACTGCCCTGCCTAAGTTGATAAACGGCACTTTGTCTGCTCTGGATAGAGGTGACATCTCATTTCTCACCATGTTAGACCTGTCTGCTGCCTTTGATACTATAGATCACACTACTCTCATTCATAGACTCAGTACTTGCTATGGCATCTTAGGTTCCCTACTCAACTAGTTTCAGTCATACCTTTCATATAGGACTCAGTCAGTTATAGTGGATGGCTGCGTGTCTCCCCCAGTCTCTATTTGCTTAGGAGACCCCCAAGGTTCTGTACTTGGTCCTATCATCTTTATCACCTACACGAAGCCACTTACTACTCTAATTCAATCTCACGCTATATCTGATTAATCCTTTGCTGATGACATTTAGCTGTATACTAGCTGTTCTCCTTGTCAGGCACATACTGCTGTCCAGAGCATCCAAGATTGTATTTCTGATATTGGACTATGGATGACCCACAACAAGTTAAAACCAAATGACGAAAAAACAGAAGCTTTTAATTTTTTCAAAGAGGAGAGCTAGAGTTCACCCTTCACTGCCTGTCTCTGTTCGGGCAGGTGATGCCAATGTTCCTTTGTTACTTCAACACGTAACTGAAGTTACATAATGTCTGCTGACATGTCTCTTGATAAGCATGTTTCTTACATCTGTCTTTCTGCATACTATGAGCCATATTCTGTCCATCACAACCACGAAAATTCTCACCTGCTCATACATTCTGTCTAACTAGACTACTGCAACTCTTTTCTTGCTGGCTGTCCACAGTACCTCATTGATAAGCTTCAGAAAGTCCAGAACTCAGCTGTTCCTCTTGTTTTCCAGCCTCGCAAATCTGAACATGTTACACCACTTCTTCACTCTCTTCACTGGCTATCAATTAAAGCTAGAATAGACTACAAGCTCTCAACTCTGTGCTATGATTTTTTGAAGGCTCCTCCCCCCCCCCCACTACTTTACTGAAATCTTGTCAGTCCACACACCCCTGCCCCAAACCTTCACTCTTCATTAGACTCCTGCATTCTATCCCTCCCTCCCACAAAGACAATCATATATGGACAATAGATGTTCTCCCTCTGTGCTGCTAAGCAGTGGAACTCTCTTCCACATCACATTCATCACTCCAACTTCAAGGTTACATTCAAATGCTCTCTGAAAACATATCTTTTCACAAAGTACTATCCCTGAGTTACTATTATTAACTCCTTTACAATACTGTCTGTCATGCTAACCATCATGTAATGACCACCTCACACTGTTTACCTATATCCCTTCATACCTTCATCCATTGCTTTACGTTCTACTCTTGTACCTCATCTTTATGTTTTTCAGAGTGCCTGTATGTTCTACCGTCCACTTATCTGATAATGATTATCATTATTGGTCTGTGCAGAGTGTGATCTATCTTGGTCGTGATGCTGCACATTATAAGTTCACATTATTATTATTATTTTGTCAAAAAAGACAAATAAGTCATCAGTAGTGATAGTGAAGGACCTTGAGCCAATGTTAATCAGTGAAGAGTATAGTTTATAAAAAAAGGTAAATATGTCCCTGCAGATCAAGAACCAATCAAGAGAAAATTATTACAATTGAGCCTTGACAAAACCTTTTGTATATTTAAAATGTTACAAGGTTGAATATGTGGTGTTAGAGACGATTTGTGAATCAGAAGTAACTGTGAAGGAGCAATGCTCAATGTTTGAACTTGCAGAACGTATTATTACAGTAGAACATTGATCAAGTTATTATTCAGAAGCATTGCTTGTCTTACACACTGAAATGTAAAAGAATGTATCTTTAAATATATTCTTATCATTTGACTGGTGAGACTACAGTCAAGTAATGAATTCTTTTCCTTTAGGCCTGCTACTGGCGAGGGCTAAACCCTTTTGGACTGCAACGAGATGAGCAAGTTATCTATCTACAGCACTGGACCACCGTTAGCAAGATGTTAGATGGTACAAATAAGTTGCACAAAAAAACTGATATAGCAAACATCCACTCAAGACTGATGGTTGCCACAGAACATACTTGAACTCGAAGTTCTTTCCATATTGAATTTTCATATTTCTAAGTGAATTTTCATCTACTGTATGTATAGTATGGAACTTTTCCCAACATTTATTGACATTTTCTTAAAGTTGTTGGACAGGGTATGTTACATTTTAAAAGTTTTTCCTCTTCATCAGTAATCGCTTTTAGGCAATGATTTGATCCATTTGTTGTTGCAGAGAATAGCATATCTCTTCTACTCCACCTCCCAGTAATGTTTGGGTTCTGCCAGCCAAGCAACCGGGAGCTGTTTGGGGGCCGGCATCACTGGTGGCGACATAGATCTTCATTCTGATAATAAAAGTCATCTTGTGTTATTATGAAAATTTGTTTCATCAGATAAAAGACAGTCTGATTCACTTTCTTCCCTTTCAACTTTTTTGTGGAATGAGACCTTAGGAAATCTAGGTTCCAATATTTCTGAAATATCTTGTCAACGATCCATATATTTACTAAGAAAGTCCTTTGGCTTCAGTATGCTGTTAGTTTTGTATAAAAGTGCATGACATTTTTTCTGCTGTGTTCACTAATGGACAATTATTACTATTCTATTGATTACTACAGAGGTGTCCTATAATACATTCATTTGTTTGAAGTACTTGTGATTATTTAGTAATAATGAGACTTTACAAGGTACTTGTCCTCTGTAAATGCAGCAAGTTAAGGTCTACTGCAACCACATCAAATACAGGTTATAACAGAGGTTCATAATTTTTGCAGTGGCTGTGATTTTGTATTGAAACCAGCTATACAATGTGATCTCACCACTCACAACCCACTTATATTTGAGCATAAATTGCACAAATAATTATTAAATATTAAGCAACAGCATACAGGCTACCTAGTAACCGTCTTGAGACTGAACAAAAATGACCACATTTGTGCTACAGGAGGATAGAGCCAGCAGTTTTCATGTTTGTAGCATGAAGCATGATTATCCTTCACGGAAATACTTCTTTTACTGTTTTCCCTTTAGCTGCGTGGTCATTATCTTGCCAAGAACTGAGATCTACAGAGTCGCATGGTTTAAATTTGCATGCATAGCTGTGCTTGTGAATCTGAGTAAGATAGGAATCTGCTGTTGCATATTATTTGCAATAAAACTATTTTTATAAGTTAAAGACTCAATTCCTGAGTAAAGCAAGCATGCGTGCACACACACACAAATCTTGTCATTGTTCTGCATGTACTAGTAAAGTGTAATACTTGTATTGATGCTCTTCCTCAATTCAAACAGCCTTTCTCATTAAGGAATAACAAAAAGAACAGCTTACTGCCTGATTTATTGCACAACATCATGTACATGGGCAAATTTCTTTAACAACAATACACTGACATACACAAACTACTTGAAGAACCAAGTACTATAATTGATCAAATCTTAACTGCAGAATTAAAAAAAAAAAGTGGGGAAGGAGTTATTTAATGCAGATTTTGTTCCCATGCAGAATGGCATAACAAAATCAGCTTTAAGAATGTGTCCCTCCCTTTTTTTGTTGCAACCTTCAGCCAAAATCTGATAGACTAGAAAATATTGATAAATACTCTAGTGAAACATGAACTTGTGAGCTTTGCCAGAAGTTAGACCAAAAAAGTCTTGACGAGCATTCTGATGGAATGAAACAAGCAAGCTGTAGAAAAGGTAGCCATTAATTCATCAGCATGTTAATCTAAAAACAGTAAAGAAATCCAAACCCTGTAATATTTCTTCAGTCCTGCCTGAATCCACCTTTACAAACATAAAAACAGGTTCAAACAGGAATGACATACTAAAGACAAAGAAATGGTTTCCTAAATGTTGCTAGAAGTTAGCAGGTATTGTTTTATGCTAAGCCAACAACTATGGCTAGGCTATGATGATATAGTCTACCCCCAAATCAAATCCAGAAAAAAATTGTGTGGGCCATAAGAAAAGTGATAATAACAGCTACTCTTTAAACAACCACAGCCTTATCAATATTAGCTACTGCTGTTGTTGTTTGGCAGCAAAAGCAAAATACTTGTATCATAAATAAAACCTACTTAAATTACTCTTTGAACCTTACTAAAAAAATAAAATAATAATAATAATAAAAACCAAATTAAAAACACATTTAACATTAGAGTTATCATACAGGGAATTAATACTTAGCTGCTTTGAATGTGAGCACTGTATTATTATCCCCAATCCACAAGTGAGGCAAACTATAATAGAGCAATTTCCTGAAGGTTGAGACAAACAGAGCATGGTCTTATAATTATATATCCACAGCTATATCTATGTTTTATCCAGAATTTTTGCAGT
The DNA here is from genome assembly GCA_004794655.1 of Marisa cornuarietis. NCBI lineage: Eukaryota > Metazoa > Mollusca > Gastropoda > Architaenioglossa > Ampullariidae > Marisa > Marisa cornuarietis. Next base: position 2,624,424 of record SMMW01000622.1, on the reverse strand, counting down.
ATAGAGCAGACCAGTTTAATATTCAGCCCAAACATCAATGGATGCAACCTACAAATGAGCCGTCAACAAAACTATTGCAAGACAGAATGAAAAACACTGGCTTTCCTTCATATTATGACTAGATGAAATTCATTAAATGTTTTTCTAGTCACATTAATTCACTGAAAGAAGTGGCAATGAAAGTTTAAGAACTTGCTGAAAATGTAGGTCAAGAATATTCAAGATTCAAATCATTTATTGTAGCCCTCAGGTAAAGATTGTGTGAAAAAGCACCAAGATGATAACATTCTCAGCAATTCTCTTAATGCACAATAATCTGATTTATTGTTTTATGCCATGTCAGCAACTGAGGCAAACAGGATATTGTAGTAAAGTGTAAAACATTAGGGTGGGAAAGATTTAAATATTTTTTGAAATTTTATCTTAAGGTAAAAAGTGAAATGTATCAAGTAGTTTTGTGTGAGTGTGTATGTGCATGTGCATTTGTAATGCACAGTAAAATGTTGGTCCTTTTCATCAGGTCTGTGCATGGGGCACCACAATTTCAAACCTCCATTAAAATCATTGTCTGGTTTTCTAATATACATAAAAAAAATCAAAATACCTAAAGATATTAAACTATTAAAGAAAAACTGCAAACAAAAATGAGAGAGAAAGAATACCAGACATTCTGAGTGCCTGTAAGTTCTGCCTTGTTCTCAGATCATCTTTGTTCCAGAGTTTGGATCAAGGTAAAACCATCATAAAAAGGACCATCATTTGGTTGAATCCACTTCTGTTTTTTTTTTCAAGTACTGTAATACACAGGCAAAAACTTATTCCTCATCCAGCCAGAAAAATATAAAATCAATGTGCAAGTTAAACAGATACAGTGTGCAAACATTTGCCATAAACAGATACAAAAGCAAATAAAAACAAATCTATCACATGACTTGAGATACAATGAATCAAGCATGAACATTCTGCAGAAATACAGATCTAGAACTTCCAAACAACTATATACAATGTGGCATGGACTAGAATTGATTTTGTAACTTGAAATTAACTTTGGTTCACAAGTGGCAGTGCCTAGGGATACATCATCATCAAAAAGAAAAAAATATCTAAGTTCCAATCAGAGACAGTTAAGTGATTTTATATTGCATTAGAAACAAAAGATTGTTGGGGAATGGGGTGTCAGAGAAAAGGAAAACCTCTGAATCCAGCGGATCACATCTTTTGGTTCAAGTTCTGGGTCTACAGTACACCCTACTGCCTTATAACAGGTGAAATACAAAGGCAGAACATGTTTTCCTGAAGACAGGTTTATGACTTGCAGTGCTATGCTTTGCATGACCTAGAGTTGCAACATCATGCTTAGAGATTTATTTCATTTGTTAAAGGATTAAAATTTTCATCTTTCTTACACAATATAAAATCCATCTTTTTACCAAAATGCTGATTTAAAACATACAATGAACGATAAGGAACTTAAGTGACTAAACTTCCTTACATTGGACAATAACTGCTTTTCAGTTTTTGGAAGTACCACTCTTTTTATACTTGCTGAAGATTCTGATACCCATAAGAGCAATCCTGGGTTCATTGAACAAAGCTTATTAGGCTGTTATAATGTGTCATAAATTTTTGAATAGAAGGTTACCAATATTTTACATACAACCACAATGTCAAAATATTAAAACCTAATAATGACAAGCGATCCACTGTTAAAATGGTCAACAGGTACAGCATGCATAATTTCCTCTTAACATAGAGGAAAAGCAAGCACAAATCCCTACAAAGTTCTTGTATCAAACTGGAAGCCACCTTCACAGTAAACTGCACAGAGAACAACTTCAGTTGCAATAATGACTGAAAACTAATTCTAATATAAAGTTGCTCAACAAAAGCAAGTGACTGTTCACAGCTGAACAACTTGCAACACTCCCTCCTCCCCCCTCCCACACACACACTGGCAGGTGTCTCAGGTGCACTCACAGGCAACACCATCATACAACTTCTTGAGCATGCAAAGCAGCTAAAAACACAACCAAAATGTAACCGGAACACCACTGTGTCACAATTGTGCTTTTCACTGAGTACACCAGCATCTCCTAGAACACAAAATACTCACCTAAAAAGTTTTTCATTCTAATTTTTCCCTCACATCCATATTTATCTCAGTGTCCACAGAACATTTTATGCATGGCTATAGAAATCTTTAATTCCCTCAGATTCCTTTCATGTTATTCCTAGTTGGTCTACTGAATGTTTAATTCAAAATAATTTGCTCAAATTTTAGCTATATCGAAGCATAATTTTCTCATTATAAATGCAGCTGTTAACAAATTACAAGTTTCATTTGTAATTATACATAATATATTCCCAAACTATAGTTTCTCATATTAAATATGGCGATGTAAAAAATTGCTGGAATGAAACAACAACAGAATTTTATTTAAGGATTCTGGCTATTTCAGCCTAAACTCCTAAAAACACCTTTGCAGCAGAAATATACTGTTTACTAGTAGGCAGAATTTACTGGCAGATAAGGATATGATGACTTGTTCTTTTTTTAAACACTTAAGCTACAATTTCATACTTTGATATACAAGACTGGGTATAAATAAGCGTAAAGCACAAGTTCATCTAAAATCTACCTCTTTTCTTATCTTCCACTTTGTTCGCCCCAGCAAAACTTTAGGACTTCAGAATTGAGGAATAAATGAATGCTACATGAAATATTTAATATTGATATACATGCTTGTGTGTACATGCACACATAAACATATACATGCATGCACTCACACTCTATGATAAGAATATCCTTCTGGACACGCTTGACTAAGACACTAATTATATGAAATTTTCCCCTTAAACTCAATCCCAGCCGTAGTGCTGATCACACACTATTTGCTGTGTGACTTGAAGGGGTTGGTGGGGAGGAATAAAAACAAATGTTTTCCTTTCATTGCTGGTGATAAACAGACATAATCAAAAACATAAATTAACCTACAACATGAAATTGCTGACATTATGTACTGTCCTGGTATTTTCATACATTGTGCCACATCTCAGTACTGATTAAGAAAATCCATGCACATGCATCAACTTAAAAGTTCTACTGCAAAATATGGCTCTCAGAACAGGCAGGGACCTTTCTTTCAATAGTGCAAATGCAATAATTATCACAAGAACACTCCAATAAAATGCCTGCACTGACAGCAATAGTGTAAGTCTACTGCATGACGAAACAACAGTGACAAAAATTACTCCACACCTATTTCTACTGGAGAAGGAATTGTTCATGATGTACATCTACACACAATTACACATTTCTGTAGGTCTACCCAACAGTACACAATGAAATAATCCCAAATTTTTCTTCAGCATTTTTATCTGGGATAAATCTAAAACTACTGAGTTGATGATGGCGGAACAAAACTGAACTGAAAGTATATGTCAATGTGTATACTGCTACACATAGACAGTGCAGGATTTAGGTCTTATTCACGAGTCAAACTCAGTTCTTTTTCTGTGTCAACTCATGCAAAACTTTACAACAGATATGCCAAGTCTACTGTTTTAAAAAGGCATTTTCCCCTCAAATAAGAGAATACTTTAAACAGTCAACTTTACATCAGTGGCAAGTCTGACTAGTAAATATCACAGGTTTTATTTCCCCACAGCTTAGAATGGCACAGCTTAAAACCCTGTTAAAAATGGGCAGCACTTTTGACAGCGAAAACACTTCATAGCACAGGGGTTAGACACAAGCTTGTTCTCAACTGGCTCCTACAAAACCTCTAAGCACAACAGCTTCATGATCCTTACAGAAGTGTTTCTCTCACCTGTAGCATCTACAGTATTTTTTTCCATGACAGTGGCAAGGCTAGTATTATGTTGATTGCAGTAACATTCTGTCAACTGCTATGTGTACTTTTTATGTTGTCAACCATAGTAACATGTCTTCTAAGTGCTGTGACAGCACAATATGTGACACGTTACAAATAAGAAGGTTATATGTATGCAACAGTGAATCAGTTTTCAAGTTCATTAATTCAACATTTTGACTTATTACCTAAGACATCGGCTATATTAAAACTTTTTCTAGAATCAACAGGCTCATTATTATATTATGTCAGGAATATCAAGGTTTCACTCCTTCAGTTCTAATTCAATGGCACATTCTTCATACTATCATATTATCTGCTGTTATATTATTTTTTTCTTCTCTTCTGTTTTTGCTGCACAATGAGCATTTTTTTGAATGGATACCTGCACATTATAAATCTACATCATCATCATCACCAGCTGTAACATTTACGTGGATCTGTGCAAATTCACAGGTTTCTGATCTTATCACCCCACCCCATGAATATAGGTGGTCCCCGATGGGGAAGAGGTGTGTCTCACACTATAGCCAGGTCACATGTAGCATTCAAGTGAGATGGCTCCCTGACTGTAGTTCAACATAAATGTTACATTAAACTCCAACTGCACCTATCCTTTTAAAATGTACTGTTATCAGAAACAAAGTTTCTAGTACATATGAAGCAAAAATTAAACAACTTGATTGTCTTTCCCATGATTAACTATTTAGGGTGGGTGAGAAGTCACCATGTGTCCAGGCAAAATACTAATAAAATCATCTTTTAAGTTCATGCAGCACAGCACATATCATGATGTTTAATAGTACATTTGTTACATGAGCAGTTGAACTGCATCCAGCAACAAAATTGGGAAGGGCAGTCTCAAAGCCCTCCTAATGAGATGATGTTTGTAAGGATGATATGCCATTGCAAAGGAACATTTACTGGTGTATAGCATGTGAAACACTTAATGGGACAACACTACAACACAACGTGGTATGGTGACTTCTTATCCACAATGTAGGTTTATTCAGCTGCTAGCACTGTGACTTACTGCTCTTTTCTTCAAGTTGTTAACATCCTGCCCCTCTTATAAGTGGATTTAATTACTATAATCAACTACTTTGTTTATCAAACCACAGGGCATAACTTGCAACAATGAAAATGATTCTAAAACCTTGCTAAAATGATTTTTCCATTTTTCGGGCCGAAATAGTATTCAGTTTCACCACATTTTAGGATTTCTTGTCTTACTATTAAAATAAATATCACAATACCATCCCTCCACCCCACCTTACAAAAAAATGCTACAAAGAGAGCCTGTTTTAAGCATTTTAACATTATACTATAAACTGTGTTGTAATTTATGTTTTATCTCTTTTAAAATATGAGTACCTATATATATAAATTCCAACAAAACCAGACATCTGGTTTTCCTCTATACTTGAAAACAAACATTCCCTTCTATTTTTGTGTTAGTGTTAAAGTAGCATGGCTGATATACACTTACTTAAAAAAAAAAAAACTCCCTGTAGCCATTCATTTAATTTATATTTATAACCAGCCTGAATTATTAGTTAACTGGCCATCTGGTCCCCTTCAAGGAAATTGCATGGGGGGAGGGGGGGGGAACTGCCAACTGTAGTTGTAACTGTTATTATGTTGTACGTACAGTGCTATAAAGACAGAGTCAAACAATGATAAGCATATTTATCAAGGATGAATGCATGAAATTATTACTAAATGCACAGCCTTTTAGCCACCTTTGCAAAATGCTTCATGGCACACACAGTCCTTCACTTTTAAAATAATAGACCTTGAGTCTTGAGAAATCTCTCTGGGGTTAAATAAGATACACATATGAAATGGTGTTTCTACAGCGCTCAAGACTGATAATGCAAACTGTACACATTTTCACCAAACATCAAAGACTTCTATGGAAAATAAATAACCATAGTTATCACGGCTATGCACCATTTAAAAAATGGATGAACTACACATGGTAAGTAAGGGCATACTTTTAAAGCAGTCTTAGAAGAGGGACATATAAGTTCAATGTCCCCTTTATATTAAGTTCTCGATATGAGGTGATAACACGATAAAGAAGACAAACAAGTGTTTATACTAACACTGACAAAATAATCCACAAATTATTTCACCATCTGATGTTCTGAATGAGGCATTCCAAACAAAATGCAGCTCAAGCTGACACAGTTTCAAAAAGTGATGTTTTGATAATCTCTCCAAAGTTCTGGGTCATGTTGTCCTCACCTACTTGCTGAAGAAACTCATCTGATGACGATGATGGTGATGGCGATAATGATGATGATGCTGAGGAAGATGATGCCAATGACTGGTGGGAGACATCTGGCCTGGAACCATCAACAGGGTCAGACCGAATGCTACCATTTGTATCAATATGCATGTCATGTGAGTGAGGACCTGACATGGCCGCAGAGGGTTCCAAGGGACCAGAAACACTGGTAGCCGGTTCCATGGGGCACAAACCTTGGGAAAGGAAACTGTCCTGTGAACTCGAGGGACTTGCTGAGCCAGCCACATCCAGTGGCATGCAACAGCCTTTGGATACCTCTAAACTTTCCAAACTGTTGCTACAGGAAGAGAAATCAGAAAAGGAGTTAAGAACAAAGCTTTTGGGCTCTCCAACAAGATCTCCAGGGTCTGCTGCCTCGTCACAAGCTGCATGAAATGTAAAATCTGGGTCTGCATGAGGCTTGGAATACAAATCTGTCTCATCATGGCGACTCTGCATGTGAGAAGATATGTCTGGACATTTCTCTGCCAGTTGGTCCTGTGTCGTGTTTGTCATGGTAGTGTAGGTGGATGAGGCCACCAGGGGTGATGTGCTGCCAACTTCAGACATAAGATCATAAGCATCACTGCTGGTGCTAGCACAAGCTGTGCTAGAGGGGCCGCTTCCACTCAACAAGGAGCTTGTCCAAGCTGCAGTTTGCTGCATTGTGACTGGCTGAGCATGAGGATGGGTGGAGTGGGTATTCTGTGTGTGTGTGTTAGGGTAGGGAGGGAGGGGCTGGATGGGGTTCAGCATCTCAGAAATGGGTTCTAGTTTAAATGACTGGGGTCCTGATGGGGTGAGGGTAAGATATTTGGCTTTGTCAGCAGTACTGGAATGGGGTGTGTGGTGCACCGTCACAACAGAAGGTGGCTGATGCACCGGGCTTATGCCACTACAAGAACTGTGACTAATGGGAGCTGCATATGAGGACAGGTTCTGATAGGACTTGGGGTAGCCACCAGTACTGTAGTTTCCCGTCACCTGGTTTTGAGCTTCAGGCGATCCATCCCCAATTTCAGAGTAAGTACTGTCATCATTGTCAAAATGATACATGGTAGTGGTGTTTTCTGCATTGTAAACCTCCTCCTCAGAATCATTGAACAGTAAAACCCGAGGGAGGGTCGGAGGCTGGTGAGAAGAGTGGTGAGAAGAAGCAGGAGAGCCGACATACCGCTGGTTGTGCTCTGTGGCGGACATATGCGAAAACTGTACGTCCTGCATCATGACATTGCACACCTCTGTGTTCTGACAGTCCCGGCAGCTTCCCCGTTCATTGCTGTTAAAAAGGTTCAAGTCTATGGGCTCCTGCTCTTCAGCACTGCCTCTGGCACTGTCATCACTACCACATCCTAAAGTCTCCCCGCAGCTTCCTCCATCATTATTCATCCGCCGCTTAGAATTTGACTCAGCATCCTTGCGCTCTAGCTCTAAGCGCATGAGTGTGTGGATGAAGTGGGTGCGCACACGGATTGGATTGAACTCGATGCGCCCTGTGGTGTTTGCACATCCATCTTTTGTGCATCCACATGGGAAAGACAGTCGGTCAACTTGGCACTTGATGCCTGCCAAACTGCAGGTACATGTTTCAGGGTCACAAAACACCTTGCATTCGCATCCACACAGATTGCGAGACATTCGAATGTCTCGACACTCATCCTTTTCATCCCCTTCGATCTTTTTCACACCAGCACTTCGTAGCAACATGCGTCTCTGCCTAATGGGCAATGGCTGTAAGAAATAATAGTCATCATAATCACTGTCAGACTCTGAACCCGAAGAAACTTCTGGCAGCTCCTCAGAACTGACTGCCAAAAGAGGAGAGGGAAAGAGTTTGCCTTGTCGGCGCTGCTCCATCAGGATCTGTCGATGAATTCGCTTCTTTTCTTTGGCATGATCTTTTAAAGAAAATTTTTGCAGATGCAGATGTTGACAAGACATCCCTGTAAAAAAAAGAAAAGACAAAACCAAATGAACAGTTAATAAGTTCTGGAACATCCAAAAGTAATACTAACAGTAATGACAAATCTGCAACAAAAATAATTAAAGATACAGTAAAAATTCCCCTTTACGACTTGCTAAAGTCCACAAAAATCAGGTCGTAACAAAGAGAGGTTGTAGTTATGAAGAAATCAACCTGTTTACTTTCATTCCAGGAACCCGGACGTTAAACACCCATAAAATCAATGATTTTATTTAAATGTTAAAATTTCTTTTTAAAAAAACTATATAATAACGCTTTTCTGTCGTTTTCACTTTCACTTGCTCATAGTTATTCTGCCATTGCTGCACTTGACTGAAGATTTATAGGGGAACTCTCCAGGTACAAGCAATTGATCAAAACACATATACCAGGGTGAAAAAAGATGGTCCTTTAAAATACAAAATTTATATTTTTTGAATGTAATTTCTGCAAAATGTCACAATAAAGTACAGTCAGTCTCAAGAATTTTATTTTATGAACAGATGACTTCTGCAAATGATGCACAATTGACTGAAGTGTGCTAATAAAGAGACAACAAATGATGGCATGGGGTGGGTGGGAGTAGCACTGGTCATTTCGACCAAAAACCATGCTGCTCTGGCCATATTAACACCTACCCACCCCTAAGTTAAGTAGAACTGACCCAGCCATAAACTTGCTGCCATATGTCAGACTACATCGTACCACTATCAAAGGTCAAATCCACCAAGCCTGGTCTAAATGAATGTCCAAGCAGTGACACCTGTTTCATATTAACTGAACTTAATGAACACTATCATGGGAGAGAGCAAAATGTTCTTCGTATACTTAAAGATAAGTAAAATACCATATATTCAAGCATGAGATCTGATCAATTCTTCTGTCGAATTTATGATTCTGGTTCTGTAGATTTCTGATTTTGTTGAAACATCATCTCTTGCCTTATTAGTGCTTCACCAGAAATGCCTTTTTTTTATTAATGTGGCAACTCCTTAAGTTCAGTGTTTTCTTCCAAAACTCTACTAGACCTTATAAGCACAATGCCCAAGACTTTTCCAGCCTTGAAAAACTGTTTTCCAATTTCTTTTTTAATTCGTTTATGCCAAGCCAGCATATAAAGCTTTATCATAGCCAAGCAGCTGGCCCTGTAGATGCAACAAGTAGAAAAGAAATAACATGTCTGAACCCGATTTTCACTTTACTGGTGATAAGCACTTAAAACTATTGTGCCTCTGAGCCACCCCAAATGTTTACCATGACTTTCACAACAGTACAAACCATGCAATAGTTGGTTTCTAAAACATTTAATGTCTATATGCTGCACTACCCTTAAAAGCATTACACCAAAAGATCTAGACTAGACTGTTCATGAGCACACAATGCATTGTTACCAAGGCTGTTTGACCATATACACAGTATGGGCCAGTTGTAGTAATACACTGTGTGCTGAAATCTTATCCCAGACATAAATGTGCATAAAGGGCTAGTCACTGGGGTTTAATTCTAAGAATCCCAGACACTCAATCCCCTAGACTTTTAATCCCTAGCCACTTAATCCCCAGACACTTAATCCTCAAAATGAAATTTCAACTAAAAAAATTATGAACTGAATGAACAATTCAATTCAAATAATTATTTTCATGTAAACATCAAAATAAGTTTGACAATTAAAATAATACTTAACTTCAACATCTATAACATTAGTTAAAGCTCATGTAAACTATTGAATTCAATGTTCTTCAACAATATGATATGAAAAGTGTTGTTAATCAATATGACAGGTAATCTAATGATCAGAGGTACAGAAGATGATCCATTGCCTCACATCGCTGTACAATGCTGCTAATTCTCAAGGCCAATTCAGCGTACAGGTATTTGTTCCAAGTACCTGGAGGGAATAAAGCTGAAGCATAGTTATCCCTTCTACCGCGCACTGCGACCACGTACATACGTATGCCCGGATAGAAATTCCGGCATGCGATCATGTTATGGCATTGACTCTGCAAGCATTTCGAAAGAATCAACAATGTCTTCTTCACGTACAAAGGCAAGTGCTGGGAGGCATCTGACCATTCCAAGCGGCTCGTCGTTTTCGTCATAGTCACTTATCATATCCAATTCAGTGACTGCGTAATACCGTTTGACTTAAGTGAAAGTAACATCCCGTTACTCTACATGGCTGAAACTTCTCTCGAAAAGCGGTCATTGCAATTGTTACGTCTCATTAGAGTTACTTATGGTTATAATATTTCAAATTCACAAAATAGCAGTTCAATGATGAATAAAAATATTCTTACTAACTCAGTACTCAGTAGAGGCATAAACCCTCTGACTCCGCAGGGCCAGTTTCGTGGCTTTACCAGCTTACTCGGCAACCAATCAGAAAATTTGTTTTATTAAGTCATTTCTCTTTAGTTTGGAGCCATTTTGAGTGTTGTGTCGGAATTTGGGGGCATTTTTGAGGATTAAGTGTCTGGAGATTAAATTTCTGGGGATTAAATGACCGGTCATCAATTCTAAATACTCTGCCTTCTTTTACCATACTACCCTGAACTCCTCCTCCAAATACCATTCATTGGTTTTTTGGGCTATATTGCAAAACAAGGTGAAGACCCTTTCCCCTTTAAACAAACTGACAATATATCATCCAAACTCCCCATCACTTAAAAATGTTTATTTTCAGGCTACTTTTGAAAAAAACACAGAATATTGTTTACAACACACACTTTTTAATAAAAGCCAAAGAAACCAGTAAACCCAGTGACTAAAATAAAGGTGCAAAAGTGACAAATCTGGAAAGACTTTTAGAAGGGCCAGAAGTGCAACTGAGTTTTCTCACCAAGTGTTGAACCTCCTTCACTGGGAACACAAGTGAATCCTTGCTTGCGTGGGAAATAGTATACAGTCACATCTGTAAACTTCACTTGTTTTTTCACTTTCTTTGGAGGAGGCTGCCCAACTGAAATCAGGATTTATAAATTTTATATATAAAAATTATATCACAGAAACACTGATGCCTGATCACAAATAATGATAAATCTGTAATGGTGTTGTTTGCTTCTTTATACAACTGTATATAAATATCTGAGATGGAATAAGCATCTGTGTTGGGAAGCGGGGAAGGGGAATATGAACAAGACTGTGACCCACAGCACAATCCTAACACTACACATGACCACTGGTTTCATGTTGGAATTGCAGGATATGGAGGAAAGCTCATGCACATCCCGCATTTGTGCAGTCTGATTTAAAAAGCACAGATCTTGCTGCAGTTCTGACAGATCAACACATATGCTGGAAGCGTTTGGGGTTTCCTTCATTTTCCTTTTGTCAGTAGCTGTATTTCCATACTGTGTTGCAAAAACTATCTGGATTAAATGTTTTCCTTAATATACTGACAGCTTGGTCAACAAAAGCTACCCTTTCAGCTGATCAAGGTGGTACAGTTTTAATTTACAGATGGCTGTCAAAAAAATGCCAGTGTTTTGGTTGCATAACATTCCTCCATCATTTAAACATGACCAGCAGTCAGAGCCATTGCAGCAAGAAAAACTGGAGGTACTGTTATACCACCCAAGATTGAGATACCAATGAATAAATTGGGGTTTCTTTTGTGCCTGGCAGGGCAGAATGGTGCAGAGTGGTATGTGCACATCATGGTAGGAACAAGTCTGCCGGATGTATTCATCAAAGATCAAAACAGAAATATTCCAAGGTACATAAAGTGGTCTCCAGAAATTAGTTTGAAGCCATTAACACCAACTTAAACAGGAATATCATAGTTTGTTTGTTTACTTGATTCAGACTCCCCACCGCCCATTTCCTCTGTTACTCATTTTTGTGTATTGCTTACAAATTTAGAAAACTCTTCCCACAAGTAAATTATCAATATAAAATGTTTTATTAGGAAACATGTTCTAGATAATGGCTGAAAAAGGAATTGACTAAAAATATACCAAGCACACACTCACCAGTTGCTGCTGAGATGTCTGTACTACTTTCAGTAACATTGCTGCAATTGCTGTCATCACTTTCAGACTGCGCAGAGTTCAAATCCTCACCACTGTCCACTTCATCCAGCTTTCTCTTTGGCATCTTGGCACCTCCTCGCACGTCTACTGGTAAGTCAGCATTTAACCATTACAGCTGTCTGAAGCCTGTGTCAAACGGTGGCTAGAGTTAACAAAAAATTAGTACTAGTAATGTATTTGTAATGTCACTTCCCAGCTAAAGGAGACAGGTACAAGCTTTACCTATTACTATCATTGAAAAGCTCATTGTATGAGAAAAAGTGACTTGATAAAGGTCACAGTAAAGCATGTCACTTTTGTGAATCAGTAACTTCAACAGAGATGATCTTTAAAACTGTTTTTAAATGTATACTCACCGAATATATAACAGAGCAACCTTCACCGAACATATTAAAATGCCTCAAAAATTCTCTAAGGACACCTGGAATGCTCACATCTTTCAAGTTTGCTAAATTTAATTTTTAACATCACTTTATGACAAAAAAATCTAACAAACTTTAGCTTGATTTAATATAATAAGTGCAACAGTTATGTCTCACATTATAAATGTGCAAATCCAAGCAATCAATCCCAACAGCTATAGGTTACAAGCAGAGAGTCATAAGATCTCAACTCTATTGGTTACAACTAGCTTTGGCTGAAGGTACTACTACATGAAAGACAGTTTGAAGTACCGGTGTGTTCCCACATCTACCAAAATTTAAAAAAAAAAACTATTTCTGTGAGACACTGATATTTTTCAACGCAGTTTTCAGTAGCCAAGATTATGACTTCTCATGTAGTGGGCTGAAAATACTGATGTTATATTACGCATACTGTACATAGGCAAAGAAGGTTTTTTTTTCCTTAGGGCAAATACAGGTGTGCCTGTCAACTTTCAGCATTCGTTTTAACAGAAAAGTAACTGCTATTTATAATGCTTTTTCCAATATTTTGTGTATTGGTCCAAAAACAAAGGACAACTCATTAAAGTGCAGTCTCTGTCTACATAAACAATAAGGTAGATCTACATAGCCATTTCTTTACTTCAGACTTAATCATGCTTTACCCAAGATGGTTCACATGCAGATTCCAAATTCTCATAGTGTACTTTCAGATGTATCCACAATTAAAGAGACATAGCAATGCAAAAACGCAAGGCAGAAAAAGAGAATGATGCACACAACCATGGCACAGCAGCACTTTACTAGAAGAATAACAGTCAAAGTTTGACTATCTTGGGAAGGGAGAGTGTTCAGTTGTGTTTTGAAATGTTCTAAAGACAGGAATCTAAGCAGATACAGCCTAGTGCACAGTGTGCATGACTCAAGATGCCCAGTGCATCTGTTAATGTCCAAACATGGACAAGTAGACACCAAGACAACTGGCTATCTGTGTTTGTTGTTTTGTAATGCATACAGATTGCTGGTAGAGATGTAGCATCAACACTACAGCTGTGCACAAAAGACAAAGTTGGTCCAGCTGATGACATAGGTAGATCCACAATCTAAAGTGTAGTGAGCAAGTAAATAAAGTAGTTCAGAAATAAAATGTAAAATGCAATGAAGAAGTGAAAATGGCACAGGTCTGGCTGAAGATACCCTTAGTTGAGGAAACAAGCTGATGCAGGGATTTTAAAAAATCCTGTAGGCTGCAAAATGAACACACAAAAGAATAGTTGACATCAGAATCCACTGGCAATGGCAGAAGAAGATAAAAAATGAGAAAAAAGGTTGTCACCATGAGCTGGATAAGCAAAGGTAGTACAAATCATTTGTGGTTCAGCATTGGTGAGGGTTACTATCCAATGTAGACTGTTAATCCTAACCCCATTAACCACTCACAATACTCCCTTTCCAAAACATCCTCTATTAAACAAATTCCTTAAACCTGATTCTTGCCAAAATAATTATATGTAGGTGTGAGCATGGCATCACATGTAATTCCATAGTAACACAATCTAAAAAAAAACAACCTAGTCTTTCCTCTTAATTTTAACCTAAACCAGTCCTAGATGGGTATCGCTGTACCCATTTAGTACATCAGACCTGCAGACTACATACATATTGACTAAAAGATAATCGTCTAAAATGATGTAAGAAATATTCACACAATGTTTGTGTCTGCCTGGTTATGGAAAAAGCCTTTACCATCAACAACGTGACTGCTAATTATTCTTTTGTTCATGGACAAAGAACAAAGACATGCACAAAGAAATGCAGCAAATCTGGTATCAGCCACACCCTCATATTGGAACACAAGAAGACGGCATGTTTTCACATCATTAAAAATTAATATTCCAAATATGTTTATCGTAAACGCATTCTTCCTCATGAGCAAGTAGCTTCCACAACAATGAATAAAAAGACTTTTATCCATACATCACAATTTATGTGATAAAGGGGTGCCACTAATTCAGTTACTGTGTCTAACAGTTTTTTGTGTCTCTGATGATGATGATGATGATGATGATGATGATGATGATGATGATGATTTATAATGCACAATTATCCATTCAAAAGAATGTTCATTGCGCAGCAAAAACAGGAGAGAAGAAAAAAAATAAAACAACAGGAAAGTAAAAAATAATAAAGACAGAAGTGGTGCTATGAAAGCACCATCATGAAAACAGCAAAAGTTCTGATAGTCTACTCTTTTTTAACAATCTGCAATAACCTTGAATATGGCAATAATCCAGCAAAAGACACGAAAAATGAACAGACAGGATATTCTGATGAAAAAAGATAAAAGGCAATAGAAATTTAAGGGAATACAGATCAAATATCTGGGCTGTTATGACCTGGTTCTTTAGAGTCCACCCTTCTTTTTTGGTTCACAATCAGTAAATGGAAGATGACCAACAGTTGCTCAGTCTGGTTGTGCTGGTGATCTAATGCACATACCTCGCAAAACAATAGAATGACATGGGGAGGATGCCTTGGCGAGGGGAAGTCATGTGGAGCTAAAGCTACATCATGCAAAGCAGCTGGCCCTGTATAATGACAACCCAGAGAGACATTCCTGATAATACAAGTTACTAAGGAGATTGATAAGTTTAATGAAAAGCTCTATACCAGTTATGCATTACTGTTAAACACTAATATCTCTATTAAAGAAATGCCACTCTAGATAAACGGAAGCTGAAAAGACACAATCCAACTGTTTTTAAATATTCAATTCAGTATTGAATACTGTCATACCATATAGTTAATGGGCTTAATTTTAGAGCTCAAAACATGCTTGGTTTGCAACTGCTACTCACCCAGCAGCAATGGGGAACATGATAAGGAAAGGGAAAAAAGAGGGCTCTACCCGTTACCTCACCTCATACACAGGCTGAACATCTAACTTTCACTAAGTCATGGGACTTCAATATTAGAATAAACATCATGCATTAAAAAAATCTTGTAATTACATCAAGAATAGAGGATGCAAAACCAGATACTTAAAATGTCAACATACAGTCACACTAGAAAATATATATTTTATGGCAAATGATCAATCGTAATTATACAGTTAATGCTATGGCATATTTATTTATACATGGCTAATCATGCCACAGAATTGTAAACTGAATAAATTTGTATCTGAAGATTTGTCAAAACACATTTTTTTAAAGCTTCTCCTTCAGATGATTTAAGAATTTTAGTTTTTTTTAATTGTTATCCCCCCCTCCCCATCATATATATTTCAACACTTTTCCCTCCTTTAATCACTACTAATAAGTAGTACCATACACAGTAGTTAAATTCTGAAACTCAAGCCAAGCTAAAACATATTTTTCACAAAAATCAAAAGAGATGAAATGTTTTTAGGGCAATTGCACCATAAAGCTATGCTTTAGAAGGAGTATTTTTGCTATCTTCCCTTCTTTTATAAACAAGTTTTATATAGGTTTTTAAAATGTTTGCCCTTAACAAGATATTAATATATATAAAATATACTTTGTACAATATTGTCTAACTTACAAATGAAGTATTGGTGTGTGTATATATATATATATACATACACAAAGTTACCCTTAAGAACCATGCTAAACTGTACCTAAATGAACTGTGAGCCTGCTATGCACTTTGTCTCTTACATTCTCAGTCCTGGCAGAAGTCCTAATACATGCAGAAAGATGACTAGCAAAAGAAATAAATAAGCCTTTACAGGAGAAGTTTCTCCTCTTCTGAGTGTGATATATTTAATCATTATTGTTGAAGAGCTCTTCAAATAAACCAATCCAGTGACCAGAAATGCAGCAATCCGCCCCCCCCTCCTCTCAAAATAAAAAACTCTGGCATTTTCTTTCTGAACCAAACTTTAAAAGATCTCTTTTAACGCAACAATGTTCTCTACTCACTGTTAAAAAAGAAAAGTTTTACATGCCCAGTGCTTGAATGGTTGTCATCTTCGATTTTTTTTCCTGCTATGATCTTGTAGATGACTTTCCAAGAAATGTTGATCACCAGCAAATTTTGGATTGAGACAAACACAAACAAGTTCAAGGGGGTCTGATAGGATACTAACCAATCCCATCCTTTCCACCCACAACCCATCCACAAAAGCACTTGGCAAAATCCCAACAGTGTTGTGCATAGATGTATCACCTACACCTATGATCATGGTGGCAGAAAAGACCAAAACTCTTGATTTGATTGCAAAGAAATAAAGTTGTGTATGCTCACTTCATCCTTTTGTTAGCTTTCTAAATGGCACATTTGGGCATAGCTGATATGCTCAAGCACAATAAACAGCACACAGGTTCACAAGCATACCTCTCTTTCTCCCATTCTAGCTAAGTAATTTTTCTTTTTTGTTTCCTATCAGTACCAACTCTGGTCTCCTATCCACCTAAAGCTACAGCAAAGAGTAAAACTCACCTTTCTTTTCAGATGACCAAAGGATACTCTTGTAACCACTAATGTATCAACCTAATACAATCAGGAAAAGGTGTTCATCTCAGACAGCCTAGGACTCACTCTTTCTCTCCCCCTCCCTTCTCATTTACTCTCTGCCGCTACCATTACAACAGAAAAAGTTCCCCTAGTTACTGGCTGCACAGGCGGTTGCCGTGGTAACACTCCTTGCACAGCCATAATTTGACAGTCAGCAATAGGCCTGTTCATTGAGAAGGCCAGGGGAGAAAAATCAATATGGCCATGTTCCTAACTAAAGGCTGTGATGAAAGGCCGATCGATGGACACAGTCCATTCCTAGCCTGAACTGGATTCTTCTATTGATTTTTAATCCAAATGCATTTCAACTCTAGTGCTAGCATTATAGCCAATGTCCAGTTACACAAAGTGATAAATACTCAATATGTCTGCTGTCCTTACAAACTAAAAAAAAAAATGCAACTATAAAACAATGAGTATCCACATAAACAAGCTCAAGACCTAAAGCAACAGTTCCAGTTCATGCTCTATTACTTTTCCCATGTTCTTTAGGTAACCAATCAAAAACTAGCATTGATGCAGTCTTTTGTAAATTTGTTTCTGACTGGACTTCTGCCTAGCCACAAATGCCTAGTTACAACTTTGTGTTAGCACTATAATTTTTTTTTAATTCTACATTTTATGCAAAAAGACCTACACTGGTGGCATTCGCAAAAAGGGGGGAAACTAGTAAATAAATAAAAATAAGATTATGAAAGTATAACAATGGAAAATAAATTTTTCATAGTTATGCCAGTTTAATTTTTGTTCAGCAATTATTATATAGTTTCCTCAATTTAATCCCTCTAATGTAATTCACAGACTCAGTACAACTCAGTCCTGATTGAATGTAGCTGATGATGCAAGCTTGAGCTCCTCCACAAATGACTATAGAATGCAATTTCTTCACAGAATATTTTTCTTTGCATTTGAAACATCTTCTTTTTCCTTTTCACAATGTTGTCAAGCCTCTACCTCTTAAAATCTTTGATTTACTTAGATATAATTAAGGATAGACATACCTGAAAAACTTAATCTACTGGTACTATCTGTGTTGCAGTTAAGCAAGAGACCCTGTCTTAGGAACTAATGTATTTATCATCCCAACCAGCCTAATATTTTACCAGCTATTTTCTCAGCAAGACTGGTGTGTGATGCAGTGTAACAACTACATGTAACTCTATTACCTTTTCTACTGTCAAGCAAAACATTATTCCTCACTGCATCTTACACCAATTATTTTAAATTGATAACACTAGTCAAATGATACTTTAGTGTCATTCTTTTCATTTTAAAACGCATAAGTATATTTTTGTAAGCAAAATAATGAACACCTAAATGTATTAGGAGTTTGATTTTCAATTATCTGCTCAGTAAAAATAGTTTATCTCTGACTTTCCTCAACCTCCTCTTTAACACATATCACATCCAAATGCATGTGTCTTCCAGAAGCCAGGAAAAGGAATGAACTAATAATCAATTACATTACAGGGACAATGATACTCAGAATGTCTAAGTTTTGGAGAAAGATTTATAATGAAACCTATCCCTCCAATAAATGCTCAAGCAATTTCTTCCAAAACATACAGCCCACATAAATATCCCACCATTTTGCCTAAAAATGCAGGAGAATAATTTTATAAGGATACCGACAGTTTCATTTTTAAATGGACAATAATAAAAATACAAAGCAAGAAAATATAGTTTGTGTATCTCTCTCTACCTTTGCCTCACAATCCATAAAATAAAAAAGGTATACCATTAAAATTAACAAACTGACAAAGCACCTAACAAACTGACAGGGCACGTCCTTCTGATATCATTTTTGTTACTGCTTTGATTATGACCCTTTTAAGTACTTAGCTACTCTTTTATATGTTTGTGGATTCAAAAGTTTCTCAATTTCAGTAGGCAAGACTGGGAATGCAGCCCATTTGGTACATGGCAATGTAATGACATCTTTGACACTTACATGTTGGCCAAAAGGATCATTGGACTAAAAGTTGTCAAACGTATATGCATTTCTTATAAGCTAAAACAAGTCCAGGATAGAAAATAGAAAACGCAACTTTCCACATCTTTGCATCTGAGGAACATCCTGCATAATTATTTACCCTTTAAAAATCACTATTATGTGTAGAAAGATGGTAGAGGCATAAAATCATTGTTAATAAATATTTTAAACACTCTGCTTTCAAAAGGTTAGAAAAATATAGCTCCTAAATTGCCTTGGGACAGTATGACCCATCAGTTATTAAAAATGATCTCTTTCACTTTTACAAGACACTATGATAATAGATTGTTATACTTGTCAAACTGTCTTAGTCTATTTTGTGGCAATCACAAAAACATATAAGCCCTCAAAAGTGACAAACAAAGAGAAGTTTGGCAAACTTGTTACCAAAAAACAGATTTGGTCAACACAGAATGATATACTGGATAAATATGCAGACATCTTTTGCAGTTATTTTGCCTGCAATCACTCTCATATGTTAATGTGACTGAGTTAGTTTCAGCATGGCAAGTCATTTGCGTCCAGTTTCAAATTAAAATTTCATTAACAAACAATATTTACATGGGTTGTTTGTCCAGCTTTCCACAGGGGGGGGGGGTACCTTGTTAAACCAGGAAACTGTATGTCATTCAATTTTAAGACATCAGTTCTTATAAATGGAAAAATGTTCACATCTTTTATCTTTGATTTTCACAAACTGTACACCTTCGTGTTCCGTTTACTAATATAATAACAGGCAACAGTTACAGAAGTATATATTATTGCAAACCTATTTAAGGAACATCCTGGTAGGTAGATTTCCCTGCTTTGTTCGTTAGTGAGGAATAAATAACATTTATTGATATAAGTAGCTAAAAGTCACATTTTTCGCTACACGTAAATTAGCTTGATTTCAAGTACTGGTCTCATTCAAACTTCATCAATCAGTTTATCAGCTATCCGTAACTAGCACTGACTATAGTAACAGTAACACAGCGCCAGTCGTCTCGCGGTCTGCCAGAAGATAACCATCCCTAAGATCATACACTGAAAACATGGGTTTGGACTCACCCGACTATCACCAGTCCCAGTGTCAACAGGCTCTTACGACAAACGCAGCTGGTTACTTCAAACAGAGGTTGACTACTGAAGCCTCCGTTCGACACTTGGGATGAATTACTGGCCTAAAGACTTGATAATCGTACGTGACCTTTCTTCGCTTCCGACAATGCACAGGCCTCTTTAGACATGCATCGTTCTCCGCAAGCATTATAATAAGAATATAGTTCTCAGACTATTAAAAATAGCACGCTCTTATTGACTATACACAAAACAGAATCTAGCATAAAAATGAGAAATACGTTTTCGTGCATAATGTCTTGTCTAATGCTCATTTCAATCCCGTTATTCAAATAGTTTCATTTAGTTTGCTTGATATCCTTGCGCCGTTTGCAGGCTGCAATCCGTGGAATGTTGACGTCACAAGCTGACTTTGTTTCCACCGAAGCTTAGTCAGCAAGTACGCACTTCGCGACACAGAGGGGTGTCAGGTTTCATGGTGAAACAGTATTATAAATGCACATTTAGTTTACACAATGTTACCTTTGAGAATTTTTACTAAGAGATTAAACAAACATTTTTAACTAAAAAATTAGGTTCTTTACGACAGAGTGTTTTGCATTTTTTAGTTTTGTATAAAATCTTAAAGCGTATTAACCTGTCTACAGTATAGACTCTTCCAGGGTGAAAGTTCATGACACGACCATGTGCACACTGTTTTGGGGATCGTCAAACTTTCCCGCGATTTTTCGTGAATAGGAGAGAGTAACGTATATAATATATATTAGATGTAGTCGGCGATCTTTACGATGGTCGTACTACATTTTGGTTAAAAAAAAAATTAAAAGTGCTCAAGAAATTTTGTTTGAAAGAACAGAAGACGTATTAGAGGGTTTTTTTTTAACTACTCGATCGATCCTCTTTACGTGTCAATGCGTGTCACTAATAAACCTATATATACTAGTGCATTTGGGGGAATTATTATAATTTTATGCCAGTTGGATATTTTGAAAAGTAACCACTTGTTAGATTTAAATGTATGAGTTTTAAAAAGCCTTCATGTCGCACATCCGAATGATCCGATCGATCTCTATAATCAGAATGACCTCTGGAAAAATGCATGATTTATCCTCTATCTTCTCTCATAATTAACGCGCATACAAACACACACGCACGTCTACAGATATTGCAGGATTTCATAGGCCTTATACATGGACATACACACGCACCTCAATACAAAATAGTTATTACTTACAATTATAATCTGCTTCTCTTTGTTAAGATATATATATATATGTGTGTGTGTGGACAAAATGAAGCATGCGAAAAACAGACACCTGCAATTTTTCAGGGATGTTCCGATCTTTTTAAAAGCTACAAAAAAATGGGAGATTAACTGATGACCCCGAATACTTGATCACAAATGTATTAAGGTAGTTGATCGGTTAAAAAAAATTAAACGTATGCGCCCATAAATTAGAACTTTTGATCTTTATAGAAGTTTTGAAAAGCCTCACATTCGTTAAACGTGGTCACAATTACCTGTTCTAGCTGTTGTTGCGCATAACAGCGGTAGCTTTTTTTTTTCTCCCTCATCCGCTTCCAGACCGTTTCGAGAGAAAGGCGATCGAGCGATGGGACAGGGAGTCTAGATTATTATTTTTTTTTAGACCAGGGATTTACACAAAAACATATACTTCGTGGTGTAGAACTATATATAATCTTGCAGTTTTCGTTGTTTTATTCCCCCCTCCCGCCTTTTTTGGAGGGAGGAGCGGGGAAGGGCATTTACAAGATCGGCAGAGAATCAGCAAGACACAGCTCGTAGATTTTTTTTTAAAAAAAGGCGAACGATGAGGAGAGACGTGCAGAGGGGTAGGGGAGTGGAGGAGGCGAACGTCTGGTTCCACCAAGCCTGCCGGCGATGGTTACCTATGGTTCGGCTGATAGGCTGTCGACGGGAGATGCAGAACAGCCCGGCTGCCGCGAGCACGTGTTGTTCGTACAGTCACGGCGAGAGTAGAATGCCTCCAGACATATGGCGAGCTAATATTTGACTCCAGAGAGATGCGCCTTTCCAAGGCACTGGACCTTGACGATCAAATGGGCCATAAATTATTCAGTGAACATGGAAAACCTTTTGTGCATTATAGTCTCTCGATCGTCGAAGCCGACCTCAACTAAAATGAAAGACAATGACTTCAAACACTTGCCGAAAACTGTTTCACGTTCTTATATATTTATTTTAGTGTAGCTTGAGTTTTGTCATAATCAACTCGTATATGTGATTATAATGTTTGGCGTAAAGCAGATCTGGAAAGCTGCATTACAATAATAATAATTATTGAACGTGTCGAGTGCATTTCCCCGTTATGGAGGAGATTGAGTTCATTGCGCTGTGCATGACGAACTACGCACAAACCAAGTCATTATACAGCAGACGGATGGCATCGTGGTAAACGGGAACGAAGTGTATTGATGAAGATTAAGAACTGAAGAGTGAAAGGAAGAACTAATTTCATTCATTCATCCGTAGACTAGTGTATAGCGCATTTCCATACTTAACAGAAGACTCAATGCGCTTTTCAAAAGAAAGGCAAATACACAAAGAAGACAGACAAAATTCATACAACACACAACTGATACAGACTATAACATGCCAGCAAACAAACGGACAGGCACATCAACATAAGACAGATTAGCTATATACGAAGCATGGCGGGTAGCTCAGCATTTTTTTTTTTAAAGATGAATGACTATGGGAACGGGGGGGGGGGATGTGAATTTGAGGTAGCGCATGGAACTGGCACAAAATACAGAGCAGTCAGAGTGCGTACGAACTCAGAAGTGAGAACTCCAAGTGCTGGTAATGCATGTACCGACTGAGACACTGCCAGAGCACTCTGTCACTGTCAGTTCGGCTCTCACAATAATAAGTGGGATAGCAGTTTGCATTAACAGTCGAAAAAAATGCATGGAGCTATTGCAGAAAAGAGATCAGAGTTAAATTCATGTTGCTGACAAGTATATCCAAAAGGAAAGCAGTGGCAAAATGGCGCAGGTGTGGCAGTGAACAAACGTTATGCAGGTCTGGCGGACTGCCGTAACAACTCAATAGACACAGCGGCTGACTAGGCTTGCCTGACCTGTCGTGATTGACGGTCCTCTTATCTGTGACAAGGACACTCTCTGCTAGTGTCTAAGTTTTATAACCAGTCCACTCTTTTCTGTTTGTAAATCATTTCCTCTTCTATCTAGTTGTCGACCCTTCTCCAAGGTAACTCCGAAGGACGGTCTTGAGAATGTGGTGCCGTGCCACATATGGCTGAACCAGACCAGCTTTCGCTTCACTTGCGAGTTGCGAGATGAGGATCCTGGCGCCCACTAGGGTGGCGACCGTACTCCGTACAAAATCACTGGTTTTGCGTTCCATGTAGGAAGTTCGGAGCAGCCTCTTCACGCACTTGATCTCGAATGTATGTATTCGCCTCTCCGTACCGGCAAGCAGTCTCAAATCCGCACAAGGACTGAACTGAACTACAAGTGACAAATAGTTTGTAGCTGATGCGCCACATCCTCTTCGGGTGCGACGTCGGTACAGTCCCGTACAGACTACAGACGTCTGTCATATAGATGCCTATTTACACATTGTGGCTCCCAAGCACTAAAAGTTTAACCTGTTTAAGCCCCCGAGCTTGTGATCGGTATCTACTTTCCCGTTGCCGTCAACTATGACTTTACTCTTGTCAGTGCTGGTTTCCGTTCCATACTCATTCACATTGTCTGTCAGTCTGTTGGTCAAGTCTTGCTATAGTACCTGCCGTCAGATCTCCACACACACACACACACACAAATGTTGATCAGTACAAATGATCTCACTGAGCTCTTGTACAGCCCTTTGATGGCTTAAACGAGGCCATTTTTGATGATGAATCTTTGCAGCGCGTATATATTACCTCGTGCGAGACTGTCAAATGCCTTCTTAAAATCAAATGAAGTTACGGAAGGGCTCACTTAACAGAAGAATCCTCTCCAAATTTGTACTTAGGTAACTAAGATTTCTCGATTTTTTTTCCTTTTTTCAAATTTGATAATTGGTGTTTGCAGTGTGAAACTAAATTTGATAGCATGTTGAAAAATTTCTTTCATGATGTCACGTCCGCCTCACACTCTCGTAATTATTGCTTATTCTTTCAACAAATCACGAAGACTGCCTTAGGCTGTCCAGTTCTGACTGTATTCAGTGGGTTCTTTCCTTTTCTCTTTTTTCTGGACCAAAGACGACTTTAGACGAGAGAACAAGTATAAGCTCCCGTTATCAGTATTCAGCACCTGTCTATGTTCAAAATCACATTAGGAAACATACACTAATCTGGACTAACCAGGGGGTGTCGAACACCGACAGAGGGAATACCACAAAGAACACAACATACACAAGATGATACTGCGTCGACCTCCCCGAAGGGTATTCAAAATGCATAAATCTTTCTGAAGGGAATTAAAAATTCAGAAATGTCAGAAATCAAGACTTCACTCATTAATCTTCAACACTTCAGGAATAAACGCGTCAAAATATTCCTATA
The DNA here is from genome assembly GCA_004794655.1 of Marisa cornuarietis. Classification (NCBI taxonomy): domain Eukaryota; kingdom Metazoa; phylum Mollusca; class Gastropoda; order Architaenioglossa; family Ampullariidae; genus Marisa; species Marisa cornuarietis. The sequence goes on along the minus strand of SMMW01000622.1, from coordinate 2,599,729 downwards.
TTAACCCATACTAATTCTCCATAAATTATGAATCAAAATTCTTTGAAAACAATTAAGATACTACAACACTACAACACACATAGTGTCTTCATCTAAGTTTTTCTCGTATTTACATAGACTGTGTCAAGAATACAGTCAAACCTCAGTTTTCGTCGGCAATCCGTTCCAAGACAATCGGCGAAATCCGAAACCAACAAAAACCGAAGCGATTACTTCCATATGAATCAATGTAAATCCAATTAATTCATTCTAGACACTCCCCAAAATACCAAAAATACATTTTATAGCGAATATATTTTTAATACTAAAAACAATAAGAAATTAATATATATATATATATAAACGATTAATGTAAGGAGCTGCTGGGCTCTGGAAGGTCTCATGATGGAACTGAAAGGAAAGGGTTAATATAACTAATTATTAGCAAGGGAAACACTTAACAGGGACAGAGAGATTTGAGCACATGCGATTTTATCTTACGTGCGTTACCTTCATTTTGAAACTGAAAAACGCAAAATAAACACATTACACCGAAGACTGTAATCATCTACCGTAAATTTCGGACTATAGGCCGCGACTTTTGTCCCCTGCAGCTTTAAACCATGCGCGGCTGAAACAACGATGCAGCTTGTTTGCGGATTTTTCAGATTCCGATTAATTTTTCGGTGAGCTCCATGTTAAAATGTTAACTGTTAACGTTGTTACCGTGTTAGCTGTTCACGTGTATAAATCAAAGCCGCATAAAAATGAAGCATTTAGATCAGCTGCTGAAGCACACACACTCATCATGGCGAAAAGGAGACGAAAATAATGCCTACGATGCAGCTTTCATGTTGGATATATTTGCGGATTGCGGCTTATAAACAGTGTGGCTTATTTGTGAAATTTAAGATTTTTTAAAATCTATGTATAGTGGGTGCGGAGTATAAACAGGTGCGCTCAATAGACCGAATTAAATTAACAGTACATGTAATTGTAGTATTAGCACTCGCAATTAATAAATAAAGCACAAAACACTGGAAAGCAATGGAATTATAAGGCTAGACGCGTGGCCGGCGTGGGTGACGCTCACACAAGAAACAACGCCACACTGGACGCGTGGGTCACCCTTTGTTTTCGCAGGCAGCGAGGTCACGTGGGCACGCCGACGAAATCCGACGATAACCGAAGTCAACGACAACCGAGGCTTGACTAGCTATGGAATCGTCGTGAAACCAAGTCTCGTACTACTGAAAAAAAAAGTCTCTCCACTCTAACAAAACAATTTAGGAAACATATCGAAGTGGGTAGAACTGGAGACCAAAAGTCCCGGTCGAAAGGTGTTTGACCAGTTGTGATGATACACCGACAACCTATATCGTGAAGTCAGGCCGTGTAGTACACCGACACTTTGGTGACACTGGGGGTCACCGCTACCATGAACGTAGATCAACGTTCATGCCGCTACAGGTAGCCTAAGGCCGCTGCCATGGCAGGAGACCACACAGGTCTGAAGATCCAACATAGGGAGGATTACGTACTGCAACCCTCTACTCCAAAGCTCAAACACACTCCACGTACTGAGGGTCATGTAGTAATGTACAAATCAAAAACAAAACAAACAAAAACCACCCTGCCCGGTTAAGGTATGATTCGGTAACCGGAGCGACACACATACATCTCACTCGATCGATCGACGGTCGATTCCCTTAATGCCCAACAATTTTATAATAATAATAATCCTTGTCAAGTTTTAGTGTGTCCTTGTACACCCACATATTCTAGTATAGTTTCCACCAACTTCGAGTCCAATATTGTTTCCCTTGCATCCATACAAAAAGTTGCCTCCCTTACTTACACACTAAACCGTTCTAGCTGCGCGTTACTTGCCATTCATACGATCATCACAATATGCTATAGCCATCAAGGTACCAACGCATCGTCCGTGACAGGCGGTATTAAAGAAGTGGGATTTCAAACAATTGCTAATTAGTTTCTGGTGGGAAAGTACTCATGGTGGTGATACAGAGGTGGGATTTTCAAGAGCTGTAAATTCGTTTCTAGTGGACAAGCCTTTAGGAAGATAGTGCAGAGTTTTGATGGGCTGCTAAACCTTGAAATTGTCTGTGCCAGAGTTGTTGGTGGTCAGGCCACATGATGTGTTTCAAAACGTGATGTAAATCAACATAATAAGGTACACGAAGATACTGTTAGTAAGATCTCGAGGTGACTGCCATGTTAGCTCTTGCATGAGGATTAGTATTTCCACAACGAAATATTGCAGGCTAGGGTTTTAGATGATTTAAAAAATGTTTGTATATCTAGCATTACTTCATCATCGTCCTGAAAGTTGAGCTGGCCCGCCAGTGGCAGTTGTCGTGGGGACCTGACAAGAATGCAGCAGCTGACAAAGCGCACCATCTGGGGGAGTCTTGCGCAATCTTAAGCAGGTTCTGCTAAGAGCAAACGAGTCATCTTCTTCACATTTGCCATTCAGTTCTTCCTCTGCCTGCCTCGTTGCGACCTCCTTCCACGATGCTTTGGATAACGGTTTTAGACAGTGTTGTGCTGGGCAAAATGGCCGAACCAGACTATAGCTTGTGCTGTGTGGCTTCCTGGCATCCCACGAGGATTGTACAAAATCATTGGTGTTGTGTTTCTTGTAAAAGATTCGGAGCAGGTTTCTCAATCACTTTGTTTCGAATACTTGGGTATCGGTAAGCAAGTGTCCACGTCTCACATCTGTACAGCAGAAAGGGGACTATGAAGGATTTGTACATCTGTACTTGGTTGTAAATCTTATGCTGTTGCTTTGCCCAATTCTTTCCAACTTGGCCATGGTGTGGTCACTGATGCAGATATCTGTCACGCAGCTGCCATCTTTGGGAAACGTAACACCCAGGTATTTGAAGCTGTTTAGCTTTCTGAGCTATATGCTTTGCCGTGCCCAGTGGTGTTGACCATAACTTTGCTCTCACCATCCTGTATAGGCACTCGTGCTATCTGTACTATATGCTTTTTGTGACGTCTTGCAACTCGATGTTTCTGCCTGCTATCAAGTCAGTTTCGTCTACGCCAAATACTTTATTAAAGTCGATGAAATTATGGTAAGGCTCACTCTGGTGTTGTAGGCGTTTTCTATCAGGATGTGACTATTGAAGATATATGTTCAACTGTGCTCCTGTTTGCTCTAATGCCAATTTGCTAACTTCCGCTAGCAGCTCCTGGGCAGTGGAGTTGATGTGGTTTTGGACTACATTAAATTTGGGTTTAGAAGATTTCGGGTCTTGGAACTTTTCTAAGTCAAAGCGAATTTTGGGGCTGGATGTGTGGCATTTTTCCTTCAATTTCAAGCTAGCTGAAACAAGGTTAAGGCTGCGGCCTATGTCAGCACCTGGATATGTCCTAGTTTTAGCCTTGTTGAGGATGTCTTAGCAGTAGGGTGTCTTTGATTTGGTTATGAATCAAATCATCTGGGAAGTGTTGTCCTCGACTTTTTGTGGGATTGGAAGATGTTGTCTACGGTGAACCTGTGGGGTATGTGGAGGGAAGATATTGGAGAGGATGAGCCTGTGGCTCTGTGCAAATTCTACTAGGAACCTTAAGATCCTGTCACTGGTTTCTTCTAGACCAAATTGGCTTAAATTACCGTTCCTGCTCATTGATACGTGTCTAGGCTGATCACGACGAGATTTTTTTTTGTTTTTTGGTACTGCCTTAAGGATTTTTTCCAGCTGTCTAAACCCTTAACCAGCCTCCTTATTCTGAAGGATCCGAAGTATCTCAAATATTACACTGCAATCTGGCTTATAAGGGATCTCCATAGCCTGGGGCCATACTTATGAAGCGAGAGAAAATCGTTTTCCCAGGGTTAAAGGGGGAACTCAAGGAAAAGCGTCATTTCTGAAGTTTCTTTATCCCAGGGCATCTTTCCCACCACTTTATAACTAGGGCTTAAAGGGGTAAAACATCATTATCGGGGTTTGGACATTGCTGTGTAACTTTGGAAGCAAGATGCTTGTCCTTGATTTCTCCATGTTGTCCCAGGGCGACTTGCCCTCTCTTCATAACTATGGCTCCTTGTGGTTAGTGCTATGTCATGGAGCAGGTCAATAGTTCGAGGCTTACTCAAGCCTATAGCTGGAAAACTCCTTGTCTAACCAATATTCTTAGTAGAAATCGGTACTTGATTTATGAGGGGAGGTAAAGATGGCTGAAGGAGAGGGTTGTACTCAACCTTCCACACATTTCTGTACCCGGCCTAAACGGTGAACCACACGTGCTTTCGACGTTTTCATGGTCTTGCCAGCAGATCTTATTGAAGCTACTGACTTCCTATCACCAAATGCGGTCTCTACCATCATTTAGTGCCAACCTCTATTCCTAGAATGAGAGGTTTGGCTGACATTTTTCTCCAGCCCCAGCATTGAAGTTATCTGCCCATTTTTCTTCAAACTGTGTGTGAAACTTTCAAGTCCAGCGTCTAAACCTACCTTTAGTGGAAATTCCTCATGCAGATTTCTTTTGTTAATCATCTTCATTCATGTTTTTGGTTTTTCACTGTGTAGCCTCCATGCAAGTGTTTCTTTATATTTTAAATGGACATTTGTTAGTAGCTCGGAGCACAGCTCTGTGAGCTCACTTCCAAATGGAGAGATGCACTTTAAATTTTACTGGCTTATAGTCTTAGTTTTTCTGAAAATGATGATTGTGACTGCTATTCAGATCGCATTATTTATATTAATTTCATATTTAATTTTTTTATTTTAATGCAGGGTAAGCAAACACAATAGGTCCTTTCAACTAAGTAAAGCATTGACATTTTGATCCATTATCCATCTTTATCTACACAACAGCAGGCATAAAGCAAGAAAAATAAGTAACCTTTAGCACCATTCTGTTATAAAATACATATTTTATTCTCTCCAGGAATATGCACCCCAAAAAATTCTATTTGACTGGAAATAGTAAAAATTATCCATATCAAAGTAAGACAAACCTTTGATATGAATTATAAGGCACCAGTAAGTCCACCCTTCTATGCCATTAGAAAGGGAAACTAGTATAGTTCCCATGATACATCCATGGAAAACCCAGGGTATTTTGGTTGTACTAAATGGTAAAACAGCCAGAGAAAATTATTCTAGAAAGAAAACAAAATTAACAGCACCTGCAAAATGTAACATTAACACAGTTCTAACATCTTAACCATTATGCATTTTATATTTCTCTCTTCAAGGAAATTTAAATGTTCATCAACTTTACATTGTGTACAACATTCTGTCTTCATTATAGTTAAACTTTCTTCTATGACACCTTCTGATCACCTGTTTCTTGATGTAGATGTACTTTTTCCCCCCCTCATCCGACCTTACCACACACGTCACACCATAAGACCATAATGCCATTTTAAGAAATGTGCACTTGTACAGTTGTAAAATATTCAGATTCTGTTTGAGCAGTTATTGCTTATCACTTACATATCTGTACATATTAGTGCAACCAGTCTCCAGGATACTAGTTATGTTCCTCAGACCACCTTAAAGTCAATTTTGTAAGTTGAAACACATGTACTGTTCATCTTTACCATCAGTTAGTCACATGTTTTACCTTTCTGTGCATATAAAACATTTCTAAATACCACAAAACCTCTTAAGCACAATAGGATAAATCAAGTGTGTTACTAAAAACCTTTTTACTGTATCTCAGTCTTCTAAATTGCCCTGTAGCACCTTGTTTGTATAACAGATTTTCTTTAACCAAGACATTTTGTACAGATGACATACTTCTGGGGTTAACATGAGGTTACTCAAAATTTCTTCTTCAGGAAGTTTCCGTAAAGAGTGATTCAATCCCTCCTAAAATAAATTATCTAAGCTTACTGAATATTCCCTTTATTCCTTCATTAGCATAGGAGTGCAATTATCTAACTTCTGGCATGAAGATAATCATTTCTTAAGACTCTGGATTAATGTCATATAATGATCAAGAAACTGTTTTTCATCATTCATATCAAAGTCCAGGTGCTCATCTTCCTCTTGAGGCAGATCAGATACAAGTTCATCAATTACTTTATTTTCCTCTTGCCGTTGTTGCTGCTGTTTCTTATCAGGAGAGCTTTCTGAAAAACAAAGTCCATCTTCTGGATCAAACTTTTATGTGCTCATCTCTTGTTCATGTGCATACTATGGGAGACCAAAACAGTGGTGGACAGAATTTTTATATGGTGGTGTGATTATTTTTCTTTGTTGTTAATTCTCTAAGTAGAAAATTTTATTTATTTCATCCCATGTTGAGAAGCATTGATACACAAAAGTGAACACTAGGTTCTGCAAAAGGAAAACCCTCTTACATTTTATTTGCTCTGCACTTCCCTTGTATATCCGATTATGGCATATTTTGCAAGCACCTGTCAAATAGTTAAGATAAATATGCTAGCATATGACACTGTAATATAACAGTCTCACCTGAACTGGTGGAAGGTGTACTGTCTTCTGAATAAGATTCATCAGAGCTATATGGCAGGAGACCTCCATACTTGATGAGGTCTTCAGCTGCTCTGCTGGTATCACCTCCATGTTTATGTAAGGCTGTGATAACCATTTCAGGTTCAAAGCCTAGCTCCACTAGCTGTTCATGAAATAAAAAAGATATAAAACCAGCAACAGATTATGCATTACTTAAAAAATGTGTGGAAAAGCATCATTTCAAAAGAGAATGTCTTACCTGTGCAATATCTTTATCGCTGAGCTGGATGGGTGGCAGATTTGCTGAGTCTGTTGTTTCCATCAGTTCAGGACGTGTCTTCAGTAACTGGATATTAACATATAAGATGTTTCAGACATAAAATTTAAGAATGATCACAAGGCCAACATTTAGTTTATTACAGAAAAACCGAGAACCCCCAACCAGTTCTCTATCTGTTACAGTAATTTATGATTATTTCTCTACTGTACTGATGCACTTTCTCTACAGATAATGCAGTAGATTTTAATCTAAATATCATGTATTGATGAGACTGCCTGCATTTCATGTAGTCAGTCAGTATCTCTTTTCATGAAGGCACCAATATGAATGTACTATGGTACTGAAAAACTACACAATCATAATCACACACATCCATTATGCATGCACATACACAGACAACCATGCAGAACTAACTTTCTTCATAATATGAAACAAGTCATTGCAAAATTAAATCTCTTAGGGGATAACAGCACAACATAAAGTAAGTAGCCTTTTAAATGTCACCAATTTTTTATTTATTTTAATACAGTGTGCTCAAAGGCTGATCTTTGGCAAGAATGAATAGTTTGACCCAAGGGAGAGAGGTAAGGTGCATATGCACCTAGTGGTCATTCTTTGCCAGCTGCTTTCATCTGGCCTGACAAGTACCCTCGCCCCCCTCTGCCACATTTGAATCCATTCTTTCTTGCTGGTGGGAAAATTCAGCCTACACTACCTTGTGCACTGTTCAGGCCTTGTACCAGGAATCAGTTTTTCGCTATGATGTATGAAGTCTAAAACTAACATCTCCTGCCTTATTTGTCTACAATACAATGCCTGTATTCTATTGCCTCCTTTAAACCAGGTTTCACATTGTCTGATTCATCCTTCATGGTCACAGATTCAATTATTTATTAGCTCCCCTGAATTTGCAGTATCTTCACTCAATGGAACAGTCAGATGTTATTGACTCTGGAATATATTTCAAGCACTCACCTCCAGAGCTTGGTCTATATCATTGTTAGCCTCTTTCAATGCCTTTATAGCAGCCTTTTTTGGATACTCCATGTTTACCAACAGACCAACATTGCTGATGTTAAGGCTGCACATAGAATTATAACAGATTCATGCAGTCGAAAAAAATTCACTGACAGCAATAAAACATTATCTGGTACAATAGATTTTGTATTAAATGCATTCTTATAAACTACATACAACTCAATATCAAATAAATACAAAGTTTTAAATATAAATTTTAAGTTACTTAATTGTCGAAAATTCATGTAATGATTAAAAAAAGAACAAGTATCCTAGATCAACTACAAACCTTGATCCTGGCAGTCAATGTATGCCTTTACAATAATGCTTTAAAACAGAACTTTTGCATACATGAATGCAATTAAGCTTGTAGATGATATTTTGTCATTTTTCAAACAAGCTTCAAAATTTCTTCACCTTTCTCCATTTGCGCACAGTCCATATTTTTTTGCCTTTTGTCTTTCTTCCCTGTCCTTTTTTATCCTCTGCCTGATTTCTTCCTTGTCCTACAAAGAACAGAACTATTTTGCAGGAATAAAGTACTAGTACTAATAAAAGAGCACTTATGCATTTTCCTGCTTGGCACTGAGGTCAGTGTGCTTATATAAAAACAGCATAAAATAAATACAGTAGCACAGCTGCAAGCTATAAAAACGGTTCCCGGTCGTTTCGACTAGGGTCAGTTTGACTAAGCCGTTTCATCTAACGGTCAAGTCATCTATAGGACGGTCGAGTCATCTATAGGACCCACGAAATGCTATAGGACGCAAGAAATGGAAAAAATTGAAGTGACTTGAATGTTAATAAACGATTTAAATGTATCATGTAAATTAATAGTGCTAATTGTCGCGTTAAGCAATCGGGGTCCACACGTTTCACTCTCGCATGCACGCTCTCAACCATATAGACTCAACAAACACTCAAACGCCTGATGCCGGCGACGCATCCAACCGTCCCTAAGTTTAAAAATTGACGCGCACACATGGGAACAGTAAAAAAACACCGACCGCTAGACGAAACAACTTAGTTGAACCGACCTTAGTCGAACTGACCCTAGTCGAAACAACCGTTAGTCGAACTGACCCTAGTCGAATCGACCGGTTACCATAAAAACAAAGGAGGAAAGTGAGGAAGGTAGACCAGGGGAAAAAGAGGAGACCCCCAGTTACTGGAATTAGGTCAAAAAGTCAGCCTTGGAAGCTTCCAAGGTGCTCACAAGGTGGGAGTGATGCAATGCATTCCAGACATTGGGGCCAAATAAGAGGAATAATCAGCCCCAGATATGTTGTCTGATAGGAGGTAAAGCAATGGCAAGAGGTTAGCATGAACAGACCTCAGTGACTGCCTTGGCAGGTAAGGCTTCAACATCAATTGAATGAAAGCCTAAATTACTATTATGTAAGAGACAAAGAGTGTCATATGGCTTCATGCAAGGAGAAAATTCCCAATCCCCCAAAAAATTTCCTTAGGCTCTTTCATTCATGAAGAGGTTTAAAAGAAATTTCAAATAATACTGATTCACAAACAAAATTGGAATCAGGCTCTTCCTCATTAACTCAAAATTTAGAAATTCTGACAATAGAAAATGATATATCTATATACATACACACTTTATTTTAAATGTATATTTATTATGAAATAATAAGAAAAATAAGGAAAAAACTATAAAAAATCAATTAATTGAATAACTCCTTTTATTGTTCAAGCAAGCATATTTATGTATGCCAGCTCTTATAAAGAAAACTGATTTGTTCCACGCAAACCAGTATTTCTACTCCAGATCTGAAAGATCTGAGTTTGGTAATATTTGATTCTCTGCTTTGGCTTATCAGCTGCTGACAGTAGTAAGTGAAAGTTAACAATGACAACCCATGACAGGCATGGCTTCATTTGTGAAAACCATAACAAAAACATTTTCGATGTTAAAAAAAAAAAAAGGAAAACCTTTTCAGGTAAACAGCTCTGCTGTCAACAGTAAAATATGTTTATCTTGATTTTTGTTAATGACTTTCATGTTGCATGAAAGCCTTCCATAATTTCTAATGACATGATTTTTTTTTCTGACATTTCAAAATGTCTTGAATAATTGAGACAATTACCTTGTCATATTCACTAGCGTTTCTTTAAGTTTATCAACCACATGAATTGTACTTCACATCAATTAGCAGCTAAAAGTGTTGTTATGGGAGAGAATGAAACACTGATTATTTCCAGCAAGGATTGTTCTGCAGCAGCTGAACACACCTGTCTGTCTTTCATGATGTATTCAGCTGCTTTCTCCACATTGCCTTGGTTGGTTCTAAGGCCCAGTCGTGCCTCCCGGACTGTGAATCCAATTTCTACCACTGTTTAAAAAAAAAACAAAAAAGAAAGATATCAAATGATCACAGTGCATAATACATCACACAAAAATATGCCAGCACATCTCTCATTTTGTCTTTCAACATAGAGTTCCCTTACATTGCAGTAATCAGTAAATGGTAGTTTGTCTTCTGCTTAAGATGTTCCAATAGGGTAAACATGTTTAATTGGAATTCACTATTCTTTCAGAAAGTTTCTTTTTGAAAACTCACAATGTGTCATGGCCTCAGGATCCACTTGTAACATGAAATATTCATCTTTAGCCTGTGGATTGTTAAAATACACAGAAAAAAAGAAAATAATGCATATTTTATAGTCTAAATGAGTAAATGAGAATTTTAAAAAGCTATTGAGAAAAAAATTCAGTGTGCAGAAGTTAACTGTTGGTGGCACTTTAGCCACTTAATACCAGACAGGCATACACATATAAAAAAATGAAGATATCAAATGCTTCTTACATAAGGTAAGAATGCAAAACTTTCCAATAATATGGATTAATTATGAACAGAAAATACGATATAAATAAATGAACAAAAGACAACCTGCTGTAGAAGATGATCAGCTGATGAAACATTGTGTTGATGAAAAGCCACAATACCCTTCAGAAGATGAAGTCTCATCATCAATATTCTTTCTGCATCTGCTCCACCCTGCATTAAAAACGATTTTTGGAGTTATGAAGGTGTCATGGTATTGTCACAGGCAAAATTTTACTTTCCAATCCACTACCTCTTTTAATGAAAGAAATTCCCTCTCATGTAATTAACCAGCACTTAAGCAAGTATACTACAGCTGTACAGGACAACAATCTTCTTAAGAATACTTTTTTTTATTCAAAGCAGGAACTTTTAGAATGATTGTAATGTTATATCAAGTCTTAATATAAATGCTCAGACTTACTTTGATAATTGTTAATCTTTCCATATATTGGCCATAGCTCCTGTGGAACATTTCTTCACACTTCTGTAGCCTTTTGTCTTCAACAACAACAATTTAAAATATGTAATTGTCTTGAGGATCAACATGTAGATAACGTGCAAATAATATGACACCAAATAGTCTTATTAAGCAGGATAATCATGATCATCAAGATGTAGAGGAGCAGGTGGTAGCCCAGCAGTGACTGAAGCGAGCCTACAGGAGCATCGTGAAAAGTTTAGCCTCACAAGGTGTATAGCAGGGCAGATCTGAGATGGGATGACAGACATGCTGGAGATCGGAGCAGGGTCACAACTCAGAGCCACATCATAGTTGTGCTGACGTAAAAACTAAAACAACATGGAGAGGGACACAGCCGTGGTATTGGGTTAAGCCTGTTGAATAAAGGATGAAACAGTTGCCGGCTCTATTCCTGTATCGAGTGCATGGGAGGACGCTTACGCCTCACATCATACAACATACCGCCACTCGTTTACAAATTCAACACAAATTCACACTTTCCTGCTTACACACAAACCAGTTATGAATGGCCTTTAGGCATGCAGGCATCAACATCAATGATGGCAACATAAGACAGTAGTTGTGAATTACCATTAACAAACAATCTTCGCCATGTGACACTCTGAACGACAACACTATCTGTAATTGCCTGCATCATATTAGACAGATTGTCATTCTGCTAGTTTACTTATGTCTAGTAGGTATAGTATGTGGCTTGTGTATATGTGGATGGCTTAAATCTTGAAATAATTCTATGCATGATAGTATGTATGATGCCAGCCTAGAAAAGTGCCAGCATGCCTCTGTATAGAGCACTTTGAGTATCATGAGTAAAAAAAAAGAGAATTTCCTAAGTACTTTGTACCGACCTGAACATTAGCAATAAAGAATTGTTTGATTTTCCGTACCTTTGATAGTTTTGTAGTCATTGAAAAGGCTGCCAAAATCAACTCTTGTTCTCCTAAAATGTAGCCTTGCAAACTAGGTGTGGAACTGATATATGTATTGAAAATGCAAAGTCCTAAACATTTTTGCATCAGTAATTGTTGTCCTTTTACATTGATGCATCCAAATGGTTTTAATTCTCTGTATCCCATTGTTTTGTTAACTAAGGGTACTGATTATACTTTACCTGTAACCATCATTTCTTTTGTTGCTTAAGGAATGACGCTCCATATAGAAATTGTTACGCTAAAGATAACCAGCATGACAAAAATTGGTTTCAGATGTAGAGATAAAATGATGCATATAAAGCACAAATCAACTTGATGTAAAAGACATTACCTAACAATTATTTTCAATGTGTTATAAGCAGTCCAGGTTGTATACTAGTTAAATGTTCAGCACAATTCTTGCCCAAACTTCACTTAATTGATTTTTCTATTGCAACATGTGTGATTTGTTATGTCAGTGTCAATATAAAAAAAAAGTTGTATAAAAGGATTTTTAAAAGCAAAAAACCCAAAAAACAAAAAAACGATCTTCAAGCAGCTTTGTTGAAGTCCAGCATGCCAAATGAGGGTAATGATTAAAATAATAACCTTATCAGCACATTTTCATTGACATTAACAAAGTACCTGCATCAGGCAGCTCTCTTATGTTCTCCAAGCATAAATAGCACCAAACAATATCCAAATTAAGGATTGCATAGTTGTCCACAGATGCCATGATTTCAGCAGAGCAAGCCCTGTAGCAATACAAAAAAATGTATCATCAAGTCTTATATGCGTGTATTAGTAATAAGAACAGTAATTAACAAAATAATGTTTTCAGCAGAGCGCTTCATATAATTATCAATGAATGCTATTGGGTTTTTGGAAAATTCATGACATCTATGTTTTCTAAGGGCATTTATTCATATAAAGAACAAAGATCAATCAGTGATATATTGCCCGTTTTGTTCTACATCCTTTTGCCATCTTTCAGTAAACGTCATAATTCCTCATTCATAAAATGACCTGTCTTTATTGGCGAAAAACTGAACAAGGTGTTGATTGACAGCCTCATCTTATCTGAACATTATACTTCAAAAGGAATTTTGAAGAGAGCAAAACAAGTCGAAGTCTGTCAGTGCAAGGTCAGAGGAGTAAGGTGGGTGTGACAACACATCCCATCCAAGCTCCAATAGCTTTTGACAAATGATCAAACTTGTGCATGGTCTCACGTTGCTGAGACAGAGTATGACTCCTTTATGATTAATGAGCGCTGGATGTTTCTGGATGATGGATTCATTCAAACTGTCCAAGTGCTGAATCGAATTGATTGTTTGGTTCCTTGGTAAGAGTTTGAACACAGCACGTTTAAAAGCCCACCACACTGAAAGCATAACCTTCATCTGAAATGTCTGCTTTCGATATCATTCGAGGTGTATTATCATGTCAGGACCAAGACCGTCTGTGCATCAAACTCAACCAATGCTTTTATTATGATGTCATCAACCTCAGTCAGCCTCCATGACCGAGAAGCGTCCTTGAGATTGAAATCACCAGCACGGAATTTCGTGAACCACTGTTGGCAATGGCATTGTTGTAAAGCATTGTGACCGTAAACTTTACGCAACTTTTCACAAGCTTGATGTGTGTTCTTCCCTTTACGGAAGTAAAAACAGTAAAATATGGTGAAAATGCACAGCTTGGTCTTCCATCTCCAACTTCTTGTAAAATCTTTAAAACTCAACTAAATTGCTCAATTTTTGTTTAAGAGAACTGTCAGCTGTCAAATGACGCACAATAACAATGAGACAAATGAATCTAGCACTTCTAAAAATGAACTAGCGCCATCTATTGTAAAAATGTGTCGTTACTTTTCTGACAACCCAATACATATTATTTGCAAAGTTTTCTACACCCTTAGATTATTAGATTCTGTAGGATGAACAAGTAGATTTGGGAAAATCTTTAAGGGCAATTATCAAATTTCCATTATAGTCTTACAACAGATGCAAGAAAATAATCTTCTAACATAATTTACTTACCCAAAGGATTTGTCTGCTTCAAGAAGCAACAGAAGAGCCTGAGAATAGTTTTTATGCTTCAGTGCCAGTCGTCCTTTTTCATGCAGAGTCATTGCGAGTGTGAGAGACTAGAAAAAAAAAATCGAGAATCGAACCTGTCAAATCTCCTATTTCTAGACCCCCTCCTCAACTGTTACAGTATACCTGTGTATGTATATGTGCATGAGTGTACATGTGTATGTATATGTGCATGAGAAAAAAAGACTACAAAGTGGCCATATTGTGCCATGGTTTCCCACTAGAAAGATGGGTCACTCCTTTTGACCTTGCATACAGACCTTGTGTGTGTATGCCTTGTGTATGAACCTTCTTCTTTTCTAATTTCTTGTTTACTCGCCATCATTCCCTCCTGTGTTTCATAGTTAGCAAACTATGCTATTATCTTTCTTGTACTACTCAAGTGCATTAAGCTTACTATATAAGTGCGTCATCATTATTATTACACTGATTTTGAGTTGAAATCATGTAATGGCAAATTACTCTCCATGCTAAGTCTATGTAAGTTATAAATGTGTATACAAATTAATCCGCTGAGACCGAAGAGCCACTTTTTGGGCTCAACAGGCAGGACCAAAGTGCCAGTTTTGTGGCTCTGATAGAGGTACCGTAGGAAAACTTTTCCATTGGTTTATTTGTTTAAAAATCAACCAATCAGAAAATTGCTTTCCATTCCGCAGTCTTTGTCCTTTCGTTCGCTCGCCATCTTGTAATTTTCGAACCTGTGAAAAATTAGATCTAGCGCGTTGAATGAAGACGAAGTTTTTGAAGACGGGGCGGACACCATTTTCAGTGTTACACAATCCATTTTTTTTGCGTTACGAGTAATGGGTCCAAGATAGAGAGCGACTGGGTAAGCGATTTTGAAGGTATTTACGCCATTTTTTTGTTTTATTTGATGTAAATAGGTTTCGGCATTTTGTCTACACATGCTCTGTAAATAGTGTTCTGTGTGTTTTGGACAAATAACCGTAAAATTTCAACTTGTACAGCAGTTTAAAAGTGAAAGTTTATTTTTGTGCATGTTTTGAGAATATGTGAACTGTAAATTTTCTTAAATTATTGCTAGCACCAGAGTGAAGATAGACAGCTGACATTATTTTTATTGCAAAGTTCAAGCTTTTTCCTTTCTAAACGTGGATAGGTTTCTTGATCTATATCAAAATTTAAAAAAACAATAAAACAAAATAAACCAGGCCCCGTTTTGCCATCACTGCTTCTAATTTTAGCCGCGATTCGTTGAACGTCGTTTTTGTTTTATCCAGGGCTAAGAGGATTAATAATTAAAAATCCACGTTTAAGTTGATAAAAACAGTTACCTTTTTTTCATGCTTTGGTAAAGCAAGTGGTCTTCCTTTCTGATCAGCAATCTGTACATCAAAGGCATCATCTTCTGCAAAACAAAAGCAATATATCATCACAGGATGGGTCTCAAATAAAACAACTGTCTCAGTCTTCTCATTTTAGCCTCTTTAGAACATATAGTTTTGACACAAGCTAAACATAAATCATTCAGCCATGCATATCTATATGATCCTAGTAAAATACAGAATCAAAGATGTTAACTCAGTATCAACAAAATTTATGCATTAAAAGTTTGTTAGTTTGACTTATTTCTTCCACCAGAAGCATAACCTCTTTCTTAAACCACTTAGCATGAATTAAAGTCATACCCTCCTCAGCTCTACTTGATAGCAACTCTGCTGCTTCTCGAGTCTTTGAAACAGCAGAGACTTCCTGAGCATGATTATCCATATCAACAGCTTCAGGCCCTGATAAAACAACCAGCATCACCTGACTGCCATTCTGAAGAACAAAAAGAGATTTTTTTCCTAAATATTTAATTAGAATCACCTACATTATTTTCTATCCTATATCTTAAAAATAAATTTGACAAAGATCTCTTACAGTTTTTAAAAGAAAACTAGGATGAATTTAGTATAGGATACTACACCTAAAAATCTGAGTAAATAGATCCTTTCTCGAGATGCAAGCACAAACACCATAATTAAATAAGGAGCTCCAAAAACCTCAATATCATGAAGTTTTGCACATTTTTTCACTACTAAGGTGAGAATTAGGTTCATAAGGAAAATAAGAACTTTCATGTCTACTTCTCATGTCAACTTTTTTCATGAAATCATTTCAACTATGAACCAGAAGAAACATATCACATACTTTAATGTTCTGCAACTTTAAGGGTTCTTTGTCATTGATGACTTTTCCTGAAGCAATGAGTTTTAAGTGTCTCAAATCCACTTCAGCTTCTTCTGCTGCAATCCTTTTGAGTTCTTCTCCAGTCTTGTCTAGGCTGATTTCTACCGAGATGATCTGCTTTGTCAGTGTCTTCATGAGAGGAAACAATCATTGCAAGAGTAAAGCAGAACATGCTGCTTTTCAGTAAAGATTAAGGTTATATAAACTTTATCCAATAAAAGATAGCTCAGTAAATAAAGCATCAATTTCGTCTTTTATCTAACCCTAATCTAAGACTTGCAGTATAAACAGCTATCGGTACTAGTTTATGATAGATGAAACACAGACCCTGGGCTAATAATCAGTGATCATGAAATAAGAATTGAACAATTCATTCAACTGTTTCTTTTATTCTAAATCCTTATCTGGCAAAATTCATTTCTTGAAAACCTGTCTCTCAAATTGAATGCTCAAGTTTCTGTGCATCCATTAAAATCATAATATGCTTCTCTTTTAAATGGAATGAAGTAAATTATGTTAAAATTTAGCACTTTCTTAGTCAAGCACATGGACCTCACTTTTAAAAAACTCCCTAATATTATTTAGAATTAAAAGAAAAATTCATCAGAGTGATTTGGCCACAAATGCATGAACAGGCATTTTCACTATCAGACTAAAACTTTAGGAAGATACAATTAGTATATCACCCGTATAATGATATACAAGACTACAAGGGATATTCAAAGTTGATTTCATTTTTTTAAAATAAAAGAGCATTCATGATATAAAGCAGAATGATTCAACTACATGACATTCTAAGCGTCATTCAGTTCCATTTAAGAGTTTAAATTCTACAAGTTTATAAACCACAAAAACCTGTTTTTTTATTTTCTTAGTATTTGATATTTCAAAATAGATGAAGTCCATTCATTTTTTATTTCCATGTGCTTTACAATCAGTTCATAATACACTGAAGAAATTCAATACACATTTAGTCGACAATAAGCTTTAATTATAACAAAAATAAAAGTTGTGAAATTAAATTATAAATTAAAAAGAAAAAGCCCATATTCCAAGAAATAATAATAGAATTAGAAAACACACATGTACTGCATGCACACACGAGCACACACACACTCTCACTCACATTACTGATTGCTCAGAAAAAGACAAAGTATCAAATAGTCTTACACCAACTTTTGATGCAACTTTAATTTTCAGTGTTGCTATCCCACTTGCTTGGAATTTGTTTCTCTCAGCAAGTTTGGCAAGTGCATGCTTACGAAGGTCCTCAAGAATTTGGGAAACATTATCTTCGCTCAGCATCAAGTCAGCTGCATACTTTTTGATAAGATCCTGCATCAGATTGAAATATTAACATACTCTGTATTGCCCTACTTAAACATCTATCCATTTCCCCTCAGAAGGATCTAAAAGTATTTCACACAATATGGACAGTATTCATATTCTGACTTGTAAATCAAATAACAACAAAAATATTTGTTAGTACCTTGGGCATCTCTCCTCTTTGATTCTCAACAGTTGTATAAGGTGGAAGCCATAACTTAATTTTATCAGCATTTAGTTTTTCTCTGATTTTTGCCTCTGCTACCTCCTGGCCATAATTTTCCATTCTGTGAAAGATAAGCTGCACTCTTCCAGTACCAGTCACCAAATATCTTGCCACTGAACTTGGCTTGAGTGGTGAACCTGACAAATATACCAACAAAAGGAATTTGGAACAACTGCACTTTAGGAGGGATCACTGCACATTGATGTAGGATGTTATGGATGCTGTTACACACACTGAAGCCAATAAAAAATCTGAACCCACCTCTAAACGCAACCCAAATTCTAGCCTGTTCTGTTTGTTAAAAAATGTGTCATGGTGTTCTAGACCCTCCTAAATTTGTGCCAGGAATTTCTGTATCACAATAAGGTCACCAGTCACTTTGACCCAAAACCACACTGACCAAGCCATATCAATCTTAGAGCCAAACTGATCCATGTCAAGACTGAATCGGCCCATGTACAACCAAATGATCTGAAGGTTGAATTTCGAATTGACTCATGCCCATAGTTGACATGAACAGCTACTCATGTCATTGGTGATCTATTGTCTTTTGGGCATAATTCCGTTTGACTTTCAGCATTGAGACAATTTGATTTTACATGGGTCAATCTGACTGGGTGGTGGTCGACATGTCTGGGTCAGTATGACTGGGCTCCCCCCGATCACACCTCTCATATCTGACAGATATGAAAGAAAAATCCCAAATAGTCATCAAATTATTAAATCATCACATTTTCTTTTGCAGCTGCCAGATAAAAATATGAATAATTCTATATGTAATTTTTGTCCTTCTGTCTCCAATCTGATAAATTGTGTTAAGTTAATTATTTTGTAATAGGTGTACAGTACAGGCTGATCTGATATATATATGCTTGCTTAAACTGCAGGATGTTCCAGATTGATATATTATGCAACTCTACAGGTGCAGGTACACTTGACGTGGTAGGATTTACGGTGTCCAAATGTGAGCAAAATGCGTTGAACTGTTATGCTATCATATCAGTCCTTATTCCTGAAAGTCAAGATCGAGGATCTCATTTACTAAATTTTTTCTTATCAAGTCTGATGCTGTACGAAACTCAACTAACAAAATCTTTTTTGAACAATGTTGTATCATCTACAAATAGTTCACGAGCTGAACTAAGCAAATCATTCTGCGGATCTCATTGTCTGAACAGCAATGGATCAGTGGTGGACCAACTCCTGCATAGTCCATTGTTAAGCAAACATTAACTGTAATGAATTCGTTTTTTAAAAAATCGACATGTAACATATTTTATACAAAAAAGACTATAAGGATTATATAATATAAATTTTATAAGGAAAAATCACTAAAGGACTCATCGTTAAAACTACGTAAAATCGTAAAATTTCAATCATCAAAACTGCTTTCTCATCAAGTCTAAAAGTGGATACTTTAACAAAAGAAAAAAAAAACTTAAAAAGAGATACTAATAATCGAATAAATCATGCTCGGGGTTCTGTTTTGAATTGCAGCCGAACTGAGTAGATTACTTAAAAATAATTGTTTTGATGGCTCATGTGCTCCCGTCAAATTTCGTCTGCAACAAGGATTGTTTTAAATATGACCTTGATTTTATCGCCGCGACTTACGAATACATAAAATACTCATTATTATAGTCTTTTAAAATATATGGTTGCTTTTAAAACTTCATGTTACTTGAGGTTTATTTTTCATAGTTGTATTCTATATTGTGTAGCTTGATAATTACGATCAGTCTGAAAGTATTACATGTAGCTCTACATAAACGTCGTCTGATCACAACCCTCTCTTCGTTTTTAGTCGCACCGGAATGATTACGCATAGTAATTTAGCATCGTCTGCTCTTTTGTGTTAGATTGAAACAGATATCGTGAGTATTGAATATATGCTTAAATTAAGATGAATTTTAAGGCATGCAGTCGTATAATTTGAAGTAAGCATTTCTGAAGTTTCTTTAGGATTGACGACCCACCGATTGTTATTCATGTGACTACTTAATGAAACGAGTATTTCAAATGATATAATAGCAATAAGGTAATGAAGAAAGGAAGGACAACAACGTTGATGAAAAAGACAGTGCTTTGGCTTGGAGGTGGAATCGTAGGGAAACAGACTGGCAGAGAATAATCAGTATACAGAGCTGTCTCTGGTTTTTAGTTTTTAAAGCACAATAGGCCTAAATTACATGATAATTTTAAAAACAGTTCACATTAGATTCTAATCATTATGATTTGGTTTAACCCAACCCAGCTCATATGAAACACAAATTAACAACAATTACAATTAAAAAAAAATATATATAACATTTTCGGTGAGGGGGTGCTTGCATAGGCAACTCAGCACAAACTGTGGGTCTTGGTATTTTATTTGTGTGCCCGTTTACAGAAACAGCAAGGGCAAAAACTTCCTCCAACTTCTGTGCTCTCTCTCCCCCCTTGAAACTCCTTTATTTTCCAGCTGGCACTCATTCCACTAATCTTCCCTCTTTTGACTGTGACCGCTCAACTGGTCAGTGAAGGGTAAGACTAAGAATGATCCAGGATTACCCAGGCAGCGCCCAGTCCAGCATTGCAAACGATACATTCAATTATGCTGCCCAGGGCCACCAAGTGATATGACCCATCAAGTGCATGTTTGCTTGCATGCCTATGCGCATGTGTACACCCACTTAAGGAGAAATGTCATCCTAGACATTTAAACTTAGGATCTCCCCCCTTTTCTTATGAGTAAATAAGAACTAAGAAAGCAATATATCCACAACCCCCTCCCCTTATAGTTAAACAACCTCTGGCAATATAACTTACTGGCTGGCAACTGTATGTTCTTGACAATGCTGAACTGAAAGTGGCCTGGGAAGTCCTTGACTGTTCTCAACATTCTCTAGTCAGTTGAGCAGTTACAGTAAAAAGAGAAAAGGTCAGCAGGATAGGTGATGGAGGGTGGGGGAAGGACAGCTGGCATAGCCCACCAGTACATGTATGCATACATGCCTGTGTACCTGTAAGTGCATGTTTGCCTGTGTTTGTATGTATGCATGTTGGGCCCTTTCCCATACCCTTACATATGTATCATTATGATGGGTGTTGCTGGTCATACCTGAACAGATATTGCAGTAACTTTTGTTATATACAAGTATAAAATGCTTAAAGTTGTGAAGAAGATAGCAAAGTGAGGGCTAAATGCTTAGTCTCACCATGAACAGTGATTATCCTGATACTCTGGAAAGCAACTTTTTATGGTTTGTGAAGATGCAGAGTAAAGTTAGGGAGACTGCATGAGAAAGAGGGATAGATGGAGTGTCATTTGTTAAAACATTTGATTATATTTTTTTGAGGAGTGTGTTTAAAGTAAAGGGGGATTTTCAAGAAACATTTACCAAAATGTTGATTTGTTTTTGCTTCTGTATCCAGCTGGAGATCATCACTGTTTATACTTATGTCTTCAGCATTCACAGAATGGCATGAAACCACAGACTTTGTAATATACAAACGATGGCATCAAAACATAATAAAGTATGGGATGATGCACCCAGTACCTTCACAGAGTTTGGTCCTCTTAGTTCAGAGGTCAAGCCATCTGGTGGTTTTCTCTCAAGATTTTTTCGAAGAGGAAAAGGTAGTGTTAGTTTTGTTGGCTGTCGTTAAAGAATGCCATAAAATTTGATTTAAAAATTGGCAGAAAAGTTAGTCAGCTGTATTATAATATTAAACAATCATTGGTGCACACTGATTAAATCACTCTCTGACATCATGGTTGATTCTGCTTAATTGAACTGTTTGTTAATGGCATGGTAACATATATAAATAAAAAGTAAATTATGGCAGACTTGTTTTCTTCTAAATTAAAGCTGTCATTGAATTGTTTTAAGTTTTGTTGTTGTAATTATGGATCTTTGTATTGTTTTATGAAGAACAGCTTTTTCACTTATTGTAAAAATACTTAAACTGAAACTTCATTCACACTTACTTTTGTGTTCAGACGATGCAGATAATTCAAGTAGCTCATCACAGACTGGAAGTGCAGCATCCTCAAGAGAAGGATCTCTAGAACGCTGCCAAACTGTACCTCATTCTAGCACTTCCAACAGAACAACTTATCCAATTGCACCATTAACACCTAGCAGAGCAGGAAAAGGCAATGGGACGGATGCAGGAGAATGTGATGATGGTATTAGTGGTGTTGTAGAAGAAGATCCTATTTTGCTCGATCCTGAAGCATTGAAAGAGGAGATTGAGAAAGATGAAGATATTTTAATGAGTAAGCATCAACACACATGCTTGGAACTCCCAAGTATCTTCTTGACAAACTTCAAAGGATTGAGAATAACACTGCCCAACTCATCTGCAGACCATCTAGATATTAATCTATATCACCTATTATACACTGTCTTTACTGGCTGCCAGTCGTGGACCGTATAGCCTACAAACTTTCCACTTTGACTTAGTCTGCCATTTCTGGCACTGGTCCTTGGTACCTCTCCGAACTCACTCCCATCTATACACCCTCATGACTTCTTCACTTATCTTCTGACACCAAGCTTCTACGAGTCCCACTAGCTAAGACAAAGACATACGGACAGAGATCTTTCTCCTACCAAGACCCATCAACTTGGAACAGATTACCCATCAGCCTTAGACACTCTGATTCTTTTACCACTTTTAAGTCTAAATTTAAGATGCATTTTTTCAGAATGACGACTTTACTGTGACCCTGTCCTGACAATGAGTGTGTATAATGTGTGTCTATAATTTACTTTGTGTTTGGGTGGGTGTATGTTGTAGAAGTGAGCATGTCTGTTATATGTGAATATGGGTGCATAATTGTTGATGATTTAGTCTATGTATAATTTATGTAAAGCACTCTGAGAAAATCTTTGGAAAGGTTCTATACAAATCCTCATTATTATTATTTGTATAGAGAAAAGTTAAGTTTTTAAAAGAAAACCCACTGACTGGCTCACTAAATCTGCGTTGGTTAATGTCTGTCAAATATACATATATTGCATCATGTAGTGTGGTTGAATGCATAGTATGCAGAGATTTATCTAAATAATGTGTATAATTTTATTGTAGGCCAAGAAAATCCAGATCAGACAGATGAGAGTGAAGATGATGGGCTAGGCGAAAAGGGAGATCCCGATTTGCGAATGCCTCATCACCGTACTTTGTCCAATGTTCTCAGTCGGCTTAGCAATATTTTGGACAGGCGTAGCACAGTAAGTACCTCCTTGGTACTAGACATTATAATTCATCATAATAATATGCAGAAACTGTTACTTTGAATTGACAAACATGAGATTCAGAATTTAAAATAGATTAGAACTTTTGTTTTGCCTAGACTCCTCAGACGTACAAAGACAGTGACTTCAAGCAGTACTGGATGCCAGACAGGAGCTGTCGGCAGTGTTATGACTGTGGGGACAAGTTTACCACCTTTCGTCGCCGCCATCATTGTCGCATCTGTGGCCAGATTTTTTGCAGTAAATGCTGCAATCAGGAGTTACCTGGAAAGATCATAGGCTACAAAGGTAATATTCTTTAACGTTAAACAGTATTAGCAAGTAAATTGATTCTGGTCTGAGTATACACCTTATTCACACAAGCCCTATCTTGAAACTAGAATGGGATCTCATGTGCCAGTGCATTGGCTACCAAAACTAAACTATTTATCCAACTGTCCGTGATACTGGATTTGAAATCCACTCCACGTTTGCAAAATAATAAAATTATGCTTTGTAATTGGTAGCATAATGCCAACAGAGCTTTTCTGTTCATTTTTTTTTTTTGGTGATGTACCCTTGAAAGAGTGAAACAACAGATTATCGTATATGTTATTGCTGATTTTTCATTTTTCATTTTCGCCATGCACTTTTAACATGTGGTACATAAATTCTGTCACTGACTTGAATAATTTGCCTTACTCCACACACTTCTTTATAATTCAGTGTGTACATTCATATTTCTAGTATTTCGGTATCTCCAAGCTGTTACGATTGCTGTATCTCATGTGACTATTTTGCACATTGTGTACACATCTCTTACATTTGTGTGTTCTAGCCTACATGTGTTCTAACCTACATAATTTTTTTTGCTCTTATATATTGCACAGTGGTACATCTCTCTTGAATTTGTGTCACCAGCCTGTTTAATTTGCTTTGCCCCATATGCATGCATTGTAGTGATGTAAATATCTATTATATTTGTCTCTAAGCTTTATAATTTTCTTTGTCTAATGTGTATGTATTACACAGTGTGTAGATAACTCCTGCATTTGTGTGTCTTTAACCTGCATAATATGCTGCTTCTCATGTGAGTACATTACATGGTGTGTACATTGTAGGAAATTTGAAAAACCAATAGCAAAAGCAAAAACAGTTATTTCGACAGTTAAAACATAATTACTTTTATTTGACTATTACAGTTAGCCTCTATATGTAGTATTCATATATTCCTACTCAGTCAGTCAGTCGTCCCTTGACTGGCACCTGTCATTAGGGGGAGCACATGGATAGATGTGGCAGCTGACAGGGCCCGCCGCTCTTGCCTATTGTGGGCGATTTTGAGCAGGTCCTGTACAGGATGACCAGTCCAGTCTTTGATGTTCGTAAGCCAGTTCTTCCTCTGGCCACCACGGCATCGACTACCCTCCAAGGTTCCTTGAAGAATAGTCTTCGAGAAGGTGTCGTTCCGGGTCACATGGCCAAAGAAGACCAGCTTACACCACTTAATTGTTGAAAGTAGAGGTTCCTGGTGTCCTACAAGTGTGGCAATCTTGTTTCGTACGAAGTCGTTGGTTCTATGTTCTGTGTATGAGATCTGGAGCAGCCCCCTCAGGCACTTGTTCTCAAATGCCTGGATTCTCCTTTCTGTTTTGGGTAGCAGAGTCCACGTGTCATATCTGTAGAGCAGGATCAGTATTACCAGGGATTTGTACTGCTTGTACTTGATAGTGAACCTTATCTTATGGCTATGCCAGATCCTATCTAGCCTAGCCATTGCCGCTGTTGCTGTTGCGATCCTGATGTGGATATCTGGTGTGGAGTTACCATCCTCGGAGAGGGTGGCTCCCAAGTATTTGAAACTTCTTACTTCTGCTGTACCCCTTTCATATAGATCTCTGCTTTGCCGCTGCCGTTGATCATAACCTTGCTCTTTTCAGTGCTGGTCTCCATTCCATATGCGTTTGAACTGTCTGTCAGTCTGTTGGTAAGGTCTTGCAGTTCTTTGTTAGTACCTACTAACAGACCTATGTCATCTGCAAAGAGTAGGTTGCAGATCGGTCTTCCACCAATGAAAATGAAAGTACGATGGTCGTGGAGGGTTTCGAGCATGATGTTCTCCAAGAAGATATTAAACAGCACCTTTTATAGGAGACATCCTTGATGTACACTTACTGCGGTGCAAAAGTAAGCTCCTATTTGGTTATTCAGCAGTACTGTACTCTTTGAGCTATTGTACAGCTCTTCCATGACTTGAACAAGGCTTTCTTCAATGTTGAATTTTCGCATCACGTGCCAAAGCACCTTGTGCTAGATTCTGTCTTTTTAAAGTCAATAAAGTTATGGTAGAAGTCCCACTGATGCTGAAGATGCTTTTCTATAAGGATGCGAGAGTTGGGGTATGATTAGTGACTGCGTCTATTCTTTGGGCTATTCCTTGCGTTCCCAGACTCTTTATCACAGGATAGTGAGGCCCTTTGTAGTTTCTTCCCCACGCTGCTTGAGCAGCTCAGCTGGCACATTATCAACGCCTGGCGACTTTCCTCCCTTCAGACTGCATACTGCTCATTTGACCTCTTCCCATATGACTGGTAGGTCTACAGGTTCACTGTCTCTAGCCTTGTTGTTTTAGTGGATGTTGGCATCAGTCTTCAGCTGGACAGGTCTTTGCAATATTCGGACCATTGGTTTACAGCATTGTTTTCTGGGAGAAGGTGACCATTGCTGTCTTTGATGACTAAGGTCTTGTGCTGATCTGTCTTATTGAGGGTCTTTAGTAGTTGGTAGGCCTTTTTGCTGTCACTTCATGCCTTTCCATCCTTTATATTGAAACATTGGCTCTCTATCTAGTTCTCCCTAGCTGCCTTTATCCCTTTCTTGATGCCACATTTCACTACTTTTGTATTTGGTAGCTGGTTTGGGTTTGCTTTTCTTTTCACCCTTCAAGGCCCTCTTTTGGTCACAGAGATCTGGGATGTCATTCATGACCTATGGCTGTTTCTTATTCTCATGTCACCCTAGAACCTCCTGGGCTGTTGACAGTAGCACCTCTTTGATGTTTCCAGTGAGGGTGTCTACATCACATTCTACCAAGCTCAGCGCCGCAAATTTTCCTTAAGCTGAAGCTATGTAGAAAGACATAACAAGATATTATCAATATTTAACCAGTAGCAATCATACTTAGCTGATAACATTTTATATTACCTTTCAGCATATTATAATTGTAAGAGAGATATTTTGAAACTTTAAACGTGTAAATAAATGTGAAAGTTGGAGTGTGTTGGTGGGAACGTTCATAAAAAAACAGATGAAAGAAAGGTGTTCTTTTCACATTCTTTTTTCCTTGTTATACACTGATTAGTTATAGAATAATGAAGAAATAAAGCTATGCCAGGGTCTTCAGCAATGACTCCACCAGTCTCCAAAACCAGGTTTGATACCCCAGGTCACCATGAAAAATGTAATTATAGGTACACTGCATTTAGACAATTTCAGAAAAATGGTTGTAAGTTCCTTATTTACTGTGACTTCATCCCCCAGGATTGTATAAAGAAATAGCAAATGTGACAGTACCAAAGGTTTTGTGACGAAACTGAGGGGGAAGGGCGGACTAAACGCCCGAGGGGAAAGGGGACATTTAGCTATGGCTCGCCTTACTCCGACTTTCACCCTGCTCCACCCTCTCACTCGCTGTTCGCACATTCACGCACAAGCAAACACAGACCACTGTCTCCGCTCATGCGTGCCAACACACTGACAACGCCGTTGTACAGCACAAAACAAATTATTATTGATACAATAAACACAAAGGTAAGCAAATAGAAGTCAAACTCTGATGTGAATAAAGTGGCCTGACAAAAGGCCCCGCACAAGACAATGATCAAAACAAGACTAAAACCATCATATTTAAGATATGTGTACAAAAGGCAGTTTTCTCATGCACTGGTGTTGTTGTGACAACTGAATTTCCTCTCACATTGATACACCGGGGCACTCACCCAGCCTAGAGACTGACTGCTCCTTCAACCGCCACAGAATCGTACTGACTCACACTGGCGCTCTTGGTGAAGTCCCTGTTAGTCGCTTATGGTTGCCCCAGGCAACATTGACGTTGACGATGAAGGTGGGCTCTCTGACACACTGTCCCTAGCCTGCTTGCACTGCTGCTCACACTGGTTGCCCCAGGTAACGGTCAGTAGCTGCTAGGCAATGGTTGTCTGGCACGGCTCCAGACGCCCAAGAAATCCAAGGAATCACGGATGAGGTATCCTGCAGGTCGCTTCCATGACGGTTGCCCCAGGCAACGGATGGTGGTGCACAGGTACCGAACCTTTCAGTATATTCCTTTCTTTCCGTCTGCGAGGCAGAGACCCTGGCCTTACACTTCACCGGTTCCAGACTGCAAATCCTAGTAAGCACCACGTCACGTTCACGGGGAACGGGCCTCCCTTTGACACACTAAATGCCTGCAGCTGCTACGGACTCAGAGACGGTAGTCCCTACTTGATTGATGGGAAAAGGATGCAAGTACAAATCTGTCCTGAACTATATACTACTAAAACACGTGACCCATCTAAACCAATCCGCTTACTTCTGATCTATCAACCTTCGACTAAAATACCCAAGGTACCTGCCCAAACCATCTTCTCACGGTCAGTCATCACAAGCGCCATGCTGTCGGGACACCTGTCTGGCTTTGTCGCTCAGTGCAGATGACCAGTCGGTAGCCATGAAACGACCGCTATTGTCCCGTGTGAAGGATATACTGGTCTTTCAATTACCCAGTGGTTCTTGGCCTTCAGCCACGACCGGTCGTTCTTCTCAGAACGGTCCCTTGTTGTGATAACGGCCATCCCTCCTTCCGACCTAGCCCCCTTTGCCACGTCCATCCTACCATAACGACCCCATTCCCAAGCTCAACTAAGAAAAGGGTGACAACCACAATAAAACACATGGCCCCATCCCCCGATAACCAACCTTGGTAAGGTATTGCCACAGGCAATCACAGTCCCTCGACAATTATATTTGGAACTCGACTATTTTGCTCTGGCCTTGAACCAGTGGTTCATGACAGGTTTTTTCCTTGGTTTTTGTAGATGTTGGCACTTCTGCAGGGCAAAAAAAAAATAATGCTGCTAAAGATGTTCAAACTAAGAGTCTGTTCACAAATGATGAAGTAAATTTTTCTCAAGGTAGTTCTCAGAAAGAAACATGAAATTTGACAACAAAAATATTTAGATCTGCTGTTTACTCTCGCAAGTCTACCGTCATGAGTAAAAAAAATGTCTACAAATGCAGATACACATTAGCCTACTTTACCATTTGTCACATGCATACCATGTATTTATTATAAATAACTTTCTTTTAACTTTATTTGAATTATAATTCTTGTAGTGTTAGTCAACTATATATTTGTATGTATTGTCATTTTATTATTTTTAAACTGACTTAAACTGTAACAGTTTTCAAAAGCTAAACAGACCTACCATACTCTCAACATATATGCTGAAGGCATGTGTCATTGTCTCTTTAAATTTTTTAAGCTTAAAGCTTTCAAAGATTGTTATCACTTGCAAATGTCTGTCATCATTTTACAGAACAGCACAGCAGTGCCTGCATGATTTGACTCTTGTTGTAAAGCTCTTGGGCATTCTTCTTCATAACTAAGAGACACATGAGGCATCGTTTTGAAAAGCTCCATGTAAATAATATGAATGTGAACTTATAACGCTCAGCATCACAACCAGTATAGATCATACTCTCTGCGCAGACCAGTAATGATAAATGAAAGATTATAGACAGTGGACAGTGAGATACATATAGGCACACTGAACAAACATAAAGATTAGGTACAAGAGTAGAGCGTAAAGCAATTGATGAAGGTATGAAGAGATATAGGTACTGTAAACTGTGAGATGGAGTCATTACATGATGGTTAGCATGACAGACAGTATTGCAAGGGAATTAAGAATTCAGGGGTTGTACTAAGAAATAAGGAATAAAGTCCATTGTAAGAGACTCAGCCGTCTGCATGGAACAATAACTTCGTTTTTTCTTTACTTGCAGGGGGAATAAGAGTGTGTGACTATTGCTGCAAAGTGGTGTTGAGATATGCTCACCAGACTGTTTCTACTGGAGAGGTAAAGGTTATACGGGATGATGTTAACACTGGATCTTCTCTGCAACTAGAAAGTGATGTTGGAAGCCTATGGTCACCTATTACCCAACATGGATCATTGTCCAGAGAAGAGCTAACTTTGCCTCAGCACCGGTATGTCTTTAAAATGAAAGAATGCTTGTTCACATTCATGTGTTTATGGTTTTGATTTTTCTTGTCTTTGTTCTGGGTGGTCCGGTGGCACAGCGGTTAGCATCTGTCACCAATACAGTGAGGGTTGGCTGTCCTGGGTTCAGCTCTCATCTCAGGCATGCTGTTCTTTCTCTGCATGTGGCATTTGTTTACAAGGCTGGCTACCTTGCCGTGATATATCCTTAGTTGCTGGCTTGGCTTTAAAGACCAATCCCCCCACCTCTTGTCTTTGTTCAGAATATGAAGATGCAGATTTTATCAACTGTTAATGCTATTTGCACTAAGTGTGACATTGCTAGTGAGCTAATTATAATTTAATGACAGACCTTAAGTTTGCATGAAACTTACAGAAGGTGCTTAATAATTTTAATTTTTGTGAATTTTTTTTTCATTCTTTTCCAGATGACTGTAGAGTTTACCCTACTAGCTACCCGTGCTTTATACAGAGTCATTGGTTTTCTGTTCTCTATACGAGATCCAGAGCAGCCTCCTCAGGCACTTTTTCTTGAATGCCTGAATTCTTCTCTTATTGGCAAGCAAAGGCCACATTTTATGTCGATAAAGCAGGAATGGTACTACGAGTGATTTATATAGATTATACTTTGTAGTAAACCTGATGTTATGACTGCACCAGATCCTATCCACCCTAGCCATTGCCATTGTTACTGTTGCAATCCTGATGCTGATAACAGTTGTGGAGCTGCCATCTTTGGAGAGGGTGGCTCCCAAGTACTTAAAACTGTTTTCCTCTTTGAGCCATGCCCCTTTCATGCAGATCTTTACTATACCATTGCCAAGTTATGTTCTCCATTCCATATGCGTTCAAACTGTCAGTCTGTTGGTAAGATCTTGCTGATGCTGAAGATACTTTCCTTTCAGGATGCGACAGTTAAAAAGATCTGCTCAACTGTGCTTCTACCTGGTCTGAAGCCAACATGCTTTTCTGCTAGCAGGTCTTCAGCAGTGATGCTGATGTGCTTATGTATTACTTTCAGCATGACTTTACTTGGGTGGCTGAGAAGGCTTATTGTTCTGTAATTCTGACACTGTTTGCTGTTTCCTTTCTTTGAGTACTAACAATAATAATAATGTATACCTGTAATGTGCAGCATCACAACCCAGATAGACTGCACACTCTGCGCGGACCAGTAGTAATGAATGAACATTAGATGACAGTGGATGGTGAGATAGGTATAGGCACACTGAACAACGTAAAGATGGAGTACAAGAGTGGAGCATAAAGCAGTGTACTTACCAGACAACAGGACTGCTAGTTCCTTCTTACCTCCCTGCTATGGGTCTTTTTTAGTTTTGGCAAAAAGCTAGATAGGTGAACTCACTGGGTAGGATGGGTGAGATGTGGGACGAGTTGGTTTAGTTTGTGTGCTTCCTATTCATTGGTCAGCTTTGACCATTTGGGAGTGGACAGCTGGAATTGAGTAGCTAGTATGCTGAACTCCACAGTCATGTCATCTGGAAAGTGCTTGAAAAAGGAATGTTACTGCCAAAAATGGCATGTTTTAAGCATTTGATATCATAGAGATGTTTAATCATCAGCTATTTCTTTGCATTCATTCTGTGCTACATGATAAATTACTTTCTTTACCACTACTTATTTGTCTTCTGATTGTGAATTTCTGACTTTTTGTTTTTATTAGTGGTTAACATTTTATCACCTGATATGTGTAGATCCAATAGCTCTCCAGATATGGCTGGCACTCTGACGGACAAAGCTGCACCTCCATTTGACCTCACTCCACAATCTGAATTTCCTAGTCAGGAGAGTCTTTATCAGGAGACCAAGAAACTAATTCAGGTGAATGCATTTTTTTCCATTGGAATCTCTTTGCAGTTGTAAGGGAATCTGTTGTATTTGATATTTCTTTGAAAGATTCTTTTTATATATGGGAGTGAGATCTTTGAGTGTGAAACTTCAGTTAGCTTGAAATTGAAATAATGGATTTGATTATATGATAAATATTTACAAACAAACATAAAATATGCAAATACATCTGGCTTTACTTTAAATTGCTTTCATATTTATCAGATTATGCTAATGATCATGCTTTGCATTCATTTATACCAGTGTAACCGTGTGGTGAGGTCTTTTTGGTGGCAGAGTCCCACCAAAACTAACAACTAGCGGTTAAGAACAAACGCCTGCCAAAACTATCAAGTAGCTCTGGCCTACCGTCCCTCTACACCAGTCCACAGTGAAAGTAAAAGAATATGCATATTTTGCAAACCTGTGAAATTGTGACAATTTTTTTTGTTAATCTCTGATTTTTTTTCTTTTCAGGATTCTATGCAGCTGAGAGCACTGTGGCGACAGCTTGTAGAAGCTGACACTGGCATAGAAATGCAGACTCATCGTGTCAGGCTACGGACACACCAGAATTGTATTGTAGGGCGTGATCTTGTTGACTGGCTCATCCGCAATGACAAAGCTGTCAAAAGGTACCAAAATCTTTTGAGTGAAGATTACTGGGGAGAAGTGGGAGCCATTTTGCAGACTTTTGATATGAAGATAAAAGGGACAGTGAAATTCAAGTGATTCACCACCAAAGTAGAATCCAACCCTGTACTTAGATCTTTCACTTCCCAGATGAATCAGGTATCATCTGCTTTGTGTGTATGGGGACTTTTTTTAGTCAGATGCCAGGCTAAGCCTTCAACTGGTGATCTTAAAAGTGCAAAAGTTATTATTATTTTTTTAATGGCATATTTTTAAGTCACAGTTTGCATAAAACCAGACTATATCTGTAAGTTTATAGTTGATATTTAGTTCCTACATAAAATATTCTTGTACTTGCTGTTGGAAATATATATACCTGTTTACAAGTTTGTAAGTTTCTATGGAGGCAGATCTCCCCCATAAACTACACTCATATTTCAGATCTGTATTTATATTGTTAGCCACCTTGGATTATAGAGTTTTATTTTGCTTCAGGACAGACACAGTTAGGGCTGGTTCACCAAAATATCCACCTTTTTTTTAGAAAAGTGCTTTTTTTATTAATCACGTGGTATTGCACTGCATGCAGAAATTCACCATAAGCACCTTATTGCCTTGGCTTATGCAGGGACCAAGCAGTTGCCATTGGGCAGGCACTGTTGTATGCAGGTTACATTGAGCCACTTGGAAACCAGTTGAATATCTTCCGGGATGAATTTACATTGTACAAGCCTGGTGAGGTAATGAATTTACTCTTTACGTTGTTAGTGAGAGAATGAATCTAAAAGTTCTTATGCCTTCTATTTATTTTTAAATCAGAAGAATAACATTCTCATATTTTGTTTCATATCACTATTTTCTTTGTAAAAAGTCTTGTAGATGAAATTTTCAAATGTATTTGCTGAGAGATTTCTTTTTTTATGTCATCAGTGTGCCAAAAGTTGCTAGCATATGTGAACATCATGCAGCAAGCTCAAGGAATATATGATTTATGCAGCGTACTCTCTGCTAGTTACCTCTTTGTGGTCTTTGTTAAGTGAATTTGTGTGGGTTTTTTTTGTTTTTTGTTTTTGTTTTTGACTCCTGCAGTTTTAAAGAATGTAACCTACAAACCTGGAGCATCCCTTTTACTCTTTGTGAAAGATGACATGGTTTGGATAATTCCTGTGTTCTTTGAACCACTTAATATTACACTGTGTTACTTTAGGTGTTTGAGGGTGGAGATTGTTGTGTGCCTTCGTTAAAACAATTCTGTTAGTTACCCATTATACAAGTGCAAAAGAAAGAGAAAATAACAAGCATGTAACACTTAGGTTTCAGTTATTTAATCTTTAAGTTTGTTTATGAAAGATATATATATATATATATATGTCACTGTACCAAACACTTGGCATATTTCTATTTTTAGGAAACGTTTGCATGGGGAATCTCTCTTAACCAAAGTAACTGTGAACCTATTAATCAGAAAACATGAGTGGTATTTTTCCATTTCAGAATGCCACTCTTATGGAAACACAGACAGATACACAGGTGTTGTCCTCAATGCCAGAAGAAAGGGAAAGCAGTGAACCCCTCTGGTTTAGAGAGATTGACATGAGTGAGGATAAAGATGACGGCACAGGTAAAAATCAAGCAGATTTTTTTTTTTCAGGAAGAGCTACCCTTTGAATCTGAACAGTATCACCAACACACAGCAGAACTTGTCTACGTCCCTAGAGTTCCTGTCAGAGCGTTCAAAGAAGAAGAAACCAAATCTGTGATACATTTTAACATAACTAAAGATAGCTGTATGTTTTATCAATCTATGAGTGACTTACTAGTTTTATAGTAAATTTTAAAGTGGTTGGTGGTGCAGTGGCTAAGGCATCTGCCACCACATTGTGTGATGTGGGAATTTTGACTCCAATATATTTCTCACTGAATGTGACACGTGTTTACAGTGCTGAGTATCAGTGGTTTTCACCAGGTACTCCAGTTTCTTCTGCCCTGTTTGTGCATATTCATGTCTGAAGATGCTTTTTATTCCTATCTTAGAAAGTTGTGTTTGTGTGCCTAAAGTTATTTGAACCTGGCTTTGGTGCTGGGGAAAGGTGCAATATAAATATGCTGTGCACTCAACAGACCGAAATTTATAGTAACTCCTGCTTAATATGGATGTGATAGATCTATGGATATAGCATACACTTAATAATTGAGGTTTTATTTTGGAATTGGTACAGTGTCCGCTGCAGATGATAGACCGTCTAGCACTGCTGGCTCAGAGTGCCGTAAGAGCTTCTCTTCTGAATCAGACGCAAGAACGCTTTCTGTTAGTGAAAGATCTGAGACCGGCAGTGTACAGGAAATTCCAAAATGTGAGTTTGGGTTTGCCTTCCAAGTTGGCAAATTTTGTGAAAAGTATTACTTTGAACATGTTAATTTTCTTACAGGATATTATTGTTTGAGTGCTGAATCAATATTAGACTAAATATAAATTATTGTTCTTGTTCTATATGTCTTCATAGTGTCCTTGGCCTCTAAAGAAGTGCTGGATGAGCCACTGCCAAGACAGGATTCCTTGGCTGTGGGCATGAGTGCTATGGGTCTTCCAGAAGAAGTTTTGAAAGGTAATAGCAAAATGTAAATATTTACAAATAAATAATATAACAGGAATGGTTTTATTGAACTGCATGTTGATTTTTAAATGATCATAATTGATGATATATTTGATATTTGTGCATTTCTTCTTTGTACTGTACCAGATGACATGACTATATGGAGATCACCCTCTAGCTACCTCAGATCCAGCTGTCCAAACCCCTGCAACACGGTAATACTTGAAATCAGCTCAGCCCCCTCCCATCCCACCTGTCTCGCTAGTAATCCTCTATACTCCAGTTTTAAGCCTGGTAGAAGTAGAAGGGGGTGGGAGCATGAAAGAGCGTTTCTTCTGCCCCTCCCCTGTGGAATTTATGGGCCCAGTGGTGTCACGTTACCCTTCTGGTAGTTGTTAAGTTATAAAGAAGCTGTCTGTATCGAATTGGGCTATGCATGTGTCATATTGCTTGATGTTGCTGTCGTGAACGGTATTCAGCACCATGTAGCAGGTGGCTATAGCTAGACACCTCCACTGCCATCTGTGTGTGATACGCTAAAATGGAGCAATACAGAGACGTTTATCATGGCCCAGACGCTCTGCCTTCACGTGTTTGAAGATGTTCGCTTTGGTTTGCCGTGTGTGTCTTTTTTGAGCAGTTCAAAGTTTTGGCGTTCCCTTTGATGCAGAACATCCTTGGCGAATAAGTGATTTATTGTCACAGTATCTTCAAACGCCTGTTTATATTATGGACTGGGAGTCGCACTCGTGTTTTTGCTTCCCTTTGTCCGTTGTTCAGCGCCAGGACTTACCGACATGTTAGGTTGGTCATTTCAAACTGTACTGAGCAATAGGCTTCTGGCTTATCGGATAACTATACAGAACACAAAGCCGCACTACCGAGCGTGATATCAGAGCCAAGTTCAGACGTCTGTGTTAAGACCACAGTCGCGATGTGGAGGCATCCCTCAGGTGCTGTGGTGTGTTCCACTGTTTACCGCAGCTATGGTTAATTTATCTAGTAAGGGGTCTGTCCTTTCTGGATACTTGAATAGAATTAGCCTCAATAGTGAGAGTGCTAGTCACGTGTCCCTGTGTTAAGTATGGCCGTACTAAGGAATCATCACTTAGTGGACTCCTGAGTTTGTTCTTACAGTCTGTCCCTTGCAGCAGTAGTATTAAAAGCAGATCAATAGTATTTGGGATATGCTTGGAGGCAGCCTCCTCGGTGAAACCTGTGACCCTTACCTAGATAACAAGGGCACAAACGGAGCAAATCGTGCTTGTAAGGGTGCTTTCAGCCAGAAGGTGCGGAACCTTTGGTAAAGGAGACAGAGCCTAAATAGAAGGGGAACCAAGAGCGGATTGGTACAACAGACCAGATCGGTGTAACGTTTCACGGCTCAAACTTTTTTTTATATATTATATCATTATTATTATTCATTTTAGTAAGTGTTCAAAGGCCTGGGGAGGGGAACAGCGGCACATTCCTGAATAGTCTGGTGAGCATGTGACGCAGACCTGCGTATCACATCACACCATGACGCAACTATGAAAAATGGGAGATTTTGGTTTTGGAAAGAAAGATGAAATCTTGGTGGAAGGCATCATGGTGTGATGTAATAGTGGCTGTCACGGACTAATCAGCGAACGATCCATGCCGGCTACACTTGTACAGAAATTAATGGATCCCACAGAGCGATTGAGTTGCCAAGCGATTCTCCTAGTAACCAAGCGGCTAGGGGTTTTATTGGCTAAAACCTGGAGAGAGAGGGTGGTTAGGCTAGCTAATGATACCTTGGGGATTCTACGGCAACCACGAGAGAGAGAACAGAGCTATACGGGGACGGCAGACATTCACTGAAAACCATTAGTGACCGCACTTTTGAGGGAAGATTCTGAGGTAACACATCAGAGCGCAGCGACTTATACTGAGACAGCGGACATTTAATGCAAACCGTTGCTGACTCCACTTCTGAAAGATTGATTCTGCGACAAGCAAGTGGAGGAAACTGACTGGTACGGTTTTAGCAAGAGGATATATTGCAAACCGTCAGTGTCTCGACTGTCAAGGATAGGCTCTGCGGCGAGTCATCGAAGAGGATTTACGTTGACAGGATTTACGTTGACAGCAGGAACTCCTCTGTGAATTAGTAACATCTTGTCTACCAAGGGGTAGTTCCTATGAGCAAGGTGTTGAGCTGAGAGACAGGACCAACAGGGCTGAACTTCATATTCCGACCTACGGATGCGTCTAACAGTCTAACTCTATAAACATCAATTTGGATGAGTTATTGTGTTGTCATGTCGCATTGGATACTGGGTCACCTGTTCCCCTGTGTTTGGATTACCCGATCACCAACTCATCTATTCACCCGTTCATCGCATCTTCGAATCATAGATACCGAGTTACCTGGTTGATTGTGTTGAATTATCTCATCATC
The DNA here is from genome assembly GCA_004794655.1 of Marisa cornuarietis. Lineage (NCBI taxonomy): Eukaryota > Metazoa > Mollusca > Gastropoda > Architaenioglossa > Ampullariidae > Marisa > Marisa cornuarietis. Next base: position 2,562,901 of record SMMW01000622.1, on the reverse strand, counting down.
AGTTAAGTATCCCTGCCGCAGAGCTCATAATGGTTGTTATCCATAGTTAGTCCCGTTTCATTCATTCATATTTTTGTTTAGACATTAAATGTGGAAATCGTTGGCCGGCCTTTTTGTCTGAAAAAGGAAGAAGAGTGCCGCAAGCGTAGTTACATGTAGATGTACACTCACGCTCGCATCCATCTATAAGTGCACTCTTCACTCAAAACGTCACAACCGGAGCCCTGCCTTCAGTACTTTTTCGACTTGCTATCCCATGCAGGTGGATGACTGCGGGATACTGGTGGCCCCTGTACCAGCCAGACCACTCTGTCAAGGTAAGGTCCATAACACTTAAGTCTCCAGTCGTAAACGGACTGGATCGACAGTCCGTGGAGCACTCTCCCTCTGGTCCTCTGTGGGAGGGGGTGTGGCCAGTACCAGATAGTCTTGTTCCATCTGTGGTTCTAGACAAGGAAAGTGGCCCTTGTTCCGTCTGTGATTCTAGACGAGGAAAATGTCCAGGCCGGACACAGCATTCCAGAGGATGTCCACCAGTAGGAGGGTGTACAGCTTGCATCAAACGCCCCCTCTCAGCCCACACAAGGTTAGGTAATAAATAAGAGTGAGCAGGTGGAACGCTGTGTTCCAGGAGGGCACCCCTGGCGCTGGACACTTGGTGCTAGTCCCCCCCTGGGTCTCTGCCTGGGAGAAGGCTTTGAACTCCCCAGGCCACGAGTTGGTATGTGGTCGGGAGGCCTTACGCTCAATTCATGCCTGCCCACTACGGATTCGCAACAGAAGGTGGTTTCCCTACCATGGCAGGAGGGCGGCGTTTCCTCCAGTGCCACGCCTGTGTTGCACACCAGGGATAGGAGAGAGAGAGCGGATTTACCGCATCAGCAGCGCGGCGCTCCCCCCAGCTTCCGCTCTGAGCCTGGCTTTTCAGCCGATGGTCAGATGAGTTACCCAGCAGCCAGGGACAGGGGGAAGAAGTCTGTTTGAGACTAGACGTCCTCACATCGGCTTCACTCCCTTCACTCACTGACTCAGCTCCCACGGTTCCAGTCGGGGTGACACTGAGGAGACACTTAGCTCAGTGGGAGACTTTTCGGACCGCAGATCTTGGGGTCCATGTGGTGATCAGCGAGGGACTGTGCCTGTCTTTCAGAAAAGACCTCCCTGCACATGTTCACTGATTTATTCTCCAGGACCAGGAGACAGGGGATAGAGATGTCTGCGAAGTAAAAATCTCGCTACAGTCTCGAGAAGGCTATTCATGAAGTGAGAGTGGCGTTCATGTTGCACGTTTATGCAACCTACATAGACTTTGCTGACGCCTTTTTAATGTCCTGTTGCAACCGTCAGCGGCCTGCTTCTGTGCTTTGCCTTTGAAGGCAGCATTTTATGATTTGCCGTGATGCCTTCTGGGCGGAACTCGGCACTATGATATTTACCGGAATGAAGTTGCACTCCAGGCCCGGGACGAACAGTCTCAGCACTTAAACTTAAAGGCTTGGAACGGTTGGCGATGTGGAGAGCACAAGTTACTTGACAGCGGGCCCTGCAGAAGATAATAGGAATGGTTTTGGCCGAAAGATCCAAGGCAGTGATCTTTTTATGTCGACAGTGGGGTGCTCTCTCCCCTGTGCTGTGCTCCTTAGTTGGAAGGGTATTCTGGTTGACCATGTTTTATTCTTGCATGGCTAAGCTCAGTATTACTGGCAGACTCAATGTCCCAGCCAAAGGCCTTGAACAGGAAGGGACTTTATCCTTCGCCAGACAATTTTCCAACACTTGTCAGGTTGTTTCTTATGGGTGACCTCTGTGAGACTTGTGGGGACAAGCTCCCGATGTTTGAGTCACCAGTTCCTGACCCGCTGATTTGGGCAGTTGACGTAGTGTCACTGCATTTGGAAGGAACTCAGGGCATAGACTTTACAATCCTTCTGCCAGACAAAGATCAAGAAAGCCAAGATCAGGCCTCTCATAGTGGACCCACTTACCTGGAATTGGTCTTGGAAGCTAAGAGTAAGCAGCTTTGTCGATGGGGGTACTTCAAGAAGGACCGCCCATACGGGCTCTGTAAAAAGAGCTGTGCAGTCAGCCAGTTCATCTGGCTGCAGAGAATCTGCATCTTCACGCCTTTGCCTTATTAGAGGTGACAGCTGAAGTCGACATTGATCTAGTGATGTGGCGGAGCGCATTGCTTTCACTAGAAAGCCCTCCACCTTGGTGGTAAAAAGAAGTAGACCTTAGTCATGGACGGGATCCTTCGGATAAGTCCTAGGCAGAATGGTCTGTGATTCTTAATAAGACTTTGGAGCTCGTTATTATTGAAGGCTATAAAGCCATGCTATCAGATACATTCTATCTTTGGCGGCCAATAGAATGGGGGCCAATAGCCATGTTTTGCCCTGCTGACAAGTTTTGTTAGCTCTCAACCAGTAGGTTGCACTCTGTTCCCTTCTTGGAATTAGAGGATGGGTATTTACCACTGGAACTCGACAGTTCTTGAGCTGTTATCCCGGTCTCCTTTAAGCTTCTGGCCGGGCAGACATAGTGTTAGCAGTTGTAGCCAAGGTGGCTACTATATCCGAGACTTTGAGATACTCAGTTTTGACTTGTTGACAGTTTAAGGGTAAGGGTTTCATATCCCTTCAGATAATCCTGCCTTACTGGCTCAGATTAGTCTTCCAGAACAGGGTCCTAGGAGAATATGCTACTCCTACTTCCAAGAGCAGGCCTGAAGGATCAGGTTACCACAGGATTTAATGAGAGCACTCCGGATTTACCCCAAGAGGTTGGCCTCACTCAGGGAGGCATCTGTCGGTTCTTACCAGTGTGAAATCAGTCAATCAATCCTCTTCTTGATATTTGCACATAAGGCCTCAACCAGAGTCCTCCACTGATGTCGATCAGCTGAAACCCACTCCAGGCGACCTCATGTCCAGCCCTTTCCTTTCATCTCCCTTTCCACTGTTGTTCTCCAGGTTTCCTTTGGGCGGCCTTGTTTTCTTCGGCCGTCTGGAGTCCATCGTAGGGCGATTCTGGAGAGGTCTGCTGTCTGCTGGCGGAGCACATGTCCAATCCATCGCCAACACCTTCGTTGAACCTGCGTGGTGATGGACTCGGTTTTAGTTCTTCGGTGGAGTTCTTCATTGGTGATGGTGTTTGGCCAAAAGATGTTAAGTATGCGCGTGAGGCATCTGTTTTGGAAGACGTCAAGCCTGTTACCGATGTTTTTGGTCATCTTCCATGATTCTGATCCATAAAGGAGAGTGCTGATGACATTTGACTTGAAGATTCTCAGCTTGGTCTTCTGGCTGATGTTTTTTGCCTTCCATGTGCTCCTGAGTCAGTCAGTCAGTCGTCCCTTGCCTGGCACCTGGCGTTGGGGGGAGCACATGGATAGACGCGGCAGCTGATAGGGCCCGCCACTCTTGCCTGTTTTGGGCAATAGTCAGCAGGTCCTGTACAGGACGACCAGTCCAGTCTTTGACGTTCGTAAGCCAGTTCTTTCTCTGACCACCGCGGCGTCGGCTACTCTCCAAGGTGCCTTGAAGGATAGTCTTCGACAAGGTGTCGTGCCGGGTTACATGGCCAAAGAAGACCAGCTTACGTCGCTTGACTGTTGATAGTAGAGGTTCCTGGTGTCCTACCAGTGTGGCAATCTTGTTTCTTACAAAGTCGTTGGTTTTGTGTTCTTTGTATGAGATCCGGAGCAGCCTCCTCAGACACTTGTGCTCGAATGCCTGGATTCTCCTTTCTGTTTCGGCGAGTAGAGTCCACGTGTCGCATCCGTAGAGCAGGATCGGCACTACCAGGGATTTGTATAGCCTGTACTTGGTAGTGAACCTTATCTTGTGGCTATGCCAGATCCTATCTAGCCTAGCCATTGCTGCTGTTGCTGTTGCGATCCTGATGCGGATATCTTGCGTGGAGCTGCCGTCCTTGGAGAGAGTGGCTCCCAAGTACTTGAAGCTGCTTACCTCTTCCAGCTGTACCCCGTTCATATAGATCTCTGCTTTGCCGTTGCTATTGATCATAACTTTGCTCTTTTCTGTGCTTGTCTCCATTCCATATGCGTTTGAGCTGTCTGTCAGTCTGTTGGTGAGGTCTTGCAGTTCCTTGTTTGTACCTGCTAACAGATCTATATCATCTGCAAAGCGTAGGTTGCAGATTGGTCTTCCACCGATTGAAATGGAGGTATGGTGGTCATGAAGAGCTTCAAGCATGATGTTCTCCAAGAATATATTAAACAACACGGGTGATAGGGGACATCCTTGACGTAACCCTACTGTGGTACGAAAGTAAGCTCCTATTTGGTTGTTAAGCAAAACTGTACTCGTTGAGCTGTTATACAACGCTTCAACGACTTGGACAAGCCCTTCTTCAATGTTGAATTTCCGCATCACATGCCATAGCCCCTCGTGCCAGACTCTGTCAAATGCCTTCTTAAAGTCAATGAAGTTGTGGTAAAGGTCCCGCTGATGCTGCAGATGCTTTTCTATAAGAAGACGACAGTTGAAGATCTGCTCAACTGTGCTTCTACGTGGTCTGAAGCCAGCCTGTTCTTCTGCTAGCAGCTCTTCTGCGGTGGTTCTGATGCGGTTCTGTATGACCTTCAGCATGACTTTGCTTGGGTGACTGATAAGGCTTATTGTTCTGTAGTTCTGACACTGTTTGCTGTTTCCTTTCTTTGGGAGGGGAATGATTAGTGACTGCGTCCATTCTCTGGGCCATTCCTTGCACTCCCAGACTCTTTGGCACAGAACAGTTAGGGCTTTTGTAGTTGCTTCCCCACCCTGCTTGAGCAGCTCAGCTGGTACATTATCAACGCCTGGTGACTTTCCTCCCTTCAGACTATGTACAGCTTTTTCGACCTCTTCCCGTAGGACTGGTATGTCTGCAGGTTCACTGTCTCTAGTCTGGTTGTTTTGGAGAATGTTGGCGTCGGTCTTCAGCTGGTAATTGTACAGGTCCTTGCAGTATTCTGTCCATCGGTAGAGTACATAATTGCCTTCTGTGAGAAGGTGACCATTGCTGTCTTCGATGACTGAGATCTTTTGCTTGTCTGTCTTAGTGAGGGTCTTTAGAAGTTGGTAGGCCTTTTTGCTGTCACCTCGTGCCATTCCAACCTCTATGTCCTGGCACTGCTTCTCGATCCAGCTCTCTCTAGCTGCCTTCATCCCTTTCTTAATGGCACAATTCACTTCTTTGTATTTGGTTGCTGCTTCTGGTTTGCTTTTCTTTTCTCTCTTCAAGGCCCTCCTTTGGTCACAGAGGTCTAGTATGTCGTTCGTGACCCATGGCTGTTTCTTGTTTCTATGTCGCCCTAGAACCTCTTGGGCTGTCGACAGTAGCACCTCTTTGATGTTTCCAGAGAGGGTGTCTACATCACAGTCCACCAGGTTCAGTGCGCCAAATTTTCCGCCAACCGTGGCCTTGAAGACTTCTGCAACCTTTGGGTCTTGCAGCTTCTCCAAATCAAAGCGAATTTGGGGAGTGTTTGAGAGTCGCTTCGCTTTCAGCCTCAGCTTCAGGTTTGTTAGAACAAGGTCATGGTCGCTGCCTATGTCAGCGCCTGGGTACGTCCTTGTCTTGGCCCTGTTGATGCTGGATTTGGAGCGTCTCGGCAGTAGGATGTAGTCGATCTGATTATGGACCAGTCCGTCTGGTGAGTGCCAGGTGGCCGTCCTTGATTTCTTGTGGGGATACAAGGTGTTGGCTAAGGTGAGTCTCTGGCTCTGTGCGAACTCTAGGAGTCTGATGCCCCTGTCGTTGGTTTCACCAAGGCCAAATTTCCCCACCGTTCCTGCCCATTGCTGGTAGGCGTCTGGTCCGACCTTGGCGTTCCAGTCTCCGAGCACAACCAGGATGTCCTTTTTTGGAACTGCCTTCACAATCTTGTCCAGTTGTTGGTAGAATTCTTCCACTTCGTCGTCTCCATGTGTGGAAGTTGGAGCGTATTCTTGGACAATGGTGACATTATGAGGCTTGGCTGAGACACGAATGGAGATCAGCCGGCTGGATACGGGTGTACAGCTGATGACGGCCGCGGCCACCTTCCTGTGCTCAAGGAAGCCCACGCCGTACTCATGCCTGGTGTCCTCCCCACTGTACCACAGTCTGTGGCCGTCTTCCGTCACTGTTTCCCCAAATCCTGTCCATTTGACCTCCGCCAGTCCCACAATGTCCCACTGATACCATTTTAGCTCGTGTGTGAGTTGGTGCACTTTTCCGCACTGGTATAACGTGCGTACGTTCCACATGCCAATGGTTGTTCCTTCTCTTAGTTTGATTTCTGTTTTGGTTTCAGTCTTGGTCTTGGTCTTGGTCTTGGCTCCAGTAGCACACTTTTCGCTGACCCCACGCTGGAGCCTCCCGATGGGGTGCGCGGTCGTTGTTAGTCCGGGCCGCGACCGATCCGGCATGTTATCTCTTTTCTGGCGTATATCCATGGTCCTTTCATTGAGCTTATACACTTGGTAGCGCTAATCCCTTCTCCAAGTGAACCACAGCCGATTGTCGGCCTGGTCGTGAACACGTAGGCGCTGGGCCCTGGCCGGTACTCTCGTCGTGGAGAGTCTTCGCCCACTGATGCCGTGTTAGTATCAGGATTTTCTGTAGGGGTTTACTCCCTTAGCCTTTATCTTTCCCAAGATTCCCCCAAGGCAGTGGGGCCATTTTTCCTTGGCTAGGATGATAGAAAATTACGTCTGAGTTGACCGCTCCATGCCGGCAGGTGAAAAAATGGCGGCAGCGGCAACCACATGGTTTTCTAAGTTTCTATACTAGTCACACGATCGTTAAACTAGCCCATCAAACATCAAATTTTAAGCTTATGGTCTTATAAAAGCCTCTCTCAGAGTGGTTGGAGCATTTATAAAATATAGATTCAAAAATTAAAATAGATGGCCTACTTCGCAGTTTGAGACGTCTGAGTTGACCGCTCCATGCCGGCAGGTGAAAAAATGGCGGCAGCGGCAACCACATGGTTTTCTAAGTTTCTATACTAGTCACACGATCGTTAAACTAGCCCATCAAACATCAAATTTTAAGCTTATGGTCTTATAAAAGCCTCTCTCAGAGTGGTTGGAGCATTTATAAAATATAGATTCAAAAATTAAAATAGATGGCCTACTTCGCAGTTTGAGACGTCTGAGTTGACCGCTCCATGCTGGCAGGTGAAAAAATGGCGGCAGCGGCAACCACATGGTTTTCTAAGTTTCTATACTAGTCACACGATCGTTAAACTAGCCCATCAAACATCAAATTTTAAGCTTATGGTCTTATAAAAGCCTCTCTCAGAGTGGTTGGAGCATTTATAAAATATAGATTCAAAAATTAAAATAGATGGCCTACTTCGCAGTTTGAGACGTCTGAGTTGACCGCTCCATGCCGGCAGGTGAAAAAAATGGCGGCAGCGGCAACCACATGGTTTTCTAAGTTTCTATACTAGTCACATGATCGTTAAACTAGCCCATCAAACATCAGATTTTAAGCTTATGGTCTTATAAAAGCCTCTCTCAGAGTGGTTGGAGCATTTATAAAATATAGATTCAAAAATTAAAATAGATGGCCTACTTCGCAGTTTGAGACGGCTGAGTTGACCGCTCCATGCCGGCAGGTGAAAAAAAAAAAAAAAAGTGAGGCGAAGGCTTGGCTGGCTTTCGCCAGTCGGGCTCGAATCTCCACCTCCGCATCCCCGGTGTTGGACATCTTGGACCCAAGATAGGTAAAACACCAGTGTGAAATGGTAAGACAAAAAGTTTTCTCAGTGCAGTCAGTTACAGCCTGGGGGTTAGCAGTAGTTCAGGCGGCTTATGCAGTGCTGCTCGACAGGAACTTCCCCAGTTGGTTCATGCATTGAGGCTTGAGCTGTTGCCACTAGTCCAGCCTTCGGGATATGCAGTGCTATAGTTATTTGGGCTATAGGCTGGCGTTCTTGTGTGCTTCACTAGGTTCTATCTATGGATCTTGCACCCTATCCTGACTTATTGGTGACAGTTGGCTGGGTATCAGCAGCATAACAAGGAGTAGATACAGCAGCCTGTTTGGCAGCTCCGATGGCAGCTTTGCAAAGCTCAGTCAAGGCGGCCTCACTCTACAGCCCGGCTGGATTTGGGGTGTGATTTCTTTTGTTTAATGTTCACCTATGGATGTTTGTAGGTGTTCTTATAAGGTGGGCGGCGACTCCCTCCACCTGTTAGTTATTCTCCATATAGTCAGGTCATCTGGTACAGTACGAAGAAGAAATACCATTTTTGGTGGTAAAATTTCTTTCTTCGAGTAGTTACCAGACGACATGACAGCTAGCTCCCTCCCGCCTCCCCGCAGTGGGTTCCAGACTCAATCCAGGCTTAAAACTGGAGTAGAGAGGCTCACTAGCGAGACAGGTGGGATGGGAGGGGGCTGAGCTGATTTCAAGTCTTACCGTGTTGCACGGGTTTGGACAGCTGGATTTGAGGTAGCTAGAGGGTGATCTCCATACAGTCATGTCATCTGGTAAGTACTCGAAGAAAGAAATTTTACCACCAAAAATGGTATTTTTTTCTTGTGCCTTGTTTTTTCAAGGGGCAATGTTTCTGAGTAAGGCACCTGTACCATCCTCGGACATTGTAACCTGTCCACAAGGCTGGCGCACAGTAGATCAACTGAGAGAAGAAAACGGGGAGAAACTTGCATATGAGAGACTGAAGTATGTTTTGTTTTTAAAAGAATTATGCTAAGACTGTGCAGCTGCACACTGTAGACTTTCAAGAACTTTTTAAAATAAGTTTACCACAAATATTTTGCTTCACAGCTAGACAGAAGAATGTTATTCAGAAAACATACAATAACACAAATATTTGCCTTTACAGTATATTGTGGGATATTCATCTTGCAGGCAGGCACATACAGAGCACTGGCAGGTTGTGACACGACAACTGCTAAGTCAGCAGGGTCTGTCTGCTTCATGGGAGGTTGTTATTTTGAACTGCGTGCGTCAGATCAGTCACTTTGTACGGCCTGATGTCCGACGTGAAGCTGATGATCTAGATGTCCGCAGATATGTTCACATTAAAAAGGTGAGCTGCCTTCTGTTCTTGTAATTTGTCATGAATTGGTCAGTTGAACTTGAACAGATTAATGAACACAAATTTCTAATGGCTGTGCTCACAAGCCGAAGAATTTCCTATTGCATTCAACTTTCAGATCCATAAATACATAGCAACTGCTAAGGTGTTGAGAGATTGATATGAACATCTACATGATATATTTATTTGTTGCAGATACCTGTTGGTCAGAAGCATGACACATCATTAATCCATGGACTGATGTTTACCAAAAACATTGCTCATAAGAAAATGCACCAGCAGATAACAAATCCTCGCATTCTTCTTTTGCGTGGGGCCATTGAGTATCAGCGAGTGGAAAACAAGTTTTCATCCCTTGAGCCACAGATCCTACAGGTGAGGTGTCATGTCATTAGCTATTATCTCTGACATTTACAATCTAACAGGTCTTTGCTACACATATATTGTAACATATGCACCAGTGATAATAGGTAATGTGTAGGAGATTATTTGATTATTGTGTATTAATGTCAAACACTTCATTATTACAGGAAAAAGAGTTTCTCAAAAACAGTGTTGCAAAGATTGTTGCATTTCACCCCAGTATTGTGGTAGTGGAGAAATCAGTGTCACGCCTGGCACAGGAGTTTCTGCTGGATGCTGGAATAACTCTTGTGTTCAATGTAAAACCTGTAAGTGTGCTTGAGGAATTTAGAAGTTTTCTGTGATTTATTTACATTAGAGAAGTTGAGGAGAGAGTGCCTGTGGATGTGTGCTGTCTTTTCACATTGCACATAAACAGAACAATATCAGTATAACATAAAATTAGAGCAAAGTTAATATTGCAATCATATACATTATTTTTGTTATAAGGCAGAATAGGATTTGCATTCAGCACTATCTTCTTAAATACTCTGTATTCCTAGATAGAACTTAATCAATTCAAGTTGTGTTGCAAGGTTTTAGCTTTTAACTTGGTAATAAATATTTTGAGAATGATCAGAAAGTCATTGGTTAATTGCTTAAGCTTTGTTTTTGTTTTTTTTTGTCATGTTCTGGAGAGACTTGGGTACACTACAGAATATAGGTAATCCTGTAATGATTTCTGTGTCTTTGGCTTCAAATGTCAAACTTCATATTTTTAGTTATTTGGTGGACCTGAATTTCTTGTCATACTAAAAAACATGAACCATTATGGCTGTGTCTTTCCCTCCTCAGACTGTGATGGAGCGGCTAGCTCGCTTTACCCAGGCTGACATTGTACCTTCCATTGATAGTCTGGTTAGACCACCAAACCTGGGCTTCTGCCACAACTTCCAATGCCTTACATATGCTCTTCCTAACAGTTTGTATTTTCATTTGGAAAAATTGTATAGTTTTCTACGCTGTCTTTTTAGAATTTTTTTTGCATCAATGCTGCATTTAAAAAAAAAAGTTGTTTGAGCAGGAGTTGCAGATTGGTTGATGCTTGTATGAAGGTTTAGAAACACCTTCAAAATCTTCAGTTAATCAGATTATGCAATTATTGTTAAAAGTTCTTTTTTGTTTTTCACAGTAATTCTTTTCTACAACAATGAGGTAATTTTATTATTTTTTATTTTTTCTCACTTACTTTTGATCTTAACAGGAAACCTATTGACAGAAGATCAGGTTACAGAAAATAATATGCTTGTCTTATTGACTGTTGGAAGGCTTCTGAGTTTTTAAGTACTCAGCTTATAGCTTGTGGACCATCATCTCTGCATATGTTTACTTACCTGTAAGGACAGTAGGGAATTATTGTTTTCTAAAAATTGTTGTTCTTTCAAAAAGAGGAGAACAAGACGGTGGTAAAGTTTGATGGATGTGCCACCCATCTCGGCTGTACCATCAGTCTGACTGGTGCTTCATTCAGTGAACTCAAAAGAGTGAGTATCTTTCAGTACTCTTGCTGTTTACTCTGATCATTCTTTATAAACATTACTAGTAGCTCTTAAACCAAACGAAAAGACTGCTGGGCTCTTTTTAGAGAGCTTGAGACAGAGATACTCACTCATGATTTTTCTGTATTTTATATGGAAAAATCTGCTGACACAAAAATACAGTTTCTGAATTGTTACTATGAATTTTAGATTGCAGCATTTAAAAAAAAAGTTTGTATCATTCCCTGTCCGATTTGTGCCCACTATTTCCAGTTCGTAGTTTGCACATCTGCACTGCAGCCATGCCAACCGAGAAAGTGCCAAGATACCTTTGTCTTGACAATGGTAGTACTGATGTTCCCACTGATGCTGAAAAATAAAAGCAGACTTTTTCAAAATCATACACAATTGACTTAAGTACACTTAACCCAGAAAAAAGTTGTTGGGTGGGGGACAAGTATGCATTTTTCAGGTAGTGCCATTGACATCTCACACATTAGTCAAATGATGCAATGAAAAGTCCATCATGCCAACGCCTTCCCACCCCCAAAAAAATGCAATTACTGAAAAGGGTGTAGTAAATATGTACAGCCATATGATTTTCCTTGTTAATTCTCTTCAATACTTACCAGATGACCTTTTAGGAACTTAGGGACTACAACTGCTCTTTAACTAAACGAATTACTGCCCATAATCAGTGGGGTTAGCAGTCCTAGCCGCTATAGTCTCAACTATATCCAGGTGCATTCGCCTTCAACCAATATATAAGCAGACATGCTCAGCCTTTCCAGGAATCCATATTCCAGGGTGCTATTTTCCGTATTCTATGTCCAAAATTTGTATTTTATAAAACAATAAAAGTCTAACAGATTACAAATGAAAATGAAGAAATCTCAGGTGCATTTTCATACATCATTTCAACAAATTTTCTGGATTTTCTCCATATATAATGCAAAAAAAATTACATTTCTGCCTGAATCTAGAACTAACTTAGATCATGAAACACTTCTCAGAATCTTTATACATTGATTCAATCTCTCCTATTTTGATGTAAATAAACCCCATGATGCAGTTCATTCAGATTATTTTTTTTGTAATAATAATTGGCTAAAATTTAAGTCACAAACTGTATTTTGTACTGAATTGAGTAGGACAGTTAAATTGTTTAATTTCTGGAACCCTACTTAATGGTAATAGCTTGTAGATTGGCAAAGGGATGCTGCTAAGCAAACAAAATCCAGGAAAAAGATCCTGCAGGTAGACAAATCAGGCAGTGACCTTTCAGGAAGAATCTCTTAGTTATTAGATCCCTTTAAAGTAATTAGTAGCCATTAGGAAAGGAAGGGGTGGTTGAAGATTAATAGTTACAATAATGACACTTGCTTAATTGTGTCATCTTGTGAGTAAAAGAGAAGAATGTATAAAAATTCTGGTTCAGTGGATGCATCAGAGCACTGCCTGTTGATTTGTGCAGGAGATGTAGCACACTGAGTCAAAATCATGACTATAGTTGTCATGGGACCTTTGGTCACTCACATAAATAGCAGTCAAAATTATGCAGTAAATTACCCAGGTCTTCTGAGGTAATAAACTTGCTATCAGACTAATCTTCTGTTACCACACATTCTGTATGTAAAATCTGTCGGCATAGAGCAGATATAAAAATTAAACTTCAGTTCTTTAATTTCAAACTTTGATCGCAGAACACTTTGTTGGCATGTTGACCTCTGCTGTGGATCTGCTTGTAATGTCATGTGGTCTTTTTTTAAAAGTGGAAATTATACCATTTTCACCTTTGTTACTATGCATAAAGGTTTTTTCTCCTTATTAGAAATAAATCCACAGTGAATTATGTACACCATTTTTAGTGTCAGATAATTACATTACATAAGCTAATTTGTAATGCTGAAGTTTGGTTTCTGAGAGTACTGTTTCTTTAGGCTGTAATTTAGTATTGTCATATTGTTTCTGGAAATTGATACTGATGATAATGATGTGGTTTTTGTGTGTTCAGGTAAAGTTAATTCTTAGATTCATGACTCTTGTGGCCTACAACTCTCTGCTGGAACTTTGTTTTGCTATGGATGAGTTTGCCATGCCACCACCTGGCTCAGAGGAACTTCTAGAAAACATGGAGGGATTTGAGAGTTCAGTAGAAAAAATGGATGAAGACACAGATATAGATGAGAAGGAACCTATGAATTTTCTTGAAATAAAGGAAAACATTGATCCATTAGATCCTGAGTGGAGTGTAATTGACAAAAGCATTAAGTTTGCGATTGGTGAAACCCAGGTATTAGTGTCACATAAAGAGTTAAGTGTTGAGTGCACATTAGATAAAGAGAACAATATGGAGTATACATCTCTCACAGAAGTGTTGCCAGGAATCTGTCATGTGGAAGCTCCTTCACATGTTACAGTAACATTGAGCGAGGCCAGTGAGAAGGATGATGATCACAGAGAGGTAACTGGAGATGATCCCACAGCAGCTGTACAAGCAAGTTCTGGTGTTGCATTGAGACCTGTGGACTCAAACATAAAACGACAACTGTCTGCAATGATGGAGCTTACTGATTGCAGTGACCCATTGCTAGGGTACCAGAAAAACCAAGATGACTCCATTTTCAAACGCTCTCAAAGCATTCAGTTTCAAGAGCAGAAACAGACATCGACTCATTTGTTCAGGCACTTTCTGCAGAACTCTGCTCTTTCAATCTCACCATACATAAAGTATAGTGTTCCATTTCTGGAATCAGAAGTAGGGGCTCGCTGCTTTGCTAGGGACTTTCTTCCTCAGGAAATTTACTGGTCTGCATTGTTTACTGGTGAAAGGGCCCCGAAAGAACAGAGGCTAAGTAAGGTAAAATATGTGGACATGGATTGTGGGACTCGTTATGCTGTCAAGTCCAACATTAAGATAACAGAGGCTCATCAGTTTGTTTTGAGTGAGATGACTGCTCCTGCTGCAGAAAACAGCATGCAGGTTAGTTTGATTTGATTTGATTTGTTTTTTTGTTTGTTTTTTTTTTACAAGTGAGGAAGATATATATATAGAGAGAGAAACAGACAGAAGGAAAAAAAAGTGATTTTGGTGTTTTGGGGTGTGAAGCAGCGTGCATGAAAAAAATTGATATATATATATTGTATGTCATTATTGGTGACAATTAGATGAAACCAACAGTTAAGCAATATCATCAGACCATAGAAGCAGTACTGAAGTAATAATAAAAACTCATTGGTATCTTACATTAATATAAAAGTAAAAAAAAAACCCCAAACTGTTGACATTTGACATTGATATGAAACTCAGAAGAATGTCATATCAGATTTGAGGTCATATTTCGATTAGGTGTTGAGTAAACAGTAGAAGGAATACAGTGTACTGACCTGAGCCTGGTTGGAGTGGTTTGCAGGAACTTATTTGTCTCCTCCTCAAATGTATTAACGTGCCCCTGAGTCAAATGAACTTTTGTTTCTCCTTCCCATATTTACTAATATGTTCTTGAGACCTGTTTATCAGCTGTTTGGGGGCATTTTTTAATTACACTCCCTTATGATCACATTTTCAGGATAAGTGCCCAACACTTCTGTCTGTTTCTCTCTCTCTCCTTGAGCATTACTCCTAACACAGTCCACATAATGCTCGTCCTTCTTACCCTCCCCCTTCTGCTCTTGTTACTTTTCTACCCATCTTTCTCTGCAGAACCGCTACATTTTCTATGTTCCTGTTACTTGGTGCCTCTTTGTGTTTCCTATCTGTGTTTTCTGTTTGTCATCAGTACTGTTGTTTATTCTTCTGTTACTCTTGTTCTTTCCATTTAGTCCATGTCTCTTACTCGTTTTAAGCGTGAAGACCATGCTCTCTATGAGTGTGAATATGTGCTATAAAAATCTTCATTATTATTATTAAATGAAAATACAGTATCTTCATTGATGATGTTAAATGGTTACCTAACTTTTGGTTTGCTTTTTGGCTAGACGCTGATTGCGGACTTCCGGGCAAGAGGTGGGCGTATCCATGTGTTGTCTGGAAAGGGAAAAGTAAATGGCATTTCTCGGGATCCTTCTCCAAAAGCTTCAAAAGAGATGCTTGAAGAATCCCTCCTTTCTGAGGCAACTAGTACTGCTGGAATCTGCTGGGAAAAAAAAGTATGTATATGTGTGGTGTGAATGTGTGTATGTGTGTGTTTTTGAACTGAAATTGGAGTTGATTAAAAAAATTGCTGTCAAGACGTTTCATTTTCATGTTTAGAAATTGTATTGTTTAAGATTTTAAATGTCTCTGTACAGACAGATTGCTTGGATATTCATAATCACCAGCACCTGGCAGTCCTCTTCAGCAGCTATTCTTATCGCTCTCCCAACCATCCCAACCCTTGTGTCTATCCCTGGTGAGTAGCAGCTATAGTTTAACGTTTTTCAGTAGATTCATGTTTGTATTTTTAGTACACTCATCATATTTTTTTGTACTGGATACAGCTCTGCTATCTTAAAACATACATCAAATTGCACTTGAGCTTTGTTGTTCTGAGAAATTTGGAGAGATATCAAAAGTTGCTTTAGTTCAATGCATTTCTTTCAGGGTGGTTACCATGGAATACTATGGGAGAAGTGACATCACCCTTGGGGGTTTTCTGGAACGGTTTTGCTTCAGGTATTTTGAATTACTATAAATTCTATGCGTGTTTATTGGATGGTATTGTCACGTTCATTTGCATGGCACTGTGATGTTAATAAATACCAGCATTTTGTGTTCACAGTTTCTGTTTAGCAACTATTTTTGTTGGTCTCCCAAACAGAGAATTATGCAATGTTTCTGCAAAGAAAGTAAATTCACAACTGAAAACTAAGATGCTTTTTAATATATTGAAAAAAGAAGTGTATCTTGTTACAGAGAGTCTTACACTTGCCCATCTCAAACTTGTGAAGTTCCAATGATTGATCATATACGGCGTTTTGCACATGGCCATGGTTGCATCAATGTACTGCTGAAAAAGCTAGATAACCAAATTCCAGGTGCTCAGGATAATATTTTAATGTGGAGCTGGTGTCGCCGCTGCAAACAGGTGTGTCTGGTACATATATCTTGTATAACTATGTAGACGAGCATTTTAGGTGTGTAGATGTGTAAAGTTTATTTATAAATTTGAGACATGAAATATGCATATAAAATGTTTGAAGTACCAGATTGTTCAACAAGTGTCTTTAATTTTACAGTGTATGATTTCTGTAAAAATTGAAAATAAAGCTAGTTAAATGGGAGTGTGTCTGATCCATAAACAGGTGACTCCAGTTGTTCCAATCAGTGCTGATACATGGAATTTGTCGTTTGCCAAATATCTGGACTTGCGTTTTCACTGCACGTGCTTCCATCGCCGTGGCTCAGCAGAACCTTGTACCCACTCTCTTCATCTTGACCACTATCAATATTTTGGCCACAAAGACATTGTTACCTCCTTCAAGTCAGTATATTCAGACTTCATTTGATGTATAAAATGAAAAATACACGGTGGGCCAACAGTAGGTATAATCTGCCTTTGCTATTTATAACCTTGGCTGTATACCTACGTTTGGCTGATCTTGTATAGTTGTTTAAGCAATGTTGCTTATGCAGATGGAAATATACATCCTTTAAACCAGGTGTGCCCAACCTATGGCCCGTGGGCCACATCCGGCCTGTGAAGGTACCTCATGTGGCCCGCTCATTTTAACTGGACACGGGGACATCACCCTGACGCTGCCACAGGGTCACCCTTTTGTTGCCATACATACAATTTTTGGTATATCGCAGCATAATTTCATTTTTAACATTGGCATAATTCTGGCAAAACTGCCTGGTTCTGGTGCGAGATTTTTTTTATCATGTTGAGTGTGGCCCTCGGGTGAGAAAAGGTTGGGCACCACTGCTTTATTCTCAGATAATGCTTATGTCTACTTTTTATTGAGCATATGAAGGAAACAAGGGCTAGTTATTAAAGAAGACACATATTCCTCTTGGTGAATCAAATAAAAGAAGCAAAGAGTGAAGTTTGACAAGTTTTCGTGTGTTTTTAAACCATGATGCTATCTAGCACAATAGTTGTTTCACAAAGCTGTTGGCAATAATTGATATGAATGATGCATTTCATATGCCTTAAAAAAGCTCATATTTTGCCAGCTGTTCAAATACATTTCACATGAATCTTTTTAAGCATTAAAACTGATGCCTGGCACACCTGCCTTAGCTGTTTTATGCTGTATAACATTTGCATGAAGATTGGCCAGAAAAGAAACCAGCCAAACTCAGAGACCCAGCAATCAAAAAGGCCTTCGGCATTGCACCGAAAAACAACTTCAGTATCCTCCGAGATGAAGCAGCAATAACAATCGATACCTTTAACAAAGCCTCAGTAGAAGCAGCAAAAGAAGCCATTGGCTACAGGACAAGACCCAATAATGTATGGATATCTATGCACACAACACGCACAAACAAAGCTCACTCGGCTCGCAGAAGAAGCAGCAATGACGGGCCTGACCATCAAGATCAAGAAGACGGAAGTAATGCGGGTCAACAACAAGCAAGAAGCCCCACTACAACTGCATGGGGAATGCATTACAGAGTCTGACCGTTTCACCTACCTGGGCAGCATAGTCAGCAAAAATGGAGGTTCAGATGAGGATGTAAGAAGCCGAACAAACAAAGCCAGTCTTGCATTCCACACCCTACGACCTATCTGGAACTCCAAAGCTCTATCTTTACACACCAAGATCCGCATCTTTAACACAAATGTAAAGGCAATACTTCTATATGGATCCGAGACATGGTGGGTGACAAATGCCATTACTAACAAGATTCAGACATTCGTCAACAGATGTCTGCGCCACATCCTCAACATCAGATGGCCTGATAAGATCTCCAATATAGACCTGTGGGAGAGAACCAATCAAAAACCTGCTAGCCAAGACATCAGGAAGCGGAAGTGGGGCTGGATTGGTCACACCTTACGAAAGCCAGCCGACAACTTAACAAGACAAGCTCTGGGCTGGAACCCACAGGGGCCTGAGGCGCAGGGCTGGGAGACCCAGAGAGACGTGGAGGAGATCAGTCCACAGAGAGGCAGAGACAGCTGGCATGTCATGGTCCCAACTAGAAAGGAGTGCCCAGAACCGGGTCCGTTGGCGGGGTGTGGTTGCGGCCCTATGCTCCACTGGGAGCGTACAGGAATAAGAAGAATCTATGCACACATGGAACTTGATAGAAGAAAGGAAAGAGATGAAGAGGAAGCTTCTGAACACAAAGTCCAACAGGCTGAAAGAAAGGACTGCTCCCCAATACAGGGAGCTAGACAAACAGATCAAGTCTTCCTCAAGGAGAGACAGGCGACAGTATATAGAACAGCTCATGGCTGAAGAGATGGGGGGAACATTTTCAACAGATTCTTAACCAGCCAGACCCGTCGGTGCTACCTGAAATCACCGAAGCTGAAAAAGACCTGGATATCAACACTGGTCCCATTGCACTACAAGAAATTAAAGAAGCCATTCACAAAACAAAGAACGGCAAGGCGCCAGGATGGGATGGTGTATTTGCTGAAATGCTGAAAGCAGAAGAGGAAGAGACACCATGTATCCTACAAGGCATCCTCCAGGAGATCTGGAACAGTGAAAAAAATCCCTGCCGATTGGAGAAAAGGTGTTAAGTCAAGATAGCAAAGAAAGGAGACTCTGCTGACTGTAATAACTGGAGAGACATCACATTACTATCCCTCACTAGCAAAATTTTTAGCCGTATAATCCTCCAGCACATTACAACAACAGTAGACTCCATATTCCAGCAAGAACAAGCTGGCATCCAAAAAGGACGATCATGCATCGACCATATCTTTCTGCTGTGACAGATCCTGGAATAATTACAGAAGTGGAGCAGCCCCCTGTATATGACCTTTATTGACTTTGAGAAGGCATTTGACAGCCTACATCGTGCCACTCTATGGAAGATTCTACGTCACTATGGCATCCCAAAGAAAGTAGTCAACATCATCAAGTCCCTGTACAAAAATTTTAAATGCCAGGTCATCCACATTAACCAACTGACTGAACCTTTAAGAGTGGACACAGGCGTCAAGCAGGGGTGCGTCCTGTCACCAATACTGGCCGTTGATTGGCTCATGCGTCGTGTCATGCAGGAAAGTCAAAAGGGCCTACAGTGGACTAACCACAGTCTTGGAGGATCTTGACCATGCCGACGACCTAGGACTACTATCCCATAGGCACCAAGACCTTCAAGATAAGACCGAAAACCTTAGTAAGACTGCCAGCATGATAGGACTCAGAGTCAACACTCGAAAAACACGTCCAAAGGAATAACATGACAAACAATAACCCTCTCACAATCAGCGGGAGTCCGCTAGTGGATGTAAAAGAATTTGTGTACCTAGGCAGCAAGGTGACAGCAGATGGTGACTGTCAACAAGAGGTCAACACCAGGATCAGCAAAGCCAACCAAGCTTTTGCAATGCTTAAGCCTATCTGGAGATCCACTGGGCTCCGCAGCCATACAAAGATCAGGATCTTCACCAATAACGTCCTCAGTGTCCTCCTATATGGATCAGAGGGCTGGAAGACCACAGCCTCCATCGAGAAATAGCTAGAAGTGTTTCAAACCAAGTGTCTGCGGTGCATACAAAAGATCTTCTGGCCCAACACCATCTCAAATGAAGAACTACGCGAGAGGGTGGGGATGTGCACCGTGGCAGAAGCGATCCAGCTGTGGGGCTAGCGATGGCTAGGTCATGTGTGCCTCAAGCCTCCAGACTCAATTCCCAGATCAGCCCTGCGATGGACGCCACAGGGAAAGAGGAACAGAGGGAAGCCCAAAGAGACATGGAAGCGATCCATTGAAAAGGACCTCAAGAACAGAGGCCTTTCACTCGAACAGCCTCCAGAACAGCAGCAGACAGAACCAGATGGAGATCCCTTGCTGTCGCATCATGTGCCAGATGGCACAAGGAGGACAGATGATGAACATTTGCATGCTTGAAAGAAGACAATAGCTTATGCAGCCAATATCAAAAATTCTTTTAATATAAAAACTAGCTGTTAGTAACATTGTTTCCAACATTGTTTTTTACTGCTATTTTTAAGAGCTCTTAGGCTGAGATTTACACAGAATGAGGCTAGACCTGTTTTTCTTGTGTTTAATCAGATATGCTAACTTGATCAACAATAGATTTAAAAAAAAATTGTTGTAGGTATGCAAACTTGACTCTGCGGGAACTTGTGCTGCCATCTATGATGGTAGAGATCATTCAGCCCAAGCTTAATGCTGAGGAGGTGATGGATGCTATCAAACGCATCACTAACAAGTAAGCTAAAGCTCATTTAATCTTGAATGTTGACATGAAAGGGAAAAAGGGAGAACAGCTTTTTCATGATATTTCAATGATTGTAAGTGTTTCCTAATAAGAGCACATGTTTTCATTAAATTTACAAAAATACAGATATACAGAGTAGTAAATCCCTGATCTAATCAGTGTAAAAGCAAAGAGGTCAAAGAGTTAAACTTATGTCAGTTTGTATTGACTTAATGTGTTCACTAAATATTTATATCGTTCTACCCCACTATCTAAAGTAACTTGTTCTTGGGCTGCATATGGAATATATGAACAGTGAGAGCCCTATTTCTGTTTTTGGGGTTCTATTCTAAGTTGATTCCTTGCTTTCACACAGTACGGGCTCCTATGTCCTTCCACTAGGATGTTAGGTCGGGGAATCAAATAAAATCAGCTCAGCTGCCTTACAGGGAATCTGTGACTACTTTGCTCAGTCGTACGATGAACCATACATTCCTCTAATTTCATTCAAGGGGGACTAATATTGCATCTTACTACATAAAGGGAACTAACTCCCATTCACATTCTTTACTGTCATGGGTCGATCCTTTCTTCCGAACATAAAAAAGGAACATTTTTTTTCTTTAGCTTATCCAGCATTGACACCAAGAAAGGTTTCTAATTCCTCCCCCCCCACCACTAGAAAGCTATGGTATCTGTTGATCAGTTTCTGTTCGAGATAGGGCGCTGGCAAACTTATTGCCAGTACCTTTTATGGATTGAATTTCAAAATTATATTCTTTTCTTGCGAACTTTCACATATTCCTTATTAGAGGAGCTGTGGTATGTTGAAGTGGGAAATCAATGGAAGTTCTTATAGCAGAGTACAAGTGTGCAGGTTTGGATCTTTTGAGGCAGTGACAGATTTTATTTTAAGACCAGACTGATCCCTTTGGGCACTATATAAATTCACAAATAAAGAATTCAGCCCACTATATTTTTCTTTGTTTTTGTGTTGTTCTCGCAGTTTCTACAATTTGTATTCTTTGAGCTAAGAAAACAGCAATTTTTCTGTCACCATCACTCACTTGTGCACCCAACACTCACACAGTAGCCCTGACATTTGCATGTTCTTTCATTCCTGAACAAACTAAATCTGTCTCTTGTAGGCCCTGTCTATGTTTATTAAGGAAAAGAATGTCACAACATTTGGTGGTTAAAATACATGATAATGAAAAAGAAGCAATAACTCGCACTCACACACCAAAGAGATTAGAATTACACAACACTGCTGAAAGTACCAATGTGACATTTTCACTCTGTATACAGTATTAGAAGGTTTTCCCATACAATAGCCCAAGCTGGAAAATCACTTGAATTACTTCGGGACATACAGTAGACGTCACTGTTGTACATCGATCACACCTAAGACTGTACTCACACAACACTTAGTCACAGCCACTTGGGACTGATGTCCTCTTAATTCACATGCAAGTATATATCCCACAAGTAGAAAAGAAAAGAGGCTGTTCTGAGGGACGGGCAACACTGCACTCTCATTTCTCATCAATATTGGCTCTTGGGCCAGCAGTATCAAAGCTGCCAATGCTCATTCATCTGACAAACCCTTCACAGTTTACATATCTTCCTAGGCTTAGTTGCTGAACCTATTAACATAAAAGGACTTGAGAAAGGTTCTTCATAAAAACGATAAATGCCAAATGAACTGTACACATCAGGGATAAAAAATGGTTTCATTTTGCCTCCGCTTCCTGCACGTAGTGTCTTGGCACCTGCCTATGGGGCGCCAACAGGGGAATTTTCTCAAATTTGCTATTTCTAGCTATACATTGCAATGTATAATTATAGAATGCAATGTATAGCTATACATTGCATTTTATACTTATAGATTGCATTTTATATTTATACAATTCATTCTATACTTATAGATTGCATTCTATAGCTATACATTGCATTCTATAAGTATAAAATGCAATGTTTAGCTATACATTGCAATGTATAATTATACATTTCAATGTATAGCTAGAGAGAGAAAACCTCAGTAAAAACTGAAGTGTTTCATTTATATTATACTCAGAAGTTGCTATCCAATTCATTTTATATATACATTTCAATTCTGTAGCTATAGAATGCATTCTATCTATACATTCGAAATCTATATTTATAGATTGCATTCTATAACTTCTGACTTGAAATGTATACAGAACGAGGCTGGCTCATTTGCATATGGGAAAAGAAGGTCAAAGACCAACCAATCAGTGCACTCATAGCAATGGCCGAGAGTCGTCTGCAACTTGGGATCGTAGAGACCAAAAAGTTTTGGTCGCATAATGTGTTGTTTTGTTTTGTTCAAATGTGTAATGAATCCAGTGACCGTCTGTTAACCTCCCTTTCTCCTTCTTTAATCCTATTACTTGTAAGTCTTGAAATGTGTGTACTTTAACCGGACAAAGGGAACGGCAGGGCGCAATACGAGACACTGGTCACCCCACTACCTGCAATAGACCGTCAAGCTGAGAGTGAGTGCTGAATGCGATGCGCATGAAATCTCCCTCCCTCTCGTATTCTGTTTGGAAGAAAATGCGGGTAGCTAGACGTTAAAAAAACAAAGGGGGTAGGGGTACTATTCTACTCGACCCTTAGACTTATAGTTTTCCTCTTGAACTGCATAGTTTTGTAGTTGCACAAGAACGAAGAAGGCCACTGCTACGAGCGCCGATTGGTTGGTCTTTGACCTTCTTTTCCCATATGCAAATGAGCCAGCCTCGTTCCGTATACATTTCAAGTCAGAAGTTATAGAATGCAATCTATAAATATAGATTTCAAATGTATAGCTAGAATGCATTCTATAGCTAAAGAATTGAAATGTATATATAAAATGAATTGGATAGCAACTTCTGAGTATAATATAAATGAAACACTTCGGTTTTTAGCGAGTTTTCTCTCTCTAGCTATACATTGCAATGTATAATTATACATTACAATGTATAGCTATAGAATGCAATCTATAAGTATAGAATGAATTGTATAAATATAAAATGCAATCTATAAGTATAAAATGCAATGCATAGCTATACATTGCATTTTATAATTATACATTGCAATGTATAGCTAGAAATAGCAAATTTGAGAAAATTCCCCTCTTGGCACCCCATACCTGCCATGTCTTGATAGGAAGTGAAAAGCTGGCTAGTGATGATTAACTATACTATCCCACTCTCCCCTTCTAGAATATTCTAAACTATTTGTAAAATGTGTGATTATTCATAGCCTTGCAGTTACTTGTTCAACACCTGCGGCTCAGCCTGTCTGCACTGTGCAGACTCATTCATTTCACTTGCATTCCATGTCACCATCCATGTTAGCTTCAAACATAGACTTTCTGTGTTTAGGCCTTACATATTTAATGTATGAAACCAAAATAAGAGAAAGATTAGTGATGTAAGACAGAAAATAATTTTTCAAGATGTAGATTCTGTTTAATTTAAATGTAACTTTCTGTTACGTTTGTAGTGACAAGGCCTTGTTCGCATTCATCAACCTTTTTAATTTGAATTTGATGTTGGATACATGAAACAGCAAAGGAGCTATAATTATAAGTTTTAGAGTTGGGGCAATTGCAGGGGCATGGATCGCTTTAGTCTGATTTTGGAGATCACAATGAAACTAAAAGCTGACATGGCTGGAGATTCCGCCCTCAGAACTATATCCGACTTCCTCACAGAACAGCAAGTAAGTCATCTTCAAGCAATGAGGCCTAATTATTACCAGAACTTGCAGTCTTTGTTATTATTTTATCTTGTTAAAGTTTTGCCATTTCAGTTTTATGGATTGCCAGGATTTATGTTTCAAGTATTTGAGGCATTTGTTCAGTTTTGTCTGTTAAAACTTTGGCAAACTTAAGTATTTCATAGAATCTACTTTTTCCTTCTTCCCCCATGTGCAGACAGAAAAGGGAAAATTTCGAGAGACAGCTACCAACATACAGCATCGTTTAACACCCGAGAACCCAGAGGAAAAAGGTGAGCATTGTCGAAAAAGCAAAGAAAATTTTTCTTGTTAGCTCACTCACATGAGTTATGTTTTAGTGATAGCACAGTGGCCTACAGATCATAGAAATGTCAGACCTTCAAGGTATGTTTATGGAGCTTCTTTCTGAGACTTTCCTGGATTGTGTGAGTTACTAAGGCGTGATATTTTTCGAAAACAAAGCAGGAAATGTTTCTTCTTTCACAAAAAAGTCTTTCAACCTCCAGAGGTTATATGTAGATTAAAAAAAGGTGTGTCTTAGGATCTTCCAATGAAATGTTTTTTGTTTTTGTTCTGGAACCACTAAAAAGTAACCAATACTAATGCACTGATAATTCAAACAATAGATTGTAGTTCAAGTAATGGCCTACGTTTGAAGTTTTGTGTCAATTTGTCTGTCACAGCTTCTGTATTTGAAATTCAAGACAATCTAGTTTTATTGAAGAGAATGATCTCAGAATCAGTTCAGCATTGGAACACCAGGTGAGGCCAGTTTCTTGAAATAAAAAAAAATTTAATGGTTTTTATAGCTTTAGAAGACTACTTTAAGTGTGAAATATTGATACAATGATAAGAAATGTAAGACTACAATTTTTGTGCAATGTTTCTTTCTGTAGGCTTCAGGATTTAATGACAAACCAGCAGAGAAGGTCTAAAGGAAGTAAAAAGGAAAAAGAATTGATTTCCTCTTGCGATGAAGTAAGTTAGAAGGTCATAAAGCTTTAAGTTCTAGACTTGTCACTTGTCACAAAGAAACCAGTTCAAGAGTTTGATGTCATTATTAAAAAAAAACTGAAACAGAAACTTTTTAAAATATATAATAGGGGAAATGTAATTTTATTCATAACAGAATATCAGAATACATTTTTGGAAGCAAGTAACTAGTATGAGCTGTTTATTTTTACATGGAAGGGAATCAAAAAACATTCAACTTTCAGTTTTGTTTCCTTATGTTCATCATAAATGGAAGCTGTTGCAACCTGGCTTTATTTTTGCTTGTAGTTGGAGAAAGCCCTACAGAAGTCAGGAGATGAACGTACGTCACAGATTTTAGCCAGCGGAGAATCTCAAACTCAGTCAGTAGAGACTAAATCTGGAGAGGATCCTAAACCAGGTTTTTGGAAAATAAATGACCTGCTACCATTTTTGTGTGTGTTATTTTAGTCTTCATCTCATGGCCACTTGTCTGGCTTGTCATTACTTTTTATCACAACACTGTCTTAAATTCTCTCATTTTTTTCAACTGCATTTCCACATGTAGATGCAATAGAAGAAATGTTCTGCTCCATTTGTTGACAGAAAATCTGATTTCAAAAAGGTGTTATTTTAGACAGTTTATTATTTCAAAGGTAAAGGTATGTAATATAACAGTTTGTGTTTGCAGCTATGACTAGCCATGGAAGTAACCCTTCCCTCACTCTCAGCCAGCCAGAAGTACCAAAAGAAGGGCAGACAATCATTAAAACAGATGGTAAGACAGTTTAGCTCACTTGAATATACTTTTCGTTAGATAATGAGACTGGCAGCCAGAGTACGCCATAATAAGAAGTCATGCAACTAATAAGGTGGCATATAAATACTGAGTAGACTTCCATGATAACTTTAAAGGTAAAGCTAGTCCTGTGACCTTTTGGTCATAAGGGAGTGAGTTGTTAGAGCCCTCATTAGTCTTGGGGCCATCTTTTTGTGAGGTTAATACTCTTTTCTCTCACTGTATTACCTTCCTTAAACTTCTACGGAGTCAGGTACTCATTCCAAAGCTGGGTCAACTGGGGAAAGTATTTTTGCGTCACACATATGTGCATGCCTTCAGGCTTAGATGCTATTGCTCTAACTACTAGACTCTCTAATCCCATGGATAACTTGGATAAGATGGTGCTGGAAGGATTGATTGATTAACTTGCTTGTCCCTATTAAATTATAAATAGTTAAAAGTAGTTTACATAAGAATATTTATTAATCTCATTTACTCATCTCAGATCCCATCTCAGGACATTTACATTTACATGTTTCCACATTTCCAGTATTACAGTGACAAAGAACACTACAAGAACTCAGGGAATAGTGTTTGTTGGCGTTTGAAGATTAGCTGAGTGAATATGTATATAAATAGAGAGCATACTACAAGAACTCAGTGAATAGTGTTTGTTGGCTTTTGAAGATTAGATAAGTGAATATATATATATATTTAGAGAGAGCGTACTACAAGAACTCAGTGAATACTGTTTGTGTTTATTGGCATGATTAGATGATGATTAGATGAGTGAATATAGAGTGGAGGAAAGAGGAAATAGAAAGTTTTTTTTTTAAACACAAGCTCTCCTTCTTTGTAATGTAAGAACAGTTCATTACATATGAATTGTCCTCTAGCATCCATGCAAAAGTTTGTCAGAGAGTTGTGATATAAGTTTTGTTAGAACCTCAGCATATGTTCATGTTTTTATGTGCAGAAGCAGAGGACTCTGTAGATAGTTGGTTTAGTGATCTGAGAGGGGTCACTCGCCGATGGCTTTCCAGCACGGGCTTTACTCCGATTGCCATGCCATTGTGAGGGATTCCTCAAATCACTTTTTAATTGGTGTTCCTGACTTAACATTGGACATTTTGTTTGTTTGTAAGGAAAGAAAATGAAATAATAAATTCATGCTTATGAAATTATTCCTGTAGATGAATGTTATAAATATTATGTCTTCAAAGAGAAGCTCTTAAAGAAATTACTTTTTATGATATAAATTCCAATTACAGTGTGCTTGATTCTTAATTATTGTAGAAAACAACTTACTAGAGAGTTCATGTCTTTTGATGTAGCGATGCTTGTGAGCACCACCTCCTAACACCTTGTGAACGAGTACCTATTGTAGTCTATGACCAGGAGCCTAGTTCCATCATTGCTTATGCACTTAGGTGAGTTTTACTGAATTATAAAATTGATGTCTCCAGAAAAAAACTAATCATCAGTCTTGTTAAAAAGCAATTGAATCTCTTGTTATTGAAAAATATTTCCTTACTTTACCAGAAAACCTGTTAGGTGCTTAGGGGCTACAACTGCTTTTTAACTAAACAAATTATTGTCCCTGGTCAGTGGGGTTGGTAGCCCTTGCTGCCAGAGGCCTCACTGAACCCAGGTTCTTCCCCCTAGACCGCTGTAGTAACCTCTGAAAAAGTTCACCAATCATGGGTATGTGGTAGTGTAGTGTAGGGGTTAAAGAGTCATTTGTCACCACTGCAGTGAGAGCACTGGGTTCAGATCTCATCTCAAGACACTCTGTATGTGACATCTGTTTGCAGGGCTGGCTGTCAGGGATTTTCTCTGGTTTCCTCTACCTCCCTCTCCCCCCATAGCGCAAAATTGCTTTAGTGTGGACGCTTTTTCCTACTCAACCAACCAGCGAACCAGTTCACCAGTCTTTTTATTTGGTTCACGGGCTATGCTACAGCACATTTTGCAATCATCATGCTCTTTAGCCTGTTTGCTTATAGTTTGACTGCTTGTGCTTGTCAGCTGCTTGCCTGGGCTGTTCATTTTTATAAGATGAAAGGAACCATTGAATGACAACCACAGAAGAAGATATAGAGAATTTTTGTGGAAGCTGCCACATAGCAAAATTATCTGCTAATTCTCATGAGCTACTGCATGATGTGCTGCTCCTGTTTGTCACAACTTGGCCATGACATTTGCGCAGGATGGTCAGAGGCTCATGGGCTCATATTGGGAGGGATGAATTGCTGGTGGGGGCTGCGCTTCCACACTTAGGGGTTAGCATTGGCATAAGACCAGTTTTTCTGTTTTTCCTGTGCATTCCTGGCTTTCTGGTGTGGTATCTGAGTGCCTGCGGATTTTTCCCTCCCACTTTTATTTTTTAATTTTTTTAACTAGACTCTTCAGTTTACCATCTGTCTCTCACCGACCCTTCCCAGTGGCAAAAGTTTTTTCCCCCTTGGGGTAGGTGGTGGGGCACTGTCTTAAAGACCTGTCTGGCAGGTAGACACAGCTGTTAGTGTGCCATACTGATCTGACCTAGTTTGTGCACCTGCAGCACTTGCGATGACTTTGGATTCTAATGTTGATAACGAGGATTTTTTTCCAGGCAGCAG
Organism: Marisa cornuarietis; assembly: GCA_004794655.1. Taxonomy (NCBI): domain Eukaryota; kingdom Metazoa; phylum Mollusca; class Gastropoda; order Architaenioglossa; family Ampullariidae; genus Marisa; species Marisa cornuarietis. The sequence continues at coordinate 2,534,503 of SMMW01000622.1, read as the reverse complement.
GCATCCAAGCTGCCATGATTTTTCTTGTTTAATTAAGTCTTCTTACTAGACCAGTGGACATTTCGGAAGGATTAACTCACGCTTTTTTATGTCGGCTGCGAGTAGTTCTTTGCCTCGTCTCCTGCCTCCATAATTCCCCCTCTGAATTTGTGTTCAGTAGATTGCAGATGTTAACCATCAATGATTTCATCTCTCAGGAAGAGATCTTTCTCCTGCTGTAGCCTCCGGTCAGGTCTTTACCATGTGGTCTCATGCCGTTTTGAGTTCACCAACCCTCCCTATGATTTTGACCTGCATTTGCTCTACCTAGTGGGTGATTGGTCTGGCTTCTTCCACCGACATTACGCTAAAGAGACAAAAATGTTTTGCACGATGCCCACCTTTCCAGAGCCATTTTCTGTAAAACCGTTACAAATTTGAGTCTAGTCCCTGTGTCTCTTTGTCTTTTATTAGATGTATACTGATATGTTGGGGTGGTGGGCACATCAGGTGTCAGATCTTTGTGGAGAAGCGTCTTCTAGTCTCACTTCCTTTCCATTTGATAACTTCAAGAGAGAGGGGCTGCTCTTTGTTTATACTGGACAACAATTCATCCAAGAAATGCATCCATATTGATGCAGGCTTTTATTCCTGCATCTTGCTGGTGCCAAAGCCAGCAATGGTGGCTATTTTTTGACGACCTTCCTCAGCACAGGACAGGGGATGCCTTTCTCCATGGAAACAGCACATCCAGACATTCAATAGCCCCAGTAGACTGTGCAGTGAGCATTGATTTGGTAGATGCCTATTACCATATCTCCTCAGCCACTCCAGTCAGGGTTTCAGCTTTACATGCAGCAAGAATGTCCTTCAGATTGTGGCCTTCCCCTTTGGTCTGTCTGCCACCTTATGAGTGAAGCATTGGGAAGTCATTGAAAGTAATGTCTTTTCTAATATTGTATGACCTTTTTTTGGTTGTATTATCAGCTCTGGAGACTATTAAGTAAAACTTCATTTCATTCTAATATTGTATGACCATTTTTGGTTTTATTTTCAGTTCTGGAGACTATCAAGTAAAACTTCGAGACATTGCTGCTGGCTTGTGGGGCCCTTCTAAACTTGAAAGTGCTGTCAGCAGGTTTTAACATTTTTGATTAACTGTCACACACAGACACAGACGCCACAAACACTCTCTTTTTCCCTTACCTCATGATTCACAGTTTCTCTCCTTTGTTAACATAAATTCATAGACACATGAATCACATTTACACATGCATGCACACAAAGGTGTACACACGGACACATATACATGTATGAGTGCACATCCATACTAAACCAATTTACTTAGTAGTTGGCTGTTTGTTTCAGTCCTGCTGCAGTCAAGGGAGCAAAAGTTCCAGATACCAGTGTGGAAGCAATGCTTGAGTCAGGTCAGTGAAGATATCCATTTGCTTTTATGTTTGAGTATGCTTGCTTGGAGATCTAGTAATAATTCACAGGTATAATGTGGCAGAATTTTTCTCTCATTTGCTACACATCTTACTGTAGTATTATGATCTGTTGGGTGATGGGGTTAAAAGTTGGTGTGAGTTTTCGTTCTTTATTAATTCAGCAAAACCATATAGAAGGTTTTTTTTTTAAAGTTCTGCAAATGTAAAAGTCTAATGGTAAAACTATTCTTTTTTTCTTAGAACTTTACCAGTTTACCATATGACATGAACCTTAGTAGTATTTCTTGCCTGCTATTACTTATTCTAGTGAGACTTGCCCATCAGTCATCCCTAGACCTGTTGAAGAAAGCCTACAAATAACAGGAGTAACTCTATGCATATTTATTCCTTTTCAGTATCTGTCTTCTGCAGAAACTAATACAGCATATCTATATTATTTACTTGTAGTCACCAATAAAGATTTAATGTTCACATTATCATCTCTTTATTATAAAAAATAAAGTTAACTTACATAGCATCATATCCCGGCGCTATGGGCAAACTCATGGCATTTTACAAAGAATCACACACACACATATGCAGAATAACATGCAAGCGTGTTGTCTATAAAATGCCATATGGGATAATGAAAGATGTAGCTGGCAGGTGCTCCCAGCTTGCTCAGTTCATTTGAAAAACTGTAATCCAAGCTGCAAATGCTCCTGTTCATACCACAGATCCAGTCATAGAAAGGATCAAATAGGTATGAGTCTTGTTTTTTTTTATTGCTCTGTAGCCTGCAGAATGCCTCTTTGAGAAACCATAATGAGTTCACAAACCATCAGAAGGGAAGCAGTGCAAATCCATTAATAATATACTACCAAGATGTTCAACATGTCGTCATCCATCATCAGACACAAATGCTTATGCTTTGATGTAGTGTTTTAGTCTGGTGCTTTGTGAGTTGTCGAAAAACTGGTATAATATTTTAAAATTTTATTCCATAATACACAAACACACCAAAACATACAAATACACATGATGCACATGAAAAATATAATATTTAATATCGTAGGAAAAGAAAAAAATAACAACCACTTTCAGTTGCTTCCCCCAGCAAAACAAGCCATCTAACACTGTGTACACACACTTTCCTGTCAACCTCTGGTCAATGCAAGAGAAGCACTGCTGTCAACCCTGGAGCAAAGTATAACATCAGCACGAAAGTATGTCCAAAAAATATGTGACCTGACACCTCCCCACTACTTTTAAAACAAAGGTTCAGACCAAAACAGCACTTGACCTCCCAAGACTGCTATAATTGTTGGCAGAAAATGATATTACAGAAGATAGATTTTGACTGCTTTCTTGCAAGAGCATCAAATCAGTTCAACTGATCACAAGAGTCAAAAATGGCAAATGCAATGGTATAGAATCTTTTCACAGATTAAGATGTTCAAGAGTTAGTTCTACAGCTTGTAGTTCTGATTTATATTGTCAGAGCAGATCAGTTCATATTCTGAAAGTCTTGTCCACAGATCAGATCATCTGTAGATGTTAGGGTCTACTTCATAATGAAGCAGAGAAGATAGAGCATACTGCATCAACTGTGGCCTTCTTACCAGCAAATTGCTTAAAAAAACTTTTACGGCAAGAGGATGGGAAAATAGAATACTGTAGATGAATACAAAAAGGTCACAGACAAGCATATCGTTAAGCACAATGAAAAGAAGCATGTATCAAATAATAGGCATGAACTCACAACAGGTCTACTTAGAAAACCCCTAATACAAATAGCTAGCCCTCTTATGCTGATAAGGCGAAGGAACATGACTCTAGATCTGTGCACTAGATCTATTATCCAGTTGTAGTCACAGATGAGGATGAAATGTCGGTCACATTATCATGATCTTTCTCATTTCAATCTTCCCCTTCTCTTCCCCCATTTAATCTTTGCTTTGATTTGAATTTGGTGGCCTGACTCATGATGTGATCTTTGGTCTTTCCATGTTAATGCAGTAATGGTCAAAACTATGCTGTAAATAACCCATATCCAGTGTGTTAAAGACAAGAACAATAGTGCTTTAGCCAAAGTATCAGTTTTTAAAAAAAAAAGAATTAGAGAAGATTATTCACTGTGTGCTGACTGAGGAGGAGGAGGAAATCATACATGGAGTTTTGAAGAAAGGAAAATTTTTAACATCTGGTAGCCTCTGGGTCCTTGGGCAAGGAATTTATGGAGAACCTCACTGAAAAAAATAAGATTTTAGAACCCAAGTTGATTACAATTTTTTTCATTTTTGGTGCATTGTGTTTAAATTGTCAGTGAAGGTACTTCTTGCCAGATAAGCTCGTAAAGGTTATAGTTCTGAAAGCATGCAAAAAATAAAAAAAGGAAATGAAACGAAGAAGTGTTTCACATTATAAACTATTATGTATGATGACTTCTTTTATAAACTTCTATGCTCTAGATGATGAAATTATATTTGGTGTATTTCTTATATTATAAACTTGTATGCACTAGATGAAGTTGAAATTATACTTGGAGTGGAATTTGCGAAGGTAGGAAATACTCCTAAGATTAAATTTATCTGGTAGTTTTGCAAAAAGAAAAAACCCCCAAAACAAAAAAGATTTTAAGATATTTTATTTGTCACATTTTTTTTCAGAAAATTTCTTTAGTTTTTGAAAGCTTGTGATGCTGGTTTGATTGCTTTTTTGTGTGAAGATCTCAGCTCTATGCATGCAGAGTTGCCTATGTCTGGAATGTTCTTCTATCCATGTATCCAGCAGGACGCAAAGCAAGTAGTGGAGTTCTTTCCTTCTTACGAGGGGCAGGGGTAAGCCGCGAACCTAGCCCCAAGCTGGCTCGCAAGGGGGAATGTATTGATAGCGTGCGCTACACTCCACGCATGGACTGGGACAGTTTGGAAGGTATTCTTCTGCACTGTGTGAACCATCTCTCTCACAGTATTTTTGCTGCATCAATCCTTCCCCAGCAGATCTGTCCATCTTTTCCCATCCTTGACAACTGAACTAATCTTTGCTGTGTCTGTGCAGTTTTTGTTTCACAGATGTCTCAGAAAACAGTCATTGTGTGTGGTCCACTGCATTTTTCTGAGCATGGTTATTTTTGCACACATACGTTAAGTCTCTGTGTGCATGGCTTTGCAGAATTTCTCTGCAATGATGCAGATTCTTAGGAAACAAAACTAGTGCTGGTGTGTACATAGCATGCAACCTCAAGGTTGTCTTGATGTGTGTGTTTGGTTCAGTCATACATATCTTAAAAACTGAGGTTCCTGTATTGTATGCTATCTTTTTATGAATCACTGAACGTTGCATTTATTACATCTTAGTGTGTTTAAACCCTTGGGCAGCTCAAAAGAAATACCTTGGACGCATGATAAATCTGAACTTTGGTGGAATCATGAGCTTTAACAGAGCCTGTGCAGACATACAGCATTTATTTCTCCTTTTATTAGCTACTATTTTGATCTTTTGTGTGTGCCCCTTTTGCTAAAAAAAGTAGGCTAGACGAAAAGGTTATTTTCTTGAAATGCATGTTATTTTTGTAAATTCATAACTGTGTGTAAATTGTATGCAAATTGTGTTATAAGAAATTTTTAAAAATTCTTAAGAGTTCTGTAGGTGAAAAAATATTATTTTATATCATAGAAAAGCTTTGAGAGCTGAACATGAGTGTATATGGATAAGCATGAACTTGGCCAGTGATATAAGTGTTCATCAGTGTTTTTAGCACACAAGTAATTGGATTTTATCTTTTATTTATTAAAAATAATCATCTAAGCTAAGAAGAAGCAGAAAATATTTGTTGTCTGCAATACATTCTGCAAAGTTAATTGGGCTTGAATGAATGGGTTGTCACATGATGACACACACAAAAGTACTTAGATTTACAGCATGCATTTATACAGCGCTTTATCCTTGATACCAAAGTCAGGCACAAAGTGCTGTACATAGCTTTACAAACAGGCACACAAGGATCTTTGCAGAATGCATATAACACACTCACACACAGGGAGGAGAAAACCCGAGCCAGACCACTGATGGTCAGCAGTCTAAACAGGTGTCATATCCAGAGAGAGTATGTTCAAGCCGAGATTCAAACTCACAGCATGTGATTCATGTGTCATAGTGGCATGTGCTTTAGCTACTGTGCCATGAACTGCCTCTTGTTTTGCTGTTAAAATGTGTGCATCACTATTAAGAAGGCTTTTGGAGTCAGTGTGCACTATCCAGATGAACACAAGCATCAAAATAGGCAAAATCAGAAGCAAAGAGTCTCATTTGCAGACATCATCTTTTGTTCTGCCTTCTTTGCTGCTGGCCTGTCACTTATCCACTTTTATGAGCAAAATTTGTAACAAAGTGGATCAGGTTATTACCTCGGTTGTTATCCCCAGGATTGCTGATGTTAGATTTGAAACCTAGTGTGGACTTGTCTCTGAGACAGTATAATGGCCAGCATTCATAAGTATGCGAGAAGGGAGAGGGAGGGTGCCGGATATTATCTTTCGGAAATTTGATGCAACAAAAGCAGCCTGACTGTTGCCCACATGTGATGTAGAGGCTAGTCTGATAGTCTATGGCATTTTATAACTGCTTTAAATTTTGTAAAGCAGGTGAATGCTTTGACTGACTGATTCTTTTCCCCATATTTTGTTGTTATTTTTTTTAGCCAATTCTGCATTTCTGGTCTTCTTTTCTTTTTTATCTATTTGAATTCTGATTTAGGAGAGTTGGTATGATTCTTTTTTCAAGATTGCTAATTAGGAATGTATAATGTCCTTTTTTTGTTCTCTAACATTATCAGATGAGAAGATGTGAAAGTTTGACAGCATAGTCCTTAGAAATTAAGTGGCATGATAGGCTGATTTTACCAATCTGAAGATATTTTCTTAGGTGCTCTAGATAAACCTATAGATGTCATGTATTAGCTATACCTCCTGATCTCCTAATAGTTGGGTTGGCTGATGCTGATTAAAGAATATTTAATTTCTGTAAGTTTTCGAGACCGCTCAACTATTAGGAGCTTAGTTTCTACAGCTAATAGTCGTCTGTTAAGTATTGAAGAAAGACAATTTTCATTTTTCAGTTTCTTAAAATGTTGATGTGTGCATTTTTCAGTATTTACATTTGATATTGCATGATTACTAATTATCACATGGTTGGTGAGGCTTAGTTTAAATGCATTTGCTATTTTTCCTTGAAGTTAGTGAAACAATGAAACATGATTCATGAAAACTGTAGGAGGGTAGTTTATTGTGACTATCATCAGAAATCTTTCATGTTGGCAGAAGAAAGATATAAAAAATTAAATATATCTTTAATTCGTTATAATAGAGATAAGAAATATTTCCTCTTAAAACAATTTTAGTATTATGCTGGCTTGTTTTTTGTGCAGGAAGATTTAGAGGTTTAATTTATTATCAGAATCATTCAAAATTTGTCCTTGTATTCAGCAGAGATCTTGACTTGTTTTTTTGTGTGTAGACAATGTCTGGAAGTATTGCTGACATAATTAGTTATGACAGTCATTAGGATATATTTCTGTGCTGATGGTAGAGAGGAGGTATTGTTTTTTTTTTCCATTTCCAGATGATTCAGAAGGCTTTACTTTCAATGCTGGGAGCATTGCCCTGCCAGATGGTGACAAAGCTAAAGCAGGAAAACAGCTGGTCAATCCACACATTGAACTACGTATGTCTGACTCTATATTACTGATGAGATTTCAAACTTGATTTTAAACAATCATAGTGTAGAAAGATTTCAGCTTAGTTATTTGTGTTTTATGAAAAAGGGTTCAAAGAGACAAAGTAAGAGAGAAAATAATTAAAAAATGTGGTAGAAATAATAATAATAGAATTTGTAAAGCACATTTTCTAATGTGGATGTGAGCTCAATGCACTCCACACAAAAGACTACAAACAAGCCAACAATTAACCTACAAGAAACATAAGTATCAGCAAACAGATGAAACCAAGGCAAACATGAACTAAGTGCGTAGATGAAAATGAAGAACTGAGGAGTAAGTGGAATAGTACACTAGATTATGGCAACAATGTTTCAGAGAGATGGCTTTTTAACCCAGGTTTAAAGGCTTTGAATGTCGACATAGTTTGAAGAAAAAGGGGCAGATAATTCCAAACACAGAGTCCTAAGAAGGAGAAGGAACATCTGCTGAATTTCTCCCATCTGGTGCTTGTGAGAGAGGAGGGCAAGACTAGCAGACCAAAGAGATTAACTTAGGCAATAAGGTTTCAGTTGCTCAGACAGGTATACTGGGGCAAGGCTATCAAGACTGCAATAGCGCATTGTGGCGATCTTGTAATCAATGCAAGACTGGACTGGCAGCCAGTCAAGCTTGTGGAGGAGGGTGTAGCATGATTTTCTTTTTGCAGTGGCCATTATCCAGAGCTCTTTGAATTTTGACCAGCAAGCGGTTAGAGAGATCAAGAAGTAGAAAGTTGCAGTAATCCAGCTGGGACAGTACAAAAGCAGACATGAGCTTTTTCCGTGGCAAAAGCTGAGAGGAAGGGTCAGATGTGACTGATCCTGCGAAGCTTGAAGAAGGTTGACTTGCAGACTGCATGAGCAGATCTCCTGTTAAAGAAGATAGGAGAAAGTCAAAAACATGTCAAGTTTACAAAATCAGCTACGCTATTTTTCTAGTGCTTGCATTATTTTAGAAGTGAGTAATGGTATTAATGTGTATATGTTTGCACAAATACATCCATATTTGAATGCATGCTCACTCAAGTGCAGGCTGCCAGAAATATGGTTCAGACATTTTAAAGTGGTTGATTACTCTCTGGATTTTCTTTCAATTTATCCAGAGTTTTCTGACAACACTGCACGGTTTTACTGTCGAATATACTTTGCTGAGCAGTTCAGAAAGCTGCGTAAACTCATCTTTCCAGCAGGAGAAGAGATGTGAGTACTGACTTAGAATTATCTTAGTTAAAGTGTGTAACTAGTTGCTGTTAATTTCATAAAATAACTTAAATGAAAGTAAGATTGCTTGTGGTGACAAGATGGACAGAAAGAGACTGGGTGACTTGCTTTACCATATGAGAACCTCCATTTCATACTTCTGAATATAAGTCTGAGTAGCGATGGGCTTTGCCGTGTCCTAAGCATTTAATCTTGAGATGTCAAAGTAGGTCAACATCTGTATGATCTTGCTAATTTCCTGCTGCATCACAAATATTACCAGGTTCATAAGGTCACTTAGCCGATGCAAACCATGGGATGCCAAGGGAGGCAAGTCTGGATCTGCCTTCTGTAAAACAGATGGTAAGCTGTGTGATGTGTAACATGCAAGTAGCATGTCTTATCAAGTACACTTTTAAATATTGAAACTTATGGAAAAGTGTTGCAGATCAGAAGGATATACCACCAAAGTCAGCTGGGAGAAGTAATGAATAGAATCAGTTAAGGCAGAAGTAAAAGCTTTGAGTAATCTACAAGACCAAAATAATAATAATAATTATACATTACATTGATATAGCACGTTTCCCCAGGACCGAATGGGCTCAAAGTGTTTTACATGAACACAGGGGCACAAGCACTCACGTTTTAGGGTAGGCATCAAATTTACCTTTGTGAAATGCAAGCACGCACACACATATACAAAACGAGGAGGAAACTGGAGTATCCATGCAGAGAAAACCAGTGATGGTCAGTCCTGTAGGTGTCATGTCCAGATACGTGATTCTTACTCTTGTGGTGGTGGTGACAGGTGCTTGAGCCACTTTGCCACCAGCCACTCCAACCAGCTAGAAATGACAGTTATAAAAGCACAAACCAGACCATTGTTCAGATATTCTGCATTAGAAGTTAACAGACATCCTAAGGAGAAAAACGTAAACAGGATTTGCTAAAGGCTTTAGGAGGGTAAAATTAATATACATATTGTTTTATGTGGTGCAGATGACAGGCTGATCATGAAGCAGATGTCCAGCATGGAGGTGGAATCATTTGAGAAGTTTGGACCACAGTATTTCCAGTATGTTACAAAGGCTCATACTGAAAAGGTACAAGTGAGATAGTAGATGTTCTTTACACAGCAGAGGTGCCCAGTCCTGTTGTACTTTTTATGAGCAATAATTTTGGTTGGTGTATGCATTCGTGTGTGTATGTGTGTGTGAGAGAGAGAAAAAATGAGTGTATATGTGTGTGTACAGTGTTCCCTCGCTGTTTCACGGTTCGTTTATCATGGACTCGCTGTTTGCTGGTTTTAAAAAAATATTAATGTAAAATATTTATCATGGTATTTTCGCTGTTTCATGGGTTTTTGCAGTACTTCATCTAAAGTATTTTTACACATGTGTAGTACATATTGTACAGTAATGTATCCCAGTCACTGATTGGCTCAGTAACTGTCACATCTTGTTTTCTTTCACTGTGCGCAGCTACCCCCTCTCAGCTCTTCCATTTCACGTTAGCATCCGACTGTCATGTGTACGTCGTTTTCATCTGCTGTGTTGTGTACGCTATTTGTGAAATTTTTGTTAGAGACTGAATTTTACATGTCCACTATGGGAAAAGTTATTAAGGGAATGGGAAAGGGTTATGTATGAGAGTGTGGGAATGGTTCATAAAGACTTAAAATAATGTATAATAATAATAATAATAAATGAAGATTTTTATAGCACATATTCACACTCATAGAGAGCATGCTCTTAGCGCTTAAACTACTAAAATAAGTATAGCGTCCATACTTCGTGGAAATTCACTTATCGCGGGTGTTCCGTTCCAGGCCCACTCGCGATAAGTAAGAAGACTGTATGTATATATATGTCCCTGGAAATATGCATTTATGTTTATTTTCTGTTTATAAGTGTGTGTCATGGTCATTGACATTTTTTTGTGGACTGGCTGAATGATTGGTTGGGTAATTCATAGAAGCAGCCAAAAATACAGAAGCTAATCTATAAAGCTGACACATTAATACATCTCATGTCTTGTTTGCATAAACTGCATAAAATGTTCAGTGAGAAATTTATTCACACATGCCGATTATATACAGTACATTCTACCTGAAGACTTGAATGTAATTATCACCGGAGCTTGCTTTAATTTGAAGATTAGCATGTTCAGTTAAATTCAAATGACCATGACAACCATGATCTTTTACAAATTTAAACTTTGTTAAGCTAAAGTGTTCAACTTTATATGCTATAAATATGAGCATATGATATAAAAAAGTCAAATTGTATGACACCAAACTGTAGCTGTCATAAAAAAGTTTTGTTTTCTTTAAGATGGTGGTGATATCATTGCTTGACCTAGTTAAATTAATGGTGGGTGAGGGATGGTGTCCTGTGTTTATTATTTATTGAGTAAGTATCTTCTGTGAAACAGACACCTACTGCTTTGGCAAAAATTCTTGGCGTATATCGGATTGGGTTTCGCAACACACATACTAACAGTGCTCTTAAACAAGACTTACTAGTCATGGAGAACCTTTTCTACAACAGAAAGATCTTACAGGTCAGGTTTATTCTGTATTTAGTAAAATGCCTTGGTGGTTTATTTTGAGTTTAAAATAAATATTTTGATGATCATTGGTGATTTAAATTTGGCATGGCATTAAACGTCATGACAACACTTCTTGGAAGGACAGGAACTAAATTTATTTCTATGCATCCTAGTTTGTCAAAACTCTTTCATTTTTGTGTTGGTTATGGTCACTGCAGAAGTCATGTTTGCTTTGAATGAGACAGTTTATCTGGGATCAAAACTTACAGAATCATTTTAAGGCAGAATGAACAGACCTTTTGAAGAAGTTAACTTCTCAGGCTAGCTTTAGAAAGAGAAAAGAAACATAAATCTGTATCACTTGCTAGGTGAAAACAGATGAAGTTGTTTATATTTTAAGTATTTTTATCTTGTCATCAGTTTTCATACCATGTCCAGAACAGTCTCAGGATGTGATTTTGGTATTTAAGCACCCCACTTATTTTTAAACAATTATGTTGAATCCGTATCTGTTTAGAAATTTGATCTGAAAGGCTCTGTGCGCAATCGTCTAGTGAACACAGCAGGAAAGCAGGGGGAGGAAGAACTTGTACTTCTGGATGAGAATCTTCTGAAAAGTAAGAAAATGATTCACAATCACTCTTGTCGCGTCCCTGACATAGAGACGCACTTGGGGTGTAACAAATCAGCTGTTGTTCAACAGTTTTACAGCTGTTTATTTACGTTACTATTATCATCATTGTTTTTCAAAGCCATGAGTCTTTTAATGCTCTCCCATACTGTCATTCATCTACAACACATTGCCTTATAATTAAATGAAAACATATTTATCTAAATCATATAAATCTGTTGCTAAGTGAAGAAATGTTTCTGGATGATGTTTCTTCTCTTTTCACCAAATACCTGACTACTAGCCTCTCTCCTCTAAAGGGGAACGATTTACCAGTTGGTCAATGCCTTGACAGTAGTAGACTACTAATTCCCTTCTTCGAAGCCTTCGGCGTACATATCTCTCAGGATGGTGCGTTTCTTTGGAAACCCACTACCTGTCTGACCTAAACTTTCTCTTCCTAAATACCAGAGAATTAAAATGCTCCTTATTATGTTTGTTACTTCTATCACTTAGTGATGCTACAGTACCTGTAATTCTGTGCCAATGGATATTGTACCAGAGGTAATTCTAGGCTGCGGCCTTGCGGGATTCCCGCAAAATTTCACTGAGGGGCGCATAGTCGGAAAGTCAGCGCGACCATGCGCCTGCAAAAATACCATGGCTGGCACACTTTTAAACATGCGATGCAGCACTTCAAAAAATAATTGTTCTCATTCTTCGCGCTGGTTTGAAACTGACCCACTAGAATCGATGCTATAATGACTGGACAGTTTTCAAACTGAGCAGTTGTTATCCATCTGATGTAAACTGCTCCAAATTTCATGCCAGGAGGTAAATTGGTGGTGATGCATCTACAGCGAAAACATTTGGAACCGGATCGATCCAAAGGTACTGGAAGCAAGTGAGTTGAAAACGAAGTGAACGCGACTGTCAACTCTGTTTGACTGTTCGTTCACGACCAGAGCAGCAGAAGATGCTCCAGAAAGTAGAAATCGACAAGGACAGAAAGAAACAGAAACTCGTCAGAGTGTGCTGCACACATTTTTGGAATTGAAAATGTAGACAACGAATCAAAAGATGGTGAAATAGACAAATTGAGACAGAGACCGCTCATAAAAAACCGCGCATCCATAGAACATGTCAATGTGAATGGCTGAAGAAATGGCCTTGCCTAATGAACGAGGACGAAGGCATGAGATGGAAAGTTACCTAGAACAATCAGAATAACGTGTTTACAAGCCCTGGATGTGTTAAGTACCGAACGAGGACGCTGCAGAGACATTCAGACTTTCAACCACAGACACTCTTTGGAGGCTGAAATTCTTCAGAAAGATTTCAGCCAGGTAAACTATTTTCAATTCTGATTTATTTCTATCCTCATGACCTTTTCGGAACTTATGCCGGCGGTATTATATAACACTTAGAAATAACGTGTTGCGAACTTGATACAACATCACAGGACATAGAAGCTGTCAGGGTTGCTTTTGCGACAATCTGTGCAAGAACATTAATGACAGGTTCCCAAAAGATGCAGGTGATGTTGCCTCTGCATTTTCAGTTCTTTCCATGGGCCCCCATCTTTTTCCTGTCTGCAGAAGACAGAATACCCTATGAAGACTTAATATCTTAACAGATTTCTTTTGAAAGCCAGCATGTGGGCAGAAAATTCAGTAAAATCTTGGTTGACAAAGCAGCATGTTTAGAGGAATGGATTGTGATCAAAGAAACTGTAACGCTGAATGCACATCGGAGAGATTCCACTAGCTGTTTAAACTGTTATTTGACTTTCACAAGGATTCATTTTCCAATTTGCTGGTTCTTGGAAAGCTGTACCCCCTAATGCTATCCCTTAATGCAGGCTGTGAGAAGGGGCTTCAGCCATCAAAACCTAATAAAGTCTTCTCGTAGAAGTTGCCTCGAGGAGAAACATTCAAACCCCTGCACTAATGAGACGTATAAAAAGTGTCTAAACATTAGCTCATGGCCCAGTGAGATAGACACAAAGACTAATTGATTTGCAAATTTAGGATGCTATGATCACACTGATGATGATGAAAGATAATTTATCAATATAAAAGAGAATGATATCTATGTGATTAATCTTCAATTTCTTGTGATTAATAAAATTTCTTGTGATTAAAAAAGTATTTTGTTGTATACCAAATATTTATCGGAAAAAGCAGTGAAAATGTGTTTGTTTCAAGGGGCCGCTTGTTTCATTTGAAGGCCCCCTTTTTTTCTTTTTGAAATCCCCAAATTACCTCAGTTGTACCCTACACTATTAATGAAGTCTGTATGGAGGTGTTTCCTTATTAATATTATTCCTAACCTACTGCATCACTACAATGACACCTGTTCAAAAGCAGCGTAAGATTTTCCATCTCCAATATCTTAGTTACTTTCAGCATCATGTTGTGATGCAGTATGCAATGGGTTGTGTCAGACACATGACTTTTCCAAGACTGTGGCAGAAGATCTAAATAGATAAAAAAAAAAAACCTTCCTCCAAAACTCAACAAACAAGTTGAATACCAAACCATCTAAGTTGCAAAATTTACATACATGACCTAAATTATGTACTACTGATTTTATATTGTGTTTCTATATTATTATTATTTTATAAACAGTTTGGGTTAAAATTGTTGTGTGGTCTCTTTCGGTCTATACAGTGAGTGTGGATAACCCTTTATATCTGAGACCTCATTCCAAGACTGTGCTTAAGACAGCCATCACCAATGATTCAAACTTCCTGTCCACAAACCTGGTGATGGATTACTCACTTCTGCTGGGGCTTGATGAAGGAACTAAGGAACTGGTTGTGGGTATTATTGGTGAGTTGTTTGCAATGTTAATACAGAAACTTTATTGACATTATTGAGTAAGATTAAATATTGTATATTCTGTGTTCAGCTTGTTTCTATGCCTTCTTAAAGAGTTTGATCTTCTTGTTGAACAAAAATGTTTTAGATTAATACTTTTCAGGTTAGGATAGCAAGAAAATGTTATTCAGAAAACTTTGTCTCTTAGCATTATGAATGAGAAGAGTTGGGTGATATTTGTAATTGGGTTACATAGACAGTATATAAGATTTATGCCTCGCTACCAAAGTGAAATTTTTGAACTGTGGAAAATTTAGTGCATATGTTAATGTGTTTTCAGACTACATCCGAACATTTACATGGGATAAAAAGCTAGAGATGGTTGTCAAGTCTGCAGGCATACTTGGTGGTCAGGGTAGGTTATGTTCCTCACAACATTAATAAAAGTAATAAATGCATGCTTGCGTAGCGAGATGTTCAGTGTCTTTAGCATTTTGTTTATAGTTGCGTTGCTTAGCTTTATCACAGTCTAGATTAGTGGAATGATATGTGGAGTATTTAACTGTATTTTGGACTGTCAAAAGAATTCGATCATTTCTTAATATGTTCCTGTTGTAATATTCAGTTTGTAGGGCTTAGCTGTTGTCTTGACATTCATGATTTTTTTTTCACCTAGAGAATGATAACAGTCTGAACTAAAATGTGCAGGAATTTAACAAATGAGTCAAGAAGACTGGGCCTGGCTCACAGCTGTGATCATCATGGTCACTGCACATCAGTACAATAACAGTCATAATTATGCAATAAATCGCCTGTACCCAGTGTTGAAGTAACTGATACCATTTTTTTTTCTTGAGATTAGAGCATTGCTACTTTTTTTTCCAACAGGCAGGATGCCAACTGTAGTTTCACCACAACTGTATAAAGAACGCTTTCTGGAGGCAATGAATCGCTACTTTCTTCATGTCCCTGACCAGTGGCATGGCTTGGGAAAAGGTGTGAATGCTACATTACCAATTAAATGATAGTCATAATCTGTTTCACTGTGGGGAGATGTTTATTTTTATGGGAAGACGTTTGTACTTATGGTAAGATGATTACTGAAGGAACTTCTTCTTATTCCTTTTCACCCCCAGTGGAGCATAGGGCTGCAACTACACCACGCCAGCGAACCCGGTTCTGGGCCTCCCTCCCCAGTTGGGTCCATGTCATTCCAGCTGCCTCCGCCTCGCCGTGGACCGATCTTCTCCACGTCTGTCTGGGTCTCCCAACCCTGCGTCTCCCCTGTGGGTTCCAGTCCAGAGCTTGTCGTGTTAGATTTTCGGCCGGCTTTCGTAGGGTGTGGCCGATCCAGCCCCACTTTCGCTTCTTGATGTCTTGGCTGGCAGGTTTCTGGTTGGCTCTCTCCCACAGGTATGCATTGGAGATTCTCTCGGGCCATCTGATGTTGAAAATGTGCCGCAGACATCTGTTTATGAATGTTTGAATCTTCCTGGTGATGTTGTTTGTTACACGCCATGTCTCAGACCCATATAGAAGGACAGATTTTACGTTCGTATGAAAGATGCGGATCTTGGTATGTTGAGATAGTGCCTTGGAATTCCAGATGGGTCGCAGGATGTGGAATGCTTGCCTGGCTTTATTTATTCTGCTTCTTACATCTTCATCAGCACCTCCATCTTTGGTGACTATGCTGCCTAGGTAGGTGAAGCGGTCAGTCTCTGTGATACATTCCCCGTGTAGTTGAAGTGGGGCTTCTTGCTTGTTGTTGATCCACATTACCTCTGTCTTCTTGATGTTGATTGTCAGGCCAGTTGTCGCTGCTTCTTCTGAGAGCCGAGTGAGCTTTGTCTGTGCATGTTGTTGCTTGTGGGACAGCAGGCTGATGTCGTCTGCAAAGTCGAGATCTTCAAGTTGCATGGCAAAGGTCCATTGAATGCCTGTGTTGCTGTTAGAGGTTGTTCTTCTCATGATCCAGTCTATGACGATCAGGAAGATTGTCGGCGAGAGCATGCAACCTTGCCTTACTCCAGTCCTCACTGCAAAGGGGTCCGTCAGCTTCCCATTGTGGATCACCTGGCATGTCGAGTCCTCATACAGCTGTTGGATGATGGCAATGAACTTTGGTGGAAATCCGTAGTGCTGCATCAACTTCCAGATGGTCTCTCTGTCTACGGAGTCAAATGCCTTCTCAAAGTCCACAAATGTCATGTATAGTGGGGACTGCCATTCGATGGACTGTTCAATAATGATTCGCAGTGTAGCAATATGGTCTGTGCATGATCTACCCTGCCGAAAGCCTGCCTGTTCTTGCCGCAGTCTCTTGTCTAGGGCATTCTTCAGTCTGTCCAGCATGATTCTGGTCAGCACCTTGCTGGGAATGGACAGTAGCATAATCCCACGCCAGTTGCTGCACTGGGTAAGGTCACCTTTCTTGGGTAGCTTTACCAGATAGCCAAGTTTCCAGTCTGCTGGAACTTGCTCCTGCGTCCAAATTTTCTGCAGCAGGGGGTGTAGCATCTCTGCTGCGGCTGTTGGATCCGCCTTGAGTGCCTCTGCAGGAATGCCATCTGGGCCTGCCGCCTTACCAGTTTTCAGAGACTTGATGGCTTTGATGATTTCTGCCTTGGTTGGTGGGTTGGTGGGTTGGTGTTCACCTGGAGTTGCTCGGTGACTGGGGCAATGTCCAAAATTGTTGCTGGTGGTGGCCGGTTCAGTATTTCTTTAAAATGTTCTGCCCAGCGAGATCTTTGTTCTGCATCCCCAGTAATGACGTTGCCATTTTTATTTTTTACTGGCCTGCATGCATTGATGTTTTTCCGTCCTGACAGAGTTCTTGTAATTTCGTATAGTCTTTTCATGTTATTTTGCCCAGCTGCTTGTTCTGCCTCTTCTGTCATCCTGTGTGCGAACTGTCTCTTGTCGCCTCTTGCACTCTTCTTCACTTCTCGGTTCATCTCCCAGTACTTTGCTCTGAGCTCTTCTTTTTCCTGCTGGTCTTGACACTGGCTGATCTTCTGCTTCAGCTCTTTCCTTTCCTCTATCTTTTTCCAGGTCCCTATGCTCAGCCATTCCTTGTGTTGTTTCTGTTTCTTTCCCAGAACCCGTTTGCAGGCGGCCTTCCAGGTCTCCTGTAATCCTGTCCAGTGGTTGGCCACTGTTTCTTCAAAGAGTCCCTCCAGTGCCTCAAACCTGTTTTTGACTTCACAGTTGAACTCTTCTTGCTTCCTGCGATCTCTAAGAAACTGCACGTTGAATTTGTGGTGTGGTCTGTCTGATGACTCATGGAAGGACCTCAGCTTTATCTTCAAAGTTGCTACAAGCAGGTGGTGGTCTGAGGCTGCATCTGCACCACGCCTTACCCTGACATCCAGCAGACTTCTTCTAAACTGTCGATTAATGGTGATGTGATCGATCTGGTTTTCTGTCTTTCCATCTGGTGAAGTCCAGGTGGTCTTGTGGATGGTTTTGTGAGGAAAGACTGTGCCTCCGATTACAAGGTCATTAAACAAGCAGAAGTCTGTGAACAGCTCACCATTCTCATTGCAGTTGCCCACACCGTGCTTTCCCATTATGTGTTCTTTATCCGTGTTTTCATCTCCAACTTTGGCATTCATGTCGCCCATGATGATCTTCAGGTCTCGTCTTGGAGTACGATCAACCAGCGCTTGTAGGGAGTTGTAAAAGTCCTCCTTCTCCTCTTCTTTTGCTGCGTTGGTAGGTGCATAGCACTGGAGGATGGTCATCTTTCTTCCTTTGGAGTTGAACCGAGCTGCCATGAGTCGTGGCGAAACTGGTTCCCATGATATTAGTGCCCTTGCAGCCTCCTGTGTCATCAGTACTGCTACTCCTTGTGAGTGGTCATGGTCAGGGTCTTCATGTCCAGAGTAGATGATAGTCTCTCCTGACGAGAGTCTGGTCTGACCGCTACCATTCCATCTGGTCTCGCACAGGCCAAGGAGCTTGATGCCATAGTTCTTCATCTCCTGTGCTACCTGAGCTGATTTTCCTCTCTTGTATAGGGTTCTGATGTTCCAGGTCCCTATCCTGGTTTTTGCCTTGGCCGTAAGAAGATAGGTCGGCGAGCTGACTTCCCGAAGGCTTTCGCCAGCACGCGTCATAGGCCCCTCCAAAGAGGGATCTTCCCGTCCAGGCTCTCGTTGTGGTAATGTTGTAGTTGTAGTTTCTGTAGCAAGGGTTGTTTTACAGGGTGGGGTTGCTAACCCCACGCCCAACCCTCCTCCTTCATCCGGGCTTGGGACCGGCAGGTTATCCGGGGGGTTTCCAGGCGGAGTTACTGAAGGAACTTACACAAGTAATTAGTGCTTAGCACACATATAGGCATGCATAGTCTCTCTCTCACCCCCTCCCCCAACACACACACACACACATCAATGTGCAAGCTGCCTTTTAGAAACATTTCATTAGTTACACTTTTCATGGGATTTCTTGCAGATTTTCCAGCAGGAAAGGAGAAGGAATCTTAGGCTCGGTGTCTGGAGACCATCTGGGATACTTTTGCACACATCAGCAGAATCTGTTCACTCAGGTGTGAAATGTTTTTGATAGCAGCAAGGGTTTTGGCAGTGAACTACATAGTGTAGTCTACTAAATATTCTGCCACCTTATGTAGACTGAAGTGTGATTTGATTTCTAAATGAGCGCCAGTGCTGTTTTGATGTTTGAAAGCTTTCTTCATTGACAGCATTAAATAGAGGGCCAGAAACTGGACAGTGTATTTACCATCTGATCAGTCAATGAGAGAAAGATGCATGGGAATTTTGCAGTAGAAGAGAAAATGATCTCATCATCTAAAACATTCAGTTTCTTCTGTATCTGTATTTCTCAATATAAATTTTATATGTATATATATATATATGATAAATTATCTGTTCACATTGGTGCCATGCTTTGTTGTTTCCCAGTTCTGTTTCATTCCACTGATGGCTTAGGAAGTGTGTGTATCTCCTTTTCCATTCATAAAAAGTGCCTGTAGGTTCAGTGCACTTTCAGAAATGGGCCATTTTATTTTTGGAAAAGAGCTGCTAACACTCATGCAACCTGAAAAGAATCTTTTATCGAGAACGCGCATATTTGTACATAAAAATTGGACCATTATTTATAATTCTGGCTGATCAGCTAGATTTTATATTTAAGAACTGAATTTGCTGTCTTGGAAAATGTTGCTTGAGTATGTCATTCGTTTTGATCTACTAAGACAAAATAAAAAGATAGGGGAAAAAGGCTGAGAAAACAAGCTATTTTTGGCTATAGCTCAGGCTTGGCAGTTGTCATCTTCTGACATTAATGCAGCTAGCCTAGGTAACAGCTTATTACACCCAGACATTTGTGTTAAATTAGACACTACTTGAAAGATACTTTTTTATTTAATGAGCTACTAAGTCCTTGGAAAATCTAGTGTGGTGTGACAAAACTGTTGCACAACTGTGAAGATACATGTTGAAGAGATTTGCAATACATGTAGCAGGATTTTCTAGGTTAGTAGATTGTGAAGAGTAGAATGTGTACTTCATCTGAGCTTGTAGTAGACAACAAGCGTTGAAAAATACACTGCTTTGGCTTTAAATTGCTGTCTGGATAGCGATGTGACAATGCAATTCCCTAATCCCAGTGCTGTTTAGTCAGGGGTTCTGATAATTTCATTGTAACCAGTGGCAGAAGAACAGATACTTGATGTAGCCACTTAGGTGTGTGATATGCAAACTGACAGACAAACTTATTTATTCAGTCACTTGCTTACTTTCTCCCTTTTCTTTTTCTCTCTGGAGAGAGACATACAAATAGAACACACTAGTCATGAAAAATAATGAAAATTGTCCAATTCTTGGTGTTACTAGTGTTGTTCTTCTCTGGAACAGCATGTTAACTATACCTTTGGAAAAAGTTCTTTTTGTATACATGTTATTATTACAAGATTTTAAAATGTTTTTGAATTGCAGATGTTTGTTATACACTTATTTATATGTGTTGGTCAGTTGCAAATAGACCAAAAGCAATAAAAATCAGACAGTTGAAGTATTCTCAGTTGATAATTCTTATACTTCCTTGTGCAGATAGGTGCTGCATGCCTGTAGCAAATAACCCCATTCTGATAAAATACTTGACTGTTTTTAGCTGGTGTGAAGTTCTCTCCGGTGCTTGTGGGCAGAGAACAACATTGCAATGATCTGTAATCAGAAACAGATTAGTGATTTGTTTTAAATGGAGCATTAGTGAACCACTTTCTTTAAATTCCTTTTTCCTAACGTTTAAAAATTTTTGTTTTTGTTTTTGTTTTTGGGCTCTTACTGTTGATTTCTGGTACTTATTATTTGTTCAGACCAGAAATGAAAGTTTCTTTGAAGATTTCACCCCAGTAGTCTTTTACTATGCAAATTAATTACATTTACAGAAAAGAAACAACATAATGGGGGAAGAATCAACATGCTTACAGATGTGTTTATAATTTATAAGTTTATAACAATGCAATGGATTACTTGCACATGATAGCAGGTGTAGAGGTTCTTGCACTCATCAAACACCTAGTACGTTTTGGGGTGAACATGAAGGAGTGCAAGCAAGTACATACTTGAATACCTGTGTTCTGCTAGAATTTAGTAAAAGCTCTTCAAAACACAGGGGAGACAGAGAGGGTGCAGGAAGGGAGATCTGTGTAAATTTGTACACAGTATGTGATATTTAAGTAAGTAGTTTGTGTAAAAATACTGTTTTGACCTGCTATGTACTAACTACACAATCATTTTTGTTAGGTAACAGAGAATAGGTTGTCGTTTTGAAACTATTTACATTTTTTAGCATTTATCAGTACCTATGTGCTGTTCATAAGAAATGGCACAGCGTAAAGGGCAACTGCAGTACCATCACAATATTTTCAGACTTAACGAGTTATATATATTTGCTTGCATTTATTCATATGACAACTCAGGTTTGCTTCCAATAATTGTTCAGTTTCTACTGAAGTACAATGTTAATAAAAACTAGTTGAGTCTACTAGGTCAGCATTTTTCAGGTTGCATGTGAGGTTACATGCTTACAAGCTGCAGTTATATAGGAGGAAGGCAATGATAAATATAGACTTTGAAGATAAATCTGTGCTTGCAATTCCTCAGGGATTATCTTGTTCACATTGAATTTCATTCCAGCTGGTGTATACTTTCTAGCATAAAGTGTGTAAGAGGCAAAAAAGTTTGCACTTTATTGTGTTTTTTTCATAGATTATATATGATGTACATTTTAATAGCAAGAAACAAATAACGAAATAGTAGGTTTTTATGAATTTTCCACCTCACTTATACATGTCTGATTTCATTCATTATTTTATTACCTTTGGTTTACATTGGTTTTGTTACCATATTTCTTTTGACAAAATCATTGTGCAATATTCTTAAATGTTTAAGTGCCTTTATTTTGGAGTTGTATTCCTGTGTCTTCACATCTGCACATGTATGAGTGGGCTTTCATTCTCACACACAGCCCTACATGTCTGCACACAAGGTTCCATGTGAGAGAAACCATTAACATGCTAATCACTTTATCCTTGGATATGTGTAATGCTAGTTGTTCCATCTGCAATATTCTCCAGTAAATTTGCAGGAAGTTATTACTTGTGAACAACAATGCAATTCTGTGCATAGAAGATTTGTGCTTGGTGCTTGACACTGACTGCTGTTGACAAATGATATATATTCAGTTCATTGCATAATCATCTGTCTTTGTTTTAGAAGAAAGTAGAAAAAAATATATACATGGTGGCATACAATCTCCTAGCCCCGGTAGCTGCTTGTGCTAAAACCACATCGAATTGCACTTGTAACATAATAATTGACTATACATACTCGTGCCAAACATCAGTTCTTATAAACCAGTGTTTGGTTGTATCTCCGCTGGATTTGAAACAAAATTTGTTCCTTGATTTTTTAGGGGGGATGGGCAAGTGTTATGAGAGGAGGCTTGGTAAGGCTGAATGGCCATGTAGTAAAATGAGCTAAAAACATTTTAAAAAATCCTCTTTCCACCCAGCATAAGGTTAAAGGTAGCAGGAGGGATGGGACTTCTTCCATACACCAGCTTCTATATCCAATAAACCACTTATATTTGACAGTAATTAAAATCTAGGTTCAGGGACACTTGCATTTAAATGTTTTATTTTAACCATCAATATTGGGTGAGTAGACTTTGTGTCTATCTGTTCATTCCTGTAACTTCATGTTAGGACAGTGTGCACTAGATTATGGGAATATACAAATCATTCTGTTTCTAAACTGCTGAAAAGTGTATTTTTATTTTTTCTGCTTTTGTATATGATATTAGTGCCACTAATGTGAATTAACTGACCAACCTATGAATTATGCTTTATGATTTTCTAATCTTCAGCAGTTTTTTTGTTGACAAATGTCATTCCTTGAACATAAAATTTTATTGACTTTATCTTGTGATAAATAAATATGTGATGTAAGAGTTTCTTTTAATTTGAAGCCTGTAATGTTGGTAAAGGGCCTTCAGAACAGTTGTTTGCCGGTCCTCACACCCTCAATCTCCCAAAATGGAGGTTTCTGATCTACACAAACACTTTGTCATATATTCAAATATATATCTGGTGGAGGAAGACCTTTATGCCAGTGGCACGTTGTCTAGATCAAAAGACCTTTGGGTTGCCATCTTTCTAATTGTGAAATATTTTTCATGGGGCTTTTGTCTCCAGCACAGGTACAATTGCAGGAATAAAGTGAGATGCTAGAGACAGAAACAGAAAGATGTCTAGCTCCACAGGCTTTGTCCAGTCACTGCTAACTTCCGCACACCCCAAGCTCTAACACCACCTGTGAAAAGCTACCCCCACCCCCTTCTGATTCAACGAGCCGTTAATATTGCATTAATATTGTAAAGTTTTGCCGCTTTGGAAATAACTGCCCTTCCTCTTCACACACACACACACACACACACACACACACACACACACACACAGAGTTAATGGGTCTTTATTTGCAGGAGAAGAAGGTCTAAAGAGATAACCTCTTTCTTATCTTTTTTTCGTGGCTATAAAGCGTAATCAGTTGCCTAACACTTTTTCAAAGGCGTAAATGAAATTTGTATGGTGCCAAGTGGAGAAACTATTGGCGCTTAAAACTGCCTGGTCGACTCGGGAGAGAATAAGCTGCCAAGGCCTCATAAGCCGACGATGCCCTAGTTGTTCTGGGCCAACCGCGTCTGGAAATCTCCGAATGCCCTCTTCCAGATTACTGCCGCTTGCAGGGAGTCTTACAATGGGTTCGGGTGGCGTTTCTTAGGGATCGACACTCAAGGCTGTTAGGATGCATTCGGTCTCACCTAGCAACATTTTTCTGATTAATTAACGCGAAGGATTTCCTATTGATATCCGTTACGCTTGATGAACGTGTAGACCCCGGCCTATATATTAAGAAGCTGCCTTCGTATACGTTTTCCCTGGAAACGTTTGTGCGCAGTTTTAGGGCAGAAGAAACCGGATGTTGATGAATGTAATTGGCTATACGTCTTGCTTTCGAGGAGTTTTTTTTTTTTTTTTTTTTTTTTGGTACGTAAGTCGCAAGCTTTGGATACCACCCGAAAACAAAACAAAATGATCTCGAAATATTATTATCTCCAGAGGTGATTGCCATTAACATCTCAGATTCCAAGCGTTTTTTTTTATAAAAATACTTTCACAATCTGTATGGAACTCCGCTTATTTTACTGGTTGTATAGACACCGCTAATTGTTGACTACAGCGCCATAGCGTGTTTACATCAGGAAAGATGCAGAAAGTACGATAAACGTGATCGTTTAATTGGCCAGCAGGCTGGCGTTTTTTTTATTACATCCTGTTGATATTTGATTTATTTGTTAATGCCAGTTCGTTTTTTAAACTATTTCTCCATTGTCCTAAGGGAAAGTGGCAAAGGGTGATGATGTTTACAATCGATGGGGCTGTTCAAACCCCGCGGGGAGAGCTCAATGTATAACTGAAAACGTGAGAATCGACATGACGTCAGAGCTGAGAGAGAGATAGAAGGAGAAAAAAAAATCAGACCCACCTACAGCGGGAATGGCGTTAGAAAAGGATGGCATTGGCATGCACTACACCAAACACGTGATGCCAGAGAGGGGGAAAAAAACCCGACGGATTGACGTCACCACTTCAACCGTCACATGCGCTCAGTTCGCTCTAGTTCAATGGTTTGTATTTCGTTTTGATCTGCACTTAAATTACTACTTAGGAATGAAAAATTTTGCATGTTCTTGTAGCATTGACACTTCAGCGATTTCGATTTGTTTATGCTTGCTAGTCACAAAATATGATGGACATCTTTATACAATTTTATATTTTTTTATTCATTTAATTCATCCCATGACTGGTACCAGATGAAGAAAGGTTACTTGACAAAGTGGTTGGGAAGGGGCAACTGGATGAAGGCAGCTGCTGACGAGGCTCACCACTTGAGCCTGTCTTGAGCGACGGTGGGCAGGTCCTGGGTGGAGCGACAGATTTCCTTCATTACGTGTGCAATCCAGTTCTTCCCTTGTCCAAACTTGGCGTCCACCCACCTTCCAAGGTGAAAACTGGTCTTAGAGTGTTGTGCCGAGGCGCATGGCCAAACCCAACCACTTAAGCCCCATCACAGTTGCGAAAAGGGGTTGCTGGTGGCCCGGGATGGTGACAACCGTGCTGTGCAGAGTTATTCATTCTGCGCTACATGTGTGATGTTCTAAACATCCTCATGCACTTTGTCTCGAATGCCTGTATTCTCCCCTCCCTATCAGCAAGCAGAGTCAGCGTCTCACATCCGTACTGCAGGATTGGAACTAAGAGAAACCTGAAGTCCTGAACAGTTTGTACTTGGTACTTAGCAAACCAAATTCTGTCCAGTTGGGCACTGCTGCTTAGCTGTTGCGATCTTGATGCGGAGGTCTGCCGTAGAGCTGCCATCTTTGGAAAAGGTTGCTTCCAAGTATTTAAAGCTGTGTCTCTTCCAGAGCTGTACTCCGCTCATGCAGATCTTTGCTATGGCCTTACCGTTAACCACGATGTTGCTTTTGTCAGTGCTGGTCTCCATTCCATACGCATGCGCATTGTGTGTCCCTTTGTTGGTCAGGTTTTGCAGTTCGCTGTTTGTACTTGCCATCAGAGCGATGTCGTCTGTAAAACGTAGACTGCATACGTACGTGCCTCCCACCCATGGAAATGGAGGTGTGAAGTGTTTCTCAAAATGATGTTACCCACAAAAAGTTGAACAGTATAGGAGATAGAGAGCGCCTTTGATGGCCCGCCCTCCTTCCACTGTTGTGTGGAAGAAAATCTGCCGTCTGATTATCCGGTGGCACTGCGTTCATCGAGCTCTTGTACGATATTTTGATGACTTGAACGAGGCTCTCCTCAGTGCTTACTTGCCACAGCCTCGCATGCACCACTCTGTCAAATGCTTTTTTGATGTCGGTAAAGTTGTGGAAGAAATCCTCCTGGTGGTGTAGATTTTAAAAAATTCAGGATCTATAAATGAAAAAAAGCATTTCTGTACATGATTTAAAAACACTTGAGAATAAATTGGTTCTGAAGTTAGAATTATTTCGCACTGAAACTAAAAGTAGTCGCGTAAAAAAAAACTGGTTCGAGGAGTGGCAGTTTAAGCAGGAATGTTGTAAATTTATGAGACAAAGAATAAAGGCGAATTTGTTGGAAAATATTTTTGTACTTCGTCACTTCCCATGTTTCCTGCGTCTAGTCAGGGTTTGCTGCGGGTAGAGTGTTCTCCAGAGGCCGAACGTGCACGGGTTTCAGTGGAAGGACAGTAAAAGGTAATAAAACACTTCGACGCGGCGAAGAGAGGCCATAGCTGGTGGGAAGCTGTCGGAAACGGTTAGCGGCAAATTGTTCGCCCCTTGTCGTGCGTCTTGGATAATTACGTTTTCGGAGGAGCTTTTGAGCGACCAGCACAAGTCGCGGGTGCCTTCCGATGTACAGTTTGCAACAAACAAGACCGAAAGAAAGACAGGACGGAGAGAACGAAGAACGGAAGCGAGAAAGGAAGGAAGAAAGAGAAAGCAACAATTCTTAACTTTCCCATAACGTACGCAGACGTCTGGGACAAGGATTAAATTTTCCCGCGAGATCGGTCCATGGCTTGATGTAGTCGGCGCGTAGCAACATGAACTGACATTTACGATGCGGACAAGTCGTCTGAGGAGTACAGAGTCTCGCGGAGTGCCGCGAGCGCGGCAACCTGGCGCTCCCGAGCGACACGGGAGAGCAAGAGGTGGGCAGCAGGAGAGCACGTGTAATGCAGTGTGAAGATACTCCACCTGCCACCAGCATCGTCATAGCCACTAAGACTCCGATGTCGAGCTATCGGAGAGGCGCTGAAGCAGGGCCGGCAACAGGAGTCAGAAGCAGAGAAGGTTCAGGGAAAATTGTCTCTGAAACTTGAGTGACATAAGGGGGTAAAGGGCTCGATTTTCCGAGAGTGGTGGGTCAGCGGGAGGCAATCACAAAGCTCAGCAGCCTGGAAAACGCACTGGCAATAAAAAAAAAAAAATCACGCACGTCCATTGCGTGGAGTGGGCTGGTGGGGTTTGCCTGCTGCATCGTGTCGCTGGAGAAGAGAGTAAACGTTGTTAACTTAGTTTATCGTGATTTGTGGCAATTTGTTCAAAGCGCCACCCGACAGGTCGCTAGATTTAGATTACATAGTCATCACCCGTGTGCGAAATCCAACCAGTATACTAACATCTCCAGCCTCGCTGGTTTGTAGTCCGTTCCTTCCGACGACTAAACAACGTGAAACCTTCAAGGAGTCGCTGTAACATCACATATTGTCTGAATGTCCGCCCATTACACTTCCAGTACTGATGGCTTCGGGCTAAACAACAGTGACGCTAAAGTTGAAACTATCATGTTCTCTCTCCTCTTTCTCTCTGCATCTTTCAATTTTTGTCCTTCTCTAACATTTATAAATGTTATAAACATTTATGAAGAACAAATATTAAATTAAATATATGTATAACTTTAATTTAATATTAATTTATCTCTTTGATTACAATACTGTAAATCTTGTCCATGATCACAGACCAATAATACAATGGGACAAAAACTGTCAAGATCGGGTTGAAGTAACATGTTAAACAACCACATGGCCGCTTTGAGTGTAATAACTAGCCTATTTTTCATTCTTCTTGAAGATCACGAAAATTGTTCACATTTTTGTTTTTGTTTTGACAAGATGACCATTCTTAGTAAAAATTGTCCAAAATCTGTCTTAACAACCATCCACGTGTCTTCAAGTAGCTAAAAAAGCATTATGATGAGAAGGAACTAGCTTTTCAGAATGGGAGATGCAAGAGAAAAAAAGTGGATTTAGAAAAAAGCTTAGAAAACCTATATGGTCAAGACAAAGTACAAGGAAGAGAAGGTAATTTTCAGACAGTGAACATTACGAATGCATGGCACGAGTTGAAAATTCTTAGTGGTCGATATAAGCGTTAGAACAAGTGCTAACAGACTAAGTGTTCACACACCAGTGTACTAACAGACTAAGATGTTCACACTCTAAGGTGTTCACACACTAGCGTAGTCTGCGCAGTGGTTTTTAAATTTTTCCAGACGAGTACCACTTTCGAAAATTCGAAGTGACCGAGTACCACCTCCCAACCCTACATACAGTTCCCGTAAAATATATATATTCTTTTATTTTGGCGCATGGTGCTCGCGTACCACCCGTCATACCTTGGCGTACCAGTAGTGGTACGCGTACCATAATTTGAAAACCTCGTGCTAACGGACTAAGGTGTTCACACACTAGCGTGTCAACAGACTAAGGTGTTCACAAACTAACGCGCTCACAGACTAGGTGTTTACAGACAAAAATGCTCACAGACAGGTTTTCACACACTAGCGTGCTAACAGACTAAGATGTTCACAAACTAACGTTGTCACGGACTAGGTGTTTACAGACTAAGATGCTCACCGACTAAGATGCTCACAGACTAGGTGCTAACAGACTAAGGCTTTCCCAGACGAACGTGCTCTCAGACTAGATGTTCACAGTGATGAAGCAGAAAGAGACAAAGAACACAACAATCTGCCTGCTTGCATGTCGTCTTTGCTCGAAAGCCAAATGAGATTTCCTTTCTCCTCTTGAGTACATCACGCTCTTTCACCGCGACCTCCAGTCGGTTATTCTGTTGATATTTCAATGAGTGCAGAAAGGTTTTCGTGCCTGTTACAAAAATAAACAGCGTGTCTATACTTTAGTAAAGAAGGTGCTGTCTGAAGATACAAACGTCAACCGTACTTTTGGGGGGAAGATCTCTTCAATAAAGAGACAAAGTATCTTGCCCTTGCGAGTGAGGTGTTTCTGGCGCTGTGTATTTCGAAACTGCGGGAATAAAATGTTCGGAATTACGATCTTCGCATAGACGAAAACATCTTGTCCAAGATGGGAAAAATGGTATGGATTTGCTTAGTACTCAGCCGATATCACTCTCTCTCTCTCTCTCACACACACGTCGATACGGTCTATTTATAAGGAAAGTAAATATTTACCTCGTTAATGCAACAACATGCGTCATGAAACATCATACATAAAACAATTCTGATTCTCTCTTCTTATTGACGTGACATCCAGCCATCCTGGTGGTACATTTTCTTACATTTTCTTTGAGAGATCTGGACTTGCTGGAAGGTGATCAGTAAGATGCAGGTCTATCGGACAACAGCTGGGCTAACTGTGCCGCAGTGAGGCAACATTCGCCTTGTCGGTTCCTCCACTGCCTGTGCTAAAGCACAGCAGTTAAACACTTGGAGTCTCTGCCAATGTCTTTGTCTGGAGCAGAAGAAAAATATGTAGATACGTCTAGCACTTTGCATTAAAAATATTATTTCTAAACGTCAGCCCAACAGGAAAATATACCGCAGTCGAGAGTGGTGATTTATGTAGACTGCATTTCGATCTGGTTCCAGATATTTCGAATGCCCCCACATCGCTTTTCGCTCGATGTAAGTGATATTATTGTCAAATTTGCATGATCAAAATATTCACACATGGGAGTCTGCCGCGTTTGTTTTGATTTGAGATTATAGGGATGTGGGGTTTGCCAATCATTATTTATGCGTGTGCATAATAATGGAAACTTGGCGCCAGACAGAGAAGAAGAGAGGTTAAAACAGTACATGGCTTTTGTCAATCCTTGCAATGATTTTGTAACAGCGGAATATTTTGAGTGGTCTTTGTGACAGCGTTAAATGTCATAAAACGAGTTTTCTGGCTCCAAATATTTTTTTAAATCCAATCTTCAGTTAAGTGAAATTTTTTTTGCAGTTTAAACTGTTACATTTTAATTCCAACGTTTAAATGATATGAACTCTTGAGCAGAGTTGCAAGCATTAAGCCTTCGCTTCCTATGATGATGATGATGATGATGATGATGATGATGATGATGATGATGTCCATTTGTAATGCGCAGGTATCCATTCGGAAGAATGCTCATTGCGCAGCAAAAAAAAAGTAAATAAATAAATAGATAAACACCAGGAAAGTAAAAAATAAAGACACAAGTGTTGCTTGGTTGTTTAAGCTTAAGTCCGTCTTAAATAAACAGATGGGTCTTCAGTCTTTTTCGAAACGTGGTTGGTGAGGTGATGGTGGACAGTGACGATGGCAGAGCATTCCACAGCTTAGGTGCCGCGTTTTTGAAGGCCCTGGCTCCAGTGCGCTTCTTGTTTGTGTCTTCCACTGCAGGGAGACAGAAGCGTGACTGGGAGCCAGAGCGCAGACCACGTGACGGCCGGTAAGGAGGAACTACCTCTTGTAAATATTCAGGAGCAGTTTTAAACATGCAGGACTGTGCAATCGAAAGCACTTTGTGATCAATGCGCTTTTTCACTGGGAGCCAGTGAAGGCTCTGTAGGATAGGGGTGATGTGCTCAGTGGACGACTTTGCACGGGTGACAATCCTGGCGGCTGTGTTTTGAACTCTTTGGAGTCGATCCAACTGCGTAGCAGGTATACCCCACAATGCACTATTGCAGTAGTCTAATCTGGATATGATGGTAGCCACAGCAAGTGAGTTGGCAGCAGCTTGAGTCAGCATGGGCCGTAGTCTACCTAAAGTCCTCAAAAAGTAGTAGGATTTTGCCACAACAGAACTAACATGGTTACACATGGAGAGCTCTGCATCAATAAACAGCCGTAGGCCCCGTACACAGTCGGCAAAGGCTATGGAGGAGTCACCGACCTGCACGGCACTAATGCCGATCTGCTCCCTTCTGGCCCTGGGTCCGCACAGTAACGCTTCTGTCTTGTCGTCGTTGAGTTTAAGACGATTCCTGGTCATCCAGGCCTTCACCGCGACACAACAAGATTCAAGTCGTTGAAGCGCATTCCTAGCCACTGTTGGGTCGGGGGGGGGGGAACTGTTCAGAATCTGTGTATCGTCCGCAAAGAACTGTCGTCCCATCTGAAAGCGTTCAATTACCTGTCCAAGCTGTGAAGTATATACAGAAAATAATAATGGACCCAGAACGGATCCCTGTGGCACGCCACACACCAGAGGAACTGCCTCAGAGCTTGCAGAGCCGACAATCACTCTCTGAGATCTCTCGGCAAGATAGGAGTCAATCCACTGCAGCGCAGTGCCCTGGATACCAGCCTCTGACGACAGTCTCTGGAGCAGCAGGCGGTGATTGATGGTGTCAAATGCACTACTCAGATCGAGTAATACTAACAGCACTAAGTTGCCAGAGTTGACACTACAAAGAATGTCATTGGTCACACGAAGAAGAGCAGTTTCTGTGCTGAAGCCAGGACGATACGCTGACTGAAATTTATCTAGGCAGCCATGAGTAATAAAATGGGTCATAAGCTGCTCTGCGACCACCCTCTCAAGTAGCTTGGAAATATATGATATATGAGGGAAAAGGGTTATCTTAACAGACCTCGGAGATGTATGGTGGATTTCATCGTAAACAAAATTTTGCCCAACTGCAGACACAATTATGGTAGTAGTTGTTATTGATTACCATTCTTTATCCAGTCTATAATAGCATGCCTACTTCCCAAATAAAATAAATCGATGTTTCCGTTTTGGCTACCGCCAAATACCCTCGTATTCTCGTGTTCTCTGATTTACACCAACAACTTAAAGAGTAAAACGAGGGCCCAGCAAAAATGACTGGAAATAGAGCATAAAGTATTACAAAAACACATTCCGGTGGTATTTTATGACGAAGAGGCACGAGAAATATTATGTCAATGTTTTTCGCTTAATCACACCTGGATTTGTCGAGAAAACAGGAAGTGACGAAAGGGAAGCATTTAAAAAAAAAGAGTGTCGTCTGCATGAGCTGAATTCGAAGAGAAAAGATGCAATCCTCGGTAAAAGAAAACAGACCAGGACACAATGTGCTGTTGCTGAATATTCTCTTCGACTCTCAGATGGAGTTAGTTTGTACTGATTGTCATTTCATAAAATACATGTAAATGGGTACAACTTTGTTCAGAGATGTGTATATACAGGTCTCTGCTTGTTCAAACGTGCCGT
The DNA here is from genome assembly GCA_004794655.1 of Marisa cornuarietis. NCBI lineage: Eukaryota > Metazoa > Mollusca > Gastropoda > Architaenioglossa > Ampullariidae > Marisa > Marisa cornuarietis. The sequence continues at coordinate 2,502,584 of SMMW01000622.1, read as the reverse complement.
GCGAACTTCGTCCTCACACCGTACTAAAGAATTTGCTCAAAACATTTCAAAATCGATTGTTATCCAGTCACTTATACAGTACAAGCATGTCTTGGACTTTCAGCAAAATGAAGATCTCTTCCTATAGTAGTGCCGACTATACAAAAGCACGAGCTGTTAAAACCAACTAGAGCTGCTAAATAAAGATCAAGCACCAGATATACGACGTCGACGGTTTCTACACCGTCTGGTCTACAAGTAACATCGTGACACAGTCACAAACACATCATCAGTCGTATCTTTATCCAGCATAATGCTAAAAACAACTGACAGTGTGAGGGCAACATTGATGTGCGAGCTCGAAACACCTAAAACAGAATTGAGGCTGACAATGTGAGGAGCTTAAACTTGAACACATGCGAGTAAGTAAATAGAAAATTTTGCATGCAGCTAAATGAGGAAGAAATATGTTTTTACATCGATAAATATGTTTCAAATTTTTACAATGCTAAATTATTATATTTTTGAATAGTAAAACAGTCATTATCAGCAGTCAGTTGTAACTAAATAAAAATAAAAGCAATGCTGAAAATTAACCATCAAACGAAAAAGTTACAGGAGTTTATCTTAGACAACCGCACTTTTGTAATGTGCTTATATTTTAATAACAATAATACAAATGGAAAAATTAACTCAAATGAACTCACTTAGTAACACAATCAATAATAATAAAATGTAGACTCCAATGTCCATGATTGTTTGTTGCCCATTAAATGTTTGATCTGAGAAAATTGACTTACCAGTCTGTCGAGTGGACTAGCTTGAAATTTAATTATTATTAACTCAATAATAATAATAATAATAATGTGAGCTTTTATAGCGGTATCCCAGCCAAAGCCAAGATCTCTGCGCATTACAAACACAAAAACACAATAAAGAGAAAACTCCTGTGGCTCTGTAAAGTTAATGAGGATGTCAGGTCGCTCTTCTGGCGGATGACATTCATACATCAAGATGTCAAGGAGGCAGACCTACAGTCAGTAGAGGAAATCAGATCAATAATCAAACGCGTAGATCAAATAGCCAGGAGATTATTTAGATGATCACAAACATGAAAAATAAATAAATTAAGTTTAAATCTGTAGGGATGCATTCTAACATCAATTGTTTCATTTTCTGGGCAAAAAATCGCTTCTTGAACACAACAATCTCAGCGATGTTTCTTCATGTGACTCGAGGACAGATTTGCTGGACTGGCCGTTACGAATACTACTTACACGCAACGGAACTCTCCTGCGTAGCGGGTATTTTTCTTCTGCTTTTCTAGTGGTAGTTGAGAATGCCGATGTTTGCAGACTTATATCTCGAAAACTAAGCATAATTATGTACTCATATCATAATTATTATGTTAAAAGGAACTTAGCCCGATCATAAAAAGAAACTGTTGCACTCGTGTTGTCTTTTATGGAATTTCAGCCATTGAGTCCTCGCTGACTCTCTTTCGACAGCCACCTTCGTGAGTCAGATATATAAACAGTGTGTTAATGTTATAATGACTAGCAGATCATTGTCTCTGTCCGCATTATGTCACCTCACTACATTTTATTTCGAGGAGCGACCGGGAATGGAAAACACCTTTGTTTTGTGTCCCGTGGTTTGCCGGTATATGCCGTCCAATGGGCATAGCAACGATCTACGGACAGTAAAAAGGTTTATAGAAAAACTGTGTACTGACTGACACGTACTCTCCCCAAACATCTCGCTAGATTCGTGAATGGCAGACTCACTCCGGCCTCCTAAGCACTGTGCCTATTTTGCAAGTCTGATCTCACTAACGACTTGACCAGAAGCAGAAAAAAAGCAGTCACAGCTAATAGATATACCGAGTCTCTTTAAAACCGACACAATCGGAGAGCTGCAGTTCTTTTTGCGCATGAATAATTATTGAAAATTCTTTAGGAATCTTTATTGCCAGCTATCTTTCTGGCATTCAGCGTAGGAAGCCTGATTTTTATTTATTTATTTAACGCCCGCAAGTTTAGCAGTTTGACAGACAAAAATCTGATAAAAATCTTGGAGAGTGGTCACAGAAATCTCTTTTTGTCCTGTCTTTTAATAGTTCGATGCTTTAAAGCCAGAATTCAGTTAGTTTATACTATCCTTTGCTCATATGGCTTACATTAGTGCCAATATAAAGAGGATTTGTTACAGAAAACGTTGTTCTTCAGTAAAAGGGCAGCTCTCCCCAGCCCCGGTCCTCACCGACCACACACACGCAAGAAGAACCAATTAAGTTCCTTTGGCTATAACACATGTTTGCACGGGCAAACCAAACAAAGTGGCAGGTGCATAGGGAATATATGGAGTTACAGACTCAGGTCACGTGATCTAGCAACCTCCCGGTGCAGGTGTCAGTGACCAGTCACAGTCGTTTTCGCACCTGTGCACAAGTGCTGTGACAGATCTGCCCACAACGATTGACAGATTTATAGACTTGAACACGTTTTCCTTTGACTTAAATATTTTTCTCTATGTTAATACTAAAAAGGCACAAGTATTTAATTCCTGAAGTTTTTTCTGCATGTTAAGTACTGTATGCAAGTACTGGACCTGCCTGGGAGTTGTGATAGGGGTTTGGGGAGAACGAAGGTATGCTATGGTCGCAAGCGCTTGGTGACGAGGCTGCAGCCCACACCTTTGCCGCTGACTTGTGCAGCCAGTGGTGTCGGCCATTGTGGCAGGTCTCTTGCCTAACACTTGGCGTGTGTCCTGTGAATAACTGTTATGTTTTAGTTGTACTCTGTGAAAGAGTCGGGAAACTCTGCAAAAGCATGAATCTTATGACATGAAACACAAATTCTAGATAATAGTTTTAACTTCTATTGGGGTTCGTAGATCGCTGCCAGAGACCCCCATGGGCATCAACTCGATTTGGACAGCCCCCAGTCATAAGGCATTACACGTACATTTACTAGTCATCCATCTTGAAGCCCTAGTTCTTAACAGACCAACTGTCCAGCCAAGTGATGGACCTCTTAGTCATACGCATATTACAGAATATGTGACATTTTTTTGCAAAGCTTTACACGGCGGTTATAAAATTTTGCCAAAGTCACATAAATACTCGGTGGAAAAAGAAAAGATGGCCGCTATTTGTGCGACGTCTGCTGCTCTGCTCTTTTCTTGTTGTGTTTGGTGGCTGTGGGTGATTCGCTAGACTGCCGCTGTTGCCCGTTCGTAAAATAGAGTGTGTTTAGTGGTTCAGATGAATGTCCTCATGTGGTCCTGCTGTGTATTCTTGTGTGCTTCGAGTATTAGACTTCGAGTAAAGGGTTTTTGAAATGCTGGATCTATGGTGGTTTAGGTTGCCTAGGTCCCATGAGTTTTTGCTTCTCCGCCTTTGCTTGCTCTGTTTCCGTGGATCTGTCAGTGGCTTGCCATCCTCATTATCGTTGAACACCCATTAGGAGAGGTCACAGAGTGGCTTTAGAGCGGCGATTAAAGCATCAAGCTGCTTCCTCTTAACGATCGCCGTCTGAATGTACCTCCCGTCGAGATGTAGTGGGGTCCGCTTCCGTTCCCGTGTGGCCATTTGTATGCACTGAGAGATTATGAGGCCGTCCCTTTGCAGTCTGGGAATCCTATCGGCTAGGCAGATCCTCTTGCTGTCTGTACCCGTGGGCAGGACGTTGACATTTCCTTCAATAAAACCCGACTACATGAGGGTGATAGCCCTAAGTGCGAGGAGTTCATTCTGGCAAGCTACAGGATCACGTCCTTTTCCCGCCTGTCACGATCAGGTGATATCATTGTCATCTTTTACAGGATTGTCTTTCCAGTTACTCTTCTTTCTGTATTTTTGTTTCCTTTTGCTTGCGTCATCTTCAAAGTGGCAGACCATACCACAGCATCAACCACTACGAATTTACTGTCCCTCCACCGAATGCCGAAAAGAAAGTGACAAACTCTACTGAGCGTCTTGAGCCGTTTCATGGGATTAGTGGGCCGTGTGTCTTCTCAACTGAACAGAAATATTTGACGATGTACATCTGGCTAAGAAAGCCCTTTTGCCAAGTTTTCTGCATAAGGCCCAGACAAAAAGGTTTTGGAGGCACTTATGTCTGTTTGTTGTGCTGTGCTCTGCATACTGATTGGTTGCCGCAGACTCGTATCAAAGTCGCTCGAAGAGGGACGAAGGCGCCTGTGACGACTTCTACAATCAGGATACACATTTAATCAGCCAGAAATAATACAATAAAAGAAACTGCAGGCACTTGGCTTATTGCTCGACATGTAGAGCAGGTTCACCAACTTTGGCTCGAAGACCAGAGTTATTAAAAAGAAGCACTGGATACCACGGAGACAAGCTTTAGGTTAGTAGCCTTGTTGGCAGTGGTGTTATCCCGACACCACAGGTGAGCCTGACAGAAAAGCCGGCTGCTTGTACTGATGAATGAGGCAGAGTTCTAAATGAGAGCTCATCGGCACAATAAAGTTCTGCTGTTTATAGGAAATACACGACCACTGATGTGATGCAAACATACCACAGTGGAGCAAGTGAACTAACGCATCTGCTGCTAAACATCGTGGGTACTCCAACCAGACAACCTCTTAGTGAGCCTTTGACAAAGTATGTTCAAGGAGTTCGATCTTAAGCCGATCTCAGATTCTTTACCATGGTGTGTGTGTGTGTCAGAAAATTTATCATGTGTTTTCAAAGTACTGTTATTTCGTTCATGTCTGTGGTTATGTGGGGTATTTTTCTTTTTTGCTGTTTATCTCAACACCCCGAAGGCTCGATGCTCGAAAGTTACAAAAAAGTCGATCCCAGAACTGTTAGGCTATGGATTTGTTGATAATATGAATTCCACTTGATCTCTCTCTGTGTGTGTGTGTGTGAGAGAGAGAGAGACAGAGAAGTTTCACTTGCTCTCCTTCTGTGTGAGTGAGAGAGAGAGAGAGAGAAGGAGAGAAAGTGAAAAGAAAGAAAACCTGATGCACTGCACTTCATTGTGCACACATCTACTACACTGTCCTTTCTGGCTGAATATAGAAGAGAGAGAGAGAGCCTGCACACCAACTGCGGCCTGAGGCACATAAGCCTGCACACTGCCCGCCATGGAACTCGCGTCTCGTAATCAAGTTCCTAACTCAGCTGCGAAATGTTTTGTTGACGAAACTGGCCGCTGGGACTGGGCTCCAGGAGAACTCCTCACGTTTTTGCTGTTAATGTTGTGATTATGGCGCGAGAGAGCCCCCCTGTACAGCCCACCCAAGCATGGTTTGTAGTCGCAACCAACTGGTGTCAATTACTTTGACATCGATCACCACACTCTTGCGTCTTGCAGCCTGCAGTGCGCCGGGGGCCACGATTTCGCCTCTTTTATTTTTCTTCTTCTAATCTCTTTTCTTTGTGCGTGCGTGCGTGTGAGAGGGTACCCTATGAAATAATGTGGATGTTAGTTTTCACCTGGCTGGAGGTGGAGAAGGAGCGTGTACTCATCTGTATGGATGTGCGTATGCGTATTCGTGTGAATGTATGTTTTAGTATTTGTATAATATATGTGTGTAAGTGCATTTGTGTGTGTGTTCAATCTTTTTTGACTCGCTTTCTGTTTCTTCTTGTTTCTTTGTATGTTTCGCTCTCCATCTCTCTCTCTCTCTCATGCACACACAGACACGGGGACGACTTGGTCATTTGTAAGCTCTTTCGTGTTCGTCGTTCATCCCTTGTTTCTCTGAAGCAAAATACGCGCGAGGGAGGCCGGGAAAAAATCGCTTGGCTGTCTTGGAGCTGTCATCAGCAGAGGATGGTGGGCTGGATAATGTTCTTAAGTTGTCAACTTTTAATACAAGTGTTCAGACACGTTGCTGTCTGACAGAGGTTGAACTTTCCTTTACGTGAACATTCATCGTGATCGGGGTGGACAAGAATGATCCAGCAAGGTTGTGTTTGGAACAGAACATGTGCATCGTTTCACAGTTATGGGTGCTACTCAGCGCGCTAAGAATTATATATATATATAATATTTGTAATTAAAGGTACATCATACTGCTGTGAATCCTAGTAATTCCCCATCTTAAAAATAAATCCAATCTTCACTATATTTAGCAGGATTACTCTTTTCATCTACATGCTGGTCGTAGTTTACCCATGGTCGGTGTGTGTTGCTCCGGAGCATTTTTTTATGTTTATTTTTGCTATTTTTAAGATGTTGCCGGTGGTTCCAAAGAAAACTAAATTTTGCTAAACACAGAAATAGCAAAGATCACTACTCCACAGAGCAAGCTTTGGCAGCATCATAATTTAGGAGAATTTCCCATATTTACAGAGCGGAAAACAGAGGCGGAGACTGGAGGAGTGAGCGAGTCTCGTAGCGACTGCCTCCACTGCAGATTTTAATCTTCTCCTTCACAACAAATAGCCACCAGTCTTTCTTATCTACCCATTCGCTCGATCTGATCCACTCAGAACACACTCTGCGCTGACAGTCTTTCAGGAGACGGGAGCATCACCCGGGCGACGCCGGGTATCCCTGGTAGTAATCTGTTAAGTGCAAATCAAGTCTGTTCATAAGAAATGTACTCATTCAATCAAATTCAGTCAAATAAATTGAATGCATTCATTTATATGGAAGCCAAAGATTAAAAAGATTACTTAAACAAATTTAAATAAGGCTGTATACTATGGAGCTGGGTTATTCTTTCTCTTTTTTTTCTCTCTCTCTCTCTCTCACATGCGCGCGCACACGCAGTCGCAGACACACATACAGAGAATATATATATATATATAATAGCTCTAACCCTAAACTCTACCCCTCACACACACACACACACACACACACACACACACACACACACACACACACACACACTGTAACGTTTCGCGGCTCAAACCCATTTACTATTATATTATTATTATTATTTTATTAAGTATTCAAAAGCCTGGGTGGAACAGCGGAACGTTCTTGAATAGTCTCGTGACCGTGTGACGCAAACCTGGGTATTACATCACACCATGACGCAACTAAGAATGGAAGACTCCTTAGTTACGAAGGATTAATTTTCGGAGTAAGTCGTCATGGTGTGGTGTAGCTGTACCCGACACGGTCTAAATCAGGTGAGAATCCACGCCGATTACTCTGCTAAGTAAATTAATGTATTTGATTGGCGTGGTTCCCACGTAGCCATAGCTAGTGTCGCTAGGCGATCACGTGGGTGACCCAGCTGCTTAGCATGCGATTGGTCAAGACCGGTGGGACGGGGAATGAAGTTAGCGGGCATAACGTTTCCCAGGCATTCAGCGGCAATCTGTCAGTGTAGACTGACCTGCACTCCATTAGCAGACGATTATAACGGACGCTGATATATCTCTCTCTCTCTCTACCGAAGGGTAGAAACTGTAAGCCTGCTTGCATTGCATTGGGAAGTAGGCACGCCTAAGCTGTACTCCAGATTCAGCGGCGAACTGTCAGTGTTGACTAACCTGCACGCCGCTAGCAGACGTACATAACGGACGCCAACATCTCTTCACAAAAGGGTAGACAGTGGAACCCTGCTTGCACGGGGAAGAAAGCATACCCAAGCCGTACTCCAGATTGAGCGGCGATCTGTCAGTGAAGTTTGACCTGCACACCATCAGCGGACGTCTTGCAACGGTCGCTAACGTCTCTCGCTACCGAAGGGTAGAACTGGAAGCCTGCTTACACTTGGGTGTAGGCACTGCTAAACTGAGCGTCGGAATACAGCCGACATCCTTCCCGCAGGAACTGTATGACACCGACACGGAACTGGTTGACCACGATCCGCCTGAGACGTCTCCAACAAGACTAATCATCAGGCTACGATATACTCTAGTGTTCTGGGGGAATTTATATTGTGACTCGTGATTCTTATGCTCATCTTGTTTGTTGACCTGCACACCGCCATCAGACGATTTATAGCAGGTGCATAGGTCTCTCTACCATGGGTAGAAACTGGGACCCTGCTTACACCGTCAGCACCGCTAAGCTGTTCCAGATTCAGCGGACATCCCTCCAGCAAGAACGTGGAGTCGACACTTGTCCACATTCACTTCGCCAGGATCTACTCTTGTGTTCATATTGTGATTCCTGAATTTGGATAAGCTTTCATGTGCAAACTTACAATCGTCGGATACAGTTTGCCGGTCAGCAACCCAGGTGTAACCTGTCTGCAAGTTGTCCACTTACCTTGCATACACCTGACCAGCGAAACGACAAAGTGACAGGTGACATTTGCCTGGGAAAGGGGACCCTAACTTTCTGTATTAGTTATATTACTTGTAGAGTGTTCTCCATTTCTTTTTAACATCTCATTTTTACTTTATTTTGGAACATTAAAAGTTAGAATCGTTGGCCGGCCTTTTTTGTATGGAAAAGGAAGAAGAGTGCCGCGAGCGTAGCTACATGTAGATGTACACTTGTTGTTGTTGTCTTTGAAAGGGAAAGTGCTTCCACCGAAAGGCGATTTCGCACTGTGGAGGGGGGGGGCAAGGGGGGAGCAGAGGGGGAAGCTGGAGGTGGTGGTGGTAAGGAAGGGAAGGGACCGGGAGAAGGGTTGTTGTTCTCTTTCGCGCAGGTGTTGTTTACTGGTGTTGGTGCCCTCAGCCATCTGTAGTGCCGTGCTCTTATGTCCTGTAGGCCTGCCAAGCCCGCAGAGGTGGCGTACTCTCCAGGTTGTCGGATCTCTGAGGTTGCCCTATTTCTATATCCTAGACTTAGTTTGAGGACTTATTCAAGTTGTTTTTATACTGATTTGAAGAATAATGTTATGCTAGCAAGCTCATTTGTTCAGATATATCCTAATCTATGGGTTATTGTTTCAGTTATCAGAGTTTCCCAGGGGGAGGAGCTATTTAGTCATACCCTTTTATCTGTTTATATGAGCTTAGCATGAGGGTGGCTTGTCACCATTGTTACTACTAATGACAGTATAGTATGCCACTGCTCTTTTGGTGGGTTAAGACAGTTGTTAATGTTCAGTGCCAGCCTATGTTTATTTAAGACCTGTCTTAATTCTTCTCTTTCTTCTTTGTTTTCATGACATTCCAAAAGCACATGTGGGGTGCTAAGCCTATCCCCACATATGCATGTTATAGGGTCTTTGTATTTAATTAAATATTCTCCACTTAGCCTCATTCTAGTTATCTTAGACTGGCGGGGCCTACTTGAATTAAAAAAAGTAGCGTATTACTGGGTTGGTCATCTACCAGTCGCCTAGTTCCTTTACCTTCAGTTTTATATTTCTCCTGCCATCTTGTTTGTATTGCTGGTTTTATGGCTATTCTTCTCTCAGTTGGTGAAATAGAGATGTTTAGGGTGGTGACTTTAGGACTGCTACTCTGCTTTACAGCCAGTTTCGCTAGTTTGTCAGCTTTCTCGTTTCCTTGAATCCCAATATGGGAGGGGACCCAAAGGAACCTGACGTCTCCGTTTTCCTTGTTAATTTTATTTATGAGGGACAGTATCTCATATACAATGTCTATTCTGTTGGATGATTGGTTTTTAAGTGCCTGGAGTGCTGACAGGGAGTCCGATAGTATAAGGAATTGTCGTTGTTCAGTGTCTCTCAGCTTGAGTTGTGTCGTCTCAAGAGCTGTCTGTATAGCAGTCATCTCGGCTGTGAAGATTGACGTGTGGGTTGGGAGTTTGATTGAAAGGGTCATGTTGTCAGGAGAATAGATTCCCAGCCCGGTTACTTGCGCTTCAGGGTCGTGGGAGCCATCCGTATAGATTTGTGTATAGTCCTTGTAGGTGGTGCTCAGTTTGAGTTTGATCTCTGAGGTGATTTGGTAATGGTGGCTTTCTTTGTTGTATTTGGTGAGGTCAGTGTCTATTTGTGGTCGCGGAAGTGTCCAAGGTGGAGTTTGCATGTTGGTGTGTGGGTAGGGTGCTGTAATTGCCGTTTCTGCTCCTTTTGTGTTTTCTATATGTTGGGTGTGTTGTTGAATAGTGGGTTGTGGGGTGGGGCGGCCCGTTCTGTGTCTGTGGGGTTGTATGTGGATCTGTCGGACTGGGTGGTCGGTAGGGAAACACTGCGTCTTATAGTAGTAGTTGGCTGTCCTCTCCTTGATAATCAGGTCTATTGGTTTTTGTCCCGTCTCTGCCAATACCGACAGGTTTGGAGTGTGCGAAGGTACACCCAACACTACTTTTAATGCTCCGGCCTGGACTGACTGGAGTTTAGCTATGTGGTTTGACCTCAGGTGAACTAGGAGTGGGGCTGCATAAAGCAGCTTTGACATTACATGGGCTTGGTATAGGTTAAGAAGGGATTTTGGGTGGGTGCCCCAGTTGTTACCACTTACTACTCTCATTAGGTTAATTCCCTTTTTGGCAGCTTTCGTTATTTTATCTACATAGGGGGACCAGTTTGTTTTATCCGAGAAAATTACTCCTAAGAATTGTACCTGGGAGCTATAGTTAATGGTTGTTTGGTTTAGTTTTAGTTTGGGATATTCCATCTTCTGGTTTGGTTTTTTAAATATTATCGCCTGGGTTTTGGGGGCTGATAATTTAAAGCCATTATATTTTAACCAGTTTGCTACTTCATGGAGGTCCTCTTGGATCTTGTCAATTCCTATGATTTTAGGTATCTCGGGGTTGTTTGTTTTACGTATTTCTACTTTTCCTAGGAGGGAGGTGTCGTCTGCAAACTGTTTGACTTTTACGTGCTTTACACATTTGGGGAGGTCTGCGATCATTATGTTAAACAATAATGGACTGAGGACGCTCCCCTGGGGCACTCCATTATCAAGCAGCACCTCTTTAGACGTCTGGTTTTCCACTCTTATTGCTATTTTCCTGTTTGACAGGAAGGATCGAACTAATTGGACGATTTTGTTTGGAGTGCCTATGCGGTAGAGTTTCTGGAGCAGACCTTCATGCCAGAGCATGTCGAAGGCTTTCTCAATGTCCAAGAACACTCCACACAGGTTCACTCTTTTTTCGGTATGAGCGTTAATTATTTCCTGCTGTAAGGCTGTTATATGATCCATCGTACTACGTTTTTCCCTAAACCCACTCTGTTCTGGGGGTAGAATGTTGTTTACTTCGCAGTAGTAGTTTAATCTGCATTTGATTATTGTTTCAAACGTCTTGCCTAACTGCGAGGTGAGCGCTATTGGTCTGTAGCTAGCAGGGGATGTCTTTTCCTTACCTGGTTTGGGGATTGGGACCACTGTAGCCATTTTCCACATGCTGGGGAGTGAGCTTTTATCGAGAATTTCATTAAAAAGCTCTAAAATATGAAGTTTAGTTTTATGATGACATTTTTGCAGCATTTCGTAGGTGATGAGGTCTGGGCCTGGAGCTGATCCCGGCCTTTTAGTTGTTAGGGCCTGCTCAAGCTCTTCCTGAGTTATTTTTTCTGTTAATTTAAAAGGGTCCTGTTGGTTTAAAGGGGGTAGAAAGTCTCGTTCGGCCTGTTCCCTATGTAATTTGAAGTCCGGGTCTAGATTATGGTCTGCGCTAGCATCTTGGAATTGTTGCGCTAAGAGGTTAGCTTTTTCTTGGTTTGTTTCATACTTTAAACCATCTTTCAACAAGGTTGGCATTGTGGACCTGGGGCCCTGATTAAGATATTTTACCTTTTCCAGCTGTCATTTAGGTTTGAATTTAAATCTAGAGATTCTGTAAACCTATGCCAGTCATCTTTTTTAGCTTGTAGGATAGTGTTTTTTGCTAAGGACCGTGACTTTTTGTATTCTAGTCTGTTTTCGATAGTTTTATTTTTCTTCCATATCTTTAGTTTATATTTTCTATTTCTAATTACCTTTTCACAGTCTTTATTCCACCATGCTTGGCCAGCATATTTATACTTGCTACCGTTGCCGTTTGGTGTTGCCGATTGGATAGCTTTCATGATACTGTTTGTCAGTTTGGCTGTCTTCGTATCTATGTCATCATCAGGGAGCCATACCTCACTCAGTAATGTTAGTGACTGGTATAGGTTCCAGTTAGTTTTTTTAGTATTAATTCTGAAGGTTTGAGGGTTTGGGTGATTTAGTTTGGTTTCTGGCATGGCAATCATGATTGGGAAGTGGTCACTCCCTAGGGTGTCTTCTTCATAAACTTCCCATTTCAAGATATTTGCTAGTTCTGGGGTACATATTGATAGGTCTATGGCTGAGGTTGAGTCTGTAACGCCTTGGCAATAAACATGAGTGGGCTGACCATTATTTAATAAACACATATTCGAATTATCCATTGCTTCTTCTTGAGATGTACACTCACGCTCGCATCCATTTATAAGTGCACTCTTCACCCAAAACGTTACACACACACACACACACACACACACACACACACACACACACACGCACGCACGCACGCACGCACGCACGCACACACACACACACACACACACACACACACACACACACACCTCAAAGGGAGTTAACGAATTCTATTTTTACGGCTTTTCAAACCACTCCAGAAATAAGACCTCCCAATCATGCCACTCGTTTCCGACTGACACTTATTTTGCTGTACGTTTATGTGATGCATTCACAATAAGAGATCACATTTATAAAAAGAACACTGCAGAAGATGGAAAGGTTTTAAAACGTGAACAGATTTCAAGATAATTTATCTTTCGCAGTCGCTGATTGAAAGGTAACTAAGTTTCGAAAGAATACAAACTAACCTTGAAAAGCGGAGTTGCTGAAAAAAGACATGTCTACGGATCTTTCTTGCGTGCCTTCTGTCCAGACGCTCGTTGGGAGCCGCACTTCTGGCTGACTACACAACAAAGCCTGCAGTACAATGTGAGCTCCTTAAGCCCCTTGAAGACTTCTTCCTTCTTTGTTCTTCACTTTCTTGTGTGTCCCTAGTTCTACATTGAAGCATTGTCGTGTCCAGCCTCGTCCAGCCACGGAGGAAGGGACTGAATAAATTGTTGGATTTGGAAAACTAAGCTTCTTGTGAAAAGGAAAAAAAAAACTTGCCAGAAAGTAGGTTCTTGAACTTCTTGTAAAGAAAATTGCTCTTTTTTGGTTTCTGTTGTGGGAGGTGGGAAAGGGTGTTTCTATATTTTTAATGTTGTGACTGACCTATTGGCATTAAAAATATCATTTCGTGTCGTTAGATTAACTTTTAGTCTGACTCATTCACAATATCTAAACACAAAGCTCTCCGTCACTAAAAAAGCTGCTCTTGGGGAGTAACGATTTTGAACTCCAAAGGTTTTCGTAAGTTCAAAGATATTCACAAACGTCTTTGTGCAAAGTCTAACCGTATTTCTAAGAGCGGTCTGTGACCTTGTTTTACCCTCGACATCAAGACCATTTATAGACTCTCCCAGCCTTTCAGTGAGCGTGCTGGTAGTCATTTGTAGAGAAAATCGAAAATGAAACCGGCACAAGCTGCCGGCTCGCTGCCGCCTGGCACGATATGGCGCTGCCTGAGTCTTTGCTGTAGTTCCGATTTCTCCTGCTGTTAGCTTCCAGACTTTGTGGTTCATTAACGGTAACTTTTCTATATATATAATGCACGAATAAAATTGCACATCAAGTTATTTCTTGGTACCGTTGCTATGCGTTCTGCGGTGTATAAAGCACTGTCTTCACTCACAATTTCGTCTTCCTCTCACCCTGCACTCCAGGTACAATATAATCTTTTCCATGTCATCGACGACATTAGTCAATATAACATAGAAGCCGTGAACTTTCTGGAAATAAGACTGACAACAGCAACGACAACAATAACGACGACGATGATGATGAGGGTGATGATGATCATGATGACGAAAACGACGATCAGTCATCAGCCCATCGTCAATCCAACATCAATCATCAATCATCACATACTTTTCCAATCGCCCAACGGCCTTTTGTCGCCAGTAGATTTCATTATGATTTGTGAAGGTAGTTGAGGGCCGCTAGCGTTCACACAGTGCAAGGAATTCGACTGGACGCTGGAACGTTTGCCATCATACCGCAGCGCAGGTCATGTTCACGTCCAACTCACGTCAAGCTGCTAGTGCACTCACGTCAATCTGACGTCACGATCACGTTACGTTCGCATATGATATATGCAGCACGAAATAATGTTGATGATATTGAAATCTGTAACCTTACAGATTTTGTGTGTGTGTGTGTGTGTGTGTGTGTGTGTGTGTGTGTGTGTTTTACGGACAAATAATGATTGTATTCTCTCTATCTTGTTGTTGTTGTGGTGGTGGAGTGCGTGCTCGGGTGCGTTTGTGTTTGTACATGCCAGTGTGTGTCTTTACATATGTCCGTGTGTACATGCTCCCATTTTGATGGATGGGTTGCTCAGGAATTTGCTGAATATTAATTTCGTTCGACTGTTAGACCTATGACCATGGAGGTGGCCCACGTTGCCTCGCTGGGTGGTGGTGATACGAGGCGCCAGTCGCGACACCTTTTATAGACATCCTCCAGTGGCCATAGAGGAGACCGTGACAAAAGCTTTGGCAGGATCCCTGAAAGGTCTGGATTCCTCTGGTAATCTTGCAAGAGTCCCTGTCGTCTTTGTAGATTGAGGACTGCCTTTTGATGGTTTCTGTTCTTTCTTGTTGCTATAGAATCGTTAATACAAGCGGATCTGTCGGGGGTGGGGGGAAACCAAGTAAGAGATTATTATCGTTAATACAAGTAGATCTCTCTGTGGGTAAATTAGGTCATCTTTCCCCTCTTTTCATCAACTTTACTTCCACCTGTCATAGCAACTTCACGGCAAGTAAGCAATTTTGAAATGTCTTTCTTTAACATTATTTGTAAAAGGTGTTTAAGAAGTTTGATATATTGTCAGGTCTTATCTGTTGTGATGTCAGACATATCAGTTTCTGCAACCGAGGCTTTTGAAATATTTTTTTAATGGTTCGTTGTTTGTAAATGACAAAAGAGTTTACTTGTAAAGTGTGTGTGTGTGTGTGTGTGTGTGTGTGTGTGTGTGTGTGTGTGTGTGTGGAGTGAGTGAGAAAGAGGAAAGAGAGAGCAATGAGGAGGAGGGAGATGGGTTACTATGTTTAGCAGTTATACATGTGATTAATTTTTCTTGTTCTCTCCATTTTTTTTAGAAGTAAATGATGACCGAGTCCCTGCTTATACAAGCTTACTTGTCTGGCATTTCACTGTCTTGTGTTTCTTCTTCTTTAAAGTCTTTTTTTTTTTTACATGTGTTGGCGCGAAAGCGACCAAACATGAACAAGAATTGGGATTAGCCAGTAATGATTGGTCCGTTTTCACAAGTAATGATTAGTTTTTCCTTCTTTTCTGTAATGAATTGCAAAGTATAGCTGTTGTTTCATCCCTATTCCTATTTCAAAAATGGACCAGGAGGAGGATATGCAGGCCAAGCATCATGCATACCCTGACGACTCACATCCCCAGGAAGCAACTGGGATGAGAAGAAAACAATGCGTGCTGTCCTCCACTGTTGTGCCACAGGTGCATGCAGTGCTGCCTGTTCGCGCTGGCCACACGCGAGCGAAGTTCTCTGAGGTCTTTAGTTTGCTCTCTCTAAGCTCTTCTATTCTGCACTCGCCCTCTCTATCTCTTTCTCTGTGTTGTCATTCATTACTTTTTTACCAATCTGTACAGCTTGCTGATCTTTTCAGGCTCTCAAGTATTTCTCATATTTCCTTCTTTCTTTTTCTTCTTAAACATCCGCTCCTGGTTTCTTGCTCTTCACACATTTTGCTTCTTCTCCTCTCATTTTTTTCCCTCAGGGTGAGTGAGTGGCTGAGACACTGAGAGAGAGAGCATGTGTGTGTTTGCATGTCAGCGAATACTTTCATATGCTACCTTATTAGCTTGAGCATACGTGTGAATCCCTTCTTTCCCATCTCTTTCCCTGTCTGCAACAACGAGCAGAGTACCCCATGTCTACCATAAGTCTTTTATTGGAGACCTTTCCGTGTTATATTCATGTAAATGTTGCTACAGCAGCACTTTGAGGTCTTTGACTTCCACTCATGCTCACATCATCACGAACACTTCTTTGTCTCACCATAGACGCTGGAACTTGAGTAGGTGTACACGCACCCACGCACGCACGCACGCAAGCACGCACAAAGACACACATAGAGGGCGTGAAGGAAGGGATGACAGAGAAGGAGGAGAAATGATGAAGGTGCAGGGAAGACAGCGACCATCAGACGCTCCGTGGGAAAAGATGAGAGAGCGTGAGACATGCGGCGGGGCTAGTCGGGGTAGTCAGCTGACGTCAACCACAGCGTTTTACCGCCGCTTGAGATGTGCAAGGAATTGCATCCAAAAAACCACGAAGGTGAAGGACAATGAAAATTCACGAGGTGCACTCTGCATGCGGTGCTTTGACATGACCCAGTTTCAAATTACAAGGGGCACGAGTTAGAGTCATGGAAGTATGTACATTTTGATACACTAAAGATTTACAGCCGAAAACACACCAAACAGTTCTACGACACTTAGTATTTGACAGAGTAACGTGGTTTAAATGGTCACCCGATCCACATCATAAATGAGATCACTGCTCAGTAACTTAACTCGTTGCCCTTCTGGGACCGTCGTCATGAAGCGAGAGTAAGCCGTTTTCCCCAGGGCGAAATGGGGAACTCAAGGAGAAGCATCTTGTTTCCGAAGTTATAAAGCGGTGCCCAGAGCCCCGGACACTGCTTCGTGTTTCTTTACCCCGTGGAAACTTTGCCACCGATTTGTAACCATGGCTTCTGGGTTAAACAACAACTGCGGGGTCTGCGCACTGCTTTATAATTTTGAAATAGGACAATGTTCCTTAAGTTTCCCGTGCTTCCCCAAAGACTGGCCCTCGCGTTATAACTACGGCCCATGTAAGGTGCACGTGGCATTTCTGGGGTAAGTTATTTTTCTGAGGTAGATGTAGCATTATTATGTGAGTTATCCTTCAGTGTATACCAATATTGCTGCTGCTACAAACAGGTTGTTGATTTTAGTTTCTTGGTGCTCTACTGGTCAAACTGCATTCCGTTCCAGAATGAACTTTTTCGTAACTAGGTGCGCGAAAGATATGCGCAGAAAATTATCGCTGACGGTACTTCCGGTTTATGTACCGTCCATGATGTCAACATTTTCTGCATGGGTGAAGAAGAGAGCACACCTCCCCTGCAGGTAGATGAATTTTACAGTATGTCGTGAACATTTCGCCCAGAGCGGAGGATTTGTAAAATGTGCCAAATTGAGGCAAGAGCGAACGTGAGCTTGGGGACAAATATTAAAAAACAAAAAGAATTTTTTTTCGAGTCACCCATACAAAATAGTAGGTTCACTGTAGAGTTAAATTAGAGACGATCAAATTACAGAAAGACGTAAAATACAAAAACATGAACATTAAACAGATCTCAAGAATACAAGACAATAAGCGTTTTCCACGTAAAACTTCAAGCAGAAGGAATATGCGTCGTCTGCTACTGTTGTTAACTTTCCTTGTAGACATTATTTATAAATATTTTTATTTACATATATTGTTATTATTTTTCGATATAGACATGTATTTATTATGGACATACCTCTAGGATACCTGTTTCTGTTAAGTTGTAACATGCTGTTTTGGGTAAACCTCTCACAAAATAACTGGTTATTTCTGTACAAGAAGGTCGCACCTGTTACAATTTAGTTGCTTAAAGTTGGTTAAATGGGGGAGTGGTTCATGGGAGATAGAGGTGGGGCAGGCATTCACTTATTTACAAGAGTAAGTCATGTTTGATTTTTCATTTCTTATCTTGTTTTTAAAAAGTACTGGGTAAAATCGTTTTATTTCACTTATTTCAGCTTTAGGCAGTTGATAAAAATGTGCGTGTCTTTATCTGTAATTACATCCAATTAAAATAACCTAAGCTGTTTTTGATTAACGTGGAACATCCAATTAAAAGTGCTTTTTAAAAACTGTTTTTGATTGACGTGGAACCGATTTGACCAGTGTCTCTAAGATCTCTTTCTCATTATTTTCATTAATAAATCAGGGATATATCGTGTTTTCGAACAGGGCGGCGAATTTTTAAAGGAATTTAATTTTGATTTTTGTGGCAGCAAGCATTTCCTGCTGTAAACTTTTTGTTTCCGACGAAACAGTACTTTTCAGTAATTCATTCAACACAGTCGTATTTATTCGCGTGCTATTCGTGCGCATCAAGACTTGGAAGGTTCTCACGCGCTCAGCTTTACAAAGGCGAACAAAACCCAATTTAAGATATTTGAATATTCAATAGCAGAATGATCAAGTATTGCGCATTTACATCTTGTTTAATAAGGATGTCAGAAAATGAAATGCAATGTTGATGCCGGAGAATTATAACTATAGAGGCGCGTATCGTCTGCTACGAATTTTCAAGACCCCATTAGTCGCAATATTTATCTAGAAACTTCACGAGAAACAAGGCTGGGAATTCGAAACTGAGGTTGTATGTAGTCTGCTAACAATGTTCCGACAACTATTTATTTCTGTTAAGACCAGATGTTATTCATATTATGCACAAGTAGGAATAAGTACACATTTAAACCGAAAAAGGTCATCCAATCAGACGATGCAGTTCTTGTAGATGAGCAGTGGCGTATATTGACGTGAATCCCGAAGGCAAAATGTCGATGACGAAAGATCGATGACACAATACTGAGCACACTGGGGCTACTGACAGGCGGTTATATATTTTCCCACGAAGTTCTGCCACTGGCCTGTTCTACGCATGCATTTACCCACCCAACGCGGCTGCCGACCACCAAACCTTGATCTCAACCAGGGCGTTTTCTCTGCTCATTCTGCTAAAATATAAACCGATAAATAACCCCTAGCCCTAACCTTAGCCTAAACCCCAGCGTTGGTTTACACACACACACACACACACACACACACACACACACAAGCCCCCACCCCCCTTCACACACAAACATACTCGTTTTCCATAACAAGATAAAGGTAAAACGAGAATACCAAATAAAAAAGTAATATCCGTTAGAAATCGAAACTGCAACCTACGCATTAGTTCGCCTTACCCACTGCGCTATAGCGGTCACCGGTCGATTTAAACATTTTCTGGTGTGAAAACCATTCATCTACAACCCAGAGTCGATTCGACCACTGGCCTAAGTTGATTCAGCCACCGAATACAGAAATTACTATCTGGTGTAATGACACATTCGTTGCGCGTTGTATGTAAACAAAACAAAAAATCATTTTTTCTAAACACATTAGTCACGTGATTTACTCAGGCCAGCCACCATTATTATGAAATAAAAAGTGGGCGCTAATCGAAGAAATGTTGTGCATAGATACCCATGTATGGGAAGAAAAAAGTTTAAATTATGCAACAACAGAGCAAAGCCGGCCTGTTTAGTGGTTTGTAAAACTACAAAGCAGGTCTGTTAGTCATGTTAGCCGCATACAGAGTTTGTGGAGACTTGCTTAGATGGATTAAAAGCTGCGTATTTCACTGTAATGTGTGAAGATACACCTCCGGCTACTAGCACCGACTACACGGAGGACCTCGACAGCGATACAAAGTGGAAATGGCGACACTCGCTGAAAATAAGAGCAAACTTTCGTGATCCTACTTTATCTGTCTCGCCGATAACCGATGGGCACCTCTCTGCGACAGCGGCCATATCGGAGATGTTGCCAGCGATACTCGCTTGCAGTGACCACATTGGGGACTTGCACAATCGAAAGAGTACAGCTGAAGCAAACCTTCGTGGTCCTGCTTTATCTGTCTCATCGACATATGACACTGCTTCCGACTCGACCACTCTCAGTGCCGTGTTAACGGACCATCGAGAAGCAGGAACACCGACAACATTTAGAACACCCCACACTGTGATATCTCTCACACATGTGCCCATTATCCCCATCGCTAGACAATCCCAGAGTTAGATGACAATCCTAGAGTTAGATGACAGATCAAAGTGCCGCCGTGTATTTTTCTGGAAAAGGCGAGACACTGTCAACCTCTGACCTCTGTACAGAGCTGGAGAGTAAGTTGTTACACCAACTACTGCCGCTTCTCCTCCTGCTCAAGCTCCCAGTTGGGGGGTGGGGGTGGAGGGTCCTGGTGGCACAACGGTTAGCGCCTGTCCCCAATACAGTGAGGATTGGCTGTCCTGGGTTCGGACCTCGTCTCGGGCACGCTATTCTTTCTCTGCACGTGGCATCTGTTTACAGGGCTAGCTACCTTGCCGTGATATAGCCTTAGCTGCTGGCTCGGCTAAAAACACCAATTCCCCCCACACCCTCATGCTCTCAGTTCTGTTCCCATCTCTGCTCCCATTCAACTACTACTTCTGTGAAGAACTATGCGAAGAAGCTTGTGTGCTGTTTCACTGCTTTTCTTCTTTTCTGCATTTCCTTCTTGCTTTTGTTTGTTTTTCGTTTTGTTGTTATTCTGTTTTTGTTGTTGCTGTGGTGTTGTTTTGTAGTGTTTTTGTTTCTGTGATGTTGAGTTGTTTGTTGTTTTGTTGAGATTGTTGCTGTTTTTTATAGTGTTTGTGTTGCTGTGATTTTGTTTACTGTTTTTTCCCCTTCTTTTCATTGCCTTTATCCTTCTGTTATTTGTTCCTCTTCTCATTTCCGACTCCCTTTGGTCTTTTATAAATTTTAAAAGACATCCTACAGCATCGCCATGATGATATGATTGCATGCGAACTGAAGTACACGAAAATGCATTCTGAATCACAAGACTGTGTTTGATCCAGAAATCGGCCCAATTGCTCGCTGCCGGAATGAGCCATTTACTTGATTTACTGACCCGTTTAATTTTCTAAAACTAGGAGGTTGCAGCCTCCTATCAAAGACCGCGTCTCCAGCAGCTAGAGGAGGATCATTCGGTCACTCGGATTCAATGGACCGACCAAATAAATATCACAGGAACAGCCAGCGTGCGGCAAACTGGACGACAAAACAAACATGAAAATAGATGGATGATGGGCTTAATGTTTCTTCTATTTTATCAGCTCGCATAGAACATAATTATTCGCTTCCGTGCAAGGATTGTAGCGAATTCATTTGTTTGAGCGATGCCATGTTGCACACGCCAGCTTCGCTGCCGTAGTTTCTGTAAAAACAAGGTTTGTTTTGGTGGCAGATGAACTGCCCGATATAAGTATGGCGGTGTTAGCTACTTTACCTCACAGCCCAGCGAGCATGTGTGTGATAAAGGGTTAGTGAGAGTCGAATGAAAAGGTCGATTTAAAGGATTGCACGTGCAGCACTGTACTTGCAATGTCGCAGTTCGACATCCTTCTCTCACACAGCAAAGGCCACTCACAGCTGGCTGGCACGATGACGACCGTGCAGAAGATGGTGGGTGTAACGCAGACAACCATGACCCAAAGATGCTCGTGGTAGCCGCTACTGCTACCACAGTCATTTTACTTGAAGCAGAAAGAGTTAAGAAAAAGCTGTGGGTTAAGGCAGTGGATGGCATCAAGTCGTTTAGGAGCCTGTGCGAGATTTTGACCAGAAATACGATCTAAAGACTCAAGACAGTGCAGGCGCTTTTCTGCGTGTGTCTCGTGCGACATTTAACGAAATTTTCAAAAGTAATCGACCCTGCGATTCACAGACAAGACACTGTCCAGCAAGTGTAATAAATGTTTCTTTGGCCTTATCCCTGCTCGGGTAATGAGCTTGAAAAAAATCTTATTTTCCTACATCGACATCAGTTCAAAAACATATTCCTCTGAGCAAGAGGCCATTTTGGTAGTGTAATTTGGAGGTAAAAGCGAGCCCACCCTATTCCCGCATTCTGACTGGCTACAGCCATTGAAGTTGAAGTTATGGCAGGCAAGCGACTGTGCGGAATAGTACTGGGTTCTTACCTTGCAAACATTACTTCAAGGCCCCTTTGCCAACCTGGCGGGACGCGAGTCACCCGTGGCTGTTACATCAGCAGATAAAGCAGATAGCAGCGAAGTTAAAAGACCCATTTGTAAGACTTTGAGACGATGCTCTTACCGAACGCAAAGAAATGTTGAGGAACCTGCTATTGCAAATTAGACTATTTCGCTCACCTCATGCAACGAGTACAAGTACTTGTTAAATCCACCTCACGTGGCTGAGCAGCTTCGATTGCACCAGGCGGTACAACCGTCTGCAACAAAAATTTATTTTCGATCGAAACTGAAGGCAGAAGTGAGTAGAGCTCACGAAGGAAACTCTGCGGCCAATTGAATCAACTCTTCGCTGCAGACCGCCTTAATGGAGCTTTGCGCCAGGCTGACGGTGGCTGGGTATCTATCTGACTTGTTGGAGTTGTAAACCCGGCTGCAGTAACTCCGGATGAACAACGAAAACGGCCAATACCTTGCGTCACACGCAGCGAATGATGCGTAAAAAGGACAGTCTGCCACTCGTGGAGTGCCTAATGCTTGCAAAACACTCAATTAATCTCTCGGCAAGCCATTCCCACACGCTAATTTCACACATCCTCACAACTCACAAGTAATGATCTAGCAGACTGGCTTCTGAGACCATTTTACTCTACAGTAGAAGTCGTAGTCATCTGGTAAGTTTCTACCTGTTTTACGCGAGAAAGGGGCGCTGAGACATTTCGGTGACACTTGATATCGCATCAAAGAAGTTCCAGCCTCCGAGGCGAAAAGTCGCCATCCTTACGAGCTCTCCACACTCCAGTAGTCACTGTTAGCCACACACGTGCGGCGCCAGTTCCACAAAGGGTGTCTAGCTAACCGTCTGCCTCATCTTTTTCCGCCCCTGTTTTTTGACATGACGGTCCCCGAGGATTGTGCAGTCCATTCGAGATCTGATTTGAGGGAAGGATCAAAGGTTACCCGGCGCCACCTGTGGATAGTGTGGGGGCGCTGCAATCAAGCTGGGTTCACCGGCGCCAGTGAAGGGGAATGCTGGTCTCGGCACAGTCAGCTCAGATGTCATTTAAAAAAATACATCCTGGAACACTCTCTCTGAACGATGTGCAGTCATTTCTGACGCTTGCTAATTGAACTGGTTCCCGTTACCATACATTTACAACGCCACCAGTGGCACGACCAGGGTGGTGCCGGATGCAGGACATATCGTTAAGTACTGCTACTTGGTCATCGTGCGACAGTTCCCTAAGATGCTCCTAATTTGGGTTAAGTTTAGCCTGGGGTCTACATCGCGCCTAACGTGTTGTGCATCTGGCCTCTGGAGCACAGATTTCAAAATTCAAGATATGTTAGTCTTCCACCACCCTAAATGGGCATCGAGAATATAAAAATAAATTACATAATTCATCGTCCAGTACTCGTAATCTCTCTCTCTCTTTCTTTCTATCCCTTCCTTACACCGGATCCGTTATGCTCTAATAAGTTTTTCAAATCGGTGCTTCATGTCTCAAGCCACATCGCTTGTGTTTTGTTATCAAGCCAAGAGACAATGCTGATGTCCTGTCATGCCCCTTTGTCCAGGTGTTACAGAGTCGGACATGCATGTTATGTTCTTATTTCCAAGATGCAATGAATTGAAAAAGAAATATATACCTAAAAAACATTACCCATATCCATCTGCTTTCCGTTTATCTGTGCTACAAGCAAATGTTAACAAGTAAATAGTTAATGATGTAGCAAATTACACCGATAAAGCATTCGAAGTGCGAAATTTAATTTCTAGTTGACTATTTAAATATTATACAGTGTGTGAAGCTTATGATGTATATTCTGTTGCATTGTTTAATATTGTATTGTGTACTGTTTGGACCCCCACCACTTGAAATGGGTCGAAGGCCTCTTCAAGAAATAAATTCAATTCCCTTTCCTTATATCTCCTCCAGTCTTCTCCGGCACCCTCTTTTTATCATCTTCATGTCAGAGTCGGTATGATATCACAGTATCATTAATTATTATCGTCTTCATGTCAGTATCGGCATGAAAGCAATCATCATAATAAAGTCTTACTTTCTGATTTCCTCTCTTCATCTTTCTCACTCATTTCCAACTGTAGCTCTCATCTATCACCACCGTCATTAGTTTTCATCTTCGTCACATCGTTATTACATCTCTTCTATTATAATAATAAACTGCCATTCTCTCGTTCTTTCTATCGCCAACTATCGTCATTCCTGAGCCATTTTCTCAAAGTAGTTCTCATCGTTCGCTGTGTCTATATCTACACGTCCATAATCACGGTCAACTCTTTTTCTTTCTCTTACTCCCTTTCTGTATTTCTCATTCACCCAGTCTTTCTCTCTCTCACTACACTTTGTAAACATCAAACAGGTTTTCTTGTGGCTTTGGCTATAATTGGAGAGAATTGCACCTAAGCACATTCAGTCCACTTTGGCTCACCTGAACGTGTCACTGAATTTTTGTTTTGACACGTGTGGTGTCTTCTGAATAATTAATGCCACGAGAAACTGCTGTTTACTCATAGCTGCGCCATTTGTGTGAGTCTCCATCTCTTGGTGTTGTGACACTAGTGCTCGGGCACTCAGACTGACCTCAAAGTGCACCTGCCCGACACTAGGCGAGCTGTATATTCACCAACAGGCGCGGAAGACCAACATCCCCTACCTTCTAGCAACAGCACGTAAGTCCCATCAAGCTGTAACCATTAAAAAAAATTAAAAAAATAAGTGCCATGTTAATTAATACTCCTACATTAGCAAGATTTTACTACACGTATTTAGCGACAGGATGTCAAACTTCTCAGATAAACATATACATACGGGACCTTGTTTAGGTTTTGTATATCACACGCATACATACACACGCATATCTATGCATATTCATTTTTATAAAAAAATACATAATTAATAATAAAATAAATAGGCATTCTGTAATAAAATCCGCTGTTGAATGCTGTCTGTCATGTTTTTTTAACATTTTTGTTCGTGGCACTGAGGAAAAGTTATTTTTTTTCATGACTAGCAAAACATAACCAACAGCTGTTTTCAGATTTGGGGTTAAATGTCAGAGTAAAACACGAATTGCAGTAATTTAGAGTGTAAGCTCTTTCTTTGATGTAACGGTGTCACTGAGAGGTGCACTAGTGGAAATTGTAAAGATCAAGACTGAGGGAGGAAGAGGGAGATTTGCTGCTGTTTTATGCCCTTGACCAGTGCGGGGAATCGGACAGTTTTCCTCGGTGCTGCGTTGTGAAGTCCTGATAAGACTTGTTAGAAGAGTGGAAATTATTCACCTCACACCTGTTGAGGTCAGTCTGTGTCAGTTTTGCTTTTAAATCTTCATAAGCTTTTGTTTAAACTGACTGTAAAGTATTTTTTAGGGAATATTTGATTAGTGATATTGTAAATTTAAGCTGAATAATTATTAGATTTTAAGAACTATATTCTTCTGCCTCTTTTCTTTTATCTGTGTGTTCTTCGTATTTTGGTGCGTCGGATCTTGGTCTGAAGTGACAGCAACCAGTCTGTTGTGTCTGTGTTCTCTTCATGGTCGAATTTTGACGGAAGATTCAAAGAAGACTTTCTACAAAAGTAATTGTAAAGAAAGATTATTTATCTTCAAGGGGGAATTAATGTTCTATACTGTCTGTAAAATGCGTTGATCATTTTGCGTCGGTTGGTTGCTTTGGTGGGAAAGTGCTTCCACCTAGAGGTGATTTGAGGGAGGAAACCGGAGTATCTGGTAAAAATTCCCGGGCACCCCATTTTATGTGTCACATAATGTTTTGATATTATATATATATTTTTAATTTTGATGTTTGTTGATCTTTTTGACCTCGTTCGAAAGTAGCTAGAGAGTTGCATGTGACTGCGTGATTTCGGTTATTTAAAAGTGAATTAAATGCGACGATAGAGTACATTAACAGTTTTATCTTTTAATTTTGGGGGCATGACATTGAGTCTGATTTACCCACCGTAAACTTTGTTCACGAGACGGCACAGTATGGATAGCATAGTTATTCCGCATGGATTCAACTTAATTTGCCTCGTGCATCAAAGCGACGACGAGAAAGGCGAGGCCATCAACTTGTGATGCAATTCTCAGAAAACTTCTAGAAGTGTCAACTACATCATTGTGTGTGTGCGTGCGTGCGTGCGTGCGTGCGTGCGTGTGTGTGTGTGTGTGTGTGTGTGTGTGTGTGTGTGTGTGTGTGTGCTATCAGCTGTCGCCAAAGAGCTCCACACGAAGGTATACGACAGATTCAACAAGCAAATCCCATCTACTCTCATCAGAAATGGACTGGCCAGTCGCCCGTATTAATCACATAGCCTGCAGCGCCGCTGAAGGACAGAGCAGTTAAGACTTTTCCCAAAAGTGTTAAAAGGTTAGATTCATAATGGAAAAAAATCTGCTGCTGATACATATTACAAATTAAGTGCGTCCATTATCCAATACCAATCTATGAAAATCTGCTTGCTTTCAAAGCTACCCGGATAATGACAGCCTACAATTTTTGAGGACAAAGCAGTAGTGAGAGTGTGTGTGTGTGTGTGTGTGTGTGTGTGTGTGTGTGTGTGTGTGTTTGAGAGCGTTGACAGTAAAAAAGAAAAAATACAGGAAGAATTAAAGAGAGATGGGTGAAGGACGAGGCTCTGTGTGGGAGAGTGTCTATGTCAGCTGTTTTAAAAAAGAAAGGAGTGACCGCTGTACTACCATGGGGTAGTGTAGGTACAAAGGGTAAAAGCAACATTCTGGAGTTCTTAGTGACAAGTAAACTCGCTAAGCGCGGGAACGAGAACAATCTGGTGTGTGTTGTGGAGGTGGATCCCGTGGATCATCGTGTGAGAAAGGTATCGCCGCGGTCTCCGAATCGTGTTGTAGTCTCGTCTAATCGATTTAAAGGCTTCTTGTATACTTATTTAGAAAAACATTGATGAATGCAGGTGCATATCCCGAGTGGCGTGTACTTGCGTGCCTTGGAAAGGGAGTGGCCTTGTTTACCTTGCTCTGATTCGCCAAAAACGTGTTTATCGGCCGTCTGCCCTTACTAACTTCTGTGCTGGGATCGCATTTCATCACCTCCGGACCCCAGAGTGCAGTCCGCATCCTTAAGTCCAATCTTAGGCTGAGATGCACAACACATTTCACATTTAGGTCTTACAAGTAATTAGTTAAAAAAGTTTTACAATGACAATGATGACAATGACCAACTTTATTTATCCCAGTGGGCCATTTGAATATAGGAATGCTCTAGCTCAACAGTGAATGAAAAAAACAAAAAAAACAACAACATATATATAGATAGATTCTTACATGGAAATCAAGTATACACATACAACATCACACACGCACACACACACACACACACACACACACACACACACCACTGACAGCTTATCTAAGATTAAGCAGCTGGACTGCGGATGGCACAAATGATTTTAGGTGTTTGTTACTTTTAAATATAGGCATGGCATAACGTTTACCTGAGCTTAATAATAAAAATTCTTTTGTTAATACATGTTCAGGTAATGATAAAATGCACGAGGCTTTCCGTATTATTTGCTGGTCACAAAAAGAAGCTAAATCCCTCTGTCTGATACCAATTATCTTAGAACAGATGTTCACAGCACTGTTCAGACTGTTCCTATCATGGACAGAGAGATTGCGAAACCAGCATACAAATGAGAAAGATAGGAGACTCTCAATGAATGACTGGTAAAAACAGCCTAAGATTACTTGACTAACTGAAAAACTTAATTTATGCAAAAGATACATTCTTTGTTGGCCACGTTTAACAATGTGTTCGGTGTTTAAGTTCCATTTGAGCTGGCTATCAAAAATAGTTCCCAGATACCTGAAGGAGTTAACAACTTCAACAGGTTTACTATGAACCACACTGGGAATAACAAAATCCTCTTTGATCTTCTATAACTATTTCTTTAGTCTTATCTACATTCAACTCTAAAAAGTTATCATCACACCACTGTACAAAATTCGTTAAGGCAATGCCATGATCTTTTGTGTGTTCCTGTAAAAGAGTCAACAATGCCGTGTCATCAGAGAACTTGATGAGGTAGCTATTCTCCTCCGTGGTTCTACAGCTGTCAGTATACATGATAAATAACAAGGGTGACAGACAACAGCCCTGTGGGGAGCCAGTGCTTGTAAAAACTGTCAGAATAATTACTATTAACATAAACCCTCTGCTGTCTACAAGTCAAAAAATCCACTATCCATAAAACCAGTTGATGTGGCAGGTCAAAATAAAAAATCAGTCTCGAAGCCAGAAGGTGTGGTTGCACTGTATTGAATGCAGAACTAAAATCTGCGAAGAGTAATCTGGCATGTGACTTGGTTACAGAATGCTTACAAATGTCACGTGCAATGCAAACTAGTATAACACACCAGAGACAGTCGTTGATGCTGATGTAGAAAGAATGCGCATTCATCACGAGTGACTGCGGCTTAGTGACCATTGCTTGTGGTTGACAGAAAGCTTCTGTAGCTGTGACAGGTAGCTGTACAGATGAAAGATCTGAATGCGGCGCAGACCTTGCTATGTGATCGAGGGTCTTCCCTAGAACATGATAAAACTTGGCGAAGGTCAGAGAGTGGGGTCACGTTATAACTGCTCCCATCAGCTTATTTTCTAGCGGGGACACAATCTGATGTCACACTTTTCTCTTTTTTTTCGGCCAGATGAGAGAAAACGAAGACGAGAAAATGACACCGTTAATGACGATGACAGATGAGACAAGAACTGACAATGAATGTACATCAGCGAAATAAATAAATAAATAAATAAATAATCCACAATAATAATCTTCACAGTTCAAAAGAATATTTCTGCTGAAGGGCATACCACTTCATTTACCTGGGGTGCTTCATGAAGATCACATCGTCTACTAGTGATTATTTCTTCTAATTTTTCAAAATTATTTCAAGCTATTCCCATAAGCTGATGAACCTCCAGTTTATTCTAACAAGGTCCTTTTTTACACTGTATGGCCTCTTCCTAACCAAAGCAATTTACAAGAATATACTGACGTTGAAAGGGTTAATTATGACAAACATCCGTTGATGCCAGGAGCAGGGAAGTGGTGGAGTTAAGTCCGAGAAGAAAGGCTGAAATCGAAATTTTGTCAACAGCAAAACAGAAAAACTACTTTTCCTTTGTTTGCAAAATGTAAGGCGTAAGCTCTTATTCGTTTTGTTAAGCCGTGGAAGGAGAAACTGTTTAGAAAAAGACTTCAACATGATCTGATTTTTTTAAACTCTTAATTTCCTTCTGGATGTGAGTCCGTACGGGTGACTTTAGTGTACAGGGGCCAGTTGCACGACACATTTCTAATTTTAAACACTTTTAGGCCTTAACTCTATTTAGATAATCAGTTTAAAGTGCACACCACAATTTTAGAATTTTAAAAACTAAAACTGCTTTAAATAAGATAAAGTTGTTTAAGTCTGACTTTCCGTCCCGTCAGTACAATTTTTTGTATGTTTTTCTGCAATGCATCAAAATGGCTGAAAGAGATTTTGCTTCTTTAGAACAGTTTTAAGGTTTAGAAACATGTTGTGCAACTGGTCCCAGGACTGCTGATGCATGTCGTTGTGACCACCTGCATTTGTGTGTGTGTGTGTGTGTGTGTGTGTGTGTGTGTGTGTGTGTGTGTGCGTGGGTGGGTGGGTTGATGCGTGTGTTCATTAAGAAACAATTGATGAGGTAATTCAAAGATCAAACAAGACAAAGTTTATTGACTAAAAATGGTGATTGGGGAACCAGTTTTAACTTAATTGGACGTAAAAGTTCGTTAAAACATGGAAGAAATACTTCGAGGTTTAATTTTTACTAGAGATGTTCCCTTTTGACGAAGCGAGGACTAGAAAGATTAATTAAAGACGGTAATTCCCTCTTGTATCTTACAGGTGTTTGCTAGCCTGCCTGCAGAGGAAGGAAAGTGCCTGTAATGATTTCTGAAGCTCTTCTTGTAACGGAAAAGGCGCGATTACAACGAGATTTATGAAACAGAATAAAGACAACGAATCCTTTTGGACGGGAATGGATTTTGACGATGTTGTTGACTTAAGACGGAGATGCACATGGATGCACATTCTCGACTGGGCTTGAATTTCCGCTTGAGAGATTTTCCATCAATATCATGTGCTGTTTTCCAATCCTTAGCTGCACCTGCAGGAAACGTTCGTACGATCAAGCGGCTCAGAAATAATGATCGTTGCGTTCTGAGATGGTTCGTGTAGCGATTTCTTATTTTTACTCTTGGTTTCTCAGACTATTTTTATAACAGAAAACCCGCCAGAAGTTTAACCCTTACTTCATCAAGAAAGAAGAATCAGTTTTGAAGAAACTGGAACTGAGTTTCTACAAGGCCATCACCAGAGAAAGTCGCGTTAAACTATTTTTCCTCTCTGCCTTAATTATCGTAATTACTGGAAGAATTTCCATGTCGAGTTTGCTCTGACAATCGAAGATGAATAGTGAATGCCAATTTTAAAACGTTATATTTTTTGTAACAGAAACAATCTAATTTATCTTACGACATGTGCACACTTGTGAAAAAGCATACTAAAAAAGGATTCATCGAGTTTTTCATATTTTATGAAATGGCTAATGACAGCCCGATCCTGTCAACAAAAACAAGAGAATGTTAAATTGTCGAGCTTCGTAAGCCTACCATTATCTCACTAGCCAGCAAGAAATCAATGTTTCTGTTTAGAAGAGCAAAGCCTCAGCGCACTCTGTGTACCATCATGACAGCAAACCGAGAGCTACATTTTGACCCCCACATGCTAACGATTGACTGACACTGGCTTAACGAACCAAAGTTTTGGGGTCAGTTGCACAACATATTTCTAATTGTAAACATTTTTAGGCCTTAACTCTATTTAGATAATCAGTTTAAAGTGCACACAACAATTTTAGAATTTTTAAAACTAACACTGCTTTAAGTAAGATCAAGTTGTTTGTCTGACTTTCCGTCCTGTCAGTACAATTTTTTGTATGTTTTTTCTGCAATGCATCAAAATGGTTAAGAAGAGATTTTGTTTCTTTAGAACATTTTTAAGGTTTAGAAACGTGTTGTGCAACTGGCCCCTGACCTTTAACATGTGAATACTTTCGTTAGGCCATTAACTCGGTAGAAAGAAAACCCACCTGAATTCATTAGCCTTTTTATTTTCATTTTTTTTTCATTTTATTTTTAGTTTATTTAGTAGCTATAAAACCGAGGGAAGCATTTCAGGCATTTGCAGTACACCTGGCGCTGGTTGCAAAACGTTTCTAAACCTTAAAACTGTTCTAAAGAAGCAAAATCTTTTCTCTGCCATTTAGATGCATTGCACAAGAATATACAAAAAATTGTACTGACAGGACGAAACTCAGACTTAAACAAATTTATCTTACTAAAAGCAGTTTTAGTTTTAAAAATTCTAAAATTGTGCTGTGCACTTTAAACTGATTATCTAAATAGATTTAAGGCCTAAAAGTGTTTAAAATTAGAAATGTGTTGTGCAACTGGCCCCAGATACATAAAAGTCTTCTTGAGGGAGCAGCCTTTTCCCCACAAAAAAGGAAACCCTTGTTTCTGCAGATATATTTGTTATGTTTGAACACAAGACATCCCGTCTTTTCCAAGCAGAAGAAATCTGAAATAATTTACATGAGGCTAGCGGGGTGAGGTGACAGTTTCGTGATAATGCTGTATCACCCTTTCAATATACGTAGTGTTCTGTTTGATGAGAATAATACTACAAACTGAAAACAGTACCGCATACTGAGAAGAATACGACATATTGACTACACGAATACATACTGAATAGATTACAAAATCCTCCGCTTCTTCGTGAGTCTGATACATCTAAACTGGTTTTATTTTTACCTTTGCTTTGAGTCATAAGTTGAATAATACAAATACTTTCACGAACTGTCTTCATTTATATCAGTTTAAAAACCACATTGCGAAATAACTTCTAAAGAGCTTTTAACCAGAATCGGCAAGCAGCCAAATTATAGGAAGATCAATGTAATGAATCCAATGACCGGAAACTGCCTTTTTAAGTTAAATTACACAACTTGGAACGTTTGAAACTACTCTCTACACTTCATAAGCAATTTGTATTTGTGTAGCATATTAGCCATTCCCTGAAATCAGCTCATTCATTTATTCATTCCTTCGTTCCTTCACTGGTACCGCTGGGGGAGTGGGGGGATGAGTGAGGATGTACGGAGCATATACACGCGCACCTGACAGGGCCCACAACTCAGGTTTGTCTTGAGCGACGGTGAGCAAGTCCTCCATGGAGCGGCCAGCCAGATCTTAACGTTCGTAAACCAGTTCTTCCTCTGACCGCCTTGGCGCCTACCTTCTTGTAAGATACCAAGAGGTCTTGGAGAGTGTCGTGCAGGGTCAAGTGGCCGCTTGACTGTTGTGAACAATGGTGGTGGCTGTGCTTTCTACAAATTCCCGGTACGAGATCCAACACAACCTCCTCGAGCTTTTCGCCTCGAATGCATGGATTCTTCTCTATGGCGAAGGGTTCCCTATCACCCATATTTCTTCTGAGCGAGGTTTTTTTTTCCTATGGCCCGAGAAGACTGCAACTATCTGTTCATACAGGCATACCAGACTGTGAACACAGTAGTCTTTTGCTGCTGTATCGTTCACTGTTATAAATGTTTACTATTTACTCATTATTCCATGGTGAGCTCCACTCTCCCCAGACCTGACCGTGAAGGCACTTTCGTGATGGTCACTAGGTCGCCGTTCTCTCCTCCATAATAGACGAAACACTCCTCCTGGGTGTGACAGGTAATCTGCAGGTGTGACAGGTGCTCTGCAGGTGCTCTGCAGGTGCCTCAGGTTGTG
The DNA here is from genome assembly GCA_004794655.1 of Marisa cornuarietis. NCBI lineage: Eukaryota > Metazoa > Mollusca > Gastropoda > Architaenioglossa > Ampullariidae > Marisa > Marisa cornuarietis. The sequence continues at coordinate 2,469,887 of SMMW01000622.1, read as the reverse complement.
GACAACATGGTGCGAAGCTTGTTAACGCGTACAACTGGTCTTTACCGAGTGCCTTTGTCCAAGAAGCACCAGGAGACCATATTAAGAGACATAATGTCCGGCTGAATGAACAGCCACGGCAAGCAATAGTAGAACAATCCCTGGCAAATACCAGAAAAATAAATGTTAACGTTGTTACAGGCACACACCTTGTCCCACACAGATGACAGATAGACAGGCAGACAAGTAGAGAGATAAGATGGATAGAAAGAGGCAGGGAGGACTGATAATGAAGTCATTGGATGCGCTTGTCGTATCAAGAGAAAGATTAAAAACGAACAACAAAAGTCAAACACTCCTCCACACACACACACACACACACACACACACACACACACACACACACACACACACACACACACACACAGAAAACAGACGCAGTGACACTTTTTCTTTTTTTAAGCTTATCGAGAAAAGAGCATCTCTTGTACAGTACGACTGTCTGATTGAGTTAAGAACTTGGGGCATTCTGGTCGATTTCTTTCCATTTTAGGTGTTAGTTCCAGACTTTCGTGTGTCTACAAATTTTCCGAATAAAAAGTCCTTTTTCTAGTCTTTACCTTAACCGATAGACCATCTGTCGAATTATTTGTTTAGCTGTCCTCCCTTAAGCTTGTTTGTTCCTGCTTTTCTGTCAGCTTGTCTGTTTTCGTGTATAACCGTCTATATTCCCGTAAATACACGCATTTATATTCTGGCTCACCGTAGAAGTAGAGGCCCTCGTTTGCTGGTCTGAAGCGGACACAAATAAGTTTTGCGGGGCGGGAATATAGAAAACGACATTTTCATAGTTCATACTTTTTGTGGTTACGGTATCACCTCATATATATTTGTAGTTAGGGGAAGCTTTTATGTGTAACAAACACATTGCGCTTGGCAGCTTCTTAACTGACGGTTGTTTTGTTTTGTTTGTGATTTTCTTTTGTTTTGACGTTGATGCAGTAAAAACTGTCGACAAGACAATAAGTTGGTGGGTGCTGGGCTTAAAAATGCTGTTTCACTCAGAGGAAGCCGTGGTGGTTGAAGTGACGTTCACCTGGTAATGGAAGAAAAAAAAAGGGAGTGTCTAAGTTTTTTGAAAAGTGGAGAAAGTAAATTGTCTACACCAAAGTTGCACGCTACATTTCCGCCATGAACATTTATTTCTTGCTTCTGGCCACCCATCGACCAGTTAGGGAAAGGGCGTTTGCCTCGTGCAACCAACTAGACATCAGACTCTGTCAGACAACTAGGTCTTAATTATTACCTTTTGAGTTCACTTGGTTCTACATTATTGTCTTTTTTTTTTACAGCGTACACAGATGGGTGAAGAGAGAAAAACAGAGAGAGAGAGGCTTAGAGAGAGGGGGAGAGACGGGTAGACTCTGTGACATATAAGGTTAAAGAAACTCCAAGAAAAGAAAAAGAAACGCAGATGGACCTACGGAAGGAAACAAATCCTTAAAAACACAGTCGGAAGTTCTTCAGCTGGAGACAGATAAGTTCGAGCATGGGCTGCTTCTTGTGGAGTAATCAGGAGCAATCAGCCAGACTGTAGGAGACAGGCCGAATTAGTCTTGGCCACAGAAAGCCGAGACACGTGAGCCAGGCATAGAGCTCGTGTCAGGTGGAAGGACGAGGAGTAGGACGGGAAGACACTCCAAGTTTACTCCAGGTCAGAGTCTGTAGTCTGACCCCAGGAACAAACTCCGCCGTTTGGGCACTTCAGCATGAGACAAGAAAACCTACAGATCTTTTTTCACATATGCTGCCTGAAAATGTTCCAGAAATAAATGGCTTTATTAATTCTCAGATTACCGCCTTTTTCCATTTCCTATTCGCTGTCTACAGTCTGAGGTGCAGAGGTTCCTTAGTAAAGTAGACCTCAGTTTAGGTTCAGTCGAGTGGTTCTGGGACAACAGTCATTATTTAGCTAATTTATTGCACAATAAAAATTAGGAGCCAAAAAAATCATTGAAATGGTCCATTCCACTTCGCGGATTGTACTGATTTCCACAAATTAATAACGAATTCTAATAATTTCATATCGTGCTGAGGCCCGGACAGTGTGGCAGTCAGCACGAAGGAATGAAAAGGAACAGACAGCACAGCAACCATGGCAAGAGTTTCGCGAATCGCGATAAAGAGAAATCTGTCTACCTGGGCGCCCTATGAGAGATGCTGCTGCGCGTTGCTGTGACCCTTCACCCCCCTGTCCGCAGCCAGTCATCGGGTCCAGCGGTGGCGGCGAGGCACACAGCAAACATCGGGTCTCCGCGTCGTGGTACCAGACCTGCTTGTCTGCAGATTCACTCTCCTTCTGTCATCTGTGGGTGAACATCAGGGTGGCCGTGTCGTATTTCCCCATTGCCTGCTTTGCTGACATTGACTTCTCCACGGGCAGGCGGCACGACGGGTCCTCCTTGGAAGCACCTTCTTAAGCGTCAGTGAAGCTAGGTAAAGATGACATTGTTACTGACTCTAGGTGACATGTGATATCGTTAGTGCAGTTAGGTTACTTACTTTAGGCAAACAGTTTTGTTATGAAAGTTAGTTAAAAAAAAAGATATCGCTACCGACGCTTGGTAAATACGGTATTGTTGATGAACTTGATGTGACAAAGATGACATCGCTGCTGACGGCAGGTAGATACAAGATATTGTTACTGAAGTTAGAGCGTGGTGCTTAAGTTAGGTTAAAATGACATTGTTACTAAAGCTACCTTACAGTTTGGCGATGACAAGAGCATGTTGCTGGAGTTCGATACAGATGGCATTGTCATTCACATTAGGCAGACATTATTTTGTTAATGAAGTTATGCGAAGATTACCTTGCCACTGAAGCAAGATGAAAATACGATAGAGTTGCGGAAGTTTTTTTCAAGACACCACTGTTTTATTAAAGATGATACTGTTCCTGACAGCATGTGGAGAAATTCCGGTGTTGCAACTGTTACAGACAGGGCTTTGCTAATTACTAGAGGGGGAGAAACTACAATACGTATAAAGAGAAGACCCTCATCTAACGATAAACGCAACGGTGAACATAAACATCAGACACAGACATTAGATACATGCATGTAGATACAGTGACGTTAAAAAGATGTTTAATAATGTTCAATCTTTGATTATTAACTTTTGACAGACAACTGATAAGCAAATGAGACAAAATTTAAGATGGACGGATAACTGATACAATCTTTAAGTAGACAGGAAACCATAACATAGACAGAAAGGTGACGTAACCATTAGGTAGATAAACAATTGATATCAAACTATTAGGTAGAGACAGAAAGGTGACGTAACCATTAGGTAGATAAACAACTGATATCAAACTATTAGGTAGGAAGTCGGCATACAGACAGGTTGCTATGTCTTTACAGTAAAACACACAGTCATGTTGACAGCTGTAATGGTTGTCAGTGTTATCTCACGATAAAACAAGCGATCACTTTAGTTCTCGCTGCTGCTTGTCAAGTAAAGGGGATCAGATGTTTTAAAAGAGTAGGAGTCACAATACAAAAATACGTGGAAAGCTTTCATCGTGTTATATGTTTGCTAGCTCTACAACAGTCTAAACGAAACAATTTACTAAGTACAGCAAAACGTGAACATGCATGTTTAAGCCTTTTTTTCTAACGAGGTTCAATATTGTTACTGTTGAGGTCTGTCACTCATTACATCAAGGTCTCGTTATGGAGAGGGTCATTTCTGTGACCACACAGTTTTTTTTTTCCATCGTTGCTCTGAGTTCATTTCCGGCCGTCAAAAGCTTAGGAAAAGCAGCTTTTATATGTCACGTGATTGACATGGCGTCCAATGCGTTTCCGAGACACAGCGGGGTGGACGTCACAGATGACGTCATGGATGACGCGCGTGCAGGGAGAACGATCACTCATGTCCGATGACAGGTCATCGAAATCGTTGAGCTGCAGCTTGTGCTATTTTTTGCCCCCCACCCCCCCTACCAACAGGCCAACGATTGAGTCGACGTAAAAGGTGAAGTCGTCCTTAAATATCCTGTTGACGCAGGGAGAGATGGAGGTACTTGTGACAAGAACAGGTTGGTAACGCGCAAACGCCTGGGAGTAAATCTGAGCGGTGTCATTAAGACACCCGACAAAAAAGGCCCGTATGGCGGCCCTGACTCCATTATCTGCCACGCGATGCATCACTAGAAGTATTGTAAAATGGAAAAATATTTTGATCGATATTTCAATCTGAAAGGCTTCACGCACGTGCTAGCGCCACGGAAATTCTGTTGCAGTAGGAGGATGTTTATGGCAGCGTTTCGCGTGGTTTGCACAGACCTTTTTTATTTTAAAGCAGCCAGTGTATTATTTGAGCATTTTATAAACAAAAAGTAAAATTAGAATATTTCTTAAACTTTAAAGCTTTCTTACACTAAAATTTATGTAAAATATTGTATTTTAAATGATTGTATTTTTTTGTTTTGCACATTTTCACTTCAAAAACATTAGAATATTAAAGATATTAAATTTAAAGGCAATTTTTTTATTGTTCTTCAGTTTTTTTTTCTCAAGATTTTTCTTGATTCAGACTGGCACCTTCTCACCTCCCTTTGTTTTCTGTTCAGGTGAGCTATCAATGATAGAAAAAAGCAGCAAGTGGAAGCTAGTGACTTCGACATTTAGCTCCGACGATCACCTGGGGAAGAGTACGTTTGCCTCCTTTGAGATTACTACACCTTGAAGACCACCCACTGATGACATCAGGCCTGCTCTAGCACCGGCGTAGCGTTGGGCACCTTTAAGGACATAAAAAAAGAAAAAAAAACCCACAAAAATCCCCAAGATCTTTCTTTCTTAACGTCTAGGTGATGACAGTGATCTTCACGCAAATCTGCGAGTTGCCTTAATGTGAGCATCTGACTGACGCCTTCGACTGGCTTCTGCTCCAGCTTAGTTCCCGAACCAATTAAAAAAACTTCTAGAAGCGGGATTCCTACTTGTCTGAACCACTTCCGCCGCGCGTCTGTTCTTACCGCGAGGACGCAGCGGCGAGGTGTGAGGTGCGCCACTGGAGCCTGTCGTAAACGCTTAATGGGCTGCGTGCCTCAAGCCCTCGACATAAGTACCTCCTGTCCTGGCTTGGAGAGGTCAACCACGAGGACGAGAGCCGGACACGCCAAGAAGCCGACGGCCATCCCGCCCATCACAGCCGGTAACTGGCTTACCCACGCACGTGCCTCCAGTACAAACGATCGAGCGAGCAGGCAGGTGAGTGGGTATAATGCTGACCTTTTGTTTCCCCTTAAATATTTATGTTTCGACGATCCGTGTTCGCCGGGTCGCACATTTTTCTTACAAATTTATCTACTACTTCGGAACTCTTTTCAATCGTTACAAATATCTTTGATCAACGATAAATATGTTGTATGAATTAAATACACATTCGGATATCACATGAAGTAATATTTTGCAAACATGCAAATAAGGTTTTAAATAAATTCTGATCTCTCCAAAACTATCTACTCTGATTCTCAGCTGAAATATTTATAGTTGCCGGAAAGTGACCTCTGCGAGAGCTTCTTTGAATCAATTCGTGTCGTGGAGATGGTCAGAACTTAGAGTATGAACGAACAAACGTGAGTATGAACGAACAAACACACTAGCACGCCATGAACCCAACAAACACATTCCCGTCCTTTGGGAACGAAGGCTCTGGCAGACAAAGCTGTTTTTATTCACAGAAGAAATGTTGACTGTGTGCATAACAAACAGAAACATCCACCCGATGTGGAAAAAAAAACCCTTTCATAGAGAGGAGAAAAGTCAGGTAAGAAAAAACCACGTATGTCAAATAAGAAGATAACATTATGCCGGCGAGATGCGCTAATTTCATTTATATACAGGTCTGAAGCTTTGAATTAAAGACGACAACATCAGTACATAGATGTGTGGACAGGAATCAGGAAGAACACTCGAAGACCTTGAAGGGGAGGGGGGATGGTGGACGAGTGGTACATTAAAGGCCAACCCGAGTGCGAAAACATTTTCGAATAAACTTGTTTAACTAATGAAACCATATGCTTTTCTAATCTGAGCAAACAACTTCTCTTGACGAGATACAACTTTTGAGCGTGGCGGCTCTCATCGGGGTTTTGGAAAGAGGTCAAGGTCATATTTCCTGCAACGTCACAGTGGTAGGGTGGCAGAAGTCATTGCCTTCACACCTCGGGCCACCCACTCTTTGCCCTGGCTGTTTTTACGGTACAGTAGCCATTCCTATGTTGAAACTTCGCAAACGTAAAGACAGCAAAAGCAGGAAATATTTAGGAACTTAAAAGAACCGACCTCATGTGACTGAAAAGAGAAGGAAATTTTGTATTAATTTACATTACCACAGAAGCAACAGAGCTGGCAAAACAAAAACTTAAAAAAAATAATAAATCATATTCATTTAATGATGAGATTTTTTTTTTAAATTTTGAGATCAGAGCACAGTCATGCGAAAACTAGATGCTAGCAAAAGGGCTAAAATGTTTTGTTAATTTTAGTGGGCTCCTGCGCACTCGCTTACAGGCTCTCATAACCACACACACTACACTCTACATGCATGCAAGCACTCGCACACACCATTATACACGATCGTGTTCAGTAAACGCTAGCACGCACACGCGACACTGCACGTGCATACATGTTCAGTCAGCCTGAAGGAGGCGCGAACTTTAAGTGAATAAGATGCTGTGTGGTCGGATTTCTAACCAAGCCCCAAGGGTGAGTAGACCCAACGAACCGAGAGAGTGGGGGACGGGAGGAGAAGGGGATGTGTTAGGGGTGGAGGAAAGATGAGACACTAGAGACATCCATGGACAGCCAGGTAAAGGTGGCCGGAAAATTTCTGAGAAACTTGTAGAATGCTCTCTTGTTCGCTGTAAAGATCAAATGGGATTTCCAATGCCTTCAATGTTTCGTATGAGAGAGGAGTTTTTATGCTGGAACAGTATTGACTGAGCGAAAAAAGTTATAGTCGTCATGTCTTCTACTATTACATTCATGACACTCTTCGCACAATCTCTCGGGGTCATCACACTTACTATACTTTATTATATTTTGTCTTTTTGTTTCTTGTTTTTTGGTTCGCGGCCTTGTAATGATTTTGTAAAATTTTAAACTCTGATTAAAGAGGATTTAAAGACCTTCATAAACTGTCCAGTCACATGCCAGACTATCCTAATGAATGACATACATACATACATACATACATACATACATACATACATACAGGGTAGGTAAGAAAAATAGAGGCTGGAGGGTATCGGGGTAAAGAGAGAGGGCGGAAATAAAGATCTAGAGAGAGAGAGAGAAATGAGTAGATGCAGACAATGTGTATTTTTTTTTTCATGGTTTGTTTCTAAAGACATGCTACATGCAGAAGGTCATGTGATCAAAGGTGCAGTGGGCTTCCTCGACTCGCTCGTTAATTAAGAGAGTGTAGTCAGTGAACAGATTTAAGAGAATGATGGCCGCTAACATTTCTGACAGTGAAGTGGTTGCCTCATTAGCTGCTGATGTTTACTGGGCTGTGAAATGGTGACTCTCTCAGTCAATATTAGCGGCTTGTTCATTTTTTGCACTTCTCTAGCATCACAGGAAGACAAAACGTGAAATGTCATGATCGAAAGAGTTAGCATGTTCTAGAAAGGATTAGCAAGCGGACAAAAGACAGCTTTGCTCTGCACTAGGTCTTTAATTCTAGACACAGCAAACAAAGGAATAGGCTTACGCCCGGGATGTGGACGAAATAAATATTTCATCGGCTTCTTAACCCGATGTCTCTTGTTCCTCCGGTTATTCAAAATACCTGGGAAATGCAGATAATGTGAGTTGCTTCCATCAGTTTTACTTCTGATGGGGCAGAATACCGTCCGTTGCCAGAGATACCCGTAAGTTATGAAGAAGATTAAATGCTCATACCTATCATAACGCTCTACATGCCACAGGGGGCATGTCTGTACCTACTATACAAGTAAGATGTTGGTAGACACGTGTCGACCCCTGTTAACACGAATAGTCACATTTTTCATATGCTACCAGGAGTAATTAACTATATCTTCTATTACCTGGACTATCAAATTGATTATCTGGTGCCAAAGATAATTTTTACTATTTTGTCATCTCCCATGTATCGGTCACAAATACTTAGCTTCTGATGCCAAACCGTTAATTTGTGTGGTCAGAAGAATATAACAGTTTGTTGATTTGTTTACTTGCCTGCAGTCTTCTTGATACGTTATCCTTCTCAACAGTTTTGCTCTATGGGTAAGTTCTATCTCTTTGTGAATTTTGCTCCCAATGCCAACAGTTATCTTTACCAGTTGTAATTCTTGATGATTGGAGAGCTGATTTTACTTAGAATCGTTCTCTGATTTCAAATTGTAAGACTTTGTAGCACAACCGTCATTCGCTGAACCGGTAAAGGGCTGAGAGTCAACAGCTGCGTATGAAAACTTAAGGTATCTTTGAATTTTTGTCAACAGCAAATCATTGGAAGAGAAGTCTGTGGGTTGGTCGCTTGATCATGCTTGTTTGGTTTTTAGGTGTGAGGAACGAGATCCAGCCATCGATGTTTTAGTTGAGTGAGGGATGAAAGCGCTCCATCATTCTCCAGTCTCCACGCATACATACCGTGCTAAGATACTCTTTGCTGGTATCTATCGCTTGATGGCGTGTCAAGACCTCGTTTGGTTCCATAAATGAAGCAGGATTAACTTTAATGCTTCCTTATTATTTCAAGCCTTGCATTTTAATTCTTAAAAAAAACTACGAAATATTCTTTCTTGACGCAAAGGTTGAGGCATGTGCATTGTGTTGACAGGATGAGAAAGGAAGAGAAAGAGATATATATATATATATATATATGAAATAGAAGAGAGTTTAGAAAACTGTATTCTGCTCTTACCGAAGCCAAAAGTGAAAGTATACTTTAATGAATGTTGATATGTGCTCGGGGTACCAAGGATGCTAGTTAGCTGGAGTGCAAATACAGTGTTTTAGAATCCTCTCACGGCTTTGCATCATGCAATTTTCACAGACTTACCAGACTTCATCCCTCTTGCCACATCATCAGTGCTGCACCTGACAAACTTGCACGCAATTACATCAGATAACAAGTCTGGAGCATCAACGCGTGCCCGACTTTCAAAGGCCGTGAAAGTGCTGAGTACTTGTCACTTACAGCAAAAGAAACGTTTCACAATGACAGTTGGTAGGACGCAAACGTGTGCAGGCGAAATCGTTTGCCGAGAGGAGTGAACATCCTCTGAAAGTCCCACAGACATGCAGCTCCAGGCATCTGGAGTGACTCATCTGCCAGAACAAGTCATAAGGACATCGCCCAGCACTCCAGCGACTGCCTAACATCACATTTCAATTAGAGTTCGTCTTCAGTCCAAGGAGCTCAGTCTCGCAGGCCCAGTCTCCTGGCTGCTGTCACAGCCTGACTCGGAGTCTTCAGTACAAACTAACTACAAGCCTCACTTACCACTGTACGATCGTGCACTCCCTTCATTCACACACCTTCAGGGCTGCAGTAGTAGCTGTCGCTGTAGAGATGTATCGTGATTTAAACCAAAGTATCGTGGTCTCCACAAGGGATGCAATGCTATTTCTACATCTTATCGTTGTCTTTAAAGGGATGTATTGAGATCTGTACAATCTGTATAAAGGTATCGCGCTGTTGCTAAAGGAGTGTATGTATCTACATCTCTACAAACGGGTCGTTGTCGGTAGAGGAAAGTATCGACATTGCTATGAACGTATCGTTCTTGCGAGGAATAAATCGATATATTAATCGCTGGAGATGTACAGATGTACCAAGATAGTTTGCTATCTCTAAAACTTTATCGACACCGCTGAAGATAATAGTGTCCATAATACTGTAGTACATCAATACTCCGACACAATATTTACAAATACCCTTCATGACTGTTGACAGAAATTTTTTTTTTTTTGGAAAGGAACAAACATGTTTACATGCTGGTTATTTCACTTGTGCTTTTATGTTGACCTTTTGTAACACAAATGACATTTTCTTCAATAAAAGAAACTCCCGTAGAACGTTTTAAGTTTGCTTTTAAAAATAAAAGCTAGAACTACCTTTTGAAAAAAATCGTTAAATCGTACAGTTTGTAGACGTCTATAGCTTGAACCCCAGAACAAATAATGAGAAATCATGTAAAGAGATAACTTTAAAAAGCCGGCGAAGGAATCTGACAAATAATTTGGGTGCCAGAAAGAAAAGAAGGAGAAGAAATAAGAGAGCTATTCGCAGATTAATCAGTGTTGCTGAGGAGACGTCATGTATATTTTGTAAATTTCCTTCCAAAGCAAATTCATTTGTTATCAGACAATGAGATTCATTCAGGTAATTTTGAAGCGTTTGTAGTTGTGTTCTTACTGTAAAATAAATGACAATGCACACAAAGTTAATCTGCTCAACAGAATTGCATCTTCAGTTTTATGGTACTGACGCCTGATCATGGGGAAAAACTTGTTGACAATATGGCAGCAAAGTACTTCAGGGTATTTCTACATAATTATTATAAGCTAAGTGGCCCACATAATGTACAATAACAAGCAAGGTGTAAGCCCAGACTCACAATCCATTGGGTTTTTATCCCCATTGACAACAAAAGCGGCCTCGTGGGGTTTTCTTGGTAATAAACTACACGTGAAATAAATTCTCCTTCTCTCATCGTCAGCTCTCTAGTCTCTTGGCATTATTTAAACAAGTCAGTAAGTGTTATTACTTCTCCCCAGGAGAGTCTGGTCTTGTATTCTAAATAAAGTTTGATGAATAAAGTTTGACATTGGAAAGATGGTATTTTCCCCTTATGGTCACTTTGTCAGTCGCTGATGTCTGCAAGTCATAATGGATCATGCTGGTTTATAAGACACCTTGAAAAACTAAATTTGTTTTTTTCTCGCCTTTCTTACTTTTTAACAAATTAAATTGCTTTCCAATACTAAGTTTAAGTGGCGTTTGCTGACACTGGATATTTTCGATGATTTTGTATAAAAAGTTGTCAACATAATGAAGTGAATATTGCTTAAACACATTGTTTTAGCATCATGGATGTGGCTTTGATTGCGTTCTGCATTTCACACAACCACAGATGTCTACACACATCCACACTCATCCAAATACGTGTACACGCATCCACACACATCTACAGGCATCCACACACGTCTACACACATCCACACGCATCCACACACGTCTACACACATCCACACACATCTACAGGCATCCACACACGTCTACACACATCCACACGCATCCACACACGTCTACACACATCCACATGCATCCACCCACGTCTACACACATCCACACACGTCTACACATATCCACACACGTCTACACGCATGTGTGTAGGCATGGGTATGTAGAGGCCGTTGTCCAACTAGCAGCACAACACCAGCTAGCGGCACTACATGTTCATCGGCACTTATATCTTCAAGCTCAGTCAAGGAGGGGCGCGACTGGGAGGAAATTGAAATTATGTGGTCTGCGACCCCAGAACTCATGGAAACAATCACGTGGTCTGTAGGTTACCCGGATGCAATGGCAGGCATCGCTGTTTCGCTGCGAAGAGAGCGTAGTCAGTGACACGTGACTGCAACGTGCGGTTGGGGTCGATGTGCAGCTCAAGCGTGACGCGCATTGTCGGGGTGGGTGGGTGGGGGGTACCTTGCAGTTTGTCAGAGCACGTGAATCACAATCAGCCGGGTCCAGCTTTTTGCTGTCTCCCGTGACTGGCACTGCTTGAGCTCTTGGCTTGTCTGCAGGATTAGCCTGGATTCACCGGGATTACGACTTCTGTAGGTCTCCACATTTCTCCGGCCTGTATTTTAGACAAAATGAGGTCCCTAGTAATGAAAGCTTCTGTAGACTCTGTGACATTGAAGATATGCGGGATGAATTTCATTATCTATTCAGATGTAAACAAATTTGCTGACCAAGGTAAAAATAATTTATCACATTACTACTATATTCACCATCCTAATGCCTATAAGCTCCATTTTATATTATCATCAAGAAATAAAAATACTCTCACTAGATTAGCTTGTTTTTGCTAAGTTATTGCTGATAAAATGTAACCTAGAAGATGTAACTGAATGTATATATGCATACGTGAATGAACACACACACACACACACAGATATGAGGGAGCATGTGTGTATGCATCTGTGATTTAGGCAAGAATGAGTGAAGGGGGGGGGTTAATTATTATATATCCTGTCTATGATCTGGACAGAATGTGTTTATAATACTTTGATTTTATTGATTACATGTCTATCAACGTGATTGATTAAAAAGATTTAGAGGAGGCAAAGAGCAAGTGAGGGAGGCAGTCAAATAGGTTTTACTGTATCAGCTGCCACCAAATAATCAGGGAATATGTGTATGCGTGCGTGCTTGCCTGCGTGCGTACGTGCGTGAGAGAGAAATTGCATTTAAAGATATATAGGCATATGTATTTTATATTATATTCTATATTACAGATATAATTTTGTTATATAAGATTTCAATCGTACGTAATGCGGAAGACTAAATGTTAAATATCTCCATACCACTGAGAGGATGAAAGAATAAAGAATCTTGAATCTCTTGTCACCAGCGGTTACTTTGTTTTTTTGTTTGTTTTTTGTTTTTTGTTTTTGTTTTTTTGGAATGACGTCCAATCGCCTACAAAAGCAGAGTGTTTGCTGAAATTCATATTTAAACCTTTAACACCTAGGTAGCTTCTTTAGAGTACCCAGGCAAAGTTTGAGGGTTTGTGCACTAAGCAATACTACTATATACATAGTGCTATTTATTTTGCATCAGTTAGACAGCATCGCCACTTGGTCCCGTTTCTGCAAAGCCGCGTTGACCAACACAAAAACCTCGAATCCTTTAGTACAAGACTTAGTCACGGGGAGACATGCACCCTCCCGCTCTCCTCCCCCGCCGTCTCCCAGGTTCAGTAGTAAAGAGGACAGTGATAAACAAATGAGATTCTTTGCTATTGCAGGATGCCTATTTTTAATGCATTACTAAGACCGGGATAAATCCAAACATTCATTTGAAACGTTCATTAGTTTTACTGTTCACTGCACTTACTGTAGAAAGTTGAGCTGCGCACCTTTTAGATTTTTATATTGATTACCTGATGCTAACATCTCAGACAAGCAGCGCTATTCTTTCACATTTTTTGTGCAGCTTTGTGAACACTCTTAAGATCACATGAAGTGCCGGACCGAAGTGTTTCTTTCAGGTAAAGTGGAGGAGACTGGGAGGACGCCACAGCAGATGACGTGTCTCTGGCCACGTTGATATCTAGAGGACTAGTGGGGTGCAAACTTTCCCTCCATCCCAGTAATTGTGTTAAGCCTGTTACCCTAAATCTGAGTAAACACCCCTTCCATTCTGGAGATACATGCTTACAAACATTGGCATGTACAGAAAAACATCCACAAGAGTCGTATTTGTGAACAAATGTGAGTTAGAGACTTTGGTTTCTTTCTGTTCATGGTGATATTACTCAGATTTTCTATTTTTAATGATTATTTCTCAGAACTATGAATAGTTTTATTGTACTTATCGCACCCTGGAAAATTCTTCCTATTTTGCGAAGGATAATTTGGTAAATATTGAGTTCACTTGTGTCTGGTTGACTTTAATTATATGGAACTTGTACACCAGTACTACACCAGTAAAACTGAGCAGCTTTGTGAAGTTCAACACAGCAGCCTTGGTCTTCGTCGAAAACATTGCTGCGCATGAGAACTTTCAGTCGCTTTTATTAAAAAAGGTTGCAAAATAATTAATCTCATAATAGAATGTGTAAGCGCTTTCCGCCATGTAGAGGTGAACTCAATGTGCATCGATGTAGTGGTTAAACATTTTCATCACGAGTTTTCTTACTATAATGTCCCTTAGATTATATAGTCTTAATAGCAATTTGTCATCATGATGATGATGATAGAACTGGTAGAGCGTATTTCTCCGTGTTGAGGCAGTTTACCACGCAGGGAAGAAACATACGGAACAGGAAACGGATGGCCTCGTGAGGTACATGAACAAGTGCGTGGACTCAAATGAGGAGATGAGGTGTGAACGGAAGAGCTCGCTGGATTATAAAATAAACTTTTAAATAGTTGCGTTTTTCTAAAAAAAAAAGTTTCAATAGAATTTTCATAAAAGCAAATGACAGCTTTTAACCTTCCGCTACTTTTCAACTCTCGTGTTTGATTCAAGCTAGTTCTTAAAGCGGGTGGTAGTTCTGGGATATACTTTGCAAAGAAATTGAATGAAATTGACGGTAGATCATGATCTACAGTAGTAGGAAGGGCGCAAACACCCTGCGTGCGTGCGTGCGTGCTTGTGTGTGTGTGTGTGAGAGAGAGAGAGAGAAAGAGAGAGAGTGTGTGATTGTCTCACATAGTACCGTCTGGTGGTGCCTTCTGTGCATATGTCTTTTTTGCCTCCGTGGGTTTGTTTCCGGTTTTAGACACGGGAATCACAGAAATGAGCCTCTTCTCTCCTGGTCTCCAAGACGACGAAGGCTCAAGGCAACGCCAGGACAATGAGATTGATTTCCTCCTGCCTTTGGCCTCTTGGGTTTCTATTTCAGTTAGGCTTTTTTTCTTTCTGTCTATTTGGTCTTCGTCGCCCATTAGTCTAACTACCTTTCACGTGTTACTCCTCTGAACTGTTAAGGCAGAAGTGGGCAGACAACTGGCCAAGGGCTGATTTATCTTGCGACAAGACTAATGCAGTGTTCACGGCATGCCATCCGGTTCCTGAATGCTTAATTGCACATCTATTTAAATTTAAATTTAGCTCAATAGTGCACATTGAAATATAGGTGGGTTTTGCCATCACGCAGGCTGTTTTATATTTACGCATTTTCTTTCACTAATAAATAATTTCATTGGCCTCTCGATTTTCTCTTTGTAAACAAGTTTGCATGCCACGATAGCTTCCAGGTAACATATATTATTGCAGAACTGTTTCCTTCTATGCTGTTTGCGCAGACTTGCCGTCATATGAACGGCACTCAGCTCTCAGTCGCCTGGGGGCTTGTATCACCCAGCATCACAAGCTGCACTATGGCCTGAGCACTGTTGCTGCCGCGAGATTAGGCGGTAAATGTGCGGCAGTGGCTGGCCCCGGGTCATCTGGCTCCACGAGACTACCTCTCAACGCCTGCTGCTGGCACCACAAGCTACGGTTTCACTTTTCTTTGACAGTTGTGTCCAGCAAATGCCTGTCCCGATACATTGCAAACAAGTAAACAGAAGAAAAGTGTTGATCGTGAAAAATGCAGAAAACTTTTCGATATAAGCATTCTGATCAGCCCTGAAATTTCTATCGAGTGGAAACTTTTTTTTATTTAGGTAAAAGAAAGTATTTTGTTGACACACTCGGCTGGTTCAAGTGACATTTTTGTTGCTTGCGGCGTTGATGAAACTACACACAGAGAGATAGCAGGTTAATTAGAAATCCGGGGGAAAGGAACCGTTTTTCCGAAGGGTGGATACTGCCTGTCTAAGCGATGTTAGCTGAACTGTCGAGCATCCAGACGATACGTAAGGAGGTTCTTAGTCGATGGGATTCCCGTATTAACGACTCTTGCCTGCCTTTAATAGGGGGAGATTAATGAAGCCCGAAAATAGGCCAAGGACCAAGGAAGTACTGATGGACCTCTCTCCGCTCGGAAACGAGCACTCAAAGCGGCATCGGCGGCAGGGAGATAAGAATTGCGGAGTGAAGGTAGACAACTCGGGAAAAATGATTGGTGTTCACGCTCGGTTTTTCGGAGGCTGACCACTAGGCGAGGTTTTTGTATTCACTGAAGAGACGTTTAGGACTTTGTGTTCATAGTTGTTTGTATACTGGATAGAAACGGTTGGCAATGAAAGGGTCAGAAAAACAAGATGCACTATCCATGAAAGTAAAGCGATGTCCAGTGGCAAGCTCGTTACCATAATATTTTTATAGCTAAATGAGAAGACGGAGAAAGATTTAATTCCAAACCCATTGAAAGACTGTCCGAGCACACAAAGAAATGGAACTTATTTCTCATACGCTCACAGGCTAGTACCTTTCAATGTTAAAAGATCCGTGGTATAGACTCGCAAAAGAAGCATTGAAACTATGAACATTTTTGTGTTGGGTGAATAAATTCCGTTTCTTGTCCAGGCAATAGGTTGAGAGGTGTAATGGTCAACGGCTTCTGTCATGAACAGAGGAATGTCTTCTGTCACATTTTGAGAATGAGTGTATCGTGCTTATTGAAACTCACTCGTTCGAAAACAGTTTTGGATTCGGGCTAGTCTTTGTACTGGAAATCTGTTTGATATCAGTGCTTGTGAAAGAGCAATCATTTGGCACTCTCCATTTGTCATCCCCTACCTCGAATAAAAAAACTGTTGCCCTTTTTGTCTGATCCAGCGAGCGATTAGATATTGAAGTCTTTATGTGTTTTGATCTCCTTGTTTGCCCATTAGCAGGCGAACTCTTTCAGACGTGCATAGCGTGATCTCTTTATCTTTCTTCGTTTCTGTCTGCGTTCGGGATGGTGGTGTAAAGACTCTTATTACTCGCTCCACTCTCGTAAAAGATTAACTGCTTATCGCTGTCTCGCATTCGCGGTTGCCTCCCCTTTGGAGCGTAGCGAGACTGCATCTAACGGAGTTTAGGCTTAAAGAAAGAAAAGTGTCTGATCTGTCTCCGTTTTCATCTGTTTCGAATGGATTTACCAAAGTCTAGATGAATCCGTTAGTTCCAACACTCGTTATGCATTAGTGAAGAGGTTATTTCCCCTTGAGCCACCGGACCTCACCACCCTGGTGACGTAGTTGGTCAATTCGCAGAGTCGGCGACAGCTTCATTAAGCCCCTACGCCAAAGCAACTACAGAGCTAAGATAGTGTGTCTACTTCCAAATGCGCCAACAAATGATATTTTTGCGTTCTGACGAGCGAAGGGAAATTGAAGATGTCCTGTCATTAACCTGTAGGGTACACTGACAGAGAGGCACGCGACAGTCTGCTGTACGGAGAAGTCTCAGGGTGCGGAGTTAGACAAGTAGCGGAGTGCCACAGGACGTGCGCTACTAGTGGGGGACCCACAGGGAGTGATGATAATGAACTCTTTAAACGCTCGCCAGCCTCTTATTGTCAGGCTGGTGGCAAACCTGACAGGCATGGCTGAAAGGAAGGCCCGTTTCCTGGTCGTGAATAGCTCATCAGTCTGTAACAGCCACATGAAAAGGGCGAAATTGTATTACTGCACTACCCGCGACCTTGTTTAATACTCTTAGAGAATGTTTTTTTTTTCTTACACGTGTTTCATTCACACGGATAGTCAGTCCTCCTCTCTGTAAAACACGGCTTCTATATTCTCTTTGTGAGTGCTGATATGCGCGTGTGTCTGTGAAAGAATAAACGTGTGTCTGTAAGAGAAGGAACATGTGTCTGTGAGCGGAAGGACATGTGTTTGTAAAGAACGAGCGAACGTCTGTACAGGTTTTCTAACGTGTTTACTTGTGAAAAAAAGAATGAAAACAATAAGAGAAATCGTATTCTTGACACTCAGCTATGGTGTAACAGGATTAAGAACGTCTTTCTCTTCGGTCTTCATCCAACAGGTACATGTTTATTGGCGTTTGTCTCCAGGCTTTCTTTTTCCCTCTTATTTCTTTCTTTCTATCTCACATACCACGTGATTTCTTGTGAACAAAGAATAAGCACTTACTCGCAGCAACTCGCTTAAAAATTCTTCGCCCATCTCTCCATTATTGTGTGTGTGTGTGTGTGTGTGTGTGTGTGTGTGTGTGTGTGTGTGTGTGTGTGTGTGCTGGGGGGTGGTGAATTTACATTGCTAGCCAGTGTGAAAATTGGAAACACCGATAACAGCTTATGATGAAATACTGGTCACGTATGCGGAAGCACGTGAAATATGCGACTAGAGGAACGCAGACCCAATGTACCGTAAAATTACTTCCCAAAAAGAAGTCTGGTTGAAAGAAATTGTTTAGGAGCATGCAAGATGGCCGAAGGAGGATGCCTTTATGACCCTCATCCAAGATGGCCCACGCAGGTTTCGACAAAAGCAAATGCACTGAAAAATAAAACACACCATGAAGTTTAACACCGCGCAGCTCTCCAGGCACTTGTAAAGTGAAGCCTGTGAAGAGCTGAGGTCTTGTGACGTCGAGCATCTGTAGAGGGCGCCAGCTTGCGTGCTCGCGCTCTTCTGCCTGAAGAGGTGGGAGGCGTTACATAGGAGCTGACATGCATGCGGACACCAGTTGCAGACCCAGAATGAGGATCTGATGAGTTCAGCCTCGTGAGTTAGAGGAAAGGGAGTAAATGTGCAGTTGTCTTGACAGGTGTTCCTGCAGTCTCACAGCATGGCAGTGTGTATATGTCTCTTGGTGCTTGGGACAATATGACAGATAATGCCCTGGGCGGTCAGGGCCTGCACCACAGAGGTGGTTAGGTGCACAGACCAATGCCATGCGTCGCTTGAAGATGGCGTCTGCCGAGGACAATGCAGAGAAACCAGCTGATCATCAGGTGCAGGGTTGTCGGACCATGTCTATTGCTGCGGTCTTCAACTAGCTATAGAGCTGAGCTGCTGTAGAGTTAACTGCTATAGAGCTGAACTGCTATAGAGTTCAACTTCTGTAGAGATCAACTGCTATAGAGTTAACTGCTACAGAGCTCAACTGCTATAGAGTTAACTGTAGTCCACATAGCAGCAAGACGTTGCAGGTCCGAGATCCAAAAACCAGAGTTGTCCAGTGAAGAAAACCGCAACTGTTTTGTACCCTCTCATAGCGTGAAGATGACTGTTGGCAGAAAGCAAACTTTGGCCTGATAGAAAATGAGAAATCGGAGAAAAATGCAATGTCAGGCTCTAACAACTACATCACCCTGCCCTCTTCAGTAACAAACCAGCTCTGATCGTATCCCCCGTCCACCCCAGTAACATGGATGTGGAAACAACGCCCTCGGCATGATACCAGTCATGAACAAAGCCTAGGGTTTACGCTTTACAAGGGACGGTTTTGACCCCAAACCGCTTCTGAACAGTCACCAACAGCAAGGAAAACCAAGTCCTCTTCTTCCTGATTTCATAAGCACCATTCACCGACATTGAAGAGCAATAGTTTATTCTCCAGCAGGTTAATGCTTTTTTGACATTAATAACAAGATCTTCATGAGAAATGATGGCTTTTGAAAGAAGCTGTGCATGAGATGAATTATGTGAATCGAATAACAAGCATTGCTTAATGTAGAAAGACTTTTATATCGCGACCAGAATTGATTAGAACTATTTTAAGCGGATTGACGTCGTAAAAAGCACAATACCAGAAATCGTTGAATTTCCTTATCGTCGTTTCATGATAATGATATCATCACTGGATCTTTTATTGGTCATCTACTGTACATGGTACAGAATTTACACACAAGCGAGCCCTCCTATAGTCTACATACTATAAGTGGTATAGAACTTCTATAGCCTATTATAGTACACGGTAGAAGCTTTACAGTCTAAAATCGAAATGTTACTGCCTACAATCTCCTGTCTAAATATCTCCGTTCTACAGTATAAAAATATCAACAATCTAAAGGCCTGAGGAGACTTTCCACATTATGAAAAGCAGAGCTCCCAGTTCGGGAAAAGTACTTTGCTTCTCAGAGAAAAT
Organism: Marisa cornuarietis; assembly: GCA_004794655.1. Taxonomy (NCBI): domain Eukaryota; kingdom Metazoa; phylum Mollusca; class Gastropoda; order Architaenioglossa; family Ampullariidae; genus Marisa; species Marisa cornuarietis. The sequence continues at coordinate 2,450,137 of SMMW01000622.1, read as the reverse complement.
TCCAATTTTTAGTGTCCACTTACGAACCAATTTGTTGAAAATGTAATCGAAATGTCTTTACCTCGTATAAGTGTATTTTCTTTCATTGGACATGACATCCAGTGTATGCCCCTGAGCCGACTGTCATACCGTAATAATGCTTACGGAGTGAAATGGGAAGGTGGAGAAAGATTGCATTCCAAACCCAGCGAGAGACTGGTCAAACACACAAAGAAATGTGTCATAAAGCGTGAAGCACACACACACACACACACACACACACACACACACACACACACACACACACACACACACACACACACACACACACACACACAAGTAGACTAGCAGTTTATCATGTTAAAAGATCAGCTGTAGAGGCTTGCGAATTGTTTAACAAACGCGAAAAAGAAATCTGTTAGTTGTAATAAACCGGATGATGGGTGAAGCTGTAAAATGAAGCATCACACACATGCATAGTTTCACTTTCACTGTTTGCTATCACTTACATGCCCTCCTTTCAGAGTGGTACAGTGTTGACAAAATGAGCATCATCATCTAGAGCTAAAGCTGTTTTTTTAAGAGCTGTGCAGCACCGTGGGCACAGTCCCCACTATTTCCTCCGAAGTAAAGGTCGCTGAAAATTTATAGAGAAAGGAGGCGACTGGTGTCCTCTCTAGACCTTGAGTACACAGACAGGCAACTTTTTTGTCATCTAGCAAAGAGACATGTTGCTCAGAAAGCTCTTCCACTAACAATCTACTAAAATGTCTACCCACCAATATCAACTAAACGCACACTAACAAGTAACAAGTCCACTAAAATATCTTCTAAAAGTATACTGAATGTTCCAAATCCACTAGACGTCCCTCGCATACTCAGCTAACACCCTGCTTACCAGTCTCCGAAGCTGGCCATAAAGTGTTTGTGATGAGGATGGTGTTGTATGATGCATGTTGTGTAGGAATAATCCATCTTCTCTGCCCAAGCCCCCACCCCCCATTGCAAAGCAGCAAGGGACAAATCAAAAGATCGCATAGAAGGTAACGCATGCCATAATTCTTTTGCTTCGTAAATGTTTGAGTTACTGCCGTTTCCCCCCCCCCCAAAAAAAAATGTGTTCTTTCACCTCTAAGGGGTTTTCTTTAAGAAACATTTTGTAAGTAGAGTGGCCTAAAAATGTGCAGTTACTTCCACCTCTTAAAGGGAGTTTCCAAAACTGCTATGCAGCAGCCAGGTATAGCATCTCTGATTCGGACTGGCAGCACTTACATAAAATATGTTGGAATGCTGTGGATTGTAAAACTCACAAGCTTCGGATAGATGACCAAGATTGATGAAAGCCAGTGCCGCTGCTGAGATATTAGCGAAATGTCGGCCTAAATGTCGCTACTCAACCAGAAATCTATCACGTGAGCAGCCTTTCAGCCGATCAAACTAAAAAATTAATTTCGATCTCTCACCGTGAATGAGGTGAAGAGAGCTGACTGCATGACGGCTACCTCCCTCCTCCACCCGGTGCATCCCGCCTTTTCTGTGCCTTCCCAACGATTGCCCTCCACCCACCTCCTGGCTTTGGCTCCTCGTAAGTAATATTTACGACGTGTGGGGTGAGCGCTGCTGGAGGTAGAAGGACACTTACCCGGCCCCCAGTAATCGCTTTACAGTGTTAGAGCAGCGGACAGCGGAAGCCTGTCAGAAGCAGCAACGTGGGCTTCCATGATGCGTGGCGCCATGACAGCGAGAGCTGCACACATCTGGCAGTGAGTGGCTATTCCGAGACCCCCGAGATGCGAACACTACCCCATACTCCGCATTGACCTTTTCGCTTGTGCAACATGCACCTGACAGAAGAAATGTATTTGATTCCCTTTTCAAACACGAGGTTGATAGATATTCTTTTCAGGCACTGCATGAGATTGATAGACATTATTGTCAGGCACTACATAAGATTGATACTCTTGTCGGACACTACATGAGATTGACAGACATTCTTGTCAGGCACTACATAAGATTGATACTCTTGTCGGACACTACATGAGATTGATAGACATTCTTGTCGGGCACTACATGAGATTGATAGACATTCTTGTCGGGCACTACATGAGATTGATACTACTGTTAGGCACTACATGAGATTGATAGACATTGTTGAGCACTACCTAAGATTGATACTCATTTCAAGCACTACATGAGATTGATTCACCCTTGTCGGGCACTACATGAGATTGAGAGACATTCTTATTGAGCACTACATTACTCTTCACTTCAGTAATTCTCGTTTGCTTCCCCTCAATGGAGTTAATGGATTGTCAGCTTTTAAGTATTTTTATAATTTTATAATAAATGTTTTTTTTCATGTCTTGAAAAATACCAACGATCACTAAGCTGTCAGTGAACTGATACCAATGCCGATCCTGGTTTAAAGTACCAACTGGAAAATAATAAAAAAAGAGAGCTTCGAATACGAGAATGCTAGTGACAAGCAAATGTTTTTGTTTCCTATGCCGTTCAGCTACATCATTATCTGTCAGCTATTTACATCTCCGTCGATAACTCTCTTCCACGAAATGTCAATTAGCTTGCCATTGTGTGCAGAAGATGGAACAGGTCGTGAAGAGGAACTAGTGGGAAGCAAAATTTAGCCATATAACTCGTGGTTGACTGAACAATGGAACCAGTATAGCAAAATTAACAAACACGAGGATGCGCCACCCAGCGAACGATCAAATGTCACTTTTACTGGTCACCGTGTAGATCAGCGAGGGTTGGCAGACTCAGGTGCTCTTTTGCAAGAAGCAAAATTGACTCAGAAAAGGAAACTGCAAGAAGCATCATACAAGTGTCATAATGTGAGTACATCTTTACTTCTTTAAGGTAGACAAAAATAGAACGCTGGGATGAAAACTTTACACGCAACAAACGCAGCAGCCGTGTTACTCGTCCTCTTCTTGCATGTACTAGCGCCACCTACTTCCTTTGTCGTTATTCTTGTCTTCTGTCTAGAAAAGTAGCATTTGTAAAGTCATGGGGGGGTCTTCGGTTTACTTTCTGTGTGTCTCTGTCTCTGCGCTTCTCTGTCTCTTTCATGCATCGCGCCTTCTATGAGCTTGTCGGGTCTGCACGTGGCTCCTCCTTTGAGGTAAGAGAGGATCAGCATGAAACTTAACTTCTCTCCACTCCCTTTCCTGCCAGTTTTTTGTTTTGTTCAAAAGAAGTTTTTTTTAACAGCCTGGCTGTTCCGTTTGATTGTACTGCTCTTGGGGATTCCATGTTGAATAATAGAGCGCTTAAATCATTTTATTCTGAAGTTTTTATTTTTAAATACGTCATATGGATTTGACCGGCTCTTATCAAGTTGACTGCATTGATCTATGGGGGTTGAGACATGATCGGTTAGTTGATTTACGGAATCGGCGCAGAAGAGCGATGAATGCCCTTGTTTTTTACGGTCTGAACTTTGTGTTGTTCCCCGCCATTCACGTTGCGAGGAAGTAAATTATCGCCGGCTATCGCGTAATGACGTCCCCTCATCAGACGTGCTGCGCCACCTGCAGGACGTGTTTGCAAAGCTTCTCCAACTTCCTGTCAGCGTGTGGGCATGCGCCGAAGACAGAGCAATGAATAATACATTGCCTTCCACAAAATTCTCAAACAACTCACAGCCCAGTCCTCGAGAAATACCGCTGGTCTTCCTCTGTGCATGGGGCCTGGCACGTGATGTCATCTCCAGTGTCACGTGCATGCAGGGCCAAGCGATGCTCAAAGCACATCTTAACAATGTCATCTCCTCAGCTCCTTCATTTTTTAGCTAACAAGGCTTAAAAGCTCTATAAGAGCTGAAACTAGGGAGATTAAAAACTCAATTTTCATCCAGATCTTCCCCTGAAACTATAATTATGTTTATTTATTATTAAACAGCAGTAATAAATTATTTCTCTATAACTATGCCAACAGAAAACCTGCAAGTTTCTAATCTTTTTATGAATTTAAGTAAGAGTTCCAGAAGAGGGGAATTATAAATAAAGCAATTTTTTAACAACTCAACAATTAAATAATAATATTCTTTTGAAGAAATGTCATTCCATTGCTTCCCATCTTTGGAGATTTAAACTTTGCCACAAACACGAATCAAATTAATTCCTATCATTGTCTGTTTATAACAGTAAATTAAGAACTTTTTCTACGTTTATAATTTGCAAAGTCTTTGAAACTAGCTCAAAGCTAATCTAGCGTCATCTATATTTAGTACAGACAAGGTATGCAGTCTATTTTGTTATATAATTAGAGTAGCAGAATCATTAATGCGCTTGAGCTGAAAAAAATAATTGCTCAGCTGTGTAATTTGTTACCATTAATGTTAAAAATATCCGCCAGGCAGATTGTTCATTGGGAAAGAAGTACGTCAATCGTGTTTATAAATTTAGTTTATAGAGGTCAAATGACGAATAAGGGGTTAAATAGTGCATTTAGCACAGCCACCCAGACAAATGTACAGATAAACAAAGAGATGGAGAGCTAGCAAAGGAAGTCCATTTTAATCGGCAACTATTTTAATCGGCGCGCTGTAGCTTGTTATACTGTTCACAATGGTCGTCTGAACACATCGACAACCACATTTAGGCCGAGGCATTACACATGATCACTATTTAAACACATAATGCATTCACCATGTAAATAAGTAATGCATTCACCATGCACGTGTATGTCAAGACAATGCGTTCATTCCTTCATATATATGTATATATGATAAACACAATGCATTCATTCGTGTGTATTGTACATTCATGCGTGTTTCTGTATGCATATATGAATCCATACATAAACACGGAAGGAATTCGCCCCCTCCGCCTATTCACTATTGTGTACAAGTCATTGTGTACAACTGTGGGTCGCACGCTGTTGGTCCGACAACCAACACTACTAAAATGTATTTTTATCCAATTTTACGAACACACCTATTTATATCTAGTCTCTATATATGTTGCAAAAAAAGGTGTAAGCCTATGGTCAGTTGGAGCGGATTCTTGGATGGTGTCTTTGTAAAATAACAAAGCTTGGCTGAAAGTATTATAAAGTCCATTGCTGTGGTAGTTAATATCTAAGGTGTCATTCCAAAAAGGAATAAGTTTTCACCTAATTGCAATTAAACGGTGTTATTACACCGTCAGTCAGTTCCATGTTAATGTTACTACAGCATTCAGTCATCCAGTGCACCTAATTCCCAGCAAATTTTTCAATCATACCATTACTTCAGCAGTAAGATCTAGTAGGACTAACCCATTCCTCTCTACTAATTGCTAATACACACGCTCATACCACTCAGTTCCGTGATGCTTAACATTCCATCTACAGTGGAGCACAGCCCCTGACTGCTGTGATTGTCTGATGGTACTGCCTAATTTACCCGGTGAACAAGAACAGGAACAGAGATGGACTGCGTGGGATGAGAAACCTGAAGGAGTCTACAAGACTAGAGTCACTTCTCACTTGCCTCTTTTCATCGGAGACGCTAGTCATCAAGAAACGGGAACAGAACAAAATCCAATTCCGCTCCTACACTTGCCCGCTTTAGGCGATATCTGTCTTCTCCTCCGCACCATCTCCATATCTCCTTTCTCTCCCTCCCTTCCTCTAAACCACATGGCACTCAGCCCTCAGCACACAGAAGTTATTCTTGTAACAATCAGGCAGAAGAGACTAAACATAACCGCCCCATTTCTAAAAGTCTATCTCAGTACTCAACCAATAACAGAAGCTCAGACATCTAGGTGTGACTATTGATAACAATAAAATATGTCTCGGTCCCAACATATCCTAGCCATAAGCGAATCTATAGCACACTTCTATTGAGAATTAAACACTATTTAGAACCTCAGTCTCAAAGTCTGTTCTACACAGCATATAATCAGTCGACCATCGATTTCGTGTCCATTCTGTGGGACTCTGATGGTGGTGCTGTGGTGAGGTCTGTTGTCAGCGTTGCCATACACCTGTCAGATGGGTGCAACGCCAACCAATCTCGTCGCTAGACTAAAATTCAACAAAAGTAGCCTCTTTTATACAATACTAACAGGTAAAATGTCCCCTAGACTTTCTACACTCTTTTCTACCAAAAATATTAAGAGGGTCCCTAAAACTAACTACTACCATATCAAAAATCGACTTATTCAAGACGAGCCTGAAATTTTCAGGTAGCGTTCAAAGCAGGACTTTTACAGCATCTATATCAAAACCTTTGTTTGCTGTCATAGGCCTCCCACCAACTTAAACAGCCATGAGTAACAATGACAAAAATAAACATGCACTATTCATTAGTCAAAACTATCCTGTCAAATTAGATATTAACATATCTTAATTTTCTCTTTCGTTATTTTATTATGCCTTTGTTTTGTAGTAAAGTAATGTTTCAGTTTTTTCTTAGATCGAGGGCTACATGCAAAAAAAAACAACCTTTGCTTATTATGTTACCCTCGTAAATAAAGATGTGTCATTTATCATTCTTTCTCTCTCTCTCTCTCTCATGGCAGCAAACACAGGGCACTGGGCTCTATCGTAAGAAGACTTGATACAGATCTTTGGATTGCTTGAGGCTAAATGAGCGCCTGTGAGGTCATTATGAACCTTTTAGTTACACGGGTCACGTGGACCTGACTCTTGTAAACCAAAATCCTTAGTTACATCAAGGAGGGAGGTAAAACAAAGCCAATCAATTCTTAGTTACAAAAAGAAGGGAGGAAAAATATTGCCAATCAAATGGCAACGTTTGCGGAAGCGTTGTGGGGGAAAAAAGAGATTTATCTCTGGCAATGGAGACACAGCTGTGAATAACAGACAAAGAAATATACAGCGACGACCAGAAAAAATCTGGGAATGAAAGCAGAATATGTCTTAAATGAAATCTTCAATAATAACATGGTGTGCAGACTAATGTTTTTCTCTTTAGAGGGATATAAATATTTGACGAAGAAGAAAAGTCACGGGTAGGGGTGGATGGTGGTGATGGAATCCTACTAAACCCTCCGAGACAGACAGGCAGACAGACAGATAGGCAGGCAGGCGGATAAAAAAAGATAATGACAAACAGAAAGAGGATGAGACACACGCAAAGAAGGTTAAAGATGACACGCAACATGATAGAACCTTATAAATGTTTTTAAAATGAAGACATTATTGCCCCCTGCTCTCTACTACATTCTCCTCTCTCTCTTTCTCTAATATTTGTATCAATGACAGAAAGGTGTATGGCCTACACCTATGGATGTTACGAGTTGAAATATTTTACAAGGAACAAGAACTCAGGACAGCCAAGACCGACAAGACTGGCTTATACGTACAACCCTGTAGTTGAAATAAATAGTTCACAGCTGGAAGGAGGGTTGGAATGTACCTCTGCTTGTGCGCTAATAGCCTCGTTGACGACTTCTGTCTTTCTTTAGTTGGCGGAGATGTGCACTTGTCACCCGCAGCATCACAACAAAGATGTGTCGCACTCTCTGCGCTGATCAGTAATGATAAAAGAAAGACAATGGAAGGGATACGAATAGGCAAACTGAACAGATGCGGTGTGCAGCCTTGCCATTACATGGAATCTTCAATAAAAAGTTCTGCATATGAAAATATCTGAAAGTTATTAGGACATTTGTATGGAAGCTCAAATCGCAATCTTCGGTGCAGTGGCCCAAGTTCTGTAGATAGAAATATCATTACATCAACACAAATCTTGTGAGAGCAACACAATAACGGTCATTGTAAGCTGAGCTTCCTTGAGGTACCTGATGTCAGTCATCGCAGACTTGCCTGTACTGCGCGCAAAACGTGGTGTGACAGCTCGACATCAAAACTTTCTGAAGCACCAGCAGGAACCGTAATCAGAGTTTGAAGTCAACACTTATGTTTCACAAGAAGCCCATCTCACGACTACGTAAACCTGCATGACCTCATTCCACGACTACGTGAACTGCAGGAACCTCATTCCATGACTACGTGAAACTGAAGGAACCTCATTCCACGATTGCGCTAACCGCCGGAACGCATTGTCATAGGCGCCGTTAGCAAGGCTAGGCAGGTCAATACACGGGGCGAGATCATTAAAGTAATGGCTCCCGAGGCAACAGTGGAGGAAAGACATTTAGGGAACTCTTGACAACATGCAAGTTTCGCTACCATTGTTTGCTCTTCCCGTATGGCGTCCAGGCGGCTCCAATCTAGCGAAATGGCGGAATTTCAAACTTCACTGGCAGATAAGTGAACAGGCGTGTGTCAGGCCCAGTGGATCATACGATTCTTGTGTCGATCGCTATAGGTCTCTGTTTCTCGAGGTGATTGTAGAAGATGTCCAAGGGTGAGCGCGTTATGCGAACACAAATTTGGATGAATGTGAATTTCTCGCTTGCAATTATGACAGCTCTACTTGTTTTCCTTTGATTTGCTTGCCCGTTGTTGCGTGCGTGAATGTGAAACGGCCTGAACTGACACGAGGAACGAAGGGAAAGGAACCTTCCTGCTACAAGTCGGTAGCATTGGACGAGAAGACGTCAACGTTAGCCACGCACTTAACTGCATTTTCTGATTGGCCGAGCGCACTGGAGACAAAGATGCATTTAAGGCAGACCCAGATACTGATTTGCAGAAGGCTTCTAGAACCAAGAAATGCAAGAACATCAACAGATTCATTTTATTCTGAAATAAAGCTTCGCTGTCCTTTGGATCTGCTTAAGTCTCACTAAAGGGCGAGTCCAGTAACAGATTCGCTTACTGGAAAGTAAATAAATACAACGGCGGAGGGAGAGAAAGAGGAGGGCTCATCATTGAACTGCACGAATATCTAGTTTTATAAACTGGTATGATACTACTGCCTTAAAATATCTGCCTTGACTAGATAGTTTGAGACGAAATAGCTGAGCTCTGATTTTCATGTTTATGTCTGCCACGCCTTTTTCAATGGTCCTTCAAACATTTTTGCCAGCTTCAGCGCTTGCCAGTTCCATCCTCGAGAAGCGGGGCCCGTGGTCTGATGTCGTTTGAGACAAATGGCTAATGACCCTTTGCCAGGCTATGCCACACCCGCACTTTACTTACGAGGTCACTGGACTTCAGCAAGCACTCATTTCAACTCTCTAGTTGCTTTGAGAGCTGCAGAGAAGAGAAGCCTTCGGGGCGAGTGCGTGCAAAAATAAATAAATAACTAAATAAAAAAAACCTTTGCACTCGATGGTCTGGGGTGAACGAGAGACGCATATCACTTCCTCTAGTGCCAGTCAGATCAGCATCAGATGATTATGAGTTACAGTCACGAAAAAGAGTGTGATGAAAACATATTGTTCAGTTCATGTCGGAATCACACCTGATAGCCATGCTTTGTATAAGTAAAGCGTGACGAGCTGCCGCATCAATTCCCGACTAATACAGCTCATGACCAAGCACTTTTCTCCGCGTGTGTGTGTGTGTGTGTGGAGAGGGCACGTGCGTTATGCACGCGTGTGCTCTTGTGCGTTTCTTGGATCACTCGTTAAGTCTTCATACAAACAATTAAGTGATCGTCGGCGATACTTAGACATGGTGTGCACTTCCGTGAGCGTCATTCAAACAAATATTTTCACTGACAGCGGACTGCTTGCTGTTGTTTTTCTTGCTATCATTGAGAGACAACCGACTTTTTCCGTTTACAAAAATGTGCGCACCTGAAGGCCTTAACCTCATTTCAATCCCTGTTAAGGGATTAAAGCATTGAGGCTACCTAAGGGAGATGTTCATTCTTGCTTTATGTCTGTCAGGTAAATTTGCGGAGAACTCAGAGAGCAGCGATTTTACCAGGCGCTTAACGACAGGCAATATTCCGCCAGTACAGCTGGCACAAGAGGGAGGATTTCATGTTGTTAGTGCTCTCACCGGAGGGAGTGATGAAACTCTCAGTCAGCTCATTCACGCTTTGAAACTTAGTATCCCGGGAGTTGAGCCGTGCTAAATCGTGATTGTTAAAACTTTGATGGAATTTGTACATATCCGTTCAAGCCTTTTAGCACTTCTCAGCCGTGACAGCATCACTATAGCGCTGCGTGTCCACTGAGACAGGTCAGTGGGTGGCAGTACGTTAAGGTGAGGCAGGTCGAGTTGGGATGGGAAGCAGTACGTTAAGGTGAGGCAGTCTTTTATCCGCGAGTAAAGCACAAAGATGTTATGTTTCGCATTTCACGAGTAACACCATCAACACGCAGCAAGAGGCATGAACACATTTCGCAAAGGGAGGCAAACGTTTTGGGGGGTCAGAAGGGGAAAGAAAGAGAGGTAAAGCGAGCAGGGATGATTGTGAGCTTGGGAGGGTAGGATAGGTTCATTCGGAGTGTTCTCCTCATTTACAAGTAAGGAAAACGAAGGGTACTGCAAAGATTTTGAAACGTTTGTCCAAGACAGCGGAAAACTATTCGCCCAATACTATTAGCTACATAGAGCGGGAGAAATCCGGTCATTTGTCTGGAAGGAAGATGGGAGGGGTCTTTCTTGATGTCGATCTAATTCCTATAACTGCCAGCCACTGATAGCAGACACATGGTCAGCCTGGAGCTGGTGGAGTACCCCCCTGAGATGTTCTTATCCTTAGTGCGGATGCAGAGAAACGGCCTCTGGAAAAGCTGGGGCTGTCTCCCAGAGCTCAGCCGCTCTCTAGTAGGTGATAATGAGATTCCTTCTTCTTCCTCCTTCTCTGCTGTGGGCACGAGACTGCAGGGCATCCCAGGGGAGATCGCAAACCCCGCATGGTTAGTGCCTGCTTGTAAACTCGCTTCTTTTTTTGTTATTACTGACGGTGTCCTCTGGACTGTGTTCCTTAATGTTGTGATGTGAATAAGAACATTCTGATACTATAACCTATAAATGTGTTGTTACTATTACATTACCTGTAAAAGGAATCTCGCGAGTTTAAAATTTGTGTGTGTACATACGAGTGCGTAGCTTCAGGCATACACATATATCTATAGAATCAGTGCAGAAATCTATTAATCTACTACTTCATTCCATCATCATACATCTAGACACACCGCAGTACCCTACTACATAGATATTTGGAGGTGTCATGACAACACACATGCTCAGTGGAGCGGCTGATCATAAATCTGATGCGATAAATAATAATAATTGATATATTAATATATGTATATGTATATAGCGCCTTTCTTCACACGGAGGTGAACTCAATGCGCTTTACAAGATACAAGGGGCAAATTTCAGCCCCTCTTTTAACTCACGTGACGCACACACAGCCCCCACCCTCCAGCGCCCAGCCAGCACGGTTAGTGACCTCTGCCCTCACCGTACTTGTGACACGCACTAATCGATTTTCATGTGATCAAAAAATAACTGTATATAAATCAATATTCTTCGAGCGACCATCGATGGCACCTGTGTCCGATACTGATGTTCCGAAAACCAGACACGAGAACAGGGGGAATAGATGCTGAGCTGCTAAGTGCTTTCTGGAGGGATGGGTGATACGGGAGAGATCCGTAGGTCTGGGGAAAGAGATCCGTATATCTGGGATATATCTGGAAAGGAGAAATCCGTAGCAAAATCTGAGGATGTGGACATTGAAGGTGCTTCTTTTCGCTGCATCGGGAGTAAAGAAAGACCACCACCCCTACACACACACACACTTCTTGATAACTCGCACCCCACACACCTGCACCTGCACCCTTCACCCCGCACCCTGCGTGTCTCCTGCTGGAGTTTGAGCCCTCTGTCTCCTGCCAGCCTCTCGCGCGTGCACTTACGGTGACGCGCACGCTAATGGGGGAGACGCTGGCTGGAAAGGACGCGAGGGCATCGCAGTAGCCGTTAATGCATCAGACAGATGTCGCTAGTGACGCCCACCTGTGACAGTTTCTTTTTGCCGACAAGAGTACTCTTTTAGGGATGTGACGCTTTTGAAAAGTTTGCAGCCAGGGAAACGCTGTGAGTATATTTTGCTCTGAGCGATAGCCAGCAGTTAGAGAGGAGGGAGCTAAAGACTATCGTGTAAGAATTAGTGAAGAAGGGGAATGCTGTAACCCTAGCTTTCATCACTCATGTTATGAGTCGTTCATATCTAATTCACAGGGAAAATCGTGGTCAGCTATAGCCAAGATTTCGCTGTCAAACATGCGTGTATGATTATAACACACAATCCTGAACTGATCCGGTTAGTGTGTTATCTAAGCATCTTAGCATCCTAACTACTTGACCTCCAAGGCTATTAATAGCTTATTGAGGTGGGTCTCCGGTAGAAGTCACGCAGCTCTTGTGACCTCATACAACTTTGCCAGTGGCATGTCTTGAGAATTTTTATTATTATTATTATTTGTTACAGGTCATGACAAGGCTTATTGTCGTAAAGTCTTTTTATCTGTAAAAAGATATTAATGATATATAATGCTGAAAGGGGGATCTTTCGAATACTTAGTCGAGCCCAATAAAACACAAGTGTATCAAAATATATCACTGTCATAAGCCTGTAAGAAAATGCTTTGACTTTGTTAAGATACGTTACATAAAAAAGCAACCTCGGGTAGATCTAGGGTCAAAATGTTACGTGACAGATGCAGTATGTGAGTGCTTCTAACAATTCGAGATGCAAGTGACCCCCCTCCGCGATAATCACGTGATAAATTTGATCAAAGGTTCTCATAAACGATAATCACGTGATAAATTTGATCAAAGGTTCTCATAAACGATAATCACGTGATAAATTTGATCAAAGGTTCTCATAAACGGAACGGAAGCATTCGCTCAGTGTGGTCAGTTGGTCTCGTGTAAATGAGTTAGGCCTAATTTTGTCAAAGTAATTTAGTGCTCAGTTTACCTTTTTGAGACTGAAGAATGTCTTAATACTTTTTTTTAAGATGACAGCGTGTCCTGACGCTCTACTGTGATGTATGACATGCCCTCGTGTCCTTTCTCAGATCCACAAAAAATATCGCAATATCGCCACCATTTCACGATTACAAGCATGCGCTTGTCGATATTCTTTTATAGAGGTCTGGAGTGTCTTTATGCATTTGTTCAATTCTCAGAAGTGCGTTTTTCCTGTTCACTGAGGTGTCGTGATGACCCTTTTTCAGATCTCTAGACAATCATGAAGATCAAAGAGGAAGGCGCGGCGTCAGAGGCAGACGAACTGGACCCGCAATTTCCCCCTGGTCACCCTCCTTCCGTTCCCTACTACTGGGCCGTTAACAAAATGGCAGAACTTGTTGACGTCGTTAACACGTCACTGGTACAAGACAACACGTCACTGGTTCCATATAACACGTCACTGGCTCTACATAACACGTCACAAGACTCACTCCTACCCGGAGGACGTGACGAGGCACTGGCGCAGGTTGAAGTGGCCATTTTGGCAACCATCTTGACGCTGGTCGGTTGACAGCATCTCAGGACATTTTTTTTTAAGTACATTCTTTTTATTCCTGCCGTCATAATTTGTTTTCACGAATCTTCGCCCTTTAAATAAAAGTCGTTTTCTGCTTCATAAAGTTCTGTAGTACGACGGCAGCTCCGAATATAGCTGGTAGCATGATTGTGAAAGTGCGAAAAGAAGAAAGACTCATCGACTGCTCCTACGGCTAAGGTACTGACGATGATAACATTTAGCAGCAGTATTCACCATTTTAAAATTTTCACCATATTTCAGACACACTATTTAATCTGCTGTTGGTTTGTGAATAGAGATAGAAGGTTCCAGAGTGAATGAATGTCATTTATCTGGCGCTTGCAGGCAGTAGGAGGTAATTCCTGTGTCCTGGTGGCGCTGGCAAGGCGACGGAAGATTGCCTCCCGTATGCACATGTTTATCCTGCACCTGAGTGTGGCTGACCTTCTGGTGGCCTTCTTCAACATCCTGCCGCAGTTGCTGTGGGACATCTCCGGCACCTTTCATGGTGGCGACTTCTTGTGTCGCCTCGTTAAGTTTCTCCAGGTGAGTGAGTGCCACGCGTTATCGTCTTTCGTGTGCGTATGCAAAAGACTTTGGAGGAAGAGGATGACGCAACCATTTAAAAGCACACTTAGATAACAGAAAATAGCAACACCATAACAAAGGATTAAAAAAACAGAAATGAAGAAACAACGGAAAAAAAGAAATTAAGGGAGGGAAGAAAAAAGAAAGACATACAAAGAAAGAAAGTCCAGCCACACGCTGACCGATACCTCCACGACTAAATCATATCCACATTTAGGAGAATGTAATTGTAACTTCTATCATTGTTCACTCTTTATAAACGTTTCGTATCTACATGTCCAACACTCTTCCCCCTTCCAGTCCACACTTGTCCATCTGTGTCTTTGCGAATGTTCACGTATAGACACATCTGGTCTCTCAAAGCGTTCTTACATTCAATCAATACTTCACCCCCCTTCCCCGGCAGGTGTTTGTCATGTACCTGTCCACCTACGTGTTGGTGATGACGGCGGTGGACCGGTACCGTGCCATCTGCCACCCGCTATCAAACTACAACTGGAGCCAGCGGACCGTCAACCTGTTGATTGGCGCCATCTACTTCCTGTCCGCCGTGCTCAGCCTGCCGCAGCCCCTGCTCTTCAAGTACCAAGTTGTGCCCGGGTCTGACCACTACGACTGCTGGGCCGACTTTAGCCCACCTTGGCTGCTTAAGTTCTATATCCTGTCCTTCACCTTAGCAGTCTACATCGTCCCGTTCTTCATTCTCGTCTTCGCCTACGGCTCTATCTGCTTCACTATTTGGGCCAAGCAGCCACGCTCGGCAGCGGAGGAGGATGCCGGGTGCAGACAGGAAGAGACCCCACCCCTCAAGTCTGCGGACGGTCACGGCGTGCATAACCACGTAGATCCCCGGGGTTCGCCCCTCCTGCACCTACCCCCGACGCCGGGCGGGCGCGGGGGCCACCTGAGCCACAACAGCAACAGCAACAGCAGTGTGAGGGGCAGGGCACGCAACGGTTTCGTGCGCCCTCGCGCTCATTCCATGCGAGGCTTCTCGCGTGCCAAGCTCAAGACCGTGAAACTCACCTTCGTAGTCATCGTGGCTTACCTCTTCTGCTGGTCGCCATTCTTCATCTCGCAGCTGTGGTGGATGTACGACCCCTCCCAGGAGGACAGTAAGTAGAGCGGCTAGCCCTCGGGTACTTCTCGTGTAGTATCCAGCCTCTGCATTACAGAACAGTATCACACTTTACAAAACTGTAGACATTACAAAACAGTATCATACTTTACAAAACTGTAGACATTACAAAACAGTATCATACATTACAAAACTGTTGTACATGAAAGACGAAGAGACTAATATTCTATTTTACAAAACTTGCACCCTATGCTGGTTTGCCTTACTTCCCAAACCTAAAAAAATCATAAATAGGTAAATAAATAAACACTACAAAAATCTCTTTATAATTGAGTACACAGAACATCATCATCATCATCATCATCATCATCATCATCATCATCATCATCATCATCATCATCATCATCATCATCATCATCATCATCATTATTATCACAAGCACGGTATTCTTAACCCCGAACAGACCACAGTTCTTGGTTCCCTTTTATCGATTAATTCTTTGATTAGTTGATATGAACACGTTAAATGGAAGCATTCGAAATCGGATTCCACTTCTTCCTGCCGTAATCACACAGACGATGATTGTAGACCTTTTTTTTCATCTTTAATCTTGATCATCTTGCTTCATGTATTCAATATAAGAATGAGGCTTTTACATTTATTTGCTGTTCGGAGATGAGAACGGCGTTTTGTAGTAATTTGGCCTCTTTTTGTTGGAATAAGAACACACTGATCTGTTAGTGCACTTCTTGGATAGTACTCAACATACTAGATCTCCTCAACAGTAAAAAAGAAAAAAAGTAATTATGAGAAATGTCCCGTGATCTTGCGATCGATGTGGAGGGAAGTGCTCGAGACCTCACATATGCGAAGGTCAGGTGCCTGTCTCTTCTCCTTTGCTGTTATCTTCCCCAGCTCTGTGAGTAGTCAGGTACCCACACCACAGCCATGTGAGTAGTCAGGTACCCACACCACAGCCATGTGAGTAGTCAGGTACCCACACCACAGCCACGTGAGTAGTCAGGTACCCACGCCACAGCCATGTGAGTAGTCAGGTACCCACACCACAGCCATGTGAGTAGTCAGGTACCCACACCACAGCCACGTGAGTAGTCAGGTACCCACACCACAGCCATGTGAGTAGTCAGGTACCCACACCACAGCCATGTGAGTAGTCAGGTACCCACACCACAGCCACGTGAGTAGTCAGGTACCCACACCACAGCCATGTGAGGAGTGAAGTACCCACACCACAGCCATGTGAGTAGTCAGGTACCCACACCACAGCCATGTGAGTAGTCAGGTACCCACACCACAGCCACGTGAGTAGTCAGGTACCCACCCCACAGCCATGTGAGGAGTGAAGTACCCACTCTACAGTCATGTCAGTAGTCAGGTATCCACCCCACAGCCATGTGAGGAGTGAAGTATCCATTCCTCGAGACCTCACATATCCGGAGGTCAGGTGCCTACCTCTTCTCCTTCGCGGTTTTCTTCCCCAGCTCTGTGAGTAGTCAGGTACCCACACCACAGCCATGTGAGTAGTCAGGTACCCACCCCACAGCCATGTGAGGAGTGAAGTACCCACTCCACAGCCATGTGAGTAGTCAGGTACCCACCCCAGAGCCATGTGAGAAGTACCCACTCCACAGCCATGTGAGTAGTCAGGTACCCACCACACAGCCATGTGAGGAGTGAAGTACCCACTCCACAGCTCTGTGAGTAGTCAGGTACCCACACCACAGCCCTGTAAGGAGTCAGATACCCACTCTATAGATGGGTCGATTGGGGAAGTCACTGGCTCTCACTCGTTTAGCTTTGAGTTCTAACCACTAGGCTATCAACAGACAGGGCAGGAAACTGAGCGAAAATCCTACTCGATGGTGGATTAAGAACAAATAATAATGCAGAGCATGAACAAGAAGGCCTACTCAGAACATGAATCTGAAAACAATCGGAAACCCATTGTCAATGCTGGGCTAATACCAGACATATCTGGCACATAGCTGTTTGGGGAAAAAATGTAAGTCATTGGCGTCGTTATACATATGACGAGGCTTTTGATAGATGAGCTAAAAATATATGTAGCGGCGTTTAATTTGGAATGGCTTAGAAACAGCTGGGAGCAAATGGCTGAAGATGGGTGATGATTACTGAACATATTGCTTCTTAACCTTTTTGTCCGTTCTGGAGAAAAGTCGGGCTAGAATATAGACTATATCACCATACTCTAGGACTATGCACTTTGAAAGAGCAAGAGACACGAGTTCTATCACCTTGTGAGCCTGTAGTTAGCCAAGATAAAAAAAGAAGATAACTTTTTGTAGTATATTCGCAAAGAGGACAAATATTTTAAAATATCTTTAACGTTAAATGATACCAGCATTTTTACTGATCTCAAGCCAGATGGTTTTCTGAAAAGGGGTTAAAACTGGAAGGTAGTTGTTTTGCTACAGTGGACAGGCACACAGATCTAGTTTAGCCAGTTTCGGTGCCAGACGTTCGAGATTCGCTTTCATTTCCATTAGGACCCCAGAAAGCAAATTCAAGAACTATACAAATATGATGACAAAGTAAACAAAAAGTCCATCACAAACATTCCGCCATTAGCCGACATCACCACCAACACCAGCAGAGGCCCGACGGTTATTAGAACTATCCCCCTTCCCTCCATTTAATTGTTAGAGTTCCAGTCTTGTCCACGAAAGCGAAACACTTAAAATAAGTATGAAGGGGATTGGGTTCAATGAAAGAACATTAATCGTTGTGAAGAGGAAGGACGACAAAGTCTGTTAAACACAGACACGGCTAACACAATTTCACATTACTCATTACATTATTTCACATTACTCGTGAGCGCACTCAAGCTAGCGAATGCCTTTACGTCAAAGGCTAACAAGATTCGCTCTTTTCATGCATCACAATCACATTCACAGTCACAATATTGTTAAACAAATTATTTTATGGCATATCATATCAAATGGACATCTGACAGTGAAATGTTGATGTTATTTAAATGAAATAAGTCTTGACGATCTATTTCATTAAAAATATCAAGATTCTTTCTAAAGGTATCTGAGCAAAAACAGGCCGACGTTTAAAGACGTTTATGTACAGCGATGGCGCTGGTGGCAGTCCTGATGTCTGTGACTAATGCACCAATGACTACCCGACTGATGACCATTAACGACAACAATGATGACCTTAATGACGACCATAACGATGAGCACACCGATGACCATGATTGTCGGGTGTTGATGGTGTGTACGTGTTTGCAGACAAGGCTGTGGTGATCATGGTGCTGCTGGGCTCGCTGAACAGCTGCTGCAACCCCTGGATATACCTCGCCTTTTCCGGCAACCTGCTGCGTCACCTGGTGCCTTGCTGCCGCCACCGCCCGCACTGCTGCGCCCCCTGCACGCGTTCTCGCAACCCCGCCCACTACGTCACTCCGTCGCCCACCCCTTCAGCGACGGAGCCGCGCGGCATCAGGATGGTGGCGCTGCTAGGGCGCCGGAAGGAACGTCAGTATGGCGGCATCCGCATGACGCTGCAGGGCAGGGGCGGGCGCCGGTATGACGTCAGTGAGGAGAGTCAGCAGAACATGGTGTCCCGCCACGCCTTACGGGAGTCGCTGACGTCGCTGCTGACAATGCGCTTGTCGCGACACTCGTCGCCGCAGGTGCAGCGCTCCGCCATGAACTCTTCCCCCGGGAGGGACGGGAGAGACTGCGCCGTGCGGGTTGAGGTGGAGAAGGAGCGTTCGCCATCGGAGGGAGTAGAAGGTGACCAGCCCCGTCTGCCCGCCCTGCCCTCCAAAGACGCCTCCGGGACGGTGGCCAGCAACTGTAGTACCAGCAGCAGCAGCGGCGGGAGTAGCGGCAAGCCCCGCTCCCCACACGTGCACAAGCGCGCGCGCCTGCACGAGCGGCCCGCAGAGGAGGTGGTGGAGGCGCAGATGAAGTGGGAGCACAACATGGGGCTGAAGCGCCCCACCTCGCAGCTGATCGCTGTCGACAGCACCGGGGTGACCAGAACCAGCTGCAAGGCCAGCGAATCATGTCGCAGTCCCGCAACAAGTCCAGACACTGATAACAACATCAGCTCGAGAGACGACAACCCTTAATAAACTCTTCCAGCCAGGAACGATAATCCGCGAAGCCACATGCTTCTCGTGTCTAGCCGTTGGAACAGACTGAGTACCTGGGGTAAGGGAGATAACAGCGTAGCTGCAGTAAGAGAGACAACAAAGAACAAGAGTGGTAAGGGAGGTAACCGATTATTGTGATAGCATATGTTACATTTTCTGTGAGTTTGTTTTCTTTGCTGTCAGCGGCGTTGTCATCGCTGTGCCTGTCAACATGAGGTTTTTTTCAAAGCACTCATCGTCACCTCTACTTGTAGCGTGTGAGATAAAGATCGAGTGCATGTCCAAACACAGATCCCTCAGTCTGTACACTACAACAGAGGAGGAGGTGATGAAGCTGCGCCATTTTATTGCGGACCCTGTAATACCTCCGAGGTAAACGTACCTCCAAGCAGCAGCTGTAACATTTCCGAATTTGGGACTTTTTTTTTTTTTTTTTTTGCAGAGCACAAACAGCGCCTTATGGCCAAACAGTGCAACTACCTAAAGATTGAACTCTGACTCCAAAGACGAGAAAACAAAAGGAAGAAATGAGACTTTTTACATCGCCACGGCGACTTTTTTCCCAATGGGTGCAGTCTTTGTTCGTTGTCTTGCATCTACTGCCACTCTATTCAGTGGGTGAGAGTGCTGAGCTGGCAACGACAAAAAGCGATGATGACAACGGAAATAAAGAAGAAAACGGGCGATTTAGACAAAACAAAAGACTTCTCTTAACCGCAGATTTTAAAAACAATATTCAGCACATTTACATACATATAACGAGCTATGACAATCAAAAATGTGACGAGACAACTAAGTATGTGAGGTGAAAACCAAGCAAATATCAAGTACTTAGATGGACCAAATCGCCCAGGTGCTGTCACATTTGCTGTAAAGTGACAGGAAGAGGTCACAACTGTCCACCCACACTCACACAAAGGGCTTTCAGCAGTGTATAGAAACAACTCACAAGGTTGTGTGCTTTACAGAAGTACAGTGCACATAACTAGACAGCTCTAATCGGCCCACAGCAGTACAGCATATAACACAACAGTTCTGGCACTCCACGATGGGTCAATACACATAACGAACGAGTTCTGATAGGTCCACTTTAATATGGAGGCACCATGGTGCACATATCAAGACAATTCTAATCATTATAGCCTCATGTGATATGTGAACTTCACAGTAATATAATTATTAGTCATATGACAAATAAGCTTTACAGTCCATTCCGTTCAGTCAACTGTCAAGTACTTTTACATTCCCAGGTCCGTAGTTGTGAAGCGAGGGAGAGTCGTAACCCAGGGGCAACGTGCGAAACTCAAGGACAAGCGTCTGGTTTCAGAAGTTATAAAGCGCTCTTCAGACCCTTCAGATGTTCTTTTACACCTAGATCCGTAGGTATAAAGCGGTGGAAAAGATGCTCTGGCATACAGAAACACGAAGTGGTGTCTGAGGGGTCGAGGCATCACATTGTAACGACAATGACAATGACAATGACCAACTTTATTTGTCCCAGTGGGCAATTGAATAAGGGAATGTGCTCTAGTTCAACATTTAAAAAATGAAAAATGATAAAAGAAGTGGGCAAGTAACAATCATATCTCATATATATATATATATCTTAGGAAAAAAACTTACATCAAGGATAATCATGTATGCAACTACAACATCACACACACACACACACACACACACACACACACACACATACCATTGACAGTTCACCTAAGATTGAGCAGCTGGACTACGAAAACAAGACGCTTTTTGTGTCCCTGAATTTTTCTCTGGGGAAACGACATACTCTCGCTTCATAACTACGACCCATGGAAAATGATTTGCAGAAAATGGTTTACAGAATGACTCTTTACATGTGACATCAATGAGCGTGTGATTGTAAATATTATGAAGTCATTAATCATCGTGGCCACTCGATAACAATAACTATCAGCACGTTCCGAACAACGCCTCAGCGTCCACTGATACAGATTCTAACGAAAACAAAGATGAAAGAAGATTAAGGGTGGTCAGGCGTTTAAATAACCAACGCTTATGTAAAATAATATTTGCATGACAATCAAAACGGCCTCTGGCTGACATTGACACTATTTATAGCTTCGGTCAAGCATGATGTCTGACAAACAATATGGATGACCTTGACGTAACTGTAAGCAAAGGTAAATGTTGAATACGGTTGTACATAATAATCAAGTTGTCACACAAACAAATTGCTGGTGAGCATTGTGATGAATGCAGACCTTCCTGATGTACTCGGTGGGTGGTGAATACCCAGGAGGCTGACTACAATATTCTTGCTGTTTTAACTCTAGACAATGCTCAGAGCCTGACCACGAAAAGTTCGTGTGAGTTGTGTATGACTGAGATTCTCGCAGAAGATGAAGTAAACAATTTTACTGACACAGTTAACTGAATTCTTTTTTTTTGGTTGTTGTTGTTGTTGTTGTTGTTGTTGTTATGGAAGCGAAAGATGTTTGCAAGACAGAGAAAAGATGGTTTTATGTGGCTATATAACCAGTGACTAGACACGTGACTCAATGTCAACTCTTTTACTTTTCTCGTTTGACAATATGACAACAGTTCACTGAACTTTAAATCCTACAGGACAAGTCAGTCTGTGGTATGGCGGATGAGGGGGGTCAGTCAGTTAGCAATTCAGATGCTGTTACTAAGACATGTGAACATACAGAGATGAGTGTAAACGATCCCTGTTGTGTTATAAATTGTGGGAACAGTAAAGTAATAAAAGGCAGGGAAAATAGTATTATTAGCTTTCCAGATGATAAATGTCTAAAATCTAGAAAGACAAAAATTGTGGTTGTAAGCGATACGAAGAGAAAAGTTTGTGTTGACAGAAAACTCAACATCATGCGGTCGTATTAGAATTTTCACATAATGACCTGTGTATTAATCAGCAAGATCCCAATGTTACATCGTGGGTATCAAGTGAAAACACGCAGCCTCACCTCCAGGAGCAAAACGACTGTTTACAGTGTCACCTCGAACATCCGGCGGAAGTGTGACCCGCCCCATCCGTGGAAGTGAGTGGTGTCACCTTGTCGAGAGTAGTCTCCACCTTGTCGAGAGTACCACGCCCCTTGTACGAGTGGTCACCGCTTTGGCCTAGAGAGTAGTCTGCTGTGAGTGGTACGCGTAGTCCCCCCTCAAACCATGACCAGAGTAGCGCCCCCCCCCCCGCCTTCCACTCTTGATATCCCAAGTCTGTTTTGTCATGTATGCGCTAATATAGCGTGTTGAAAAGGCAGAGTTGATGGTAAGGGACTGGTGTGGGGACATTGTTTTTGTTTATTATTATTTAAGAACCACTTCTGCGTGTCGCCCGTCTTGGATCACCTGCAACAGCAAAATCGTTAAAAAGCTGGTAAACAAACGAACGAACAAACAAAGAGTCCGTTTCGTCAAAGCTTAGAAAAGTACTAACAAGACCAAGGCTCGTGAGATAGCAAAAAGTCTGTCATACTCTAATAAACTTTGTCCTCCAGTCGTCGCGAGGAGGCAGGGCTCTGTTTGACTGGCAAAAATATGGTTGGCACGTATAGAAAGAAAAACGAAACTTTTAACGCATTTTTTGTTTTGCGAAGAGGAATAGCGGACCGAAAAAAAAGTAACCTAGAGTAAGCAGTCGAGCGCCAATTTTTTTTTTTAAATGTCTAACGGAACTGTTGTCACCCCTTGGTGCTGTGTTTTTGCGTGTGGCCGAAACAAATGTAAGTTTTGCTGCAGAGAGCCACGATGCCATCGCCTGTGTACTCTGTTTTAAACAAACCCGCCGTGCGCTTGTCGTCGCGAATGCGTTGGAGACAGTCGGGACAGGGAGAGGGGTCACAGGGTTGGTTGCGTGTTTTGCTGTGAACAAAGTGTTGTTGATGCTTGTCGTAAGCTTGGCCTGGGAACCACAGAGTGTACTTTTCGAAAAATTCATTTTTTAACTCTGGACGGACGGCGTCTTCGAAGCGAGGCGCAGCCAAAACCATATAGAGCGAATTCGTATCCGTTTCGCAGAGCTGAAAATTGCTGCGATCTACGTATTTGTCAACGCAGTCGTAATAAAAAAACTGAAGCATTCTAAGTTTTGCGTACTGGTATACGAAATAGCCAATTTCCAAGGGAAGACCCCAGTTGATTTTCATTTTGGCCATTTTAACCTTGTACAAGTCTTCCGTCAGTTCAGTTTCTGGACGAGTGGTTTTTGGTTAAACACGTTGATGAGGGGGCAGTTTTCGTGGCCGTGGAAAAGACAATCGTGAAATTGAAACGCGAGGTAAGAACGGTCCGAATTTTTTTCGATATGATCGACCATGCGATCACGGACGTGTATAGGTGGACTGCTGTCTGTCTGCCGAGACCAACGCTGAGCCTCTTGCGAAGTTCTCCGCTGTTAGTCTCGGCGAGCCTTAACAATGAATGTGAATAAACCGGAAGCTATTTCGTAACCAAACTCGTTTTATGACTTCACTGAAAAAAAATCGTCTGCAAGCAGTCCAGTAATACAAGTCCGTGATGCGATCGATCAAGTCTTGCGAGTCACTGTCGGTGACGAAACAAACGGACGATTCAAAACCCGGCATGTTACTGGCTATCGACACGGACAAGGCAACGTAGCGTGTGCAAAATACACTTCAAAGTCGATTGTAGCTCTGTACGGAAAAACAAACTCCGTATCGACAGGAAACACGTGGGCTTCTAAGCTTTCCATGACGGATGGAGTACACAGATAGACACCGCCTTGATACATTTCTTTAACTTGATCGCCATGACATGTTTTTTTGTGTCGCTCCATAAGCCACAGTTTTTTTCCAGAGCTTACTGCATTTTGGACATTTAAAGGCGTGCGTGAGTTTGTCGATGTCGATGATGTGCATGAAGTGTTATTTGTAATGTAAAAGGCGGAGCGTGTCTGCGTATTTCTATGCGCCTGTTGCAGAGGGACGAGAATGGGTGGGGCCTCGGTCTCGTCAAATTGAAAAACATCGACATTAACTTTTAAAATGTCTTCCAAGGCCGGGAGATCTCTCAGGGTGACTCCTGGAAAGTCGGAAAAGAAGAAGCAGAGACGAACTTTGAACTGATGTGCATCCATCGATTTAGCAACTCTCGCGTCGGTTTTTGTAACGCGTGTACATTAGCGCCATGGTGTAACGCGAGGGCTCTAAAAAACCAGAGATTGTCACGATAATGCAGCTTGTTGAGGTTTGGATTTGTTTGTAGATATTCGGGTAAAGGGTCGTCCGTACAGCAACCGATAGGAAAGTCGCCGATGGGGTAAACGTAAAACGAGGTGGCCATTATTGCTTCCACCACAACTTTAGTATCGGGCCATTCGTTCTGAGCGTGCTCCAACGCGTCCTGATCTTGAATTTCTTTTATAAAATCCAAAATGTTTGTTCGAAATGAGGCGGGTCGTTCGAGCACTCTCCAGTTGTTAACCGAGGCATGAAAAAGTGTCAATTCGTTAGTCTCGGGATGTCTTAATAAAAAAGAATGGGAAAAATTTATTTTAAAACGATTATTTTGAAATAGGTAAAACAAGATTGCTGTTTTCCACAGCGTTTATGCGTTATCACTGCACTCTCATTTCTGCGATACACCTCTTCGACGTCGGCAGGTAACGGCATTAAAAGTGCATCCTCTTCTATTTGACCACGTGCCTGGGTTTTACGAATTTAGGCCAAAGTGGTGGCCACGCGTGCAAAGAGGGGCGCTACTCTGGTCATGGCTGGAAAGCACTACGTGTACCAAGGGCGGCAGACTACTCTCTATACCAAAGTGGTGACCACTCGTACAAGGGGCGCGGTACTCTCGACAAGGTGGAGACTACTCGGGCATGGGGCGCGCTACTCTCGGGACACCACTCACTTCCACCGGATGGGGCGGATCCACTTTCGCCGGATGGGGGCCATTACCACACGTGACGCACCTCTTCCGGCACCCCTCACGTGATGCACCCCTTCAACACCCCATGAGGGATGAAAAGCACCTATATATACTACTTGAGTCCTTGTAGGAAATGACTTTTCTACTACCTTAAAGGAACAAACAAACGTGGTCAGTGCGATTTTACTTGATTATTCTTCTGTATGATGAAAAAGAGAGGAGAGAATGGTTGAAAGTACTAGCCGAGGTGCCAGGGCATGGTGTAGTGGGAGAGAGTATCAATAAATCTGTCACAGTTAATGACCAGTTAGATCAGATTAGCAGGACAGGACAAAGAAGGTGAAGAAAACCAGATTTCTACTTCAACAACTAAGTTGTCGGTGTGGTGTTACTTGACAGCTGTCTGTAAGAAGAGCAGGAGAAAGGAGAGAAAGATTAAAAGGACCTAAGTGGGGTAGCTTAGTGGAAAAGGGTAGAGATAAATCTCTACCACTTAAAGGTCAAGCCGCAACATTATTTTTTATGGTCGGGTTTAATTCGTTTTAAAATAGTAATTCCCAAAATA
The DNA here is from genome assembly GCA_004794655.1 of Marisa cornuarietis. NCBI lineage: Eukaryota > Metazoa > Mollusca > Gastropoda > Architaenioglossa > Ampullariidae > Marisa > Marisa cornuarietis. The sequence goes on along the minus strand of SMMW01000622.1, from coordinate 2,424,480 downwards.
CGAGTACATAAGTATGCTTAATTTTAAAGATATAAGCCTTCAAACATCGGCATTCTCACCTGTCACTAGGAAGGCGGGAAAAAGTACTCTCCTGTACTGGAGGTTCTCTTACTCGATCAAAGTATTTGTAACATCGAGTGTGGATATCTTCAAGTCAAATGAAGAAACATCGCTCAGGATGTCGTGTTCAAGAAGCGATTTTTTTGCCCAAAAAAATGAAACAGCAGAATTTGGAATACAGCCCTACAGATTGAAACTTTATTTAGAAACTTTGAATGAAGTTAAAAAATAATTAAATGGTCCAAACTGAATTCATTCAACAGATGATGATGATGATGATGATGATGATGATGATGATGATGATGATGATGATGATGATGATGATGATGATGTCCATTTGTAATGCGCAGGTATCCAGTCAGAAGAATGCTCATTGCGCAGCAAAAACAAAATAAATAAAAAAATATCAGAAAAAAATAAAGTAAATAAATAGATAAAACACTAGGAAAGTAAAAAATAAAGACAGAAGTGTTTCTTGGTTGCTAGTGACGATGGCAGAGCGTTCCACAGTTTAGGTGCCGCGTTTTTGAAGGCCCTGGCTCCAGTGCGCTTCTTGTTTGTGTCTTCCACTGCAGGGAGACAGAAGCGTGACTGGGAGCCAGAGCGCAGGCTACGTGACGGCTGGTAAGGAGAAACAATCTCCTGCAAATAGTCAGGAGCAGTTTTAAACATGCAGGACTGTGCAATCGAAAGCACTTTGTGGTCAATGCGCATGTTCAATGGGAGCCAGTGAAGGCTCTGTAGGATAGGGGTGATGTGCTCAGTGGACGACTTTGCCCGTGTGACATTTCTGGCGGCTGTTTTGAACTCTTTGGAGTCGATCCAACTGCGTAGCAGGTATACCCCACAATGCAGTATTACAGTAGTCTAATCTTGATATGATGGTAGCCACAGCAAGTGAGTTGGCAGCAGCTCGAGTCAGCATGGGCCGTAGTCTACCTAAAGTCCTAAAAAAATTAGTAGGATTTTGCCACAACAGAACTCACATATGGTTACACATGGAGAGCTCTGCATCAATAAACAGCCGTAGGTCCCGCACACAGTCAGCAAAGGCTATGGAGGCGTCACCGACCTGCACGGCACTAATGCCGATCTGCTCCCTTCTGGCCTTGGGGCCGCACAGTAACGCTTCTGTCTTGTCGTCGTTGAGTTTAAGACGGTTCCTGGTCATCCAGAACTTCACCGCAACACAACAAGATTCAAGTCGTTGAAGCGCATTCCTAGCCACTGCTGGGTCTGGAGGAAAACTGTTCAGAATCTGTGTATCGTCCGCAAAGAAGTGACGTCCCATCTGAAAGCGTTCAATGACCCGTCCAAGCTGTGAAGTATGTATATACCGAAAATAATAATGGACCCAGAACGGATCCCTGTGGTACGCCACACACCAGAGGAACTGCCTCAGAGCTTGCAGAGCCGACAATCATTCTCTGAGATCTCTCGGCAAGATAGGAGTCAATCCACTGCAGCGCAGCGCCCTGGATACCAGCCTCTGACGACAGTCTCTGGAGCAGCAGGCGGTGGTTGATGGTGTCAAACGCACTACTCAGGTCAAGTAATACTAAAAGCACTAAGTTGCCAGAGTTGACACTACAAAGAATGTCATTGGTCACACGAAGAAGAGCAGTTTCTGTGCTGAAGCCAGGACGATACGCTGACTGAAATTTATCTAGGCAGCCATAAGTAATAAAATGGGTCATAAGCTGCTCTGCGACCACCCTCTCAAGTAACTTGGAAATATATGATAAATTTGACACTGGACGATAGTTTTTACAGTCAGAGGGATCCATGTTTGCCTTTTTCAACAAGGGCTTCACAACGGCCTGTTTAAAACACAACCTGCTCTCAAACTGGCATTAATAATGTCCAAAATGACAGGAAATAGAATGTCCAGAAGTTGAATAATAAATTTAGTTGGTACAGGATCCACAGCACATGAAGTTTTTGTTGATCTTGCTACAAGTTTCCTCAAGTAACTCTCATCAATAGACGTGAAAGAAGTCAGCGGAACACCAGCAAATGGCACAGAATAGTCTTCCTCACACTCTGGCAACTCACAAGCTGCACTCTCAAGTCCAGCACTAATTTCCTTTATCTTATTAACAAAGAAGGAAGACAGCTGATCAGCAGCTGACTTGTTATCCACCTCAGGAAGAACTGGACTAGTTCCGTTCTTACCCAGCAAGCTGTTCACAATGTCAAAAGTCTTTCTGCGATTTCCACTCGCAGCATCTAGCAGCTCCTGCACAAATAACGATTTAGCCTTTTTTACAGCACACACATATTTATTTCTGGCTAACTTATACAACTGTCTGTCAATCTCAAGTTTGGTCTTCCCCCACTTTTTCTCTGCCAGCTGTCTCTGTTTCTTGGCACCCCCTCACAAAACCACGTACAATCTGGTCTGTCTACAATAATTTTGCTAACTGCAGGAGCATGCTTATCAAGCAGCCCTAATAAAGTCTGATTATATAACTCTGCTAACTCATCAACATCTGTGGGAGGAACTAATAACAAATTTGACTGAAGCAGGTTTTCTCTGAAAGTGTTCAGGTCAATCTTCTTCAAATTTCTACACAAAACAGATATCTTTTTTACGCCTTGGTCGAGAGAGATCAGTCACCAAGGACTGCACAAAATGGTCTGAAATCAAAAAATCCTCGACAACAGCTGACTTGACCAGTGACTCTGATGGCGCACGAGTGATAACCCAGTCAAGAATGTGTCCAAGTCTATGAGTTGGTTTTTCAATCAGCTGTCAAAGACCACGGCTATCTAAAGGCTCAATCAACCGCTTCACATCACTATCTTGAGGTCTATCAAAATGAAAATTTACATCCCCCAAAATAAGAAGCTTCTCTTTTGTGAGTAAACTGTCCAGCAGCACAGTAAATTCCTCATGAAACAGAGAATCTGAAAGCTGATTCTTTTTAGATGGAGTAGGTCTATATAAACAAATGATCTCTAATGTCTGCTTGGCTAATGTCAGTCTTGCTGTTATGTACTCAAAGGACCTATACTGTGTTTGTCTCTTCAACACTGTAAACTTCAGATGTAGTTTATAATAAGACACCAACTCCACCTCCACTCCTACCACTCCTGGGATTATGTGCAAAGGTATAGCCCTGTGGTGTAAGGTCTTTGATTACTGGTTCATCGCCACTCTCCTTTAACCATGTCTCTGACAAGAAAAATGCATCAAAGTCATTTTCCAACACTAAATCATGAATGTCCACAGCCTTGTTGCAGACTGACTGCACATTTAGGTGACCAACACATATACTTGTCACAATTTTCGTTTCTATTGAAAGTCCCCCACTCTTTGACAAAGAAAAATTCTCATGAAAATTTAGGTCACATTTCTTTTTCCCACCATTTGTACCTTGTTTGGTGCTTAGGTGTAGTAGTGGTGGTAAGTCAATCAGATCAACATTTAATGGGCAACAATAGTTACAACTGACTGCTGATAAGGATCTTTTACAATTAAAAATATAATGATAGTTTTTCGATGAAAAGACATTTTTTTTTCTTATTTAGCTGCATGCAAAATCTTTTATTTACTTACTGATACTCGATCGTGTTCCCGTTGAAGCTCCATATAATATGTTTATCACCCTCAATTCTTTTCTTTTCCTTTTTTAAGCTGTTTCGATCACGCATATCAATGATGACCTCACACTGTCAGTTGTTTAGAGCATTATGCTGATAAAGATACAACTGGTAATGATGTTTGTGACTGTCACACAATGTTACTTGTAGACAAAACGGTGTAGAAACCGTCGATGTTGCATATCTAGTGCTTGATCTACCAGCAGTCGTAGTTGGTTTTAACATCTCGTGCTTTTGTATAGTAAGCACTGCTGTATGAATAAGATTTCTTTGTTTTATTGAAAGTCTAAGACTTTCTTGTCTTTTATAAGCGACTGGATAACAATCGATTTTGAAATGTTTTGAGAAAATTCTTGAGTGCGGTGTGGGGACGAAGTTTGCACGGCACGTTTGAACAAAGCAGAGACCTACACATCTCTGAACAAAGTTAAAACACTGGCGTTTGCTGTCATTATCTTTAGGATTTCCTTCATGAGTACAAACTTCATCTGAGTGTCGAAGAGAACATTCAGCAACAGCACAATGTGTCCTGGTCAGTTTTCTTTTACCGAGAATTGCATCTTTTCTCTTCTACTTCAGCTAGTGCAAACGGGGCTATTTTTAGAAATACATTCGTTTCGTCACTTCCTGTTTTCTCGACAAATCCAGGTGTGCTTAAGAGAAAAATATTAATATAAAATCTTTCATGCCTCTTTATAATGAAATACCACCTGAACATGTTTTTATGATACTTTGTGCTTTATTTCCAGCGATTTTTGCTTACCGCTCCTGCTAACCTTTAAAAGATAGTCTCATCAGATTATCAAGACTGGCCAAGGAAGGGCAGGGAAAAGGTGGTTTTAACTTAAAACCCACAGGACCTTGTAAAATCCTCATTTTTCTGAGCGGCTGCAGACATATCGTGAGAACATTAAAGCTGCTGTTTGATTTTGGTGTCGTCCACGATACGGGGCCTCTCCTAGAGTAGATGTCAGGCCTTTCCCAGATAGCATTGTGAACATTTTATAGAATGCTCTCGTGAAATGTTTGAATAATGTTGGCAGAAAATGTTTATGAAATGTGTATCATGCCCATTGAAGTAACGTTTTAGTGATGTTTCCATACAAACTTTATCAAACCATTTAACAAATGTTTTTAAAATGTATTTTAAAAGTTTAGCAAGAAAAAACTTTTTTTCTCACGCAGACACCGGTTGGCTAAACTTAATTAAATTCCTTTTTTGACATTGAATATGATTGCTCCCTAAGAGGAGAGATGATTGGTATTTTACGCTTGCCAGGTATCATTGTTATTTGCGGTATCGTTTGATTAAGCTTAAATTTTATAAGGATTAATGTGTAAGAACGAAAGAGCGTGAAAGACGTCAGTTGTTCGGAAGACGTGTATGGGTGATGTAAAAAAGTGAAGGAAATGACGTGAGAGAGACAAAGCGCAAGCAAGCAGTCGGTAGTCAGGTAGGAGAAGGAAGAGGTTTAGGACGGAAAGACAAGTAGGGTATGAATTAAAAGAAGAATTTGTTGAGTAGAGCGTTTGAGTAGGGCGTTTAGGAGTATATAGATCGATTAGTTGAGTAGGTATTCTTTTAGATATTCAGAAAGGCAGGATTCAAAGGGTAGGGATTGTATTATTTCAAGGTAATCTGGATGTAGGAATCGTTTTTTTTTAAACTGACTTTTCATTTGTGTATTTTTCTTGTTTTCTTCTTTTATTCATACTTAGTAAAGCAGATAGATTCGTTAGGCAAATCATTCTTTTCTTTTAATTTGTGTGAAAGAACACGTATTTGTCAGGCTCCGTGTATGTATTGAAAGGATTGAGAGACTGATACACGGTGGTCGTGACAACGCTGAGAAAGCAACTAAGGCTATATCACGGCAAGGCAGCTAGCCCTGTAAACAGATGACACAAGCAGAGAAAGAACAGCGAGCTGTCGCCGCTAAAAAACCGAACGTCAGGATTGTTAAGACGTGAGTTCACTTTTTTTTTCATTGGCTGCCATCTGATAACGATGTTTTTTTTCACAATACATGCATTGCCTTGTTTGTCCATATGTTCCCATCGATTTCTTCCGAGAGAGCATAAATCAGCTCCTGATTGTGCAGGCCGCTATTTCACCTCTGCCCTACGTCATACGCTGTTAAAGTTTGAGGGAATCAGTCACTTGAAAGATGAAAGTAAAGAAGCAGGTTATTGTGTGTAAGTAGAAATGTAGACATTTTTTCGGGAGACTATTCTTTGCTAGACGAAAAATGCAAAACGAACAAGGAATAAAATCTGTTCAGTCAGTTATAATTGTTCATCTTCGTTCTTTCAGTAGAAATATTAACACATCTAAATATTGCCTAATTTTATGAGGAATTTACACGCGTGTCTAAAGGTAACGTGTGTTATTTGCGAATAAAAAACATCAGCTGCTTTTTTCTGTTTCTCTTCAGTCATTCTACCTCTTCATCTTTTGGTTAAACGACAATTCCTATTCATTTTCAGCGGCTGTTGCTTTTTGTGCGTTTTTGATAGTCATTCCACTCAAAGGTAAGTGTTCTCCCTTTACTCTCAAAGTGAGTTTGTGAGCTGCTGTCGGTGTGAATGTCACAAGAAATTTTTACAAAACTGTAATAGAGAATGAGAAAGAGAAAAAGAGAGCAGCGAAAAACAATATGCTGGTACATTACCAACGCTATCTCAGCATAGTCGGGCTTTTCTCGGAATTTGAAAGCAGTTGTATTTCCATAAATTTGACTGACACTGAAAGCAGTTGTATTTTCCTTAACCTGACAGACACTAGACCTATCATCCTGCTTCGACAACTGGTGAATACACTGGAAGAACGAGTTAACCGAAGTGTGTTCACAACACAAGCTACGGACACCACCTACAGACGTCTAATGGACCCGGACACGGTCCATGTCGCCATCTTTGCTGATGAGAAGCTGTTTCCTGGTGTTGTCGCACTGACCAACAGCATCGTCTCCAACACTGCCTCACCAGTGAACTTTCATTTTGTCACCTTTCCGTCAAATGCTACACGCCTCAGGTAAGACCGTGCACCTGGCATCGTCTTGTACTGTGAAGTAGTAAAATTAAAACTTGTTATTGGTTTTAGGAAAGTCAAAAAAAAAAAAAAAAGAAAAGAAAAAAGAAAAAGAAGAAAATCGATGACATCGTAACAAAACTTGCTAAGTTTCTCAGTTATGTTTATTTGCCACGTGATATATTTTAGTTGATGGCTTGTCGTCAGTCACAAGTTTCCCCTTGATAATGGCGACTATTATCTACAACGGCGTCACGATTTGAATCCACATCCTCGTGAGCAAAACAGTTGAAGATGTATATTAAACGGAGTTTATTCACTCACAATATGGCAAGTCGCGCCTAATCTCAGTCACTAATTCAGTCAATAATGTTTGTCGCGTTACCACCTTTTGGCGTAGTTGGATGCACACCTGCAGCTGCTCACACAGTCAGCGCAAATACACAATCACTCTACCAGAGGCGGGACACGACGTGCCTATCAAACCCCTGATGAACGCATACCACCACAAAGACGAAATGAACGTTACAACAATAACTTTAATAACACACACACAAAATGGAAAATACATAGACACATACACACATGCAAGAAGACAGAGATGCCCCACGCCCAAGCAAAAAGAAAAAAAAAATACTAAAGGTTAGTAAGGGGAGGCAAAAAGACAAAGACTCAACGTGTCACTGTCTTATCTAAGATTTCTTGCCGTTGGATCCTTCAGACCCAGCGTTAGATCAAAACGTTTGCACTTTCTTTACACTTCGTTCACGCTGTGTCGTTAGCCTTCAGTGGCCTCGCGCGATGCTCTCGCGCTGACTGCCACCCCACTGTCTTTCTGGCGCATACAGGGACCCTTTGATGGTCCTCAGTCCAAGCTGCCTCGTTGACCACACGTCACACGATGAAGGACAAAGTGACGGAGGCGATGGACAGATGAAGCGAAGAGAGTTGACAAACGTAGAATAGATGCGACTCCCAGCAGACAGGAGCGTATGGGGTGAAGAAGAAGTGAAGAAGGTGAAGACGAAGAACACCAACGACGATAACGATGACAGGAGCGATGACAAGTACAGGACAGTGTAGAGGAGCAAGATGATTAGCAGAGGAAAAAAGTCAAAATAAATAGTCGAAGAAAATAAGTAAATCACTCAAGCCTGCGTGCGTGCGTGCGTGTAAACCGAGTGGTAAGGTATTTGATGTCTCAGCAACAAACTTCCAACACACACTCCAACAAAGGCAGGAACAGTCAAGAGGTGTGCAACTCTTTCTTCACGGGTTTGTACATTACAATAGTCACGGCTGCATCACGTCGTCAGAGGCGCTAAGAGTCAGGGCTTTCTTTTCCCCGCTCCTCCTGTCTACCGCACGTGTGTTCTCTATGGGGCGCCAAGAGAGGAATTTTCTCAAATTTGCAATTTCTTGCTATACATTGCAATGTATAATTATAGAATGCAATGTATAGCTCTACATTGCATTTTATACTTATACATTTCATTTTATATTTATACAATTCATTCTATACTTATAGATTGCATTCTATAGCTATACATTGCAATGTATAATTATACATTGCAATGTATAGCTAGAGAGAGAAAAACTCGGTAATATATTATACTCAGAAGTTGCTATCCAATTCATTTTATATATACATTTCAATTCTTTAGCTATGGAATGCATTCTAGCTATACATTTGAAATCTATATTTATAGATTGCATTCTATAACTTCTGACTTGAAATGTATACGGAACGAGGCTGGCTCATTTGCATATGGGAAAAGAAGGTCAAAGACCAACACACACACACACACACACACACACACACACACACACACACACACACACACACACACACACGTGCACAACAACCGCGAGGAGCTATCCCACAAGTTTTCTTAGTGACGTTAGCGTTCACTTTAATACAAACGGACCAACAACCAGCAGCCACGATATCGATAACTGTCCTTGAAACTCAAATTTGTCAAAGGAACCGTAAAAGTAGATGATGGTCTGCTGTGATTCTTTCAGATACGTTACCAGCTGTCTCCTGAATATTGAATGCGGTCAGTGAAATACAAATGCTTTTTCCACGTCAGTACTTTTTTAAGCTTCTTTAATTCATTTGTTATCTAGGTTGTGGATCACCGAAAGCAAATTGAGAAATATTACTTTTGAAATCGTCGAGTTTCCTGTCAACACTTTGAAGGGCAAATACCGATCTAGCTCCCCTCGCAAGGAACTCAGCAATCCTGTAAGTGTGCATGTTAAGACACATTAGCACACATGCAGCTACATCACAGCTATCCCCTCTTGCTTACACATACACCATTCTACAAACACTCTTTTCACTGTGACTTTGTTCACCATCATTTTTTTAAATGAAAGCAAGATGGGATTGGCAGTGACAGCAAACGCAAGCTCAGCAGTGTATGGTGTATGTACATTTGAGTACAAGTTGGTGAGCACCAAAATAATGGAGGTCTGGGGCTGTTTGTCTTGACTTACATGACGTCATCCTCACATAACCATCACATCCCACACGACGACCTCTGCCGACACAGTGGTCATCATCGTCATCGTCATCACCACTACAATTGTCTTCATCATTAATTTCTTTGTCTGTTTCCCCATTTTAATTCGTTTGAAGAAGCGAAAAGAAAATTATAATGTTACTGCATGTCGCGTGTCAGCGATTATTTTCCTGTTTTGGCTGTTTCTCCCAGCGCTCTGCTGGTCTGTCTTTAGGTGCACGCGCTAGGATGAGGGGAAACGTGTCGCATCAGGCATCAGGCATCTGGCGACATCTTACCTTCTGTAACACTATCTCATTCACACACGATAACACAACACAGCCTAATATTTCTCTGACTGATACTGTCGTCTTTGTTCACATTGTAGGCCAATTAATATAAGTTAATTTTGTTGCAGCTTAATTTCGCTCGGTTTTACCTCCAGACTCTTTTTCCCAGAGTCGGGAAAATCATCTTCATCGACTCCGACTGTCTTGTGCTAGGTGAGGTCGTAGGTTACCGTTATTTAAGGCTTTCGTTTTCGCTCGTCATTCTACCTTTTCTGTTGATGTTGTCGCCTGGATGGCTCACACATGCACACATACACTGTGGGAATAACATACCCATTGGCAAACCCCCTCCCATATGAACGAGATTAGTCTACTTGACTACCGACAATGTATGAAAACCCGGCATTGTACAGAATACCTGTACACAATCCCTGTCGTTGTCAGGCAAGGTATGAAAGATCTACGTTGTTACATACTTTTCACAGGCATTATAAAGAAAGACAAGTATAACTTTAGGCCAGGTGTGAAACGTCATTATTGGAACGTTCTTTAGCAACAAACTGTCTAAAACTGAAAGAAGAAATACAAACTTAACCAATGGATTATTGGGAGAAAAAAGGAATCAGAAGTGCCATTGCAATTTGTTGCAGCACGGAAGACTAGAATGGCATTTGGAATTGCGCTTAATTTTCTTTTTTACGCAAAGGCATTAGTTATTTTGGCATTTAGTCTTGCATATACACCTCAAAACTCCTTGGCCATTTCCTGTGGACTGAGCAGTAGCAGCAGTCGAAGTGGTCAGGATCATCTTTACACATCTACACACATCTACATTTTGTCGTCATCTTATTTTGACGTCAGCGCCTTGAGCTGTCCACAGGCCAGGATTTGGCGCTATACAAGCCAACATTATTATTATTATTATTATTATTATTATTATTATTATTATTATTATTATTATTACATCTTCAACCTTGAGTAAGCCCTTTTGACAAACACTGAATTGTGATCTTGCATAGAGCTGGTTCCTCGCACCGTCCCAAGTCCGTAAAAGCCGTCTTCTGTCACATCCTTAACAACTGCCAGCAGATTTCGTGGATCGCGTCTACGTCAGGAATAAGAACCGGCACTGACATAAAAATGGACACTGATAAAAAATGTCCACCTGCCTCTTTATCAGTGTCTGTTTTCATTTTCTTGGCCTGTACTTCTAGATTGTCTCTTACTGTATACTACATTCTCAATGTTGAAGCAAATAGTGCACCAAATATTAGCCCCATGACCTTCCATTTCCTCACCGACATCGTCTTCATTAGCGGGTCCACAGACCGCATGAACCTTTCGTCCGCATGTTCTGCATGTATGGGCGCCGCTGCTTTCCTTTCAGCAGACACAACACGTGGCAGAAAAGAAATGTTCTTTGCTATCTATGTCTTCCCTATTACTTTGATTTCCTTCATCGTGAATTGAATTTTTGCCAGTATTTTGTGCAGTAACCTGTCTCTTTTACCGGATGGCTTATTTCTTCCAGCTGTGTTGTTTGTACACTTTCTATTATATTTTCCAGTTCTTCCTCTGTCTGGCAGCTTGTAAAATATCTTGGGGTAGGTAAGATGGTGTGAGACCCACTTTAGCTTTGCAAGCTTATTCTACATTACGCCGGTTTGCCATTTAGGTATTATATATAGAATGCTTAGAAAATGTATTAAATATGATATATTTCTTACTTTGACGTATGCATTGCCTAGGTATTCTATAGACTGCACATTTTACACATCACCGATAACACACACATGCTTACCGAATACTTCAAATTTCTCTGAGCTTCACTGGGCTGTCCCAAAAGTTGACGGTTGAGAGGTCTCTGTATCCACGAACTCGTTTGTCGTACACCACTTGCTGACTCAACCCTAAAATCAAAAGGACGAACATGGTAGGACTCGTGCACAGTCCACAAGAATCTTCTCTCCATGGGAAAGTTGTTTTTTTTTTAAACACACGACACGCTCACTTACGTCCCTCCTCGCAAGGGAAATTACAAGTAACAGTAGTCATGGACAGTCCTCCGAATCAAATGTCCATTAGGCCGATAGGGCTACACGTCCGAGTTTTGTTTGACAATTTAACAGACCTGTTAGTGCAGGGTCCTTGCACTATCGTTACCTCCCAGCTAGAGTGCTGTTATCACCCATTATCAGTGTTGTTATCATCATCCACTCTCACACACATACGCACGCCATCGTTGCTCTGCCAGTTGTTACTGATGCCATTGTACTGTGTGTTCTTCCTACGTCTCAGTCCCTCCACGTTGCGAGTGCCCGCTGGTGATGAAGCGAGTAGAAGGTTTGAAACGATTAGTCGCAGCAGGCCGCCAGCTCTCCGCTCGTAGTGCTACATCAAACTATAATTAATTATATACATCGTCAATTCCCCACTTGGTCCAGCAACCCTGTCAGAAAGGGACGACAGTTATCGTAAGAAATTATTTCACGGTATTTATATTTTATGCAATAATTTCCTCTAGATTTATAATGATCTTTGTTTTTTCTGGGAAATTTACACTTCAACCTCAGGAAACATCAGAGACCTCTACAACATCCAGCTTGACAGCAATCATCCAGTATCTTTACTGCGTATGTGCGACTTAAAAAAGGACTGGGTAAGTGATTTAATTGATACTGCTTGCTGCGGTATTTGTATGGCAGGTGTCTGATTAGATTTACTTTTGAAGCTTTAAAAGTAGTTTCTGTCATAGGATATTTTTAGTTTTCTTGTGAACGTTTTCGTGGAATCCCAGGTGTCTGAACTTGCGAGTGAAGATATTTGAAAAATAGACAGCGCATCAATAGCTGAAGTCTGTGAGGAGCAGTAATTGTGAAGTCAACATGTGGACGTGACTTAAAGAAACCATATAATGATTTAGGAAAGTGTATGGACCTACACACCCACCCACTCATCCAGCCACCCGTGTAATAAACACGCGCGAGTGCAGATAGGAAAAGTTCACAAGCCTGGAGGGAAAAATCAGTGCAAACTCTGCACACACGTAAACTAACCCTCCTCCCCCTAACACACACACACACACACACACACACACACACACACACACACACACACATACACTCACATACAAACACAAAACAAAAATATATGTTTGTATTTATAAGAAGAAAACAAACGAATTGCTGTATTAATTTTTGCTTATGCTTCTTGAAGCTGTATGATGTTTGTGATGCTCTTTTATAAATTAGTATTCGGATATCAAGAATCTGCTCAACTTCAGCAACCCTGACGTCTTGAAAGCCTCCATTTCCCCAGACGCTTGCATCCTCAACGCAGGGGTCTTTGTCGCTGACCTCATCCTTTGGGATCAACTTAATATCTCGCAACAACTGGAGTACTGGATGACACTAAATACCAGGTACAATATTTAGTGCTTGTAGTCACTACTCTCCTTCAGAAGCTAAACGATATTCTTCTTATTGTATAGACGTTTCTTCCTCTCATGACATTATAATTAGAACAAACTCTCTCTCTCTCTCTCACACACACACACACACACACACACACACACACACACACACACACACACACACACACACACACACACACACACACACACACACACACATCTTTTGCATAATTTCGTGATTTTTAGCTGCAGCATTTACAGATGGTCAAATGATCGATGTTCTCTGCTTACTTCACAAATCCAGATCAGCTATCTACCGTCGAGGTCAAGCAGGGACTGGCTCACAAGCTCCCATGAACATGGTCTTCCAGAACAGAAACTTACCTCTGCCTCCAGAGTGGAACATGCGTAAGTAATTATACGGTTATTTCATACTTATTATTTCTTCAACGTTTTTAAAAATTCTCATTCAGCATGACCCCGGCCTTAGTGATCTCCCTCTCCTATCTCACTCTTTATATATATATATATATATGTGTGTGTTTCTGTGTGAGAGAGAGAAAGAGAAAAAGTGAGAAAGAGAGAAGGGATATGATTTGGGTGACAAAGCGGTGGTGTCTAGAGAAATCCTACCGTTTGCTGTCTTTATGTTAACAACAGTGTCCGGAACCTATAAGAAGAACAAGTTGAACGTGACCGCCAAACTCATTCACTGGAACGGCCCGAGTAAGCCCTGGATGTCCTGCTGGCCTCCTATATGGAACCAGTACAGTGTCCCTGACCCTTCTGGTCGAGTCAAGTCGTGCGTGTAAAGTGTTGCCCGCAAACGAGCTTTTAGAGTGTCTACGTCTTCCTGTCATTATTCTCTACATCCTCATACCGGGATACCTTCTTTTTAAGTAACATCACCACATATTCACACTTCTTGCAGTGTGCTTCATCATCATCATCCTTCTTAACTAAGTAAATTATTGTTGGTTAAATAAAATTGTTTTTTTTTATCTTTTTAAAACTGTATTTTCTGTAACCTAATGATCCCTCCAAATGTCAATCGTTTCTCTCATTAAACACATCTAGCGATTCTAATTTATCAGCTTCTTTGCTTTGAGTCTTACACCCTTTTTCGTGCTGTTGACAATTAGCACCAGCTCTTATGCACCCTGGAGGATATTTGCACCTAACGCCACCAGAAGGCTGGGGAAGAGTGGAGTTTGTCAGACTGACGACAGCAAACACAGACAAGACCAAGATGACAGCTGACTCTCCGAGAACATCGACTGACACGCTGTCTAGACCAAAATGAATAGCTACAAAACTGACTGACCGCTAACATACATATAGTAGCATGCATACTGGCCATGCACAATCATGCATGATGGACATTAGCATACTTACTGACCATTCGTTCTGCCCACTGCTGTATGTACTAACCACTAGCATGCGTACTGGCTAACAAACACGCCGACCACTAGCGTACACACTGGGCACCACTTTATACACCAGCCACTGCCATACCATAAATACTGACCACTACCACACCATATATATTAACCACTACCATACCATCTATATTAGCCACTACCATACAACATATAATAATTACTATCATACCATAATATATACTAAACACCACCATACCAGATAACTTACTATCCCCACCACACCATTTCTACTATAACTACAATACCATATACACTACCATCACCATAACATACATACTAACCACTACCATACCATATATACTAACCACTACTTTGTTTTACGCACTAGCATTTCTCCTTTTATCTCACACTCCCACTTTCCCATTGCTTCGCATTCATGTCAACAACACACCCATTGTCACACATCCTGTAAACAAGTACAAGTGTATTTCAAGCGCAAACTATGTAAACGCTTCAAGTTTTCCACTGTGCTTTATCTTTTCTGCACCTTGAAGGATGTAAACATATGTGCGGTGTTTAAGGACAAAAACAAATGTCATTCTACGACTTTTTTATACACCAAACATTCACACCAAAGTACCCATCGTTTTGGATTTTATTATTACAACAGCATGGACATTTAGTTCCGTTACCTCGCAGGAGGAATATCTTGAGGGGTGAACCATACACAGGCAAAATAATACGACATGTGATACATTGAACAAATTCTAGGATTGTGAAAAAAGATAGGAAAGAAAGAGAGAGATAGAGAGCTCTACACATAAATGTTTTACTGAGAAATTATTCAGGCCAACAAATAACAAGGGCTTCGGTAGTTACAACGCAGTTACTAACCAAGTCGTCACAGGAAGTAGTCGGAGGCTGAGTAGCCTCATTAGCTAACACAACCCGTTCAAGTGGCCTTACCAAAGTCCCTAAGAGCAAAGCTGTACAAAGTGTTTCTCCTTTGTAACTTTCGACTTTGGAGTTTTCTTTGTGAGAGAACCGCGTCTTCCAAATAGTCTGTCGTTTGCTAATGCTTCCTTTGGAGACACTTTATTCCCAACTTTCCGAAGAACATTGCAGCTGCAAGGAAACGTTTTAATAGAGCTTCCTGTTATAAATAACAAAGAACGTATGGATTTGTATATGTAAACTCATGATAGGTTTATCTTTATCGTGAACAAACACTGCGTAAATATTGCACGCTTACTTTACCCCATGATGTTGCTTAGAACACTCTTCTCTTGTCCAACCCTCGATGTCCTATCATATCAATGATGTTCGCAGAGTCTGTCGAAAAACATTCTATGTATAATATTTGTGGTATTTGGCTGTAATAACCCACTGCATGCCTGGCTCCCAGTCGGCGGCTACAAAAACCAGTGTAGTTTTTGCCCAATCAAATAAAAAAGAGAGAAAAACAACTAACAAATAAAAACTAATCCAACACAAACAATAACAAAAAAGCTTAAAGTGAGTGAGTGGGGGAGAAGCTAGCTCACTCGGTGCACTCAGTCAATTTTTCGTTTCGAAACGCACCATTGCCTACAGTCACAACACATCATAAGCAAGGATACATCTGCCCTCTCTACACTTACCTGTCGGAATATTCTCTTTATTAAGTAAAAAAGAAAACGATAGACGACGCCGCTGATGTCAAATCAGATCTATGAATGTGTGCAGGCGTGTGCAGGTGTGTGTAGGTGTGTGCAGGCGTGTGCAAACGTGTTTGTCCCAGTAGCACACAAAGTGTCGCTATGCGCCAGAATAAAACGCTGACAGAACATTTTAATGAGCTACAGGTGTGTCAGGTGACCTTTTCTGACCTAACTCTCTGTGTGGTTATCGGAAAACATTTAGTGAACATGATCATAAACTACAGCATGTCACCTGACTCATTTGATTTAGCTCTCTGACCAGGGCTTGGCGACGTACGTACGTGCGTGCGTGCGTGCGTGCGTGCGTGTGTGTGTGTGTGTGTGTGTGTGTGTGTGTGTGTGTGTGTGTGAGAGAGAGAGAGAAGGGGGTAGTGGGAGACAGAATGGAAAGTTACTTGCATGGACGTGAGAGTGGGAAGGAGTAAGATATGTGCGTACAATCTTACAGCTGTTGCCACGTGGAACTCTTGTGTATGATGATAGACGAGGAACTTGACTTTCAGGCTAGTCCACTGGATGGTCTCTTAAAACTCTGGATCGCTTGCTCATCTCCTGCTCTTGCACATGGAATCAGCACATAGTTTCCAACTCCGACAAAGTCAAAATTTGCACACCCCCGGTTATGAGGCCATCAGTCCAGTTAAAGACTGCACAGCCTTATAGATGAGTTGTCTGAGTCTTCCAGTATCATCGGGCCTTTCACTGCACCATTCATTTGCTGTGAAAATAGCTAACAGTGCAGAATAAACTCAAATGGAAATGGTTTTCATTTTGGCAATTACAATTTACAAAGCTATTACAATTTTCAAAGAAATCTGCACACAGGTAAGTTCGAAGACATAAATTTTGTTTACATTATTTACACCTACAGCAACTATTATTCCTATTCTAACTAACATACCTAACCTACTAAATCCTAGCACCTAACTCCCTGGGGTGGGGGAAAGATGGGGTTAATTGACATAGAAAAAACTTGAACTTTGGAAACAAAGCTGGAATGATACCAGATACAAAAAGTGTGGTCCATTGTATACGTCAGCACCATGAAAAGGATACCAATTGCAAGGTAAGTTTATTATAATTAACACAGACTCAGTAGCGTTGTAACTATATTTATGGCGTCAATTACCAATATTAATCTCTTTAAACGTGCCATTACAGTTCCACAATTAAAGAAAACAAAATCCTGAACTGAATCCGTTTGTGAGATTTGTAATTTGTATCTGTAGATCAGTGCAGGAAACAATTTACAAAGATGATGAAGGTAAAGTTATTCTTTCAAACATTGATACGTACACACTGCTACAGTCGTTTATATCTCATGTCAGATGCAAATTTACCAGGTTTTGTTTAATACTGGTCCGCTTATTGGTGAAACAAAATTTTGTCCAGGCAGATAAACGTTTTCTGAAATGATTATTTGTATTTTGTGCAGGACATTTGGCCTTTTTTTGGTCTAAATTGACCGCTCAATGGATTTGGAGTCCTGTATCTGTTATCATCTGGGTAATACATCGTTACAGTCCTTGGTACTATAGTGAAGCCAACACTTTGTTGTAAATACATCTTAGGTGATTACCTGCATCACACACACTGGCGCGCGCGCGCACACACACACACACACACACACACACACACACACACACAGAGCTGGCGCGCGCACACACACTGGTACACACACACACACACACACACTGACCAAGGCCCCTTCTACCTATTAGGCGAACTAGGCAGTCGCCTAGGGCGCAGCGACGGATGGGGGCGAAAAAAATGGCCTGCTGTTATTTTTTTAAAGATGAATAATTTTAGGGCAAAATATCATTTTCACAGAATGACATTAGCAGTACACCATTCCTCTACTTGTAGGTTGACCACCACGCTAGTTTCTTAGTGCATGTATTACAGGAAAACCCCATAATTCCAGGGCACACTTGCAGTGACCAGCTAACTAGCGGGGGTGGGGGAGGGTGGGGAGGGTGGGGAGGGTGGGGAGTAGAGGGCGGAGAGGGGTCGGCAGAGGGGCAGGGAAGGGCGGGAGTTTGGGGCGGCGTTGATGGGTGGGGAAGGACCAGTCACGGAAAGGGGGGGGGCGCAAAAATGGCCTGCTGTTTTGTTTTTATTTAAATGATGAAAAATGTTAAGGAAAAATATTATTTTCATAGAATGACATTAGCCGGACACCTTTCCTCTGCTTGTAGGCTGACTTCATCACGCGAGTTTCTCAGTCCATGTATTACAGGAAAACTCATTATTACAGGGCACTCTTGAAGTGACCACCTGACCAGTGGGTAGGGGGGAAGAGGGTGGAGGATAGACAGCAGAGGGGTGGGGAAGGGGCGGCGTTGGTGGATGGGGCCTTGTGAAGGCGGACCCTACGATGTATGGGACCACATTTCACTGATACCAACCTCACCTTTTCTCTTCTATCCTACTTTGGAAGAAGTTCCGGACTCATGCATTGAAAACACTGCAGCTGAGATCAGGGACAACAACACTGACTTGAGTTTGCTACGCGAGTTTCGTTTTTGGCTATGACAACTGTTTTATGCTCAATATTTTTTTACACTTACGAACTATGAACCCGAAAGAATTTAGCTAATTTCACGATCGCGTTCTTAGTTAATAAGAGTATTGAAGCCTTTAGCGAACAAATATCAGAGTCACTTAAAGTCCAATAGTATATCTATTTTTATTGTCACGAACCTGTTTTGTCCTTAGTGCTGTGTACAGCTGTGACACTGATGGCCTATAATTGTGTACTTACTGTTGTGACTCATGGTCTTGAATATTTAACTTTCTTATTGATTATTAAATTTATTATTATTTTTGGTTCGATTGGTGTATTTCACTTAATTTAGTTGTCGAATTGCAATGTTTGTTTATTTTTATTATCTAAGAGTGCCTCTGTTTGCTTACAGTTTGAATGGATATTAAGTGATAATGCGTACTATAAGACCTATAGGCTATAAACGTCTCTTGTTTTCAACAAACCTTATCAGGCCGGACACCAGCTGCCTTGACACCATGATTTACAACTTTGTATTGTTAGGGTATCGAAGACTCTCCCTTGTACCGCCCCGCCCACCTGTCAGGTGTGGCTTTGGATGGGAACATGTGGTAGGTGCGATGAGGTTGGTCTAGATGCTAGAAGCTGTGACAGTTTCAGTTTTAGACCACACAGCAAACTAAGACCAGAGCAAGGTGCTACAGATTTCTTGTCTCCATCAGTGTGCAGTCAGTCGTCACTCCATAAAACCTTTTACACGAGTGTTTGAAATCCCCCTACTCATAAGTTTAGGTCTGATTTGGTAGGCGTGCAAGTATCCATGTGTGCATGATGCATGCCTGCAATTGAAAAACAGACGTACTTTTTTGTTACAAAAAGTAGTTCTTATTTATAAGTTATTAATCAAATCAGAGAGCTAATTCTCGAAAAAGGTTTAATTTTAATCAGCCATTCTTTGACACTTCTGGGTTCTAAGACTTCTGGTCATAATGAGTTCTTGTAGAAAACCACGTTTCCATTATTTTTAAGCAGCAAACATGTAGTCAGTGCGGTTTTACTTGTTGGTTCATCTGTTAGATGAGAAAGAAGAGAACGATTGAAAGCGCTTGCCGAGGTGGTAGGTGGAAATGCCCAAAGGGTAGTGATAAATCTATCACAGTTAATGACCAGTCGGATCAGATTAGAAGAAGGTGGTGCGATGTTACTTGATAGTTGTCCGTGAGACGAGAAAGAGAGAGGAGAGAAAGATTGAAAGACCTAAGTGGGGTGGCTTAGTGGAAAAGGGTAGAGATAAATCTATACCACTTAAAAGAAAGTCAGATCACATTAACAGGGCTGGACAACCAAGTCTTAAATTTAAACTTAAAACCCACAGGACGGTGTGAAAACCTCACTTTTTTGAGAGGCTGCAGACATCTCGTGCTGCTGTTTGACTTTACTTTGTAATGGTCTGTTCCGGCGCTTGGAGCTATCATCCTTCCAAAGCAAAATCAGTAAAGGTCTAATAGAAGATCTGTGAACTAAACTGTTCTATAAGACTATATTTGTGAACTGGACAGCCGTACAAGAGTGAACAGTGCATACTGTCCTACAGCCCCGACATCATGAGAGTTTGTAGAGATAAGTTCGCATGATTTTTATACACTGATATAACCGAATATATTTTATTAACACGATTTGTCTCTTTCTTTACCTTCATTTTATTTCTTATATAGTGCTTATTTTATTTGTGTGGGTGCAAAGAGTTGCGATAGTGGTGGTTCCACATTTTGCAAAACATTTCATTGCACCAAGGGGTCCCTTACAGCCTTGTGGTCTTTGATGTAAGCTTTGTTGTTTAAAATTTCTGTTAAGAAAACAGAGTTAATTAAGCCTAAACGTATAATTTTTTATAACTGGTTCATTTTTGTTTTTCTTTTGGGGAGGGGGGAGAAAGGGGAAGTATTTGTTTTTCGCCTAGGCCGCAACACAGCCTTGCGCCGGCCCTGACACTGAAAATGCTAAAACTAACAATTCCTGTAAATCAAAATGAATTTAATGCCAAACATAAAAGCTTACATAAAATGCAGTCATCCAACTAATTTTGGAAGACAAATCTTGCTATACTAGGCGTAATAACGTCAGGATTTTTGGGGTGCCTGAAGTAGACAAAGAGACCACAGAAACGTGTCAGGCACAGGTTCTAAAAATTCTCAACAAACTTGGCCTGGACCAAATACGGCCAAACGACATCGAAGTGGTACATAGACTAGGAAAAAAACGAGCAGGAGCAATGAGGCTGAAACTAAACCAAGGCCAGTGATCGCTCGTTTTCTCTCGAGAAGGGTCACCGAAATGGTGATCCAAAACGAAAGAAAATTGAAGGGCACAAGGATTATTATTACTGAGGACCTAACAAAACAACGATACGCACTGCTATCCCGTGCCCGCGACCATCCAAATGTGACCGAGGTGTGGTCAAAAAACGGGAAAATTCTCGTAAAATTATCAACGGACCACAGGGTCCGAGAAATTCAGTCTTTGACTGATTTAATGTCGCTTCCTTCAACATCCTCTTCGGGAGTATCCTGAGATATTGATCTCACAACTGGTGACGTACTGAGACCCTGGTAGACCATGATGTTATCCGACAAGCATGTTTACTGTGTGCAGTTTTTTTTTTTTTTTGGAGGGCATGGGGACGTTTGACCTTATGGATACGGATGTTCCTGTACCTTCCTTTGTGTGAATACTCGATACCGTCAAGAGTGGTAGGGTCGCATGAGGTGCAGGGGATGCGGGAGACCTTGGTGCACTCAACATTTCGCGTGACAGCTGTGGACCGTGTCCGGAACCCTCTGGCCGAAGATCAGCCTGTAAATACAGACTTAAGCTGGAGAACGCTTTCTTCACTCGCGCATTGACAGTATGAAAAGTCACTTATTCAGACATCGGGACTTCCAACTGTTCCAGTGGATTTAACTATTTATAAGTGGGTAGGTTTTGCTTATCTACCTCTGATCTTTGTGTGTGTAACAGTAGCTTGGGTATATATAACACAACATATAGTACATAGGTAGAATCTTTTTCATGAAGGCTCTCTTATTACATTTGTATTTCATTCATATTTATGTTAAAGCTAGTCGCTGTTTTGACAAGGTGGTGAGTGTACGTCTCATTTGGTGACGTTTTTTTATTTTATTTTTTGCCTCGGCGTTTTGGGTAGACACCTCCTAGTGAGCAGTTCATACCTCCAAAATACTTAGCGTTTTCTTGTTTTGTTTGTATCTCTGTTTTTCTTTTTTTTCTGTCTTGCCTCGAGTGCATGGTGACTGTGAATACATGCCTGAATGCTTTTTTAAATCTGCAGTAATAATACAAATTTTGAACACCAGTATCAATCTAAGGCTGGTGCCCCGTTATGCTACTATAAGGACACTACACTGTAAAATACTGTTATACAGTAAGGGTAAATGTTGCTCTATTGCGTATAGGCTAGTGTACAGTGATGCTCTACTTCCTCCTTTATATTAAATGTATTTATATTAAATGTACCCACTGAACCCAGAATCTCTAACCATAGCATCACTTAACTGTCAGGGGCTAGGTGATGCTAGGAAAAGACGTGATGTACTTCACTTCCTACGTGGAAAAATTATAGCATATACTTTTTACAGGATACTCATTTCGACCAAAGAATTGAACAAGTCAGAGTTGAATGGGGGTACGACTGCTATTCTGCATCTAATAATACCTCTTCTAGAGGAGTGGCCATTTTATTTAATAATAATTTTGAATTTAAAGTCAAGAAAGTCCATAAAGATATACGTGGAAACTATATTATAATAACGATAAAGATAGAAAATAGAGATATCCTTTTGGTTAATATCTATGGACACAACAAAGACAATCCAACATTCTACAAAGAATTAGAAAAGTACATTACAGAGAGTAAAATTCCGCACTGCATTTTAGCTGGAGACTGGAATTTAGTTTTAAGACCTTGCCTTGACTATTATAATTATAAACACATAAATAATCCACGCTCTCGGGCAGAGGTTATATCACTGATGGATAAATTGGAACAGCGATGTGTGGAGAGAATTAAACCCTGACTGTAAAAAATACACTTGGCGTAGATCGACCCCCTACACAGTTAAGTAGGCTGGACGTTTTCCTACTAAACGAAGCACTAATAGACTGGGTGGCCAGTGCGGATATACTTAGTGGTTATAGAACAGATCACTCTATTATTACACTTAACCTAAAGCTAACCAAGTGTAAACCGGGCTTTAATCGGGAGGTTTAAATGTCGGCGGGTAGCGTGTTAGTCTTCACCATCAAATCACAACCGCTGTTTTCTCAAAAATCTCTTTTATTTCAGTTACGGCGTACACATAGAATTAACCAAAAAGGGAAGGAAAAAAAGAAGAAGGTTGAAGGCTGAAAGGGGCTGTTGCCCTGCAAATCAACAACAAAAGCACATTCAAAATCTCAAATCTTCTAGACATTCTGCTATATCTTAGCTACCCCCCTAACACGTGGTAACCACGTGGTAAGCATGTGCCATCACTATTCCCATTAAACCATCTTACAAATAAATCATATTACCATATCAACATTTTTCTCATCAAAACATCATACCACAAATTAATGATCCCACAATAAAGCATAAAAGAACATTGACATTAAACACAATTCCTACATCGATCTCACATCCTCTTCTTTTCCCCACAAACCGCCACATGAGGAAAAATGATCCCCTCTCCTCATACAGAATCTTCAAACATCGTGCACCTAGCAAATCTAAAATCATACAAGAATACTGTGCCCTTGAAGAGCAGCGTTTAAACTATCAAACATCATGCATATTTTTCACAAACCTGATTTAGGACAAACATCCCAGGGTAGGCCCATCGGCCACCCTGGGCCACGTCTTCTCCAAAAGAGAATATACAACGGAAACCCAGAGAGTTGCTTCCCCCTTGTCCAAATCTCGGTGTAGTCTCGCAGATGCGAGACTACATAAAAATCAATGCATAAAATAAAATACAAAATTACTAAACAAAAATATGTGAATACACATGACAAATGTGCAAATTTGTCATGGGTGTTACACAAGAATGAGAAAAATAGAACTTTTTGGAAATTTAACTGCTCTTTGCTTCATGATACCGTCTATGTCAATGAAGTAAACAAATTAATAGACGAAACGATAGCACAATATGCGATTCCAGTTTACATAAAGGAAAAGTTAAACCAAATACCTTATGACCAAATACAGTTCACAATCTCAGACCAAACATTCCTAGAAGTTCTGTTAATGTTAATCAGAGGAAAGACAATAGCCTATGCAACAATGAAAAAGAAGGCCACATCAGTGAAAGAAAGAATATTAGAAGAAAATATAAATCAGCTAGAAAGTAAGCTTGAGAATCCTGAAGACGAAAAAGAAAACCTGAGCAAACTTAAGGAAGAGTTAACAAGGATAAGAGATAAAAGAATGGAGGGAGTATGAATAAGAGCAAAAGCACGATGGGTTGCAGATGGAGGGAAGCCTTCCAAATATTTTTGTAGATTAGAAAATAGACATTATGTAAACAAACACATAGCTAAACTAGTACTAGAGGATGGATCGGCAATTACCAATTACTTGCAAATTATAAATGAAGCTAAACGCTATTATGAAGATCTTTATAAGCAGAAACAAGCAACAGATACTGAAATTACTACTTTAGCAAAGAAAATACCAAAGCTTCATAGGCAGGAGGCTGAGAAGCTTGAAGGGGAAATTAATCTAGTAGAGGCAACTAATGCCCTTAAAAATATGAAAAATGGAAAAAGTCCAGGGACGGACGGCTTTCCGGCTGAATTTTTTTAATTCTTTTGGAAAAAAATAGGAAACCTTATAGTAAGAGCCATGAACAAAGGGTTTCACAAAGGAGAGATGTCCCCTTCCCACAAAGAAGGTATCATTACCTGCATACCGAAAGGAGATATACCAAGA